>CM053409.1:11196992-11357467 GCA_028644305.1 Xerus rutilus
GATTCCCAGGTATTTTATTTTTCTGGAGGCTATTGCAAATGGAGTGTTTTTTCTGAATTCTTTTTCAGAGGACTCATTACTGATGTATATAAATGCATTTGATTTATGGATATTTATTTTATATCCTGTAACTTTGCTGAATTCATTTATCAGATCTAGAAGTCTTCTGGTGGAACTTTTTGGATCCTCTAAGTATAGGATCATGTCGTCTGCAAATAATGATAGTTTGATTTCTTCTTTTCCTATTCGTATCTTTTTAATTTCCTTCGTCTGTCTGATTGCTCTGGCTAGAGTTTCAAGGACTATATTGAATAAGAGAGGTGAGAGAGGGCATCCCTGTCTTGTTCCTGTTTTTAGAGGGAATGCTTCCAATTTTTCTCCATTTAGAATGATGTTGGCCTTTTGGTTGAGCATATATTGCTTTAACCATGTAGAGGTATGTTCCTACTATCCCTAGTTTCTCTAGCGTTTTGAACATGAAAGGGTGCTGCATTTTGTCAAATGCTTTCTCTGCATCAATTGATAGAATCATGTGATTCTTATCTTTAAGTCTATTGATGTGATGGATTACGTGTATTGATTTCCGTATGTTGAACCAACCTTGCATCCCTGGAATGAACCCCACTTGATCATGGTGTACGATTTTTTTAATGTGCTTTTGTATGCGATTTGCCAAGATTTTATTGAGAAGTTTTGCATCTATATTCATCAGGGATATTGGTCTGAAATTTTCCTTTTTTGATGTGTCTCTATCTGGTTTTGGAATCAAGGTGATACTAGCGTCATAGAATGAGTTTGGAAGGGTTCCCTCTCTTTCTATTTCATGGAATAATTTTAGGAGTATTGGAGTCAGACACCGACAAATTCCTAGACACATATGACCTACCCAAACTGAACCAGTAGGTCAGACATGACTTAAACAGATCAATTACATGCAAGGAAATAGAAGAGGCCATCAAGAGCCTTCCAACCAAGAAAAGCCCCGGACCAGATGGATTCTCAGCCGAGTTCTACAAGACCTACAAAGAAGAACTGACTCCAATACTCCTAAAATTAATCCTAAATCTTGCTTCAAGTAGTTACACTGGTCCAGTGATCCCTTGGAAAGCACACATGTAGTCTGCCTGTGCATGTACATCCTATTCCCAGTGATATCCCTGTCATATTGATTGACACCGGACCCACCATTAATTTCTTCTCCCATCTCTGGAAAGTAGGGGTAATTGCATTTGCTAGCTACCACTCAGGAATGTTGTCAGAGTTGATGAAACAATGTTTTTAAAAGACCTCTTTGGAAGGACCAGGGCACATAAATCACAGTCCCTCACTAGGGTATTTATTTTAGAGCTTATTTATTTAGTAGTTCAGTAAAATATAGATATTTCTTCCCAGATAAGTCATATTGAGTCACTGCATGCCTTAATACTTGGATCCAAACAGAATTTTGTATCTATAACCTTCTGATGAACTTGGAAATTAAACTTGGTACATTCTACTTTCTACTCTTGGAAATTTTCTAGTTGTTTATCTCTGTGAATATATGTCTGGGCCATTTCTAGTCAAATACTGGTGTGACATGATAGTTAAAATACACTGCATCATTGTGAACATATTGACATCTCTCTCCCCTCTTCACCATATTATCTTTAAGGATTAAATTCTGAGGTTTAAAATTTTTTACAGCTTTCATGAAACATACATAATGCTTCTATCTGAGTCTCAGGTCTGTTGTTCCAAATTAACCACACTTTGTGTTGCAAAATAGAATATCTAAAAACAAAATAATATAAATTTTCAATTCTAGTAATTGTGTAGAAATGTACTATGTGATTGCCACTAGCCACCAGTGTTAAAGTAAAAATTCATTCTCAGTTGTCCTAGTACAGTTCAGTGCTCAATAGGTCATGTGACTGGTGGCTACTGTATCACACCGTCTTAGAACACGTTCATCACCACAAAACAAGGTCTGTCGGCCAGTCCTGTCTCTAAGATCTGTGTCTTATAAGACTAATGGAAGTCCTGTTTTGGGAACATTTTTTAGCTTTCTGCTCTTCTTTCTTTTCTATCCCTCCCTTTAGACGATTTTCCCTTTTGCATTATAATAAAAAATTTAATTGTTTAGTCTTTTAAAAACCTCCAAGGGCTTTGATTTGAACACAGAGTCTGAGGAAAATAACATGTGGAATTCCCATCTGGAGGCTGGGACAGTGGCAGATCCAGCCATTTCTGAGAAATTGCCTGGGCTTGGAGTTGCTCCCAGAATTCTGATTTAGTAGCTCCTAAGCTTACAGCAAGTCTGAAAGAAACACAAATCTGTTTTGTATATACAAATAAATCCTTGTATGCTGCATGCCATTCTCAGCCTGCCAGTTTCATCTGGTTGCTCCAGAAAATATAATTCAATAGCACGTTAGTTAACCTGCATGCAGGGAGTGGAGCACTCTGATTATTGGAATGTTCTGGTTGAGTGATTAACCTGATTTTTGCAGAAAAGCTGCTGAGGCAAGGATTTTCTGTTAGGAGTTTGTGCCACTGTGACTTGCTCTTGCAGATGATCACAGTCGCATGGCTTCATCCCCCCAGCACTCAGCAATACATCTCCATGCTAAACCTTCAAACACGCAATTGCTATACTCACAAGAAGCCTCATAAAAATAGATAAACAATGGTGTCTCTGATCATCCTAGAAAAGAGAGTACACAGAGAAGCAAATTAAAATCTTCACGCATGTTTTACACAGTTGGGCACCCTTCAGGACTTCCTGATAATAGAGCAAGTCGTCAAAAAGTATATAACTTCAAAGTATTTATTCATATATTTAATTTTCTTTAGTAATAAACACAAAGTGTTTACTAGATGGCAGGCAGTGCTTCAAGGGCTTTACAAATATTAATTCATTTAATCTTTGTAGCTGACTTCTTTTTTTTTTTAAATATTTATTTTTTAGTTGTAGGTGGACAGAATATCTTTATTTTATTTTTATGTGGTGCTGAGGATGGAACCCAGTGCCTCCCGCATGCTAGGCGAGCACGCTGCCACTGCGCCATAACCCCAGCCCCTGTAGCTGACTTCTTATTAGATACTACATTATTATGTTCACTATAAAGATCAAGAAACTGAGGCAGAGAGTCTAAATTCTCATCTAAGTCCCTAAGCTTGTGACTTGAACCCAGGAAATTTGACTCTGAGTATCCATCCCTCTAGAACTACTGCATATCATTTATTTTTCCCTTTCCTTACGCTGTTGGTTTTATTACAAGAAAAGCCAGAATTTTTGGAGGTAAAAAGTGAAATCAAAAAATTAATGCTAAGCAAAATAAGCCAATCCCAAAAAAACCAAAGGCGGAATGTTTTCTCTGATGTGTGGATGCTAGTTCACAATAAGCAGGGGAGGGTGCTAGGGAAGAATAGAGTTACCTTAGATTGGGTAGAGGACAGTGAAGGAAGGGAGAGGAGGAGATACGGGGATAGGAAGGATATTCGAATGAAACAGACATTATTACCTTATGTAAATATATGACTGTATGACCCATGTGATTCTACATGTACAATCAGAAAAATGAGAAATTATAACCCATCTGTGTTATGATATATCAAAGTGCACAAATGCATTCTATGGCCATGTATAACGAATTGAAACAAATAAAAGAATTTTAAAAAATTAATGCTTCTCTCCAAAAGCCATTATAAAATTTCTAGACCAAAAGGAAGATTTATTAAGAGCCCTGAATAAATCATAAAACACAATACCTGGTAGCAGTAGGCTGATTTTCCAAAAGTCAAATAATGTTATGTGTTTGAGTTACATGTGGGATGGACAAAGCATTGTTTTTACCTTCTGTGCTGATTGTTGTATTCAAAAGGATTTTTTTACTGAGGGTTTTGAATGAACCAATGTAATAAGGGATGACTAGAGTGTCATTGTGCCTGAATAATGTAAGTGTACAGTTCTTCTAGAAGTGTAGAATATGTGATAATGAGAGGAAACCAACCATTAATGAGCCACTACTGTTTAGCAGGCACTGATCTCAGGTTTTCTTAGTTACTGTAAGAAAAACACAGAGACTTAGTTTCTTCCTTTCCTTTGATCCCCAACACCTAATCTGCTAAGTGCCCATTCGGTCTCCCTGGGTCCCTGGAAACTGCCCTGTTCTCCCCAGCCCTTGGCCTCCATCCTCTCTTGATTATGCCGCCCTCACCCACATGCGTTTCCTAAAGCATGTACCACATCCTCTCTCATGCCTGCTTCAGCCTCCCACAGGGGCCTTCTCCATTCACAGTCACCCCTAGCCCTGCTCAGTCTCACCTTCTTGGTTGGTCTCACCTCCCCAGCTCCTGTCACTCTGGCCTTCATCCATGGACACTTGCAGCTATTTTCCACCTTAGATCTTTGCATGCGTTATTCTCTCTGCTTGGGGTGTTCTCTCCACTCACCTCCTGATGGGGGACTTTTCTGATTTTTGCATCTTAGCTTATATGTCATTTCCTCAGAAAGCCCTTCCTGATGGTCCTACCTAATCCCTCCTTGCTGTCTCTGACACAGCCCTCGAATCGCATGAGCAGGGAGTTGAGTCTGCCTTCATCACTGCCAGGGAGGCTCCCCAGGGCACTTGGTCACCACTCTGTCTCTGGGGTCCACTACAGGGTCTGACAGGAAGAGGGTCTTTATGACCAGTGGATTTTCCCATTTGATAGGATTCACTTGTTTTTAGAAAATGGCACTGGGGTCGACTGTCTATAGTTCCACACGTAGTGACCAGCCTCCTTTACCTACGATTCTAATGACAAAATCTCCTGGAGGACATCAAGCTGTGGATAGAGTGAATCTTAAGTAACCTGTGATGGCAGAATAGAAGGCAGAGCCTCCTCGTGTTGGGCATGCAAAATGTCAGAGTGTAGGAAACAGGCAGCCCTAGGAGACAAAACCTGGGCCTAGAACCTCAGCTCATGTAGTAGCTGCCTGACCTTGACCAGCCAAAACCTCTCCAGGCCCTGGTTTTCCCCTCTGTGCAATGGGCCTGTTCACCATTTTACATTTAGTGCCTAGTGTACCTCCTGGAATGAACCATCTATTGAAGAGTAGGTGAAATGCATGAATTCCCCCCTGTGTTTTTTCCTGTGAGGACTAAATGAAATGTCACACTTCCATGCCTGGGAGAGAGTAGGTACTGGGAGAGAGTTGGATCTGTGAAGAAAACATCTCTTCCTTTCTCCTGGCCAACCTCTTCTTTTTCTCAGGTGTTCGGTCACAGGTAGTACACCATCTTGGTTTGGCTCCCACTTCCTCCACCTTCCCCTTCCCTTATGCTAATTAGATCAGCAGACTTGAAGGCCACTCCAGGGAAGGCAGAAAACAGCCTCTGACAAATCCCAGCTAGGCCAAAAGGCAAAACCAGAGACAAGAGAGGCTGTTTTTCTTCTTTTTCTTCTTCTTTTTTTTTTTTTTTTTACTTAAATAATCTTTACCTGTAATGCAGGTGAGTAGAATACATTCCATTTTAATAAATTTGACTCCGAAAAAAGTGTTTATTTTTCCTTTCCATTTGAGGAAATTATCTACTGAGCAATGAGCCAGACACTGGGAGGCATTGAGGCTACAAACTAAGGCATCTTTGTGACCCTTCATAAGCTCCCAGCTTAATGGGGGAAATGGTCAGACACAAGCCATTCATCATGCGAAGTATGTCAGGAAACACAGATGCTACCAAGAGGGTCCAACGTGCTGAGAAAGCACAGAGTCTGAGAAGGGTCAGCTTGGATTGGGAAATCAGGCAGATTTCACAGGGACATAATTTTTGAGATCCAACTTGAGAAAGAAATAGACTGAAGTCACACAAGAGGAAGGGTGGGAGTGGGGACCATGGGAGAAATAGAGGAAATTTGGATAGGGCAAAGGGGAAAGAGGGGCAGGGAGGCAGCATGTGGGTAAGAAAGATGGTGGAATGAGGAACATCACTACCCTAGGTACATGTATGGAGACACGAATGATGTGATTCTACCTTTTATATGGAAATGGAAAATTGTGCTCCATATGTATACACTGACTTGAAATGCATTCTGCTGTTTTTAAAAATAAAAATAAATAAATTTTAAAAAGGAGGAAGGAAATTACAGATTATAGTTGTAAATCCCATATTGCAAAAAACTTTGATGAGTACTCTAATGGCAAGAAGGCCTAGTGGTAACATAATGAATGGCATATAAGAGAGAGAGATGGAGGGAGGGAGGCCTGGGAAAGGACAAGGGGTGGAGGGGAGTGGGGACAGATGAGGAGAGTCTAGGTAGCCTTAGAGATTAAAAGAATTCTTATTTTCAAGTAAGTATGACCAAGTATGCAGCCGATGTTGGATCCAAGAATTCCTACCTCTCATTTCATTGTATTTCATACTTGTGTTTTGGCCAAGTTTATTTTAACATTTAAGTAAAAACCAATAAAGAAATACTGGAAATTGGTACCAGGGATTAAACTCAGGGGCACTTGACCACTGAGCCACATCCCCAGCCCTATTTTGTGTTTTATGTAGAGACAGGGTCTCACTGAGTTGCTTAGTGCCTCGCCTTTGCTGAGGCTGGCTTTGAACTCGTGATTCTCCTGTCTCAGCCTCCCTAAGTGCTGGGATTACAAGCGTGAGCCACCACGCCCGGCTCCATTTTCATTTTCAAATGTGTTTTTCTATAGTCTAGAAAGAATTTTAAACTTTGAGACAGGATAAAACAGGGAAAACGAAGACCAAAATTTTTGTTGTCAGAAGCCAAAAAATTGAGTACTACTAATTCCTTTGATCAGGAAAAAAAAAGTATATAATAGAAAACATTTAAAATGAGAAATTAGTAAGTAATCAAAATAAAAGAAAAAGATTTGTTCCCTGGACAGATTTCATTGAGTGTTTCTTGTAGTTGTGATTATTAGTAATAGGATGGAAATTATAGATTTATACTGTGTTTATGATTTCTAAATTTACATTTTCTCATATTTTCATATTTTCTAATTTAATAGTGTGTTAATAGGCCTCATATAAACTTAGCAAAAGCAACTTACTGTTTCTTTTTTTTTTTAACATTTTTAGTGGCTTCAAGTAAAATTTTTCTAACTGTACTTTTATCTTTCCTGGCAGATGACATTTGACCCAGAAATCTTCTTCAATGTTTTATTGCCACCAATTATATTTCATGCAGGATATAGTCTAAAGAAGGTAAATATATAGTGATCTTTTCTTTTTGTCTTTTAGGCTTACGTAGAGAATTTTGCTTGTATTAAAAAGAAAACAAAACTCAATTATTTTGTGGAACTACCTATTTGGTAAAAATATCACCATCTTAGGTTGCATAATAAAGATTCAAATCTGACATACTCAGAGTTGTTCTGAACCTACTATGTCCAGTAACCAGATCCTTAGTCACATGCAACTATTGAGTCCTTGAAATGTGGCTAGTTAGAATTGAGATGGTCTTTAAGTGCAAAACGTGCACCAGACTTCAAAGATTTGGTATTTAGGAAAAGTATGTAAACTATCTCAATGATGTTTTATGTTGATTTCATGTAGAAATGATAGCATTTTGTGTATATTGGGTGAAATAAATCATTATCAAATTTCATTTCACCCTTTTAAATTTTATTTTAATGTAGCTAGAAAAATTTAAATGACATATGGCTTGCATTATATTTCTGTTGGACAGTGTTATTCTAGATGATTGTAATGAAAGATCTCATGCATTAATATTGAGTTTTTCCATCAGGGTATAAACATGAGAATGCTATTAACATTTATGGAGAGAAAGCCCAGTTTTGCAGTTTCTTTGTACTTACTTAACACTGCTTAGGCACGGCCTGACTGTACATTTCATGGGTTAGTCATTCACATAAGCGTTTAAGTCGTGCATAGCCTGTGCTACAGAGTGAGGCTCTGACCTGTCGGTTTTTGAGATGCGGAAGTAATGCTGATTCTCTGCTGCCTATCCCAGCCCAGGAAATCCCTGGGACTGTCCTCCCTTTGGCCTCTCTTTTCTAACAGCCGGGCAGCTTCTCCATCACAGATCTGATTGCTATGTATGTACTCCAGGCTCCCTCTTGCTGTCAGTACTGGCTACTCAGATTTCACTAAAGCACTGAAAGGGAGTTTTTCTAAGCAAGCCTTCAAAGGATTTAGCAGGTTGAACTGGTTGAGGTCATCCATCCTCATCCCTGGCCCCAATAGTAGGCATCCTTTCGTGTTTGATTCTTTAAATTGTTCAGGTTTTTAGAAATGGGTTTTATCAGATTCAGAAAACATAAAAGTCAGAGAAGTCAGAGCCCATGAAAGTCAAAAGGTAACTTAAATCTCTTAAAATAGTTTTTTTCTTTTTTTAATAATAAAAGAGTTGCATTTACAAAAAAACTTGAAGTGTCTTCCATGAAACGTCCCAGAGTCCTGTGTGGCCATTCCCCCAGTCCTTTCCCTCCTTCTCAGGCCAGTGAGCTCTGGAGGTTACCTCATCCCTATTTTGCCGTCTTCCAGATGGCTTTTCTCCCTGTTTCTTTCCTTCTTCTTCTGTCCCTTGTAATGAAATCACTTAAGTCTCTATGGGCACAGTAAGGCCAGGAATAAGGCTCCAGAAACAAAATTCATCTAAACCATGGGGAAGGTTAGGGCTGGAAAAAACATACATTTGTTTTTATTTCCTGTTTCCCTGTGAATGCAGATGTACTCCATGAAGGTTTTATTTTTGTTTCTTTGTTTTTTCTCCCCAGAGACATTTTTTTCAAAACTTGGGATCTATTTTAACATATGCCTTCTTGGGAACGGCCATCTCCTGTATCGTCATAGGGTAAGTGACAGGCAGAGTTGGAGATCCAGGTGGCTGGGGGTCAGTGATCTGTGGGAGGGATCTCACACTTCCTGGATTCAGGCTGGCTGGGCCAGTTGTCTATTTATTCAGCGCATCACATCTGGGTTTGTTTGGTTTGGTCTGGTAGTTTGTTTGGTTTTGTTGCCATGCTGGGAAAGGAATCCAGTGCCCCATGCGTGCTAGGTAAATGCTATACCAGTGAGTGACACCCCCAGCCCCAGTAAATCAATTCTTTGTCCATTTTTCCAATTCGATTCCAAAGTTTACATATCTTCCAACAAACATGAGGCATCCAATCAAAGCAGACCACAGTTGAATTGCTAGATTTTCTCTATGATTTTTGGACTTTTGATTTAGGGAATGAGAATCACTTGGCTTGAGTTATGTGGAGCATATTGTGTTATTTTTTTTTGCTTGAACAATGTAGACATGCTCAACCTGCAGATAGACTTATTTTTTCCCATCATCTTTGCAGGACCTTCCTTGTATTTGACAGGAGTACAATAGTAACTATATGTCAAGGAGATTCTTTTTAAAGGAAAGTTTATAAGAGAGCCGTATGAAGCCAATAAGTCCAAATACCAGCAGAATTGTATAATGTTGGGATGGCTTTTGGGTCGATACACTGTAGAATGAGGACTTTTTTTCTCAGTGTGTTTTATTGGTTGTGCCACTGATGTCTAAGTCAGACTGTATAGACTCTGGCTCTCAGCGCAAAATAAAGCAAAGCGTGGTCCAAAACAATGAAACCAGTTCAATTCACTTAAAATCCTATCGAATACATTAAAGCTCCATTGCAGAAAAAAATGTCCAAGTGCTATGACCATGATGATGTAGATGTCTTAAATTGTCTGTTACAGCCAACTCTCCCCGTGGCTTTTATTGCAGACAGCTGCTATAGCTGTAACACAAGAAACTAATGCTGAGCACACCCTACCCATGCATCTAGCCTGCTCTCCCGCAGTGTGTAGTGCCTGCCAGTGGAAGGCTGGGGAGGTGTCAGGAAGTGTCTTCCTCGAAACCTGAAAGCAGGGGGATTTTTTTGTTGTTGTTGAATGCTCTGCTGAATTTTGGGGTTCAGAATAGAACAACTCAATCTACACTCTATGGAAATACGCAGCTCTGTCAAGGCAGAGAAGATGCTAAAGATGTTAGCACCTGAAGGTGAAGGCTTGCAAGAATATGAGGGGGGTGCTTATCAAGTCTAGACATCTAAGTTGTCTTTAAACTATGTCCTGAGAGACACCGCGTACTTGATCCTTCACAAAGTGTGTACTGGAGGGGCTTTTCTGATCTGTGAGTACACCATAGCTTCCTATTCAAATTTCAAAACTGGCAAAGACCTTAGAGGCCTATGTAATCAAAGCCCCTCACATTGAAGCTGATTCATCTTGAAAGGCTAATTAATTGGGTCATTCTTACATCTCTGACGGACAGGGCCATGACCAAGACAGGGCTCAGAACTCCAGCTCCTCACACAGCAAGTCTTGCTTCTGCCCCCTCCTCTTCTAGCAGTTTCTTTTGAATTCCTGTACCTCCTTATTATTGGAACCTATACGCTGACAGACGTTTTGGAGATGTGTGGCCTCTCAACAAATGTTAGTTGCTTTTTAGCATAAACTGATTTTAGCAGTTTTATAAAACAGGGATTTGAAATTTATAACAGATGCAAATTTTAAACTATTAGATAATACTAAATTATGGAATAATCATTTTCATTATTAACTTGTTTCCTTTGTACAACTGATTTTTAAATATATTTATATGTATTTATTTTTATTATATACTTTCACTTTGATGAAAAATATAATTTTTTTCCCTTGGGGAATTTCATTTATTCATTTGTTTATCTATCTAATTATTTACTTATATTTGCAGTACTGGGTATTGAACCCAGGGCCTCATGCATGCTAGGCAAGTGCTCTACCAAGCTACATCCCCATCCCTTCTCATTTTGTTTTTTGAGACAGAGTCTCACTTCGTCACCCAGGCTGGCCTTGAACTTATGTTCCTTCTGTCTTAGCCTCCAGAGTAGCTGTGATTACAGGTGTGCACCATAAGCCTAAATTCTCATGAGTTTCTTAAATATCTCTAAGAAAAAAAGAAACAACACATAATATGTGTGTATGTTTTGTATATAGCTGCTTTTTTGCATATACGTCAATTTAAGAGATCTGATAATTTTCATGTATTAGAATTGAGAACTCTTTCAATTGAATTTGAGTTCAAGAAACAATTTAAAACATAGAGTGATTTGAATAAGTGTTGCCTAGAGAAAACTCAAAACCATGTATTGTTTGTACTGGGCATAATAAATAAGAAGTGCAAAAATGTATAGGGTGCCTTTTTAATGTGCTCATAAGATCAAAGTGCATAGGGAGAGAGCATAAACATTTCAGGATCTTATCTAGAAAGATAAGGGACATCACTGAGGAGATTTAGCTTCAACAAGGACAGGTTTATACTTTAGAAAGGTCACTTTGCTGGTCATGTGAAAGGGGAATTTTAGAGTGGGGCAAAGATGTCAGTGAGGGGACCAGTTAAGAGGCAGTTTTCACAGGCCAGGCTGGAAACGGGCTCAAACAGTGGCAGGGAAAGTGAATGGGGAGCCATCGGTGTGTTGAAATCCTGGGAGAGAATGGCATCTTCCAGGGCGAGAGAAGAAGGGAGGCACAGCACTTTCTAAAGGAAGGGGACAGGTGCTCACAAAGGGACGAAGAAGTGTGGCGCTCAGAACAGGAAGCAGATCAACAGAGGAAGAGGGAGGGTGGGCAGCGCCTGGCACGGGGAGGTCCACTGGCATAGGAATTGTAGTAGCCATTGGATTTGGCCCCTAAGACACGAGGGGGCACTTTATGCTTGTCCTGTGTGTGAAAATTGAAGGAAGAGTGTGAAGCCAGGAGACCAAAGGTGGTAAATAAAACCGCTGGGTAAGGCTTTATTGGGAAATACACTTCTGGGCAAACTCCCCCGTCCAACAGAGTGGGAGGGGAGAATTACACACGTGTTCCACGGTACAGAAAATTTAAAGAGCTCGGTCAGGAAGGGGAAGGCTTAAGGCAGGAAGAGGAGGGGTTGAGGTAGGAAGAGGAGGTGTCCTGTGTTCTCCTGGAGTTGGTCAGGGGATCCTGCTGAGGTCAGAGTCCTTCCTGGGTGAGTCAGGAAAAGTCTGCTGATTGGTAGGAGGCGCCATTACTGCTTACATATCAGCGTCTGGTTGGCTGTTCCTTTGCGCATGCGGGCTGCTTGATGCTTCGTTCCCCCTGGCTGCGTTCGCCATATTGTATGGTCTGCGTTCGCCTCCCGAGAAGAGATGCGTGATCTTGAGCTGACCTAACAATATTGGCAAGTCCAGTTGTTTTAAGTAGGTTATGATAAGAAAGGAGAATTGGTTTTTATGAGTTCAATCTTAGTATACAATTTCAGAACTTTTGAAAGAGAGACATGTATTTAAATTCAGACCAAACCTATATTATCGTAACTTAGTGACCCCTATTACATGAGATAGACTCAAACCTTAGAAAAGTTTTATATTTTTATAAATATATTGTATGATATATTTTATAATAAATATTGTATGATAAATATTTTGATATTTAAAATGTTTATATTATAAATATTTCATGATAAATATTTAAATAATATATTTTTATAATAAATTAAAGGTGGTAATAACAATCACAAACCTTTACTGAATACTTGATATATACTGTTATGGTCTGGATGTGAGGTGTCCCCCAAAAGCTCATGTGTGAGACAACACAAAAAGGTTCAGAGAAGAAATGATTGGATTATGAGCCCCTGGACCCAATCAGTGAATTAATTACCTGATGAGATTAACTGGGTGGTAACTGAAGGCAGGTGGGGTGTGGCTGAAGGAGGTGGAGTGGGGCATTACATTGTGGGTGTGGTTTTGGGGTAGATACTTATATCTGGTGAGTGGAATATTTCTCTCTTCTCTCTGATCATCATGGGAGCTGCATCCCTCCACTACACTCTTCCACCATGATGTTCTGCCTCACCTTGAGCCCCAAGTAATGGAGCCTGCTGTCTGTGGATCGAGACCTCTGAAACCATGAGCCCCCCAAACAAACTTTTCCTCTTCTACAGTTGTTCTGGTTGGGTCTTTTCATCACAGTGGCGAAAACCCCAAGTAAACCCTATACCATGCCCTTTTTAAAAGTAATTTACAAGGATTATCTCATTTCATCTGCGAAATAATCCTATTAATAAGATATTACTTATTACTGTCATTTAACAAATACGACAACTGAATTTTGGAGAGAATAGCGCAGTGGGAAGTAATAGAGCTGGGATTAGTAATTAAATAGTCTGGCTCCAGAGTGAAATTCTTAATGCTAAAAACTACTGCTTTGCTTCTGTCTGTTGAATATTATCACTAAAATGTAAAATTATGTTCATTAGTCAAGATTGAGTAACATGCCACGAGTTTCTTTGTTATCGCAGTAGGAGTTGTCAGAGACATGGGAGATTTTTATCCAGGAATTTCACATTCCTTAGGGATTGGAAGGGAAGCCTGGGTCTATGCAGATGCAGCTGTACTCTTATTTGCATGAATTGGGCCAAGGAAGGGAGGGCTCATGATGCCCCTTAGACTAAACCTCCTGAGAGTGACTTCATGGAGGAAGTGATCCTGGTGAGTCACTTAGTGGAAGAGAAGGCAGTAGGATTTTACACACCAAGTGCCTTGGTTCTGGTGGGTGTGGGGAGCACTGTGCAAGGCTCCAGGTCAGAGGATGGGTTTCACATCACTTCCCAGTCTCAGAGGCTGTGGGACCTGAATGTTGCCATCAGCCAAAAGAAGGCCAGGAAGTCCCAGATCAGAAATGCATAAGAATGGGAAGGCCATGGAGAGGGACCTTGGGACATGAATAGACCTCAGCCATGGTCTGCGGAAGCTGAGGACTGGTTCTGATCAGACTACAGGTTGGCTTTAGAGCAGGGCTCAGGTGCTTTATAGGAATTAAAATTCTTTTCTTTTTTTTTAAATTGAATTGATTGAACCCAGCAGTACTTAACTACTGAGCCACATCCCCAGCCCTTTGTATTTTTCATTTTGAGACAGGGCCTTGCTAAGTTGATTAGGGCCTCACTGAGTTGGTGAGGCTGGCTTTGAACTTGCAGTCCTCCTGCCTCGGCCTCCCAAGAGGCTGGGAGTATAGGCATGTGCCACTGAGCCTGGCTGGGAATTAAAATTCTTGGATTCATTTGAATGGGTTCTTAATTGTTCATTAACGCAATACCACTTCTGAAATTAGATATAAACCATCTTTCACATTACATGGGAAAGTTTAACAATATCCCTTTGGCAATAATATTGAAGAAACCTTTTGTGTTTTGTTTTTTAAGGATGAACTGTTCTTAAAAAATTCAACCACCTTATTTAGTATCATCCCACATTTTATTACTTAAAGAATATTATTTCAACTATATCACTGTTTTTAAAAAACATGTGTTTGAAATATTTCTCTATTTAGCTCCTCCACTTTGGGGAACTGTTCCTTAAACTTTGACCCTACGTCTACCTATGTACCATGCAATTGTCGTAATGACAACCTATACATTTTGTACTAGAAATTGTTTGTATCTCTGAACTGCTTCTTTTTCAAGAGCCATGAGAAGAGGTTCTTTTAGGTTCTCCACAAACGGAAAATTAAAACAAATTCCACAATACAAAAACAATTTAGGGCAAGAAACATGAATCTAAATGATCTAAAAATGGGGTGTTAATTTTAACAAGTCATCCTTTTAGATTTCTTCCCTGTGTCAGACACTGACCTAAGCTTTCTACATATGTTGTCTCATTTTATTATCATTATACCCTCACGGGGAAAGCACTACTGTTAGGCTGAGACTTGCCCAAAGTTACACAGCAGGTAAGTGGTGGCACATGGCTGAGCCAGCAGACTTCTGAAAGCCCATTATTCGTAGGACTTCCATGTCCTCCTTCCCTCCTTCTAATGTGACACTTTACATTCCCCATAGTATTTTTCAGTTAATGATTATATCTGTCTGATAAAATAAGTCTTCAATAATTTCATATTTTTACATTTATCGTTATGGCCAGCAATTACAAAAATAAATCCTAAATAGGATTTAACAGTGAACATACTATAAAGAAAAAATATCTTTTCTTACTGGAGGATTTTGGAAGGGTAGTTTGATTCCATTTTACTTCTTCAAATTGCTAGACTCTTGGTAACTTGATTAGGAAAACTTGGATTTATACACATGAGGCTGTTCACATTATTCATGTCGACATCCTCAGGACTGTTGATTTTCTGTTTGGGCTCCTTAATACCACACTATAGATGCTAGGCCTGACACCCCTGCCCTCCTTCCCATGAGGCATAGGTGAAGGGGTCCCTGGGAATTTGCTCCTCTGCCATCTGGGCCACCATGCCTGCTTACCTGGGGACCATTGGACCCAAGTGACCTCAGTACTTACTGCTTTTGGAATTACTGTTGCTCTGTCCTTAACTGGGAGATTCTGAGGCTCAGCCCCCCGCCACCCCCAGCAGACTTCTAAACCTGGAAGAAGGAACACAGCATAGTCCAGAACCCAAGCCTGAAGGTGTGTCTTTACTAGGTGGAGGCTGAGCCATACCCCAGTGTCTTACGCTCTGACCTTGACCAAGAACAAGTTAAAACTGGTTCTTACCCCAGGCAACAGGGACTCTATGAGGGTGCATAGAAAGACTTCAGGAAGGCAGAGGAATGCTTTCAGGTCCCTGTCTGTGGATTTTTCTTGGGAGAGAGTCTGCATAGATTTCACTATCATATCAGATTCTCCAGGGAGCTGCACTTAACAAAGCAAAGAAGCTGCATGTTTTTCAAGAGCCTAAGCCAAGACACAGTCAGAACAGGGAAGATTTTATGTATCTCTATATTTAGTTAGAACTGAAGGCTTCACTAGGGTTGGCCATCCAATCTGGAATTATGCACACTATTGTTTTATCATGAATTGTAAGGTAATAGTAGTAAGCTAGATATTATGTATTTAGCTGTGTTCCCAGACTTGGAGACCATCCAGTATATATTCCAAGAGTAGAAGTTGTAGGTCTACAAATGAATATTTGTTTTTATAAAATGACTCCAAGTTGTTTTCTGAAATAAGAGTACCAAAATTTCTTCTTAACTTTTTGGCAATCTAATAGATAAAATAAAATTATATTATAGTCTTTATTTGTATTTCTCTGATTATTAATCAGTTGGTTATATTTTTGTATGATTCCTTTCCAAACTTTCTATTTTTTTATCAAATTGCTTTATCATTGCTTCATTAATTTGCCAGAGTTCTTTATATGTTACACATCATAATTTATACTCACTGTATATTTTGCAAATACTTCTCTTAGTTTGTGTCTTGTACTCTGTAGTCAAACTTACAAATATTTTCTTTTATGGTTAGCCTTTTCTAATTTTCATTTAATAAGCCCTTCTCTACCTCCGAAATATTTTCTTCTGAACTCTTTTAAAGTTTTGCCTTTCTCAGTAAGTCCATTTGCTAGGCTGATTTTTGTATATGATTGAAAATAGATGTCCTATTATTTTTTCTTTAATGAATAGCCAATTATCTTAATACTATTTGTTGTCTGGTTTTGCATTTCCTTAGGATTTTCTGCAGTGTGTTGTGGTTTCTGTTTCCTAGATCCTTTATTTATCTGATTGGTCTGTATCTCTCTACCAATACCACACCATTACTAATTGTTTCAGTTACTGTGGCTTCATAATAAGTCTTTATATCTTATAGGGAAGGACATAATGGATATTCATCTTCTTCAGAGGTACCTTGTTTATTATTAGTTCTTTACTTTCATATAATTTTACTTCCATATATATACAAGTACATGAATTTTTTAAAAATGTATGACTATGTGCTTAAATTCTTTGTTTACATTCATATACCTCAGAACTGTTTCTAAGTATTTTCCTTAGGGACTCACATGCACATGATGAGCAAGAGGAGACATACAGAAGAGTATTTTTAGCAGCACTACTCACAATAGTAAAAACTTGGAGATAACTCAGAGTGAATCAGCAGGAAACTAAACAAATAAGTTCTCATAATAATGTAGTGGTAAAAAACAATAAAATGAAGTCACCTATGACAACATAGATAAATATCAAAAGTAAAGTCTAAAATCAATACATCAAGTCCTGTAAAGCACACGTAGGGTGACACCACTTTATAATGTTCACAAATGACCACAATTACATAAGATTGTTTAAGCATACGGGCAGGTGGGTTTGGAGGTATAAATGCATGTGTGGGGTAAGTAAGGGAATTAAAAACACAAAATTTAGTGATGTGATTATTTCTGGGGAGAAGCAAAAGAAACAGGATGGGAGGGAACACATAGCTGAGATAAGTTATTGATAATGTTCTGGCTCATGGGTCGCAGTGTTATCCATTATTCAATATGTTATCATAATGTATAACTTGCTTATGTCTCTATGTAGTCTCTTGCACGTATCAATTATATTAAAATGAAAATAAAAGGAACAACCAGTGGGAGGAGATATTTAATAGATTTGTAAAATTCTGCTTGATTGTGCTGCTTATTTCCCTCGCTGGGAAGCTCTGATTCTCCCATCGTTTTTCTCTGTGTGGGTTTTAATAAGAACAACTCGTTGGCAGGCCTGTGTCCCCAGGTTAGCTCTTGGCAACCCCACACTCCTCTTTTCTTCCTCTCTCCTCTCCCACCTATCGTTTCTTTTTTGTTCTCCCCTCTCCCAGTCCCTCCCTTCCTCCTCCCGTGTTTTGCTTACTGCCCCTTGAGACTGTGTCTGGGCTGCTGCTGCGGTGACTCCATTTTCCACTGGCTATGAAAAGGCCCTGCAGAGCCAGGCTGGAAGGCCCAGGCCTCCTTTGTGCATTCATTGACTCCCTGGGTTCTGAGCTGGCAGGAATAGCTGTCCCTGGTGTCAAAGAGAAAAATAAAAATTCTGCTTCCCTGACACAGCCAAAGAAGAAAAAATAGCCTCTAATCTGTCAAGAACAGCTTCCGCCGCCACTTAGCAGTGTGAGCAATATCATCGTGTGCAGAGAGACTGGGCTTCTGGCAGCTGAGGGGAGAATGGAGTTTATGGGGAATGAGACAAAAGGGAGGATGGAGAAGATGGTGGAGAACATCAGAGATGTAGTTTGGAGGTAAAAGAGGGAAGGTGTTGGAGACGCGTGGGTTTATACGTTATGCACCCACCCAGTTCTCTGCCGCAACCCAGACGAGGTTGGGGTTAAGAATGACAGGGCAGGACAGACGAAAAACAAGCTCTGAGGGAATTGAGAAGGGAAGCAAATGAAACCTGACTCCAAATTAGGAAAAGAAATGTTGAAGAATGACATGTGAGATTGTGGAGTGAACAAAGAGAAATGTTTCATAATGAAGGAAATGTGTTTAAATCATTGAAAAAAACTCTATTGCAACGAAGAATTTACCTGAAGAGTTTTACTACTGAACAGTCTATCCCAAGGATTCCAACTGTTGGATTCCTTTTCAATGATGCAGTCATGTCTTGGAAGTGCACAGTTCACCCTCAGTCTGCACTGCCCTCACATGTAAAGTTGAATATTTTTTCTCAATTTGACCAGCTTGATGGAAGAACTATGATAAATGTGGCAATAGTTTGCACACACAAACATCGTACAGATAACTGGTACCCTCCCTTCTGCTGCTGCTGCTGCTTATTATTATTATTATTTACCTTTTATCTATTGCTGTATAACTAAGCACCCCAAGACTTAGTGTCTTAAGACAACAACCATTTTATTAGTTTATAGTTCTGTGGTTCAGAAATTTAAGCTGGCCTTATCTGGGCAGTTCTGTGGTTTTCATCTGAGGTCACTCATGTGACCACAGTCACCTGGTGATCTGATGGGAATTGAATGCTCTAAGATGGGCCCATTCACCTGTCCACGGGTTGATTTCAACTTTCTGCTGATTGCTCTGGGTAGGCTCAGGTGGGATGATTCATCTCACTCCATGTAACCTCACATTCCCCAATAGGCTGGTTGAGGGCCCTCTGTAACAATTAAGCATCAAGTCAGCATTCCAAGATGGTGGGAACAGAAATGCCAGGCCTCAGAGGCCTCGTCCCAGAAGGCAAGAGACCACACTTACAACATTGTGTTGTAATTATCAAATTATCACAAAGGCAGCTGATATGCAAAACATAAGGAATGAGGTTTCAGGTCTTGCTGGGAAGTATGATAAAGTCACATTGCAAAGGGTATGCACACAGGAATGGAAAGAATTATTGGGCTGAGTGCAGGCTGCTATAACAAAGTACCATAGACTGCATGGCTTATAAATAACAAAACTTTCTCATAGCTCTAGAGGCTGGAAGTTCAAGATCAGGATGTCAGTCTGGTCAGGTTCTGGGTGAGGCCCCCCTCAGGATTGCAGATGGCTCACTTCTCATTGTATCTTCCCATTGTGGAAAGGTGAGAGAGCTCTCTGGGGCCCTTACAAGGGCACTACTCCAAGTTATAAGGATAAGCTCCACGTCCTACTACCATCACCCGGGGGTTAAGATTGCAATATACAAATTTAGGGGAGACACAAAGTACCATTCCATTGCAGGGACCATCTTTGCAAATAATCATCCATAAGAATGTGCTACAAAGTTCCTTCAGAAATATCAAGGTAAGAGTTTTCATTAAAATATGAGACTCAGGCCAGTTTCGGTGGTGCTTGCCTATAATCCCAATGGCTCAGGAGGCTGAAGCATGAGGAGTGCAAAATCAAAGCCAGCCTTAGCAATTTAGCAAGGCCCTAAGCAACTTAGTGAGACCCTGTCTCAAAATTTTAAAAAGGGACTGGGGATGTGGCTCAGTGGTTAAGCCTGGGTTTAATTCCCAGTATGAGAGAGAAAGAGAGAGAGAAAGAGAGAGAGAGAGAGAATGGGATTTATAGGCACATGCCTATAATCCCAGCTACTCTGGAGGCTGAACAGGAGGATTGCAAATTCAAGACCAGCCTAGGTAACTTAGTGAAACCCTGTTTCAAAATAAAATAAGAAAAGATGGGGATGTAGCTCAGTGGTAGAGCCCTTGCTTAGCATATGCCTGGGGTTCAATCCCCAGTACTGCAAAAGAGAAAAAATAGGACTCAGAACCTAGTGTGAAACTTATGGCGATGTAAGTAAGACATGGTAGAGAATCAAGCTAGCCATAAAGGGGTTAACCCTGGCCTCTTCCATTAGACTTCCTATAATTCCAGAACCAGTATACAATGAATTCCTCTCCTGATGATGTAAGTGACTTATTAAGAAGTGTTCTGTAGCCAGGCGTGGTGGTGCACACCTGTAATCCCAGCAGCTCAGGAGGCTGAGGCAGGAGGATCACAATTTCAAAGCCAGCCTCAGCAACAGCAAGGCAGTAAGCAACTCGGTGAGACCCTGTCTCTAAATAAAATACAAGATATGTGGCTCAGTGGCTGAGTGCCCCTGAGTCAATCCCTGCAGTACCCTGCCCCTACACCCAACAAAAAGAATTATTCTGTAATGTTCTATGTTTGGGTGTAAATATTTGTGGAAAGTATATATAAAGCTCAAAAAAGGTGAGGTATAGAGCAGGACTCTCTAAGTTTTGTATACTACCAAAACAAAGTCAGTGAACAACAGACCCCCACTCAAGCAGACTAGAGAATTATAGGAAACTTTTATTTAATTTGAGAATTTTAATTGTTTTCTATTTACTACCAGCTTTGCAGAGAATGTGGTGGTGTGGCTGCAGAAGCTCTTGTTGCCACAGCACCTCTGCTGAAGGCCTCTTCTGTGGTGCATTTGCCTTGTCAGGGGCTTTGCATCAAGCCTGGTTTGCATCCATGCTCTTCTGTCTGGTGGTGGCACTTTGGAAGAGGGTGGAGCTTTAGGAATGAGGAAGGCTTGATCTTAGCAGCTTATTTGCTTTGCTTGAGCAGTTTAAGAAGTGATAAGTTCAGATGTGAATCTGTAGGCTGTAGGGAACTAAATGGGAGATTTACACTTTTAATCAAGTAATTACTCTGTCATTACTCTGATTGGGATATGATAATGAATGTAAGGAAGTCAAGGCAGGATGCGAGAGGAGGTGATGAAAGTTTGGCCTGGAGGCTCTCTGGCTGGGTTGGAGAGCTGTTTGGGTGATGGAACAGAGTGTGGTAGTCTGTCAGATTCAGAAAGAGAAAGAGTGACTACCAATTTTCTGGCTTCAACCACGTGCATTGTGGATTTGACTGCAAGTCCAACCCAGTGTGCCATCCTGTTCCATCCCTGTGTTTCCTACTCGGCTTCACTTCTTAGTTACCATCCCCTTGCTTTTATTATGAGTCAATAACTACATTGCCAAGGGAATCAATGAATTGATGAGTAGATTTGGGCACCGCATATCCTTGCATTGGAAGAGAGATAGTAGCAATAACAAAAGTTGTAAGAGCTAGCTTTTTAGGTTAATTTTCTGTGCTTGGCCACAAACTGGCCCATTCTGCATTCATTATTTCATTTAATCTTCACAGTAAACATTCGAGATATATACTTCTGTTGTCCCCCCTACCTTTTTAAAATGACACGTCTAAGGCTCAGATTGTTTAAGTAACTTTCCCAAAATATGATTGATCTGAGAGTTTGTTCGGCAAACTCACCCTTGCAACTTAAATTACATTCTTGGAACTCCAACACATCAGCAGCATAAGGATCCTATTGGAAGTGCAAAGGCTTGGGCCTTTCCCCAGACCTCCTGAGTCCTGCATATTAGAAGCAGCCCTAGGTGATCGGTAGGCATGCTAAAATTTGCTTATGTTGCTCTCCCAAACTTAGCAGAGAAATTTAACACTATACTTAGGATTGACTAAGGATGGTCTACAGGAATGGAAGTAATTTGAGCCAGCACTTAATCTATATTATCCAGGTATCACTGAAATTAAACCAAATCAATGAATTTTATAATTCATATCCACCAGACTTATATGGCACATGCCTGGATCAAATTTTGTTTGTGTGTTATGTAAAAAGCCATTGGCAGAATACTCAGTTGGGTACACAGAACCATCACAGTAGAAAATGCTTAGTGTTCTGTTCTAAGGATCTAAGCACTTCAAGTTTGGGAGGTGCTCAACCTGGTTTAGCAATTACGCTCTGATGTCATTAAATTAAAATAGCCCCAATAAAAGGAATAGAAGTCAATCTTAACTACAGCTGGGAGATGTTTTATTGCTCTATTTCACAGTTACTTACTAATTCCCAGTGCTGGAGAGGTAGCTGTAAAGTAAGTTTCCACAGTTGAGCTGCGTAATCAACAGAATCATGAATAGGAATAATGACATCATTGCTTTAGCATTCAGGAGCAAGTGTAACCTTGAAGGTCACTGCTGCTAGGTGAGAAGTGCCTAAAATCTTTTAATTTCATAGGATTCTTCATCATTTGCTCTCTGGTTGCACTTCCCTCCTTTAAAATGTAAAATGTAAGTTCAACACTTTTCTGAATTTCTTCTCATTTTGATTGCAATTTTCTTGGAACCTCTATTCTAGTGCAGATTATTAGATTTTTTCCTCAGTGTACCCAAGATACCATGTCACTTGTTCTCTCTCCTTAAGTAAGTTCTACAACACACAGGAAATATTAACCATGACAATGACAATTGCTTGCATTCATTGAGCATTTACTTTGTTTCACTTATATTCAGTGAGCACTTCTGTTCTTCAAATCCACCTTTAAAGATTTTTCTCAAAAATAAGAATATACATGCATTTTCATAATAAAATTTTGTACAATTTGCTTCCTTAAAACAACTTTCTGATTTTTCATTAGAATATTAAAGAGGTTAGCAAGGTTAGGCCCCATTGGTCTAATACTGGGTGGAAATTGGAGAGTCTTAATCTCTCTCTAAACGGAGGACTCTCACTCTTAGGATAGTGAACCCCCAAAGCTCATTCAGCTTGTTCTAGTGATGGCATCTTGCTGATCTGTTTTCTACACTTCATTTCTGGCCTTGGATCCAACTTCCTAAGATTCTCACTAGAAGCTGGACTCTATATGGCTGTTGAAAAATTTTCCATCCAATTAGCCACATATATGTGGTGGCTCCTTTCCCAACTCCTTAGAATATGAGTTACAAGGACCATGCTTTCTAATTGCACATGTCTACCCTTATTTCCTCTGCTTTATAGAATGGATATTAGCCCTTTTAAGGTCTTGGCTTTCAAGTATCCAAACTACTCTATTGATAAAGTCATGATTAGTTAAAAGTTTTGCAAGAGAGTGGTCATATTACATTGTCAATCTCCAATCAACTATCATTCGAGAATTACATTTCTGAAGATCATTTTCTTCTTGGTTATGATCATAATACCTTCATTATAATTTTTTTAGTTGCACTAAACATTTTCTTCCCTCTAAATACTAACCATAACATCATTACCTGTTACTAACTAGTTCTTTCTGTCTGAGTCTTCCATGCCACTTCTCTTTCAAACTTTACTTATGGGTTCTCTGTAGGCAAATCCCTGGCTTGTCACATAGGTAGATAAATAGCTTACATGATTGTGAGGGAGTTGCTTTTAATTTGCAGCAAAATGGTAGCTATTCTAAATTGCAAATTTAAGGCCTGTGAAGAAATCAATGACCTGATTACTTAAGTTCTTCACCGTACTTCTCAGGGCTAAATACAATTACAGCCTTATCCCAACAGAGAGAAATTAAGAGTGTAGGAAAAGGTAAACATTATCCCAGAAGAGTGGAAAGTAAATGGAGATTCATTTGGAAGAATGTAAGCAGTTGTGCTGTGATGCTCATGCTTTACGAAACCACTTCTCTTCAGAATGGCCTAACTTCTTTTATTGAGAGGGAACTCTCATGTTAGAAATATGGAAAAAAGGTACTCTCTTTATAGCTCTGGACCCCCCTCATGAAGTGCTTTCATGTGGGACGTCCTATTTGCATTTCCCACCAACTAAATGAAACAGGCAGGGGCAGGAATTATCCTGCTTTATGGATACACTGAGATTAAATTATTTTATCCAATACTGTGAATTAATATTTGTCAAATCTGGGGATAATATCTATTTCTTCTAATTCCTGGATCTCTGCAAATGCTTTTCATACTTGGTTAAGGGCCCACCCACTCTTGAATGCCACGCCCCTGTAAATCCCTCAAAATAACTAGTAAGGCTTGAGACTCATAAAAGCCAGATGACCAAAAGGAGGCGAATTAAAACCACTGGGCAAGGCTTTATTGGAAATACATGCTCTTGGGCTGAACTCTTCCGTCCATCAGTGTGTATGGAAGAATGGCACATGTGTTCCTGCGTACAGACAATTTTAAAAGGCCTGGTCAGGAAGGGGAGGACTTAGGGCAGGAAGAGAAGGCCAGAGTCCTTCCTGGATAAGTCAGGAAAAACCCGCTGATTGACAGGAGATGCCTCTACTGGTGACGTCAGCGTCTGTCTGGCTGCTCCTTTCCCCAGCAGCCCTGACTGCCCGAATTGGACACCCTGGACCCTGAACCGACCTAACAAGACCTATGACAGAAAGACATATCATAACAGGATATTATATATACGTGTATATGTCCATATACATATCCACACACATGTACCTACATAGTCCTTTCAATTTTTAATGAGTTTTAAAAAAAATATGTGATTTCGATTGCCCATCAAGTCAACTGGGATATGAAATTTCCCCCCAAAGACATCTCTGAGCAAGATCTATAAATAAGTACAAATCCAGTGAAGTTGTTTAGGACACTGGAGGCACAACTTCATGTCACTGAAAGAGTCCAAGGCTGGTAGTAGTGCTCTGTTCACAGAAGTTTGGAGAACTGAGTTTAGGTACTTGAAGAGGAAATTACATGCTTAGAGTATGTAAGCCAACCAACCTTAACTTGCTGAATTGCAAGCCAAATTTTCAGGAGCTGTGTCTGTAATCTTAGACTCAACTGGTCTATTACTTCCACTGATATGCAGTTTAGCTTGACTGCTTCTATTGAATAGTTTTTTTTTTTTTTTTTTTGGTAAGGAAATTGGTTTTCCTGTTGGAAAAATAGTACAGAAACCTCCCTTAAGGTTTCTCTCTTCTGTCTTCTAAATTTAACTAATTTTCCACATATCCTATTAGGAAAATACAGTTTCTTTTAAAGATTTACTTTTTGCCTAGTTGCCAGATGATTTCCAGCTTGCCTTTTTCTCCTTGCTCCTTGTATTCCAGTTGGATGAGGACGCATGTAGTTAGGCACTGATACACACTGATATATCCCCAAACAATTCTCTGCTTCCACTGCCCGCCATATTGAAAAATTCCAAGATTCAGAAATAATTGTGGGATTTTTGTTTTGAATTCCCACAAAATGAAAGAAGCTCTCTTTAAACATTGAGCTTTTCACAGCTACTTAGATGCTTTAAAACATGTTTTGAGTGGGGTTAATACTCTTCAGATAATTTAGCTATGAGCACATATCACAGTTTATTATAATCTTGCTCTAAGCAAAAGCCAAAGCGCTGTAAACAGCGCCACCTGCAGACTGTTCTGGCCTGTAAGCCCATGCTGCTGGGTTGGGAGGGACAAATATACAAACTTAGAACAAGAGTTGAGAAACATTTCATGGTGATTTGAGAAAAGCACTTATGTCTGTTAAATATATTTTCAAAATCCAGGCTCACATTTTGTATAATATAAAAAGGCCAGTTGTTCTACATTCCATTTTTATTGCATTTCACAAAAGTATCAGTGGAATAATTTGGAAATAATAATATTAATTCAATTAATTATGACTGCTTCCTCACAGAGAGTTTAAGAAAACAGTGCTCAGGGAAGGGCGTTTCACATAGGAAAAGAGAACAATTAGAAAATTATTTTTAGAGGATAGTTTTTTAAAAAGTTTGGTTAAAGTACATGAGATGGATAACTAATTTCTCAGAATAAATCTTAATTCCATTAAAGTTCATCAGAAAATTACTCTTAAGGAAAATGATAGAAAATTACATTTTTAAGGGATGGGATTATTTTTTTCTATAAGGAGATTTTCAATAAAAAATGATTTTGACTCAGATAAACGTTGATTCAAATTTTCTTTTACTGGAGTTGGGAAGAAGAAGGGAGCACTTTGGCATTTAGCATGTAGGGAACTACCTTCCTTCCTGCCCTGAGCTTTCCACGGTTTTTGGGTGTTGCTTTAAATGAAAATGACTGCTTTCCAGGGAGGGCGGGTAGAGCTGGGTTTCAGGCATGATCTCTGTGCTGGTCCCCAACACCAGGCTGGTGTTTCTGAGAAACAATGGGGCCAGGGAAGAGGCCACAAAATGCCTTTTGGGGACCCTGTTTGTTCCCCTGAAGACCTAGGTTAGTGTATCTTTTCCAGATACATATTTGCATCCCGAATATTGTGAACTATCTCCCCCAAACATAATTTTCATATTGAGATTCTATCTTAGCACTCTGTTAAGTGGGTTTACAAAATGTCTTATAATCAAAAGTGTTCAAAATTTACAGTTGCTCTAAAATGACAAACATATGTTGAGACACATTTTCCTTCATTGAAATAACATTCCAATCACAGTTACAGGTAAAATACATTCATGTTCAAAGGAAAATAAAATATTGCTTTAGAACATTACTTAGTTTGGAAAAACTTCTGATCCCAAAATAGTCCCTTCTTTGTAGGTGTTCTCTGATCTTTTTTTACATGAAATAATATTTACGAGTCTTTTTAGATTTAAATTTGAGTCTTTTTTCTCTAATTGGCTGGTTTATATAAATCCATCAGTCTGCAGGAGAAATTATATTTATGGAAAATAGCTTTTATTTTAAATGGTGTATTACTCATTCTCTCCCTTTTAAAGAAAGGGGAGGAGAAAATATTGCAAATTATTATTATTTCCTTAACATGGAAGAGTTGGTTTTCTAGTGCTTTAACATTTGTATCCGTCACTTGCTTTGTGGTCTAGGTTTGTTTTAATGTTTCCCCTCTAGTCCAGAACCATACTGTTTAAGTCCATTAAATCATTGTTAAGAACACAATACAAGGGGTTAATGCCCTTCAGAGTTTGGTTTGAACATGCAGGAGACAAACTTTACCATTGGACCAAAGATTGAGCTCTCTCTTAATAATGACCTTTCTACCTCTTCCCTTTTGGTATAGAAATAACATATAGTTTGTCGTTATATGTATTAAAATCCTGTCAAACTGCCAATAGTTTCAATAAACATACATTTTGAGAAAGCAGAAAGCAATAGTGAATTAGGCCAAAAATTGTGATATTAGGATTAACACACATTTACATTTTGAGGGTGAAAATTTTTATGTAGAACATAAGGATGTATACCTCTCAGTGTTCCAAGGATTTACATATAAACTAGATTCCTAGCACAAAACAAGATACTGTGCCCTCTCACACCCACTGAGCTAAAGGCAGACATTACAGCGTGTTATCCTAAGTTTAAATTTCAAGATTATTTCAAGGTTAAGATTTCTTTGCCTATTGGAAAGAAAAGTGAGAACTTAAAAAAAAAAAAAAAAAAAAAAAAAAAGCTCTGTTTCAATAACCAGATGCAAAAAGCCATTTTGGTAAAATTATTTGTGGATTTCACAGTCAGGCCAACCCTAAACATGTGGAGAATGGAGTGTGGATTCTATTAAAATGAATGTTAGGCAGGAGGAGGCAGCTGTCACCACCTAGGAAGCTGAAACTCCTCTCCAACATCATCAGGAGGAATTGATCATGCGAGGTGGATGGCCCACCAGCTGCAGCGTTTGTATTGTGCCCTCTGGTGGGAAAATGTATGAATCACAATTTCAATAGTTCCCAGACAGCTCCAGGAAGCTTGCTATTTCTTTATCTCTGGGCTTCAGGTAACAATCAAACCGCAACTTTAGGGGAAATACATGACAACTTCTTGAGGCAAAGTGAATTTGCCTCGGACATCAACTAATCCAATCTCCTAATTGCACCTGGAGGTGACAAAAGATTCCGTGAGGCCTAAAAGGAGTGATCTATGCATTAGTCCGTTCTCCTGTGTCCCAGGGAAGGTATTCATTGAGCACCTACTAAGTGCCAGACAATAAGTAAGCATCATTTAATCCCATTGACTGAATTTATTGTAATGCTTTTACTCTCCCTGTTCCTTGAAGGTATTCCCAGGCCTAAATTCATATGTACAGCCTACTGATATGCAAACTCTGAGTATATTATTTCTCAACGCCTTTCAGAGAGGGGCCGAGGGGCAAAACAAGCAGGAGTGGGTCTGGGGATCCGTCCCCATTCTCCTTCAGGCCAGTGAAATCAGAGCACTGAGGTCTGGGGTCCATCCCAGTGGTGGGAACGGGGAACCCAACTCCAGACCACCTATTCATGGGCTAGTTGGAGATAAAGGTCCATGGTGTAGAGTCACATTAGGACGAGGGAAGCCAGGAAAGCTGGGGAGAAAATGCACCAAGAAGGTAGTTGATTCCTCGTGGGTAAAGATGTGCATAAGGATGACAGAGTCCCAGAGGAGGCTGGGACCTCACTGGCATTTCCAGCCAGCCTTCGGATGGGCTCATGAGGATATTGCTAGGTCAGTTTGAAAGGCTCAGGTTGTGTAAAACACGAAGAGGTATAGAATATGAAAGTTTCAGAATTAGAAGTTGTTACAATTGTTACATTGTTCAGCTTTTGATTTTTTAAAAATTGTCTCACTTTTTTCTTTTTTTAAAATATAGTACATTGTATAATAGTAAGAGCTAACATGGGCTACCACTTACATATTGTATCCTAAGAACTTCACATTTATTAAACTGTTCAGTTCTCACACACACACACCCTATGAAATGGGTAGTGATTTTTTCTCAGTTTACCAATGAAGAGACAGAAGCCCAGAGAGAGTAGGTACCTGCCAAAGGTCACATGTCCAAGTAATGGGAAGCTGGGATTTGAACTGAGGTGGTCAGTCCTCAAACTGTGTTCCTTACTAGTCCATAAAGCCTATATGACGTTAGATAAATCCCTGCAAATCCCTGGCCCAACTTAAAAAATAAAACACATCACTGGGACCAGTAAAGGCTCTTCCCATGTGTGTTTCCCAGGTGTTTATTCTGAGTCCACAGGTACCAACAGGCTGTGATGGGTCCATAGGTGGTATTATCTTGCCAGATTTAAAATCCACCTATTGTATTGACTTACCTAAGTGTTACACAGAAGCGCAGGAAGCAGTTCACTGGTTGATTATTTATCGAGGCCAACAAAACAGAATTTTTACCTTCTCTTTCTTTTTGTCTTTTATGTGGCATTACCTCATTTAGTTTGGAACAAACAAACCTTATTTTTTAAAATTGCACTTGCATTTGAAAAACGTCTAGGGTCTGGTAGTCACTCATTAATTAATGAACTAATTAATTTGCCAATCATTTTAAAGCACCTACTGGTGGCAGTTACCATCCTAGGGACAAGGATACAATCTGAGAAACAATGGCTTATAGTAACTTATGAGAGGTAATGGTTAACATTTCAGGGATTTTGTAAATTAGCTGTCATTCAATTTCATAAATTTAAAACAAGGTTAATATGTACTAAAACCTTCACTTTCTGATTTTTTTGCTATGTTTTATTATCATGTTCTTGAAGATACACACATATATACATATATGTGTGTGTGTTTGTATGTATATATACATATACACACGTATATACACACACACACATACACACACATATACACACACACACATATATATATGTTGTACCTGCAGGGTAGAAATCCAGTGTAAGGATGTGCTACTGAGCATCTCTTCCCAACTCAGGTTCTGAGACCTCAACATTGGTAGCTTCAAATTGTATTTGCTCCACGGAAATCAACAAATGCTACAAAACAGGGCTTTTCCTCCCAAAGAACCAGTCGTTCAACGTTTAGCAGAACATCATAAGTTATAATGAAAATTACTGCACAAAATAGAATTTTTGATCTAATAGCATCAGTGATTTGAATGGCATATACCTCAAAATTAAAAAAAAAAAACTGAACAAATGAAACAAATAACCAACCCCACCAGGGTTCCTAGCAGTGGCAAAGTGTTATCTATCCTTTAGCACAGCTAAACTCAACCCCATTCCATTTTTCCCAGGAAGTCAAAGTTCTCTGGACTTTACACATGGAAATACAGACTTGATATGGAGTCTGAAATTGGAGTCAGCGAGGTGGGACCACTTGGGAGCAGTGGTGTATGTAAGGGCTCCGGTCTCACCTCTGTGATCAGTTATCCACAGACTGGACTTGGAACCACCACTCAGCACCTAAAAGACGCTCAGATCTCCTCTCTTCGGGTGAAGAGGCATCTGCAGCACTTAACCAATGGTGTTTATGGGCTATGATGGTGGTTCGTTCCTTCCAGGACTGGCTTTCACTTCAGATAACAACTCGGCAGACAAATTGCTCAGAAGCATCCATGTAATTCTGGGCTTAAAGAATGAATTACACATGATTTAACCTGGAATTTGAGGCATGCACTATAAGCTTCCTTCTCAGATATCAATATTTGAACACTTTAAATCCACAATCCTTAGTGTACCAGAAATAAGTTTCTTGAATTTTTTCTAGAACTAAAATTATTTTCTGTTTTGTCCCTTGGATATGCTGAGTGCCTGGAACTAAATCTCCTTCCCTGGAATCATGTCTAATTCTAGAAGGCTTCAGAAAACCAGGATACAAGAGGCAGGGCCTCTGGTGCTGGGTGCTTCCTGGGCATGCTGGGGTCACAGAGATGCCATAGTCTGGACTTTAGGCATTCTGTCCTGGCACAAAGCCCCTCTGGGGTTGCCAGTAGTCTGGGCCACTTCTGTATCACTCATGGTCTCACGGGAAACATTCTGCTGTGCCCCATCCCCCAGGACACAGAAGCACATTCCAGGGCTGCTCTGCCTGGACTCACGGCCCAGCTGTGGCTCTGTCCAGCCTTGAGCATTTCCTCTTCCACTTCTGCTGCCCAGTCTGCAGGGGGTCCCAGAAAGGAGGCAGCATCTTCCTCATCATCGATTCAGGAACAGGATATAGTCACTCCTCCACCCCTTGGTAAATGAGATGAGGAAGGAATAAAAGTCCCCTACTGCTGCCTCCAAGTGATAATGAGGAGAGAAGAATCCGAGCGATTTCTATTATGTCCACAGCAAGAAACACAGCAAGGGACAGAAATAGGAGCAGGAAGAAAACCACCTCATCCACAAATCCACTCCAACGGTCCATGGAGTTCCTGGTTATAACCAAGGAGCTTTCTGAAGCCTAAACTGCAATGGAAAAGTGTAGTGGCAAGAACTGGTCCCCATGCTGCCTCTCTAGCTGTCCTCGGGCTCCAGGATCCTTCTCCCGTGGCACCTGCTATGAGTCTCTGTGTGCAGTCTAATGACAATATCATCCACCTGGAAAGGTAAGCTTTGCTTAACCAAGTGACTCCACCGCTGCCTTCTTTGGGTAACCTCATACACTGTAAGTGGTTGAGCCATGATGCCACCCAAAATGTCACGGAGAAGAACTGAACCTCAACACCATTGTCCCCCGATGGACATTGGTTACATTGAGAGACCACGCTTCTCCCTGATCCCCACAGAGGCTAGCAGAGGACACAGTCCAGGCTTGTCCTGAGAATCCCTGGTAGCTGCTTCTTGCTGGTGCTCTGAAGCCAGGCTCCAGGAGGAATGCTCCAGGGTAGCCATTTCCTCGTCTGCATTTTGAGCTGCTCTTTGCCAATTGGACAGGTGAAAACCAGCATCTTGTTGTTGTTTTCCTCTACATTTCCCTTCTGAGGAAGGTGAAGCCTCTTTAAAATCATGTCAGAGCCATTTATATTTCCTTTTGGTGAGCGACTTTCTTCACATCTTTTGCCTTTTTTTGTGGGGAGGATTTACTGAGGATTAGACTCAGGGGTATTCGACCACTGAGCCACATCCCCAGCCCTATTTTGTGTTTTATGTAGAGACAGGGTCTCACTGAGTTGCTTAGCACCTCGTTTTTTACTGAAGCTGGCTTTGAACTCGCGATCCTCCTGTCTCAGTCCCTTGAGCTGCTGAGATGACAGACGTGCGCCACTGCACCCGGCTTGCCTTTTTCTTATTGAGTTGTAGGGACTCCATACATCACTGAGAGGAGTCCCTTGTGAAATGAGTTGCAGGTGTTTTTCCCAGTTTGTCGTTTGTTTATCATGAGTTTCTGAAGGAATAATTTTTTCATATAATGGATGACATCAACCCTTTGTTTGGCAGAATTTGAGTCTATCTTAGGCTTTTTCCATTAGAATTAAAATTTAAGATTTTTCTTCATTTTCTGCTTGTTTGTGCTTGGATTACTTATTTGCCTTAGTATTAAGGTCATGATGTAAGGCTCTAACCTTACATGCCACCGCCACCACCACCAGACCCACACACATAGGATAATTACCTACTTATTCCTATGGGAGTATTTGTTGAATAATCCATCTCTTCCCAGCTAGCTCAAAATGCCCTCTGTCACATTCCATGTTCACACATCTATGTGGACCCATTCCTGAATGGTACCTTCTATTTTATTGATTGCCTTTCTTTTTAGCACTAGTTCCTTACTATCTTAGTCATTCTGCTTATTAAATATGTTTTAATATCTAATAGGCTCTTATCTCTTCCTTTTATTCCCTAGACTTTTTCTCTGACTATTCTTGCTTATTTTCAAAATTAACTTGGGATTCACCTGTATAACCTCTCATCCAAATCATCTAGAACTAGGTGCTTCTATTGGGATTTATAGATCAACTTGTAGAGAATTCAGGTATGTATGAGGTTGAATCCTCCTATTCAAGAATGAGATGATGCAAGTAATTTATTTTGAATAATAAAGTATCAATGGAAGGGAACTATTTATATTTTTATATAGTTATAATGAATCCCAGGCTCTATCTGCATTCACACTTATTGCGTTGAGATATACCATCTCTTTCATGGGAACTACAGTTGCAGGGAGCTCCCTAGGAATTCCACACACGTCCCTGCCTATCTTATCTCTGCACTTAAGAGGTCTGTTCTACATGTGAAAATCATCCACCCTTGCATCACACTGTGGGGGAGGGGGCTAAGTTGCAGCCAGAGCATATGCTTTTATTTATCTGACTCAGATTGCTGTACTTCATTGACCTTTGCTTGGAGTTCTGCTTTTTCAGATTAGTATTGGCCTAACTTGCTGCTATATTTTTATGTTTGTATGAAGTTTTTATTCATTAGTTCACATGGAATTACAAGTTAGCATAGCTGCTTGGAGATTTGGGGACCCCAAGGCTGCTCTTAGTAGCATAAGAAAGCATTTGGAAAAGTGTGTAAAAGAAACAGTTCTCATGTTTTCTTGTATTTTCTCCTGATTGTGTTTTGTTTCAAAGGAATGCCTTCAGGGCTGAAGAATAAAACATGAAATAGACTGGGCGAGTACCCACAAGTGAACTCGATAGGGACTTGTCTCCACTAATGTTAACATAGGTGAGGGCTGCGTGAACCCATCCAGGGGGTGGGGCAAGGGCAGTGAGGCCTCTGGGTGCAGGAAAATCCTGATGCAGAAAAGAATCCAAAGAAAGTTGAGGTTGTTGAGGTTGCAGTAAGGATTGAAAAAAACAGGTATTTTAAGATTATAAAATACATTACATTTTTTAACCTTTTCAGTTCCTTCTTTTATCTCTAACTACTACTAGTAACATTAGTAACTATCCACTGTGTGTCCATTGTTGAGTACTTTGCCTGCATATTCTCTTTGAATTCTGAACACTCTGTCATATCTTTGCTTCTCACTCTACAGATGAGGAAACCCAACTTTAGAAAAGTTATATAACTGTGTTATTGTGACAAAATACCTGAGAAAAATAACTTAGAGGAAAAAAATCTTTTGATTCATAGTTCGTTTTAGTTAGCTTTTTATCATTATAATTAAAACGCTGAAAAGAATAATTTAAAAGAGGAAAAGTTTATTTGGGGAGTTTCAGAGGTTCCAGCCCATAGATGGTGACTCCATTGCTTTGGCCCAAGATGAGACAGCACATCATAGGGGAAGAACCCAGGGCAGAAAAGCTGCTCAGTTCTGGATGGCTCATAAAGCAGAGAGAAAGAAAGAGGGAGGTGGGTGGAAACAAAAAAGAAGGGGCTATAGAGGAGATGCCCCCTTTCTGGACATGCTCCGAGTGACCCACCTCCTCCAGTTATGCCCCATCTGCCTACAATCACTACCAGTCTGTCAGTTAAAACTAGTATGGACTAATTAAGTTACCACTATCACAATCCAATCATTTTCTCTCCTAATATTCCTGCATTAAAAGAAGCTTTTGGGGGACACCTCATATCCAAACTGTAACACGGTTTCAGAGGTTTTAGTTCACGGTTGCTTGCGCCATTGCTATGGGCCTGTGGTGAGGCACAGCATCATGGTGGAAGGGAGTGGCAGAACAAAGCTGCTCACTTCATGAGCCAGGAAGCAGAGGAGGGGCAGGGAGAGAAAGAGGAAGGGACAAGATGTAGCCCCTGAGGACTGTGTCATGCTCTCAAAGACCACTCCCTTTAAGTCAGCCCTGGCCTCTAAAGTTTCCTCCACCTCCCAATAGTTCATTCAGCTACAAATCTCTCAATGGATTAATCCATTGATAAGATCAGAGCCCTTGTGATCCAGTCACTTCCACAGATCCTTGCTTCTGAACACTGCTGAATTGGGAACCAAGCTCACATCAGTGTTTGGTGGACATTCGAGACCCAAACCATAGCAATAACTCAGCTGAGGTCATGCTGATACTATATAGGAGAACCTGAGTGGAAACATGGTCTCTTAACAACTAGGCCATGCTTAATCTTTCATAGTAGACTAAAAGACCTATTCTTTAGCTCATTGATTTAATACAAAATATTTGTCAAAGTGATAAAATATCAACATTTATATCAACTGTTGCACAGTGGTAGGAGTCTAATCTTGTTTAAATAAAATAGCATTGGGATATCAGAATTGGAAGCTTTTGTAAGACATACCGTTTCCCCTCACTGGTTCCCACATTTACTTTGTGAAGACATGTATACAGCACATTAATATGCCTCATTGTTGGTACATAGGCCTGCACATCTGGGTAGCTGCTCTGTCCAGGACCTGTGTGTCTTCTTGTATGCGCAATTAAGCATTCTTTTAACTCCAAATAGCTACTGGGTTCCTTAAATCAGTTTTGCCAGTGTTTAGAAGAGCTCTATCCCCTCTAGTTCCAATATCCTATAAGAAGGGCCATGAATGCAGCTCAGTGGTAGAGCATTTGCCTACTATGCATGTAGCCCTGGGTTCAATACCCAGCACCACAAAACCATCACCAATATTTTGTAAGAAGGATTCTATTACTACAGCCACACAGGGAAATGTGGTATATCTGATTCCATCTTTTGTCCCCATAAAAAAATAGAACCATCTCAATGTCCACAATTTGGGGATAAAACACAGGGCAGGTTGTTGTGAAGATTAGATAAAATGACACGTGATATTCTTAAAATGCTGTGAGATGCATAGCACCCCTGACATGTGGTATTCTTCTGAGTGCTCATCATCGCAGTCATCATTATTATCTAGAAGGCAGAGGTGTTAATCTGTTCTTTCCCTTGGCTGAGAACAAGAGGGAGGAGCCTCTGTGTGTGTGCCCTTGGTGTCTGGCAGGAGTCAGGGAGTGTGGTGTGAAAAGAGGGGAGGTGTTGGTGTAGAAGAAGGGGAAGGAAGTGGTAAGAAAGACACAGGGGTCCAGCTGGAGGGGCAAAGGGAATGGCTATGGCTGCCATCTCGTCACCTGTCATTCTCTAGTCCAAAATGTACGTCAAGCCCATCAAACACAGGAAATCAGAACAGAACACTTCAATGAAATACATTCTGATCCTGAAACAAATTCTGAAGGAGTGAGAGACTAGAAAGATGTAATTGCTGCCTACACTGTTATTTCTAAATCATTAGGCTTTCCCTTTGTAATCATTAGTTTATAAGATGGGACGGTGCCAAGGAGATGCATGGAGGGATGAAGATGGTTATAAACCAAATATCTCAAGAGCCATTTCTTTGAGGAAATAGGTTGCTGCTTTTAAACATTCTTTGAATTTTTTTTTAAATCATGCTCTGAAAGACAGGGGAAGATTCATACTTACTGTTGAAAAAAATTTAGACCTTTTTACCTCCATATAAGCAAGACTATACTAAAAGTGCTTCATCAGAAAAGAAACAATAGAAAATATTTGCTAAGAGTCCACAGTGTTCTTTCCAGTGGGCCTGAATGCTGTTAGTATCTAAGAATGCGATGGGTCCCTAGCCACATAGAGGTTGCCCATGAAATTATCCTCCTCCTCCAAAACACAACAGTTAATGTAGTACTTGAAGTTAACTAATTTTACACAGACACAGACACACACACAGAAACACACACACATTCTCTCTCTCGCTCTCTCTCTCTCATTTCTTTTGTTTCACAAATGAAATTATCTGAAGGTTGGTGCCATCTCTAAGAAGGTTAAATAAATTCATTCAATATGGAATACTGAGGGTGGGGTGAGGAATCTTCTGTATCTTACAGGCTCTTGTTACTCAATCCTGCCCAGAGATACCTTGGCATGAATAACAGAAAGGAAGTCTGTCCACAGTTCTCTAGTCCAATCCCAGTTTCTTAACTCTGTCCCCTGCAGAAATATCAGGAGATCCAAGGAAGAAATACATGCTTCCTGAATGACACAGATTCTTTACACACCCTGACCTCGGTAATAGCACAATCCTCATGACCTTCTCCAGCTCAGGTGCACTGAAATCACCGTGGTGGTAATGCTCCGGATTCCACTTTCTCATTGCTTACAGCAATCAAGGGCATGCCTGCTGCACCTTTAAGATCATTTTGAAAAGTGGTAAATTTATACTGAAATAATGGAATTAAAGGACACATGAAAGGAGCTTTAGAACTCTTCCTATTTCCCCATCCATTTACAGCTAAGAACAGCTAGCCTGGTTGCAGAAGTAATGACATTTGCAATTCCTTAATGGTTAAAGCATTCAGCTGACTAGGTTTAAATGTGTGATGAGAATAGACCTTGGACATGTTTTTATGGTGTGGCAGCGGTGTGACAGAGGAAGCAGAAATGGGCAAGCACTTTTTTAGTCCGGTGCCTGAGCCAAGTCTCCTAACATCCTATTGGCCAAAGCCAGCCACATGGCTGAGGGCACAGTCAGAGTGACAGGACACTCGAGAGTGACATGGTAAAGGGATGCACAGGTGGTGAAGTGGAGCCATAGTGCTATCATCTTACTATATATATCCTGAATAAAAACTCAAATATGGCACAAAAGTAGTATCAAATCTGACTGCACAGAGGCCATGTTGACTTGGAATCATGTGAGCGATCACAGATTGATATTTATCATACAGACCAGTCTTCAGCACTAACTGACATTGATGCTTGTTTCTTTGTGCAGCAAAGAAAAACTAGGATATAAATTAAATGTCATTTAATTCAGTTCGGTAAGCATTTCTTTATCATGCATGAAGTGCTCATCAGGAATAAATAGCCTATGGAGCAGCATAACCATAACAGGAGATCCCCCGCCCAACCCCAAATGTATCCATCTTTTCTAGGCAGCGTACTGACAGTGTAGCACACCTAGAGGATGGAATCCCCAACAGCTGGAAACTTGGGATCACTCTTGGCTTAAATGGGGATGGACTCAGGGGCTTGCAACAAAACACCAGACAGAATGAAGAGGAACATGGAACATTCGGCAAAGGAATTCTTCACCTTTCCAGATCACTGAGATGGCCACAGGATGTGGTGACTGTGCATCTATCAATTTTCCCAAAGTGACTCCAAGAATAGCAGTTGGCTCCGCTTTTGGAGGCAACTTGCATTGCGTGTGTTTTGCTTTCCAAAGAGAAAGCATTAGAAGCATCTCATCTGGAAAATGACATGCTGTTATTGAAATTTCTCCCATCTACTGCACAGAAATAGGCTGTGTCCACCTTCCAGAGCATGACATAGAGGGATGATTTATCATGACCCTTAGCTGCCCGAGGGCACTTGTGTTACATGTTAGATGCTGTCAACAAGTTTTTCCATTCCATTTTTGATAAAATTAATACCTAAGGGGGGGGGTATAGGTTTTCTTGAGTAATAGTTCCTTTCTCTTTCCCTGCTCAGTCAGAGTGTATTTTAAAAAATTATATCCTGTAATATGGGCTTAGGAAGGAGAGGGAGGAGGACCTCAGATATCCATCCTGCCTACAGTCTGACAAAGGATGGCCTTCAGGGGTCAGAGATCAGAGACCATCCTGTTAGTGATAACCTGGGAAATGTAAATAAATGCTCCTAGTTAAAAAGAATCAATGTAGACTTAGATGAGACTCTCAGCAAATGCATTTTGAGTGGAAGAAGATAATCCAATCGGTCTGACTGGATAGCCCAGTGGAGTTTCCTGTGTTCAGAGGTTTTACATCAGTATTACCTCAAGGAATCCACTAGGGGGAGATCCTGAGCCATATTCCGTGGCTTATGACAAGAATGAAGAAATGGGCAAAACATTTTATTTGCTTTTTCCTTCAATTTTCATGTGTTTTTTTCTTTTGAAAGATTGCGGAGTGGAATTATTTATCGGTTGGTATATTAAAGAAAATCTGGCATGTACAAACAAGCACTTCAAAGGTTTTTAGTAATACCTATCACCAGAGGCTGACTTGATACCAGGAACCAGAAGTGTAAAATCCACAATGGTTTTTATTATCCAAGAGAGAAGGAAGGGTCTGTGTTCTCTTTCTAACACCACAGTGACCGAATCACACATCAGTTATTTGAACTGATTGGTTTATGAAGACATTCGTCAACAAAAGGATGCCATGGACTCAGAGTTCCTTTGTTCAGAGTCTAGGAAGATAAAATCAAGATGGGGAAAAAAAATGCAAAAGGATGTAAATTTCTCAGGCTTGTGAGCTAAATGGCACTTACCTTAGCAATTGACACAGATATCTGAACGCCATCCTGGGTTGCATCTCATGCAAGTCGCCTGGGTTCCAAAGGAAGAGGGTGGGGGGCTTCCCTAGGCTCCCAAGAAGGGGACATGAATTTCCAATTCTGCACACTAAATGGGAGTCACTACACAAGGCCACCAAGAGCCTCAGTGGAGGGCTAGCAGTGTCTTGTCCAGCATTTAATGATTCTCTAGGATGCCAAGAAACCCTGAGAACCGATGGATGGTTCCATTCCTCCCCCTCCTTCTTTCCCTCCTCCTCCCCCTCCTCCTCCCCCCGTCCTGCTCTTCTTCTTCTTCCTCCTCTTCCTCAATGAAGCCCCATAGCACAGCCCGAGTGAAGGCAAAGCCCGGACCAGAATCCTCTGGGCTCTGTTTGGCTGGCTGCCCATCTGGTCCGTCTGAGTTCTTCCGCTGTAGGCTTGCCTTCTAAGGTCATGAAACCTGCAAATCATTCTCACAGTGGTGAAATAGAAAGAGCTTTAAATCAGCAATACCAGCAGATGCAGAATCCAGCAGTAACCTGGCCACTAAACTGTGTGACCTTGCTCTTTAGGCCTCAGCATCTTCAGCTGTCAAGTGAGGAGGGGAAGAAAAGAATCTCCTTGTTCTATCTGTGTTCACTCACATGCATATTAATTGCTCCGGCAAGCTCAGGTCAACTTGAGAAAATAATCCTGAGAAGTATCCTTACACTCCTTCATAAAAACACAGTTTATTTTAATTACTGCTTAAGGATTTCAGCAGCATTCAATTTTAATGAAATTGCTAGGTTATCCAAATAGTCCAAATGCTATTAAAATTGAAGCCATTCTACAAAGAAATGATATTGGATGTGATGGTAGTGGTTATTATAATTTTGAAACCTTTCCTATAAAACCATGTTTACTGTCGTCTTCAGGGTTACTGTCATCAGGAGATGGTGGGTTTTGTCTGGGAAATTTCAAAGGAAGGCATAAGAGAGAGTCTAGCTCTGAGTCTGTCCAGTAGCTACAGTCTTGAATGGGACTGCTGTGTGAATGCTCCCAATGCGACATGTGAGATTTGGGGACAGAGCTCCGACTTGCAGTGGGTTTGGTTGGGATGTTTTGTTGCCAGTCTTTCCTGTAGAAGATGGAGATCTTCTGGTGCCTACAATACTATGATTATTCTATGACTAAAGAAATCTCAGTGGGATTCCCTCCTCTGCAAGAAGACAGAAAAATGTTGATGGAAGGGATAAATGCATAAGTAAGCTAAACATGGGGAGACAGAAACCAGACTGGAGGTCTCTATGGTATTCCAGCTATGACTGGTGGTGACAGAAACCAATGCAGGGAAGCTTAGGCAAAAAGGGGTGTTTATTGTAAGGATGGAGGTGTCTTACTATAAGAAAGGAGATGGGCTTCAGGAAGGACCTGGACTGAGGAGCTGGTCAACCATTGAGAACATAGGAAGGGCTCCCTTTATACCTCTTTCTGTGTCTTTCCATTCATCTCCCTCCTTCTACCCCTCATTAGATGTGAAGGGAAGAGAGTAGACATTTTATAGTCCTTGCATTGGTAGCTTCTCAGAAAAAAAAAGAAATTCTGAGTGGTTATTTTTAAAATTTATTTATTTTTATTTTTTGGTAAACCACTGGCTCACATCTGCAGCCCTTTCTATTTCTTATTTTGAGATAGGGTCTCACTAAGTTACTGAGGCTGGCCTCCAACTTGCATTCTTCCTGCTTTAGCCACCCAAATCACTGAGATGTCAGGCACACACCACTATGCCCACCTGGATATTTTTTTAAATCCCAATCCCGAATTCTTGGGAGGAGGATCTGACCAGGGCCATGTGCCCACCTTGTTGGAGCAACTCTGACCTAGAGAAGGGTGAGAGAGCACACATGTGGCTCCTGGGGCCCCTTCTTTGGCTGTAGTAGGGGTCTGTCATCCAGGGAAGAGCAGAACATGCCCAATGAGAAAGGAGGCAGAGTTGCCAAGTGGTTAGGAACAGGGATCGGGATCATCTGACTTTGCCTGAATCCTTTCTCTGCACTTTGAACCCGGATGTGACTTTGGACATGTTAGTTAACCTTCTCTACCTTGGTTTCCTCAGCTGTGAACAGAAGGAGGTACTATGAAAGCGCAAATCCACGTCAGTTTGGCAACAATCCTCACAGAAGAACTAATAATTACTTGTCGATATTGCAATTTTTAAATGATACAGATATTTTAACAGATCAGAACTACCTTGAGTCAGTTTCTGAGGCTGTAGGGAGCTGTGAGTAACCTCTTATTCCTCTCCTTTGCAACCTTCCTTTCTTGCTAATAAGTGTAGACATTACATTTAAAAATGCAAGTTCACACTAGGCCTTCAAGTCAAGCTCAGGGGACTCCCTTCTGTTCCCCTGGTCCCTGCTGGGCTTTGCTCCTCTGCCACGACCTGAGTGTCCCTTCTGCCTCCTGACTTTTCTATGACCCGAGTCTTCTGCTCTGCTTTACCTTTCTCTGACTCTCCTTTATTTTGAACTTTTGAAATTATCTGATACCAATTATACTCCCAGCCCACCACCCTCACCTCAGCTCATTATCTCTTCTCTATTCACAACTTTATCTCCTCATAGCTTCAAGTCTGTATATCCTTGAGACTTTCTTATCTTCTGAAAAACATGAAGGCCACCCTCCCATGGTGGAGATGGCTACAATCATTAGGTCCTGCAGGTAGCAAGGACTCTCAGCCCAGAAGAAACAAAAAAGGAATCCACTTTATGAGAATCCATGCCAGGTTTACTGAGAATATTAGCACGGTGATCCTTCAATAGTAATTCTTCCTTCTGAATACAACATTACATAACAGGCATATTAACCAGGTTGAAAGCAAATGATGGAGACTTGGGAGAGAATCTTTCCTACATAAGTTTTTCATTTAAGGAACCTAATTACATCCAGGACAGCAACCTTGGGTTAGTGAAGGCCATTGACCATGAATGGGCGATGGCCTCATTATGTAGAATTGGGTGTTATGAATGGTAGTCATTAAGAAAGGATTCTACCTTAGAGGCCAAAGACACAAAAATGCAAAGTTTCTCCAATTGGGCATTTTGGGAAAGTTCCAAGGTGATGGAAGAGGATGAAAGAGAGAAGCTTTGGAAACTGTATGGTGACAGCTGCAGCAGACTTGAGGTGCTGCCTCCACCCCGCATGCTTCCCCAGCCTTTCCTTTGCCTGGAGATGGCTTTGACGTCCCTTGGATCCGTTCCTCCTCCTCCTCACCTCATCATCTTCAAACTTCCTACCAACCCCTTCAAGATCCCCTTTCAAATCCAGTTTAATATAAAGAAAGAGTTGCCTATTATTCTGTCCTTAAACCTGAAAATTATATTATACCTTTATTATGAAGAAGCAAAACTACAAGGTGAGATATGAATATGTCAAGAGATGGGGAAAGTCAGCCATGGCGCTCAACAGTGGTTCTCACCCAAGTGGGTGGGTGGCAGGAAGAAGCACCTGTATGACATTCTGGGAGAGGGGCATTTTCAGTTGTATGAAGGATGTTAAGGCTTTTGGTTCCTGGGAGACCTGAATGCTCATTGGCTTGTGATGCACAGGGAACTTCTACATAGGGAAAAATTCTTACAGTCTAAGTACCAGTAGATCTACTGTTGAGAGACTGTAGTGGAGTGGAATACACTGATTATTTAGATTAGGGTTCAGAAAGTGGACTCTGAGCCAATGGCTGTGACCAACAGATGTGTCTTGTTTGCCCTGAAGTATTTCTTATAAAGATTCAAGTTTGACTTGCGGGAGGTACGTTTCCATTTCTCCATGAGCTCCCCCCACCCCACCCCCTGACCCGCTATTCCCACCAGCTGGCTCATTTCTGCTAGTCACTTGGAACTTGAAGGCATTTGACTCTGCTTGGTGATTTTGACTAAGGGGTCACAGATCTTTATTACTGAAAAGAAAAGCAAGCCCTGAATTCTTCCTGGCATTGGTTTCATTTTTCTTCCTCTGGCATGTGTGAACTGTTCAGCTCCATGGATCATCTCTGGCATTGTATACAAGGGGCAGTTCCTGGGACATTGTAAGAATATTCTCCAACTTCTCTTGTCCTCTGATATGAGCCTATTGGTTCCCCTATCAATTACCCAAGTCACTGTAGAAGGTATTTTTATTTCATACCGGACATGATTTATGCCTTTTTTAAAAAGCTTTGAGGCAGCTTACAGTAACAGGACAATTAAAAAATAGGAATGGATCCATTTAAGAAATCCATTATAAGGGTGAAAACTACCAGGATTAATTTGTTACTTCAGTCAGACATTGAGTCTAACTCTGTGCTTCCTTGAATAACCCAAAGAATGGGTGATATAATTTTCATCATCTAGTTAAGAGAAGCATACACTCTTACAGAGACAGAGTTTTTGAGCTGATAGCAAAGTCTTTAAATACTTTCTTGCATGGATTTTGTAACATAACTATTCCTATTAATGTTTTCAGTCTGTCTTTATTTACTGCTACAAAAATAGATTATCCATCTAACACACCAACATTCTCCCCAAAGTGCCCTGGGTTCTGATGTGCAAAGGTATGGAGGACCAATAAACACTTTTGGAAATACATTCATACCTTGTGACTGAGGGATTGGTTCCAGAAATCCCACAGATTGCAAAATTTAAGGGTGCTCAAGTCTCTGATACAAAATTGTGTGATACTTGCATATAACCTATGCACATCTTCCCACATACTTTAAATCACCTTTAGATTACTCATAATGCTGAATATAATACAAATGCCATATAAATAGTTGTTATATTGCTTAGGGAATAATGACAAGAAAAAAGTGTATGCATTTAGTGCAGATGCAATTTTTTTCCAAACATTTTTGATCTGTAGCTGGTTGAAGCCACATACATTGAACCCACAGATATGGCAGGCTAACTGTAATTTGAAAATCTTCGGACAGTGATATCCACATGCTTAGTGTACATAGGACAGAACTTCTAAGGCAAATAGATGTTGATGCCACAATGTGTCAGGCAATTTGAGACATAGATATTTTTAAGAAAGTACACTCAAATATGGCACCAGAATCAGATAGTGTGTGGGAACCACACCAGTACCCCCCTACACACTCCCACTCCTGCTTTTCATACTAAAAGCCTTGCCTGATCTCTCAATAGCTTTAATTGGTTTATCCCAAGGATTTCTGAAGACTGATTATTACCACTGTTCTGTAAAGAAGAGCTTTTCCTTCCTGAATCCTGAGATCTAGTTATGAGATTGTGCCATAGACAGTCCCGTAGGTGTTTTCTCTCTGAGACAGCATGATAGATGAAAAGCCATTTGTTTGACTTTGCGTGGGTGTAGAAAGGAGGAAGATGGCGTGATTGGTCAGATGTGGTGATTTACCTGGCATTGTGTTCCAGGGACTTGATCCTAAAGCCAGGGCTTTGTCATCTAAGGCATGCCACAGAGCAAGTTTCTTCCAGAACCTGTTTCCCCAAAACTGTATGGTATCCATCATTTCCTTTTCTTTTCTTTTTCTGGGAAGCTTAAGAGAAATACAGAGCCAACTTGCTTCAACTTATTTCTTGATTCCCATTCTTCCCCCTGGTACATTTGAAAAACCACACACACACACACACACACACACACACAAACACACACGTACACAACATATATATTTGGCATAACATATATATTATGGTATTATATTCTAAGTGATTTCAAATTCTTTTTGGAAGTTAGATGGTATGTATTACAAACCAATTAGATAAATGATGAAGCACACTTGTATTGTGATTTTTAACAATCCTCTCATATTTCTCTTGTGTGTGTGTATGTGTGTTTACCGGAGATTGAACTCAGGCGTACTCGATCACTGAGCCACATCCCCAGCCCTATTTTGGATTTTAGTTACAGACCTGTCTCACTGAATTGCTTAACAACTTGCTTTTGCTGAGGATAGCTTTGAACTCGAGATCCTCCTGCCTCAGCCTCCCAAGCCACAGGGATAACAGGCATGTGCCACTGCACCCGACTTCATATTTCTCTCTCTCTTACACCTGACTTTTAGCAGGACATTTCTCTGTGGCCACAATAGAAGCTCACAAGAAGCATTTCCAGAATGACTCGAGCCCTAGTTATTCTAATAAACTTCAAACTCCTTTTCAAAACAGGAGATCATTTCAATTTTAATATTAAATGACAATGACCAAAGTTGCATACTGATTTAGGCATTGGCTCTTTCCCTGTGTCCTTGCATGTAAGGTGTTTTACTTCTTGCTCTGAGGTACCTGTGCACACATTAAATGCTTGAAATCACATCTGTGCTCATATAATTTTTGGGGGGTTCACCAAGTCTTATAGATAGATACCAATGGGGATCCAAATGTGTTGACAGGAGAAACCAAGGCAGTGAGCCTGGGCAACCTACTGAGAGGGCAAGTGTCTCTGGTTTCACTGGGTGGTGGCAGGCAGGCAGCTGAGGAGCCCTGGCAGCTCCCTATGCTCTCTGAGAAGGGTTGGAGGCCCCTAAATCACTCATTGTGCAAACATCTCTCCACTAGCAAGTCATGGTTGTAAGATTATACGTCCATAGCAAGGGTTTGATGGCACTGTAAACCACTCAAGCTCAGCTCTTATAATTTATTGAAATATTAGCTTCCCTCAAGGGAATTATAGGCTGATAATTACCATTTGTCCAGGTGCTATAAACCAAGTCAAGTGACTTTGGATCTCTCTCTAGCAGAACTAAATCCCATATTGGGGCTTGGGGGCGCACACATCTTTGACTAAAATTGAACAGCCTAACGGACAGGAATTATGCCCCCAAATGGAGTCCTCTGGATACACATTCTCCCTCATCTCTCCTGCCAATGTTTAAGCATTGAAACTCCTTTTTTGGAGTTTCCTCTATGATAACCAGTTCCTTTTCAATGTCTCCCGAAGCTTCCGTTGTCACCCTGGGTTTTGTCCCCAGACTTCTGGCTGGATTTCCACCCTTTTTCTGTTTCCCCCCTGTCCTTGTCCCCTCTCTGTGTCTGCCTCTGTCTGACTCATCCCTTTCAGCCAGGCAGTCCTTTCAGTCTCCTGCTCACATGGGGACAGATCTATTCTGCATGGAACCCACTGAGGCTCCCACGTCAATACAGTGAATGGGTGGCGAATTGAACACATTTCCCAATTATTGCCTACAGAGGCTTTTCAGAACAGACAATCCCCAGACCCTTCACATGCAAGAAAACGCTCCAACCCTCCCCTGGCAAAATCATCTTGTTGGGAGCTTGAAAAGGAAAACCCTAACAAAGGCAGGATAGAGAATGAGCATTGGCAGGAGCTTTCCAGCCACACACCTTACTCCTGTTCAGAGGGATGAGAGCAGGAAAAAGTCCCAGGGCACCCTGGGGTCACCCTGGGTTTAAATTTCACTGAAGAGAGAGCAGCATCAAGCCTCTTGCCTGTTTCATAGTTACAGTGGCCTCGCCAAACTATCTTCCACTTGGCCTCAGTTGTCCACTGCTGTGGCTTGGGTTGGTTAATCCTGCCAGATGGTGGTCCCTTTCCTGTACCTTTGGAGAGTTTCTTTGATGCAAGTTGGCCTTCTTTGAAAGGCCAACCCTGGAGGATGCTTGGGCCTCAAGCCTTTCTCTTGGCTTCTGGAAAGAGAAAGAAACCTGAGATTTCTAGACATGCCCGATTGTAAGGAAGGTTCATGGTCCGTCTGCCCCCCCATCTGCAGGTAGTGTGGGTGAGTTAAATGTGTTCAATTTGAGTTTACACTTTATTGAAAATCTTTTTTTTTTCTTTATCTTTTTCCTTTCCCTCTTTGAACAAAGTATTACAAAATTAATTCCAGGATGTTTTTGCATCCATTATTAATATTGATATATACCCTCCATGGCAGTCTGGCAATCCCAGTGACCCCAGCAGGGCTAGGGGTGGCTGTGGCTTAGGACCAGAGAGAACCGAATCCCTTCTGTGCTCCGCCACTGAGCCACATCCATTCACAGACAGGAGCACACAGAGAATCAGTGCTCCCCAACCTGCTATAGCCTACGAACCCCTCTAAGGTTGGCATGGAAAATGGCCACATGGAAACTCCAGTTATGGTCACCAATGAGTGTCCTGAAGAACACTGAGAAAGATCAAAGGCCAGAGCTCGACTGAGTGAGGGTGGTGCTCTGTTGGCCTCCTCACTTGTCCTCCTCCACCTTGTTATTCCATCCACCCAGAGAAGGGCTGGAGCTCTCTATGCCTTGCAAATAATAAAGAAAAGAAAGCAGCGCTTTTGATCCAAGTTTGGTGTCTCTGCAGAGTCCAGCTGCTCTGCTGCTCCGCACCTTGCTTGCATTTGGTGTGAACAAAGTGGTCCATCTACACCTTTTCCCCACACCAGCCAAATCCTAATTTTAAGGAAGCAGCAAAGTCTTCCAAAGGCAGCAAAGCTGCAGCCTGGAGGCAAATGCGAGCTTTCTAAAAGCAGAGCAAAACTTCTTAGAGGCACTGTGCTCTAAGGGAATGGAAAGAGAAGGAGTGAAGGTCTGAACTTCAAAGAAATGTAAATAAAAATTCCTCCTGCTCTGATTTTAATCTTTCCATTGGCCCTTTCTGTGAGGGGGTAGCTAAGTGAGTGGATTTGCCTACTCCTTCAGTAAATCAAAGCATTTCAAAACAGGCTCATCGGTGGGGACTCCTTACCCCAGGAAACTGTAATTGGAGGTAAATATTAATTCCGGAGGAAAGCCTTTGAGCCCCAGAAGGGCAGCAACAATATGCCCCCAAGGAGCCACTTCTTTCTGTTCCATATCCGTTGGAAGCGGATTGTGGGAGCAAAGCTTATCTCCCATTTTTATCCATTTTTAACAATGCTCTGCCTACTGCTAGTTAAACTGAGCTGCCTTAAGCTCAACACAAAAAGCTCTTTTCAGAGCATCTAGCAGATAACTTTTTTAAAAAAAGAAAAGAAACCTTTTCACATAGCTCTCCTGGTGCCCTTTCATGAGCTGGGGCTCTGTACAGGCAAGCCAGGCCTGAGATGGCGTTTGGGGACAAAGGCCTCACCAAGTATTAGGTCTACAGTGTTCTTTAAAGTCACCGCTGTGATCTCGCCCTTCCTCCCGCCTTTCTTACAGTGCCCACTGCCACCTCCCCCCGCGGTGGCAGGCCTACAGGGGCGGATGCTGTGTTGTTGTTATTTTTTGTTTTGTTTTGTTTTGTCCACTGGTCAGTAAATCACAGTGAGAGTCTCAGGCCTAAATCAGCCTCCCCTTTATCAGCAATGGGGTCTAAAACTCGAGGTCTCATCTGGAGACTCACTAGTCTGCCTGTGGCTAAGGTACTAAAAAGAGAATTCAAAGCACACACAGTGGTGGCCGGGTTCTGCTAGCGGCCTGCAAAGACTTGGTGTCCAGGTAAGCTGTGCTCAAGAGGACTGCAGTCCTCCCCGATGGAGGGACCCATCTCTGGAATCTCATCTTCCTTCCACCATAAGGGCAGAGGTGGTGGTCGCCCTGCGGCTTCAGCCATGGAGTTTTCTGAGAACTCTGTTTTATTTTAAAATCTCTGAACATCACTTTGAAGTAAGTCTACTTTGAAGTAACTGTGAACCTGGCTCTGGAGGGTTTGAGGAGTGTCTGAGGTGATTAGAAAGGTGCTGGGTAGAGCAGGAGCCCTCGCCTCTCCACGCCAGCAGCGCTTTCCTCTCCCCGCCTGCCATATTGGTGAAGCAGACTCAGAGATGGGGAAGGAGGCCCTGGCCCAGAATCACACTGGACTCAAATTAGTCCTGGGAAGGAGGAAAACTGCCTTCGTGTTTCACTCTTCCGTGTTCTAGGCATCTCCTGTGGCCCTACCTGCTGTCTTCACCTCCTTTCAACATTTTTGTGTGGATGCCATGTCCTACCCCTCCTCATTACTCTGAACTTGAGGAGTGTCATGCTGTTTGCTCCAGTATGAAGCCTCCTGTCTATCGCAGGTCCAGCCCCCTGGAAGTTGATTCTGAAGCAGAGGTTAATGTGTGCAGATTGATTAGGGCTGGCCATGTGATTAAGAGCTTTGGAAGTGTGGGGAAGGGGACAAGGTGGCTCAGAGGGAGAAACTGAGCCAGGGTGCAGTTCCACTCAGAGGCCCAGCTGACCTTAAGGGCCAAGAGCACCCTGGAGTCCAGATGGCCCTTCAGAGCTGTCCTAGACTGGCACAGGAGGCTGGGCCTTTATACTTTTTATATCTTAGGACGCCCATGGAAGAAATAAGTCCTCGGGCATGGTGTCTTTCTTTAACCAAGGCAATTCCTGTGGCGGACTGACCCCTGTGGGGTGTCCTTATAGCAGCAGCAGGAGGAATCTTATATTCCTGAAGGGAGATGAAGACCAGGCACCATTGAGAGGACTTGCTGGGGACACCTCCTTGTGAGTTGAAGGTGAAAGGCTTACAGAAAGCAGCATCCTCCACGAGTATCCTCCTCTTCTCCATACACAAGAGCCTGTTGATGCAGTGGCAAGAACAGCACCTTGGCTCACACTACCACGCCAAACCCTGGTCCCAGTTGGCCTGGTTTCCGAAGCACAATTGCCCATTAACGAAGCCTTCATATCTCATCGAAGCAGTGGCTGAAGTGTGTCTGGTCCAGCAGCCCTGAAAACTGGGTCTGCCAGCTGGAGGAGAGAAAGCCAGCATTCGGAAGCAACAGGAAACTTGGATTTCAACAGAGAGAAAAAAATATATAAATATTTATCTAAATCACATAATTACAGGAAATCCACTGCCAGGGACAGTTGGGATCTAAATGGCCCACTTCGTTAAAATGTAGACATTCTTGTGAAATGCTTTCTCCTCCATGGGTTTATTTTCTAAAAGCAGAAGCAAATAAATATTTGTCATACATGTATGATATAAATTGTATATATGTATAAACTGCCTTTTTCTTTCACTTTTCCCTTTTTCACTATAGAAATGCTATTAGTGCTTAACGAAGGTATTACCAGGTAGTATCAGGAAGCATTTTTATCTGTTGCCTCTACAGGACAGCAGCAAATTTGTCTACACAGGTGAGGGAAGTGGAGAGCTGAATTATTCAGTGAATTTGATTAATGTTTATGTCAGAGCAGGAACTAATGTATCAGTAATGGGGAAGTTCAATTAGTGCTTTAATTAATTAGACTCCTGTTTTTAGCCCTATTGTGAAGGATAATTATTTGTTAGCTTTGCTTAGGACCTGGGTTTAAGGCCTTGATTACAGGTATTTTAAAAAATACAATTCAAGGCAAAGTTAGAACTCTGAAGGAACATAAAGACTGTGAGAATTGAAAATCAAGCACATTGTCATTTACTCAAGTTATTAAAGCCTCCATTGAAAGTTAGAACAAAGTTCAAAATAAATTATAACAGAAGACAGGATTGTAAGTAAGGTCTCTTGGATGCATTAATTGTTCTATTCTTTCATTTGAACTTAGGGCCACTTTTAACTGCAGTATCAAGACAATAGAGTATTAAGCATTTAACTAAGAAGTTGACTTTAGTCATTTTCTCTCTGCTAGGATCTGTTTTTTTTTCTTGAAGGATGATGATAAGCATACTAACAAACATCAAGATCCTGGAGGCTGAATCTTACAACAAAATGGAGTGGTACTTCTAAGGGGGCCTGTATAATTTAGATTTTTTCCTCCAATTCACTGCTAGGATTTAAACACATCTGAAAGGCAGAATGGTTCACTTAAATGCCTGGAAACCTGCATATGAATTTTCCTTTTGTTTCTTATTTTAGTCTAGCCAGTGGTCCTCAAACTTCAGAGTACCTAAGGATTGCCATTTTGAAATACATTCTTGAAACCAGGATAGCTATACCTCATAGACCAATTAAGGGATTTCCGAGTTCTGCAGAAGAGACTCACCCATGATGTCTAAGTCCATAGCCACTGGTTCTTGCCATCCTGCAGGAAGAAACTCAATTGAGTCACACTGGGTACAAACAGGTGTTTATTAGAAAAGTAAGAGATAAGGATCATGTACAGTACAAGTATTGTGTGGACCAGGGCCTCTGGAGAGCACACAGTGGCTCTTTCAGAGTCTGAGATTTATAAGGATTTGGGGTTCCTTTGTTCTTGCCTTAGTTTTGCAACCCCCCCTTTAAATGGTTTATTACTGTGAATAGCCCTCAGCAGATTTACTTTGAGAGGTTCTTGATGACCTAGTCACAAAGCTGAGGACCCGGTCACAAGGGGTGGGCATGATTTGATCTTGAAACAGTAGTTCCCTTAAGGAGTTATGATAACAACAGCTGGGGAGGTTTGGCGTCCCAATTCCCATTTTCCAGATATTTGTCTGTTTTATAAAGTTCCCTGTGATCCCTGTGAGTCCCGTGATCTATGGACTCTCTTTGATGACTGAGGTCCTCCCTGTAAGTTACTGTCCCTCATTGTCCTTCCCGCACTCACTCATTCATGGCTGACTATTTAACAGGAGGACAGTTTTTACCACTTGAGGACATAGTAAAAAGCAAATCAGTCATTGAGGTGCTTAGGTCTGAAAAACAGCTGAAGATCAAATCTTTTATCCAAACTAACCATTCTTCTCTGCTCAACTAGCTTTCAGGTACTGAAAAAATAATGTACTTCTGATAATGTACTAAGGTTTATGAATTACTGGCTTTTAAGTTTTAAATGAATTGCTTTTTTTTTTTTTTTTTTGGTGTCAGGGATTGAACTCAGGGGCTCTTAACCACTGAGCCACATCCCTGGCCCTTTTTAAAATATTTTATTTATAGATAGGGTTTCGCTGAGTTTCTTAGGGCCTCGCTAAATTGCTGAGGCTGGCTTTGAACTCGTGATCCTCCCACCTCAGTCTCTTAAGCCACTGGGATTACAGGCATCACCACATCCAGCTGAGAGCATTTTTACATGAGTCCAAGAAGCCGCCAGCTTAGTCTTTGCTATCTGTGGGTGCTTTCCTGAGTGGGAGAGATGGAATCCAACTCCAGCTGCAGACATAGAATTCTTAGACTCACTCTTTGATTCACAGCCTTTTGCTGTGGGTTGTGATTCTTTTAAATGACTGCAGTGTTTTCAAAATGTGATTTTACAGTAAATTTTCTTCTTAACTTTAACCATGCATGCATTTTTTGAGAAGGAAGAAAACATTTCTCAATTTTGTGTGCTAAAGAAGGACACCAGAGCTATTCCTTTTCTAAACACACAGCAGTTCCAGTGCTCCAAAAGAAGGCAAAGAGATAAATCTATTATTTATGAATATTAATTTAACATGTAAATGCATAATACTATAACTCACAATATTTTTAACATAATGCTTTCTTTAGCCTATGTCTGTACCTTATTAGTATTGTTCATGAGAAAATTAAGTTTTAGGGGGAAAAGGCTTTGAAAATTTTAGAAAATAGATTGTCATATTTAACTATTTTCTTTAAAAAATGAATTATTTTATTATTCACATGTCTATATGACACATTATAATCATTGTTATATTTTGAGGTTTTTTTGTTTATAATGTTAGCCTATGCACATCTTCAATTGGTACCATCTCTATTTTTTACCTATAAAGTATCTTTTCAACTGTTTTATATTGTTGACACAAATCTTTCCTATTTTACACTATCCTTTTGAGGTTTCTGAAATCTTTTTATGAAGAAAGTGTGTGTATGGGGTGGGGGGAATGGACAAAATTTGAAACAAGCAAGTAAATAAACACCTACATTTTTAAAGTGATAGACATATGTGGATTCATACCTTTATGTGGTTGTATTCGAATAAATAAATCAGTGCAATCAGGAAGAAAGCTGTTTATAGATTTTTACATGTATAAAACATATATTAAGCATGCATATGTATTAAGTTTATTTGATATGCTTCTCACTTACTAGAAAAAAACAATCTGTCAGATATGGACGCTGCTGTCACAAGACTCACGGTGCCTGACTAAAAATAGTAGCGTATATAAGATACCACTACACCATGAGATAAGTTCTAGAAATACTTATGTTTGGGCCTGATGGAAGAATAGGATCTCCTCACAAGAAAGATGTTCTCTGTTATTAAGGCAGCAAAGTCAAAAACAGCAAGCGTCAAACCATTAATCCTTGGAGAGCTTCACTGGAGGGATGATTATCCCTGCTGTGATAGGAAAAAGAAAGGCAGTCTTGCCACATAAAGCACGAACATTCCCGAAGCAGAGACAGTGATGCTGGAGCATCACGAACCACATACCCTGGGACTTGGTGAGGATTTCCAGCATTTACAAAAGGGCTCGTTTGAGATGGATGACCAATGTGTGAAACCCCTAGAGCAACCTATAATGAATGAATAAGGACATAGTTGAAGAGCAGGCCCTGTGCTAGGACTACAGCAGGCAACTGGGCAGCGAGATCCCTACCATGGGCTTCAACTGCACTGGGAGAAACATCAGTAAGTAAACCAACCAACCAGCCAATCAACAGAAGTGCAGGATGCAATGAGGCATGCCTGCAGGGGGACATCAGGAAGTGACAGGGAGTGGGATGTCCTCTGAAGAAGTCCAGGCATGAGATATGACAGCAGAACATTCTAGACCTATGTAGAGACTCTGAGGTGGATATGAGCACAGGGGCCTTCAGAGAGCAAAGGAAAGGAAGATGAGTTTGCAGAAAGGTGAACCAGGGAGAAGCTGGACAGAGAGGAATTCAGAGGGGAGCCAGATCACGGGCTGTGGTGGAGTTTGGCTTTTACTCTAAGTATGGTGGGAAGTCCTTGGGTAGTTTTTCCACAGGGGAGTGATGTCCAAGAAAACTAGAGCTGCCTTTGGAGAAGAAAAAACGGGCTTTCATCAGAACTGCAACAGGGGAAAAGAGACCCCATTGTAGAACAGGGGCAATTCCAAAAATAACAAAGAAAAAAATGGGGATTTAGGACCCAGCTGGGGGTCTGTGGATAAAGAATTACTAAGAGGGCACATTACATCGTGGGTAATGAGGGTGTTCCACAGGTCTCTTGCTGAGAGCAGACGAGAGAGATCAGCTATCAAGGTGGGCTAGCCTCAGTACACTGAAGTAGCCTTTTCTGACTCCTGAGAAAGCCCGAGGACAGGGCCTACGTGAAAGAGGGCTCAGAAGAGCCTGACTAGAGTTTGTTCCAGGAGAGAATCTTTCTCAGTCTCTCCTCTTTCAGGAAAAGAAGTGATGACATTCTTCATTCTTTTGAATAATATAAGTCCATTTTCTCTTTCAGTTGCTTTTTGTTCAGGATCAGTTAATCATTTGGTAGTAGACGATATTTGTTGGATGCAAAGCAGTCAGGCATGTAATGAGGAGAACTGGCATGAAAATAAAAACAAAGATGATTGTTGGGAACCCAGGTTCGGAGTCCATAGGGTGGTCGGTTGAGGAGATCTCTAGATACTGGCCTGGAAGAACCTTGTATGTGGTGGAGCGAGGACTGCAGTGACAGTCCTGAGTGGTCTGAATATCTCTGGTGATGACACTGGTTTTATAAGCTCTGCTGAATCCCGACTTGGCCACAAGTCTTTAAAATTTGTGGATCCCAGGATGGGAGCACAAATAGTGCCCCAAAACCATGTGCCTAAATATCCAGAGTGGCAAGTCAAGTTAGCATACTCCCAGTCTACCTTCAGAATGACCTAGATGTTTAGCTCAACTTGGAATTCTTCAAACTCCAAGTTCACAGCCAAAACATAGAGGCAATGGGATTTATAAGATTCCTACTTTACTCTGGCTTCATCCCAGGCTTAGAAAAAGGACCCCCTGGAGACCCAGGAGCAGTCCTGGGGCCAGCAGGGAATTCTGCCATCTCAGATGCCTGGAATGTCCACTGGGTGGGAGAGGTGTAGGAAGCTCCAGGGGACAGAAAGCAGGCCAAGTTCCCAAGGAGAATTCCAGAAATGAGTCAAAGCAGAGCATAGTCGTATTAGCTTCCTAAAGCAGAGCATAGTCGTATTAGCTTCCTATAGCTGCTGAAACAAATTACTACAAATTTGAAAATTTAAAAACTATCAGATATATTCTCACAGTTCTGGAAGTCAAAATCTGAAATCAATATTGCTGGGCTAAAACCTAAGCATCAATAGGGCCACTTTCCTTCTAGATACTCTAGGGGAGAATCCATTCTTTCTTTTTACAGCTTCTGGTAGCTGCTGGTATCCACTGGCTGAGGCTCCCGTATGCCCAACTTCCAATTTTTAAAGACAAATTGTCCAATCTTTTTCTGTTCCATCTTCACATCTTTTCCTCTGTGTGTGTTTGTGCAAATCTCTCTCTGCCTGCTACAGAATGCATGTGCTTGCATTCAAAATCCACTTAGGGTAATTGCTGTATCTCAAGATTTTTAAATTAATCATATCTGCAAAGTTCCTGTTTTCATACAAAGTCACATTTACAAGTTCCAGGAATTAGGATTATCTTTTTTTTTTTTTAATTTTTGGTTGTAGATGGACACAATACCTTTATTTTACTTTTTATGTGGTGCTGAGGATTGAACTCAGTGCCTGATTCGTGGGAGGCAAGTGCTCTACCACTGAGCTACAACCCCAGCCCTAGGAATTAGGATCTTCTATCTTTGTTCAGCTTATCACAGCATTGTATATGGTCTGGTGATTCAAGCAATAGCATTTGATTTAAAAAGACTTAAAATACATTGTATTTGAGGGAAAATTAACTAAACTCATTGCATAGTTAATATAGAAAGAAAAATATTTTCATCTGGGAAATTGTAAAGACCATCATCAGTGATGACAATTTTTTTAAAAAGGTCACTTTTTTCCATGATTAAGCAGGAAAACTGACGGCAGGTGACTAAGAATGCAAGTCTTTTTAAGCCAACTGTTTTTCTGATTTTGTTGCTATTAGTCAGTGCTATTTTTATTTGTGAGGATCAAGCAGCAAACCATAGCATGCTGGAAAGAAATTATTTGAGCGCTTCTTTAAAAAGGTGAATGTACTCAAATTGGCAGGGCCCGATGACAAGCTTTTTTCCTGAGAATTTGAGATAGCAGTCTTAAATTGAATTGCATTCAACTTTTCAATTAAACTCAAAATGCATTTATTGAGAGACCGCTAAATGCCAGGCACTGGGCTAGGTTTGGGAAATAGAAAGATAAATTATATCCCTTCCATGTCCTCTGAGAGCTCACAGTTTAGCATGTGAAAGAGACACAGAAACAAACAATTAAGAAAATGAAAACACAATGCATTCAGTTGTGAGGGAGTATGATGGAAAACTGGGGATAAAGGTCCAAATGGAGAAAAAGGAGAACCTAGGGAAGGGTGTGACCCTCAGGGAGTGCTCAGTACTTATATCGATGATGGACTTCTGCCCTCTCCTCCCTCCCTCCCACTCCAAGTGTGAGCCACCATCCTTCTGAGGGAGCCACTGAACAACCTCTACATGGGTCCCAAACTGCCACTTTGCTCTCCCAAATCCATTCTCCAAACTGGGTATGGTGTTTTCTCTGCACAAAACCTCCCACTGTATCTGATCTCATTGGAAATAGGATTGCATCTAGTTTTGAGTTTCGCCTTCATTCTGCATTCTCCAGCTACCCTGGCCTTCTTCTCTTCCCAGGACCTCTGAGCTCATTCCTGCCGTGGGGATTTGCTCTTGGAGCTTCCCTGGTTCGAACCTGACTCCCTCTTTATCCAAGCTTCCGCCCAGGTGCCCACCTGGTAGAGGGAACTCACAGGCACTCCCAGCCCATGTGTTCTTTCCACAGCACTTATCCATTTCCAGAATGATCTCTTCTGTTTATTTTTCTTCCCATCCTCTGTTAGGCTGCAATTTCCTCGAGGCACAGACCTTGTTAATCTCGTACAACACTGTATTCCCAGTGCCTGTCACATAATGTAAATTTGGATACCTGGACTGACATGAAAATTCAAAAACTGTGCTGCTCAAGGTTAGTTACCTAGATGGAAAGAATATTAAAAAAAAAAAAAAAAGCCTAACGTCATAGGCATTGGTGACATTATTACCCCCAAGCCTTTCAGCACGCTTAAGAGTTAATCCTATAAAGTTCACAGTACACAGCTGTAAAGTTTTCATGAAGGACAGTTTTAGTGTTCTATGCTTTCCAGTCTCCTCGTCTAGTTATTGAGCTAGAATTATGACAGGAGTAAAAACTTAAAAAATACAGTGTTGCTTTAAAATGAGAATAGTCCAACCAATAAAATTGTGATAATTTGAATTAGTTATGTCTCTTCCGTCATTTTCTGGATCTTTTTTCTTCACTTTAACAGTAAACATACCTGTGAATTCTTTGCAACTGGAGGAGCTTATTATAAAAACACATCCTGGTTGCTTAAATATGCTCAGTGGTCAGTATTTGTCATTTACCTGTCTCAATGCTGTGTTTTGTCTGGAAGCCTCATCTCTCTTTCCTTTGAGTTTTGGCCTGAGCAGCAAACTGATATATTTTATGTGCCCATCACATTAAATTCGAGGTTAAGTTGAAACAGCTCCTTTGTAGAAAGGTCAGGCTCTTTTGGAAAAGCTTCTGGTGTTCAAAGTTGAAGGAGTAAACAAAAAAAGAGAATGGTAAGGTTGAACAAATGGGCCTTAATTGGCCATTAGACTTGGAATGCACTGGAAATGAATGGCTGACTCTAGATTCTGGGTTATCCACCGTGTCTAAGGGAGCTTCCCTCAGTGGGCACACCTCCATAAATACCATCTAATTCCTTTCTCATTAAAAACTTCCTCTGGATGTTGGCATGGTAAAGACCCGATATAAAGAGCTCTCCGTGGCACACACCTTTCCTCTAATTTTTTCCACTTAATCAGATTGAATCATTATTTATTTGACTAATTCAGGAAACATTTAAAGCTGTTTTTCACTTAATCATTTTGACTCAAAAAGCCACTAGACTAGTAGAGATTTTTGAAACCTGTTATGTTAGAGCATAAAATGGTGGGTTGTAATTATTCTCTACATAAGACAGGGAGAGAAAGAATCAGGAAGTTGTTTTAATGATGAGCAGAGGACATGCCAGGCTGCGGCAGGCTGGGGAATGGAGATGGGGCCCTGGGGAGAGCAGGGCACCTTTTCTATTATCATGGTTCGGCTCTGAAGGGATTTTGACTTAGGGACACCTGCGTGGAAGACATCTATGTAGAGGTGACCGTCATTTCTGATTAACACAGCCTGGAGTCCTGTGATTAGGGGCCTCTGAGAGAGGCAGTGTCTAAATCAAGAGGAACCATGAAGGATGTCTTTGACAGGGGTGTGAAGCAGCCATATGCCCAGGCTCCTCAAGAGGACAGTGGGTATCCAGCCTTATGGATGTCTGAGGACACCAGATTCTACGAGCACAACCAGGGTGTGGAATTGGCATTAATCTGGGAGCATTAAAAATTTTGGGCTTTCAAAGCTGAAAATTACTTTGAATTCTATTTTAAAATATCTAGAACATGATATTTAATTGATGTTAGCTACTAGTATTACTGTTAATCATATTAGCTACCCACCATTCATAGACTCATTTATAGACTGTATTCATAGACTTATACCTGGATGGTCTTATGGTCCAGATTTCTGCCTTTAGGGGCTTAAAAGTGTCAGAAGTTATGAAGATAAATTTCTCATTTGCATTCATGTCTAAAGAGTTGTGCAACAGGAAAAAATAGCCATTTTTATTTTTTGAGATAGGCTCTTGCTAAAAATTGCTGAGGCTGGCCCCCAACTTGCGATCCTCCCACTTCAGCCTCCCTAGTCACTGGGATTACAGACAGCAGCTCTGTGCCTGGCTTTAAGCCTTCATTCCTGAAATAATTAGGAATGCCATGGAACACTAACCAGCACATACCAATGCATCTGTCCAAATTATAAGCAGATTTCCATGCCTTTATGTAAGTTACACAGAAGTGGACCCTCCCCAGTGTGGTACAGCCTACTTCCTTGGCCACGGGTTCTATAGACAGGGTAAGAGTGAGCTTCAGCCCCAGGTCGCCCTCCTAGAACAGCATGCACTGCCCAGGACTCCATGATGGTCCTTCTGGAGTGATCTTAAGAACACCTCCAGGCTCTCCTGCAGAGGTGTGATGTGTTTATTTAATTTTTTTTTAAATAATTGTACATTCTTGGGGCTGGGATTGTAGCTCAGCGGTAGAGCGCTTGCCTCGCATGTGTGAGGCCCTGGGTTTGATCCTCAGCACCACATACAAAGCAATAAAATAAAGACATTGTGTCCATCTATAACTAAAAAAAATATTTAAAAAAAAATTGTACATTCTTGAGCAGTTTTGGATTTGCAGAAAAATTGAGCACAGAGTACAGAGTTGCCATTGCAGCCCAAGCCTTTCCCACACAGTTTCCGGTATTAACATCTTATATTAGTTTGAAACTCATTTGTTACAGCAAATTGTTTCATTTGTTACAAATGATGGACCAATATTGATACATTATTATTATTTTTGTTCATTTTTGTCTTTTATACTGCACTATGGTTATACATGATAATGGGATTGACTGACATATTCATAAATACATATTACAGTTTTATTCATTGCAATTGCCAGTATTACCTTTTCCTCTACTGTTCTTTCTTCTGTTTTTTAATTAGTGAATTATAGTTATATATAAAATTTGCATGATACATTATCAAGTAAAGTTCAGAATTTATTCACATTAATTTATTCAAATTTTTAGTTTTTACCTAATGTCTTTTCTCGGTTCCAGGATCTTATCCATGTCACATCACATTTACTTGTTGGTCTCCTTAGGTTCCTTTAAGCTAGGACAGTTACTTACACTTGGCTTATTTTTCATGACTTTTTCTTTTTTTTTGGTGCCAGAGATTGAACCCAGGGTGCTTAGCCACTGAGCCATATCCCCAGCCCTTTTTATTTTTTATTCAGAGATAAGGTCTTATTAAGTTGCTGACGTTGACTTTGAACTTGCGATCTTCCTGCCTCAGCCTCCCAAACTGCTGGGATTACAGGTATGCGCCACCACACCTGGCTATGATTTTGACAACTTTGAGGAGTACTGGTAAGGTGTATTATAGAATGCCCCTCTACTGGAATCAGTGTGACATTTTACTCATGGTTAGGTTGGGATTATGAGTTTGACGGAGGAAACTCATAGAGGTAGAGTGCTTTTCATCCCATCAGATCGCCAGACTGTCTATGTAACTTATGATGCTTGATATTGACCTTGGTCACCTGGCTGAGGTAGTGTTTGTCAGGTTTCTCCACTGAAAAGTTATTTTCTCTTATTTCCACACTGTTCTTTGGGAAAAGATCCTTATGCACAGCCCATAAGGAGTACATAGTTATTTTCTCCATACTTCTGCTGGAACTTATGAACAATTTTTTAAAATTCTTCTGCATGAAGAGATCTGTCTTTCTTTCCCTTGGTTACTTTCTTTATTTGTTTATATCAGTATGGATTCATGGATCTTTTTTCCATAGTTTGGTTAATATTCCAAGGCTACTTTATTTTGTTGCTTGAATTATTTCATCTTTGGCTTTGGGAGCTCTTTCAGTTGGCTCCCATGCCTATTTGACACATTCCCATTATTGTGGAGTTTTGGGGAAGTTGGTGCTGTAAGATGATCCAGGCTCATGTTGAGTATTTCCTGCCCCATACTAGAATCAGCCTTGTCTTGAAGGAGTCCTGGTTCCTTTTCTTGGAGAATGGTATTAGAACCTAAGATCTGGGTTCTAGGTGTGCTGGCTGCTGTTAATAGTTTGTTTTTGTTTTAGGCTCCCTGAGTTAACAAGTAAAGACCAGTCTATGTGTGTATCCCAACCTGTGTATGTGTGTGTGTGTGTGTGTGTGTGTGTGTATGAATCTTTCTATATGCAACCATTTGTATCTATATTGAGTTAAACATACTGAGTTCCTATTGATGTCTCCAACTCTAATCTATTACTACACTCTAGCTTCCCTCCCAGGCTGATCTGTCAATTTTTACTTCAACAACGAAACACTATTTATTTAATTTTTTAATTCTAGTGTACACATATGTCTACGAAAAACAAGCTCATCACCTAGAGTCCAGCACGATGTATGGTTCCATTTGCCCTTAGTCTTATAGACTCCATTCATTTCTAAAATTTTTAAGGTCAGCTCTTTTCTCCTGTCCTCTTTAGTGGGGTTATTTCATACATTAGTAACATAGTTAGGATTGTCTTGTCAGTCTGCATTCTTTCCTGGAATTCCCCAGTGGGAAGATATGATCATTTATTAATTAAATTAATCTTGCATTTGTCAAAACATATCACTGAGGGTATACAAGATGGTTTTTTAAATGGATGTCTTCATTATAATGGATATGCACTTATTTTAATTTTACTAGAAAATATGTAACTGGCCTATTAAAACTAAAATTTCATGAACATTTTTAAATTAGGTCAAAGGCTAATATATTTAATTTTAAAGCTGATTCATAGTAATGAAAACTAACAGTAACCAAGGAATGGTTGAAGTTTGGAAAATTCAGAATTAATTATGCATAGGGCCTATCTATGCCATACCCTCCCCCCCAAAAAAAAAACATGTATTGCCCATTGAAAACCCCATTTCCCTTCAGGTGCCCCATTTACGACATTCTTGGAAACAAATAGTCTGGCCCTCTGTGTGTGTGTGTTTTATACATATATGTGCATATATTTAATTATATATAATAGATATGTATTCTCATTTTTTTTGTCTAAAATAGCATGCTTCTCTAATCTAGTCTCATAATTTTATACTACATGAGGCAACAGTCAATCCTTAACTTGGCAACTTTGTACCCAGTTAGCAGCTTCTTTAAATGGTCATAGTCTAGGGTATTCCAGGGTCTTTTGCAGGAGGAGCTAGACTTTGTCAGCATCTTAAATAAGACAGTTTGAGTGGCAACACTAATCGTGTAACTTACCTTATGGAAACCCAATTGAGAAGTAGCATCCTGGATGGAGCATGTGTAGGTCCCAAATATGACGTGTATGGGAATACTGACCAAAAAAAACCTTGAAGAGTTTACTAAAATACAAATCACTGGGGCCTATCTTCAGTTTCCAGTTCAATAGTTCTGAGCTATAGTCCAAGAATGTTCATGTGTAACAAATTCCCAGGAGATGCTGAAGCTGTGGGTATAAGGATCACCCTGGAATCATGGGTCCAGTGGTTTAGGCAGTGAATAGGAGAAGAGCTTCAGAGAATTGATATTGAGAGTATCATTGCTTGAAGGCAAAATCCTCAAATGGAATTGTAGGTATATAAGTGGAATTCACTTTGGACCTTGGAGTGCCCTTCATTGTATTATAGCTACTGATCACAAATTAAGATGACATGACTAAGGAAGTACTTAGCTGTGAATTTGATAAAAGTGACAATCATCATTTTTGCTGTTATTCTTTTCTGCTATGGCAAAAAACTTCAGATTTTATATGCTCTATTTGGGTCTGGCATTTGAAATTCAGGGACTTTCTGTTGTTTCTTAATGTTAGGTGGTGCCCCATAGGCCTAAGTAGTCTGGGCAAAAACGAGAATATTTTTTTTCAATTTAAAAAATTAGTTTAAAAAAAAAAGCCTCAAATTTGTTTCATTTTTTATTTGACCATTTGTTGGGTATCTTAAAATATGAACATCAAAATCTTAAAGTAAGTCATAGCCTGAGACACACTAAGTGTCTCAGGAACACTAAAGTTGACACTAAGTCAACTTTCAGGAATCTCTTTTTACAGCACAAAATGAAATATAAGAAAACGCAGGCAAAGCTTGAGAACAGAGATACTCATTTCAGCATTAAAAAGTGAAAATTGGAATTAATCCAAATGTCCAATATCAGGCAACTATTTAAATACATTATGGTAAATGCTAATGATGGGGTGCTTTGCAGCTCCTGTAAGTCAAATGTGTAAATGGCAGAAAATTCTTGTGATATCGTGTAAAAAAAATAGCAAATTGTAGCATTTTATAAATGGCATGAGTTACAAATTGGTAAAAATGAATAAAACTTAGATTGGTGTGAAGTGTTCCTCAGGAAGAGAGAGTTTATCACAGGGGTAACTGCTGCCTTGGGTGCAGACCCAACAGGAGTTGACCACGGCTTCCACATTCTCTAGCCAGGTGTCCTTAAAGGAGTTTCTTAACCTCTTCATATCCTCCACTATGACATGAGAGTTAGGATACAATGGGAAATAGATGTTTGATTTTTTTCTTTCCACGTCTGCCATGGAGCCCTTAAAATCCTTGGACTGTCCCCAGTGGTAGTAGCGAAGGGAGAATTCTTGTTAAGGACATCAGGCCTCCTTCTCCGGCATGTGAGTTCATGCTAGTGAAGTGTCTCTTGCTGGGCCTCTGGATAGTTTCAGGATGTGAGGCTCACTAGTAAGGCAAAGGCACCCCATCCTTAGGGAATGGGGAAAGGTCTGAAATTTGTTTAACTACCAATGGCCAATGACTCACTCAGTTATGCCTTTGAAACAGTCTCACTAGAAACCTATAAGAGTGGTGTCCAGAGAGCTCCTGGCTTGATGAGCACATTATGGAGCTAGGAGGATGATATGCCCAGAGACTGTTTGGAAGCTCCACTCCCACCCCCATACCTTCCCCTGTGCCTCTCTTTCATTTGGCTGCTCTCCAGTTGCATCTTTATAATAAATCAGTATTACTCAGTAAAAGCACTTTCCTGAGTTCTGTGAATTGTTCTAACAAATTACTAAACCCGAAAGGGAGTTGTAGAAACCCCTGATATGTAGTCCAGTGGTCAGAACGTTGGGTGGCCCTAGTGTTGCTAATGGCATCTGAAGAGGGAGAAGTCTGATGAGACTGACCCCTTTAACATGTGGGATCTGACACTGACTCCAGGTGGATGGTTTCAGAACTGAATTGAATTCTTGGGCACCCAACTGCTTGTTGGGCACCCAAGTGGTGTGGGGAGAACTGGAGACCTGATTGCTGGTGTCAGAACATACCAGAAAGAACACCATTATTAAGCTGTAACAGTAAGGATTTAGTAGGAAAAGAAGATGTAATGATATTCAGGGGCTTAAAAAGCTGTTAGAAAAACTGAAGAGGGAAGTCAGGTTGATGACTACTAGATTTTACACTTGTGCCCAGAGAGTGGGGGCAATTGCAGATCCCACACACAGTTAAGGCTCGTGGGAAATCTTGTACTCTCCAGTTCTGTCTAAGCCTGGAGGAACATGGCAGGAGGGAGATTCAGAGGCCATTGTACAACTGATTTCTGCTAGGACCCACATGTCTGCCGCTGCAGGAGGAAGAAGAATGGTTTTTGTCTCCCTCCTGCTTCCAAGTGTGCTAAAGCATCTCATTAGCTGGCAAGAATGTAAATTTCATGCAAAATTTAAGTGGTAATGGAATCTAGCAAATGTAGTTCTTGGTGTTCCAACCCCTGTGATAAGGCACCAAAAAGTATAGGAATCAAGAATGCTTATCACTTAACAATGATTTTACAATTCTAGTATGCTAACACATAGGGGTTTTATGAGGATTACATTAAAGAATGCATATGAAGTATTAGCCATTCATATGGATAGTTTTACATATTTCATATAAATATAAACATTCTTGTTATGATGATGTCACAGATGGGTGAGACTGATATTCTGTCTTGTTTCAAACTTTTCCCACATTTTCAAATTTGTAAAACAATTTTTACTTGTTTAGAAGAAAACTAAGTAAACATCAGCATAAATACCAGGAAGCCATGTTTTCTGGAGCTGCATATTAAATATTGGTAAAAGATAGCATGTAAGAAACTGTAATATTAGGTCCTGAATATAATATATTTTCTGCATAAACCAAATACACAGAGCCTCCCCCTGGCCATGTTTGAAACTTGAGATAAACACATGCCGTCAGGGCGCCCCTCCAGCTCTGCTACTCACAGAGTTTTAAAACTCTCTTTTGGCCAGGCGTGGTGGCACACCTCTGTAATCCCAGCACTTAGGGAGGCTGAGACAGGAGAATCGCAAGTTCAAAGCCAGCCTCAGCAATGGTGAGGCGCTAAGCAACTCAGTGAGACCCTGTCTCTACATAAAACACAAAATAGGGCTGGGGATGTGGCTCAGTGGTCGAGTGCCCCTGAGTTCAATCCCCAGTACCAAAAAAACAAAAAACAAAAAACAAAACAAAACCTCTCTTTCACAGGAGTCTTATTTGAGGTATTGAGTAAATTCTGAATCGAAGCTTTATTTCTGTGATTCAGACTTAATTATTCTACCTGCTGTCTTCCCAAAATAAAAATGCTTCCAATTCCTGTTAGAACATCTTAGTAAAAAATGGAAAAGGCAAATGACTAACAGGAAGCACATTAAATGTACCTGGGACATAACAAGTAATAGCAAAATAAAAAGGGCTATTTTTTTTTTTCAGTGAACCCAGAGAGACAATTCCAGTTAAAGACCAATTAAAATAGTGGGACAGAAAATGTTGTTTTCATGATGAAATGATATAAAAGATTTAGAAAGCATGATCCTTCCAGAACGAATCTCAAAATGTGACAGACTGCCATGACATTTTTAATGTGGCATGAAGTCTATTGAGTTATCATTACTATAAATCTTTAATAATATAAAAAATTATAACTTGGTATTTTAATCAAAGAATATTATTAGAATGACTCGAAAGCTGAGCTTAGCTTCACTTAGGGTATTAAAATAATTCTTTCAAATACACCAATTATGATTGTCAGAATAAGTGGGAAATAATTTATTTAGGAAGTAACTGCATTCTTAATGTTCCCTACCGACTGACTCAGAGCTGATTAATACTTTACAAACCAGATGTGATTAGCCAGCAGCCTGGCTCAGAAGAGTCATCTCATTATTGGCCCATTATTGTGTTAGCCCTTTGCTCAAGTGCTGATTAGTGAGTCAATTAACTACCCTCTCCTTGGTGTGCAGGAGCACAAGACTGGGATGTGTTCCTCTTTTGTGATTTTACCTACTTTAATCTTATTTTGATCATGAGAACTAAGAACAAATAGGAGAGAGACTTCTGAGTCATTACTCTTCTTACCATTACTTGAAAAATGCCCCAGAAACTTACATACAAATTGAAAGAGGGAGTCACTGGTTAGTTCCCCAGAGCTCCCCATTGAGGATGTGCTGTGACAGTTCAACAGTGTGAAAACACTTGATTCTACTGCAATGTAAGTTCTAAGAGGGGAAGATTTGGTCTTGTTTACCTCTGAATCCAAATGCCCAAAATTGTGCCTGGCATGCAGTAGATGCTCAATAAATGAATAAGTGAACCACTTGACACGCTGCTAGTGTACAAGAGCAAAAAAAGAATATGCTTCTTATTTTTAGGAAACTCCCAGACCAGAGGACAAATAGACATAGAAACAAATAAATATAGTAGTAGGCAATAGATTATTAAAATGTAGGTATAAGGAAGAGATTAAATTTGGTGTGAGGAGAAAGTCGAGAGTTCAGAGTTGGGGCAGAGAAAATTTCCCAGCGGGCAGAGCACATAGGTTTTAAAAAATCATCGGGAACTCACCAGTCAAAGAGATGATTCCAGAAAAAGGACATAATATCTATGAAGTATGAGTTTTTGGAAGATCATTTTCCATTGAAAATATAGCAAGGAAAGTTGTTTGCATAACCCATAAAATTGTCTGAGATTTTGTGGCCAGGATTTTTCAAATACAGAAATGACCACTCATGGGAAAGAACAGATTCGTTGAATGGAGAATCTAAAAGAAAAATTGTTAAAAATCACTGTTGGAGAAACCAAGAGTAAGAGGGTTGAAGGAAATCACTCAGCATCACCTGGCAGTGAAGCCCCTCAGGGTTGGAGCTGTGACCTTACACCCGGACACTGTGTTCTTGGTAGTGTTCGTCAGGCATCCATTCAGTTCCTTCCTTCATTGAATTTTTATACCTGAGAAATCAAACAAGTTATTCAAAGACTTATTTAGGTGATTATGAAATCAAAAGGAAGCCTAAGATTTACATATTTGCACAGAATCTTATGTTTTCCTCTAGCTTTTATCTTGTCTGTTTGTCCATTCATTCATTCATTCATTCACTCAGCAGTTCCTAAGCCCTTGCCTGTCAGGCCAGAGCTGAACATGACATATGGCACTCCGTGTCCAGGGTTTTCTTTCACAATGAGTAAAGCCCTAATCTCCAACTTTACTTTTCCCAGGGTCACGAGACTATTAATGCAAATCTAATTTTTACTAGTTTTTTTTAAATCAAAGATTTCAAGCCAGGCACGGTGGTACCTGTAATCTCAGAGGTTCAGGAGGCTGAGACAGGAGGATCGTGAGTTCAAAGCTAACTTCAGCAATGCAGCAAGATCTGTCTCTAAGTAAAATATAAAAGGGCTGAGAATGTGGCTCAGGGGTTAAGCATCCCTGGGTCTAATCCTGGGTATCCCCCCCCAAAAAATCAAGGATTTGGGGGTTGAAGAAAATATTACTTACCAAGTAATTCCTTAAGTTCCCCAAAGGGTGGATGTCCTTTTATTTTAGGATTTTAAGGGGCTATCATCTACTTTTGTCCCTTACATCATTGATTGCAGATTCTTTAATCATTATTAAAATTTTCATTTAGGTGGCTGGTTCTCAAAAGCCAGTTCACCTATTACTTTCTCTTTGGAGAATGAGAAAGAAGAGAGTTTACTTTCATTTCATCTTACCCAGAGGACAAGAAGTGTGGTCTTCACACATATGACTATTGATTTGTACAGAGATTTCATTCTCTGTCATAGCTGGTAGAGCCTCTTTCTACCCAAAGCAAGTGTTTAATTCTGAGGCTGCAAATTATTGTCATTTCATAGATGGATCCAACTGGGCTGCAGCCAGTTTGAAGTGACAGACCCCCATTCCCCACCTCTCCACGCCCCCTGGTCACTGTGCTTTTCCTTCTGTCTCTCGAGTTGGCCTATTCGCAGTAGTTCATGTAGGCAGGCTCGCACAGCACCAGTCCTTCGATGTCTGGCTTATTTCACGTGGGATGACTTTTCAAGGCTTATCCAAGTTGTAGCAGGTTCCAGAACATGCCTTCCTTTACAGCAGAAGAAATTTGGTTTAGCTTAAGTTCATCGAGCATCTACGTTTTCACAGCCCTGGGTTGGATATGTAAAGATAAATATGCTCTGTGTTCTAAGATGTTCACAAGGTGCAGCTGGATGACAGAAGGACCGGGGAGGATGAGGAGCAAACAAGTGAATCTGTCGTTATTGATCACACGATGTGCTCAGTATGCACACGGTGCAGCAGTGCCACAAGTGAAAACAAACAAGTAAACAATTCACAACAATAAGTGGATTTAGCATCTCAAGTAAGCAGGCCCTACATTTGTCTAACTGAGCAACTTACACCAACGCCAGATTCCTACCGCATTTTTTGCTCCTGCCTTCTAAAGCTAAGTCACATGTCCAACCATGTCCACTGGGCACGCCCTGTAGACTCTCCGCCTGTTTAATTGGCCAGAATCGTCCTCCATGTCCATTGGCTAGATGAGTCATGCTCACTCACTCAGCGTGCACAGGGAGCTACCCAAACACACGCAGGAGGGGAGGTGGGCTGAGCCTCCCAACTTTCTGCACACCCTGGGACACAGGTGCTGTGGGGAGTCACATCAGCCTGCCACAGGAGGCCCTCAAGTTGCATTTCTCTCAGTGTTCACAAACAGGTGACTTACGTTGATTCTTTGGTAATTAATGATTATGTTTTTAATGTTAGAAAAGTCTATTCTTCTTGGAAAATGATTACAATAAAAAAGCATACATTAAAAAATAAAATAAAAATGTTTTGGTTTTGGTCACAGCTTTTTTTGGCGCTGTGACCAAAAGACCCAATGAGAACAATAGGAGGAAAAGTTTATTTGGCTCATGGTTTTCAGAGGTCTCAGTCCATAGATGGCCAATCTATGGCTTTCTGGGCCCAAAGTGAGGCAGGACATCATGGCAGAAAGGTGTGGTGGAGGAAAGCAGCTCAGGACATGGCATCAGGAAGCTGAGAGAGCTCTTCCCACAGTTACAAAATATAGACCCCAAAGGCATGTCCGCAGTGACCCATCTCAGTGACCAATCTTATCCTCCCTGACTGAAGTTACCCCCAAGTTAACCCCTATCCATAGATTAATCCAATGTTTAGGCTGTAACTCTCATAATCTGATCATTTCATCTCTAGTATTGTCTCACACGTGAGCTTTTAGGGGACATCTCACATATAAACAATAACAAAAAAAAATAAGATATAATTCCATGATCCTGGGGTTTTCCTATCATTTTTACACATACATACTAACTCAGGTGGATAAGCCATACAGTTTTATTTTTCTTTAATGCAAATCACCATCATGCCTGGGGGAGAAAACCAAATCTTGGCTATCTCTAATGTCAATCGATTCAGATTTTTCTTGGTCTATCCAAGTTCTCCTTAGTTGGCTAAGGGTGTTCCCTTTCTCTTTTCTTGGGGATAGGTATGTTCCACGAGTCGCAGTGTTGGTGGAAGTTGGGGCATGTGACCTCTCATTGCCTTTTGCCCACAGTTGGCAACTTGATTTGTATCCTGGGTAGTATTCCATATTTGGTCCAAGCAGATGACCATGCTGTACTTGTTTGAATGCGAGGGCCCTGGGATCTGCTGACCATCCTGTTTTACTCTGTGCCTGCAGTTATCCTAGTTGATTGGGGAGTTTGTCTCTCTATTCCCCACAAGGCTGCCCCACCAGAGACCTGCATGAGGTGGGTGCTCACACTGAGACCTACCTAGGGACCAGTCCACAAGTCCTATGTTCTCAAGTCTACCTGAAAAGTGGCTCCCACCCCCCACCCTCACCCCCAGCCAGGGACACACCAATGTGTAAAATCTTCATTCTCCTCCGACACCTATTTCTTCTTCCTCCAGCCTGGCGAGTTATATCTGGTCTGGCCCTGGGGCTGAGAGTGGGCAGACTGGAAAACCTGGCTTAGGTTACAGTCTCATTCTTCCCTGTTCATTATGATCCCAGTCCTTCAAACCCTGGGCTTTTGAGAAAAACCCCAAAGCCATTTTCTCTCCAATCTTTACCTATTTTAAAGTTCAAAATCTGAGAATTTTGAAGCCAAAAGCTGAGCTGAAGTGAAACAAAAGGAAGTATTAGTTCATAGGAGGGACCATGGGGGACAGCCACAGCCCAGTGGATGTAGAGAATTAGGCAGAGTGGGGTTTTCACCTAATACCGCCAAGGTCATGGAGAGTTTTGACTGCTTTATGACCTTAGCAGTACCACTCAGTATTAAAGTCATTCAGCATATTAAAAGAAAGCCTGCTTTGTGTTTTGACTGAATTTGTCCTAATGGTAATCGTGCCATATTTCATTACTTTTCATTTCTTTGATCTGAGTTTTCTTTCTTTGGACTCACACACTGGTCACCATTATTTTCTGAGTAAGAAAAGCTCCTTTCAAGAACCCAGTGGTGCCTTGGAGTTCACGGAGGTGTGGCTGGGGAGGAGGTTAATGAAGTACATAGATGGATTCTGTTGAAGTGTGCATTTGTCTATTGTAAAATTGGACATTAAACTTTTAAGTGATGGTATTGTTAATGAGAAGTTACAGTCAATGTGGTCAGGGGCTGCCCTCAAATCTCCAGTCGCAATTCCCATGGGTCTCACTTAGCCATTCGCGCACACAGCTGGAGGCGACACTGTATAAAGCTTTCTTGGAGGTGAGTGTCATAAACACTCACTTTCATTTATGAGAAATGGGTCATTAATGGTATTCAAGGTACTTCTGCCATGAGGAGAGGGTAATAAAGAGATGCCCCACTTTTCTTTGCAGGCTCTTTACTTTGTCCATGAATAGATCACAGATTAAAGCCAAAGCAAGATCGTTTCACCTAAAATACTAAATAGGACTTGGGAGGCTAAGTTAAGGAACTTTTCTATTTGTAACAGAGAGGCATAAACCAGCACCAAGTTTCAGACAAGCAGAATATTTTCAATGCGTAGCACTGTGTGCTTACCTTTTGAGATATGAGATCTGGGCTTTCGGCTGTCATCAAGTTTGTCCTCCGAATCAGTGACACATGCTCCAATAAACATCAAGTGACAGCTCCTAGTCACTAACCAGCACGGGGTTCCTGGAGCAGATCCAGTCCTCAGCAACAGAAGCCATGTAAATAAACTCTGTCGGGCAGGTCATGCACCAAAGTGAATCAGACTAAGACATCAAGGCAATTCTGGACACATTGCTGGAGCTGAACAGATGGCAGGCAAGAAAAGTACTTAAAGGAGCCACCCGACCACAATTCCAAGTGATGTCTCACATGCGTTGGCAGTTGGAGAGCAATGGAAGCAAACAGATCATGGGGCGGGGGATTATTGTTGCTTAAAAAGGATTGATCTGGCTCAAAGATGACCTGGGCAAAAAACCTAGCAAGACCTGATTAGAAGAGGGCCCTCGACACAGGGATGACTGCAGGTTAGGCACCAAGGAAGAGGACAGTGACCTTCAGGACATTCCTGGGTCAGGAATGTAGCGAGTCACTTTGTCACATCTTTGGAATCCCATGCTCACCATGGGGCACTGCATCCAAGACCATATTGACAGTAAAAGCACTTGACAGTAAAAGGAGACAGGTGTAGCCACGTACTTCCTGCCACCAAAGTATGGTTGAGGACATGTGAGCAGGCTGAGTTTGCAGGGGGGGTACGTGACTGATAGCAGCTGTGGATCTGGAGAATTGAGGGACAATAGAAATGAAAAGAGGCTGATAACAAGCAGGCACACTCTCCCCAGCCCTTCATAGACCCTGAACAGGCCTAGGAAAGAACATTTGTTCCAGCCTCACTAGGGTGTGTATATTAAATTAAGAGGATTGATTGTGAACTTAGACTTGGTAAGCAAATAATGATGATTGACTATTCAGCATCCTCCCTGCTACCAACAGAGCTTGTATTTTTTTTCCAACATCCACCTCTTACCCCCAAGGCTCAGAGGATGGTGGCCTCTTCCCTAGTTCAAGAGTCAATCCCTATAGATGTGACCAGACCCCTGCCAGAGGGTGGTTGGGAATAGGAAAACCAGGTCTAGCCAATGAGACCTGGGGACATCTCTGGGGACTTGTGAAAAAGGCTTCCTCTCTTCTAAGAGAAAATAGCCATTTTATCTCTGGAGATGGTTGCGTCTATATCTAATGGCTGTAACAAGATGCTACAGCCACCTTGTGACCACAAAAGAATCTTCCTCAAAAGAAAATGGCACAGATGAAAACAATCAAAGTAAGTCAAGGGATTTCTTGTCATTATAGCCTATAGTATCTTATTAATGCATTCAAAAAAAAATGTCATGCTTATTACTCAGAAAGCTTATGGAGGTGTGGGGGAGCTGAAGGTCAGTCAACCTGCAAGAGTTTATCTTCTGTCCTCTCCATCCCTCTATCCATCCATCCATCCACCCACCCACCCATCTATCCATCCACCCACCCAACCATTCATTCATCCATTTTCAAGTGCTTATAATGTGCCAGGCATTTTGATGAGCATTGAAAGCTAGGAAGACAATTTGGAGCAGCCCCTGCTCTTGCATCTGGCCTGTTAAGAGGGATGATGTAATGTTTTGTGAAACAGCAATGTACAAATGTCTTGGTAGTCTGGAGGGTGGAGTGATGAGTTCCTATCTCCAGGTCAGCGTTAGAGAAGGACATGCTGAGAATGATCAGAACCTCACCAGCAGAATGCGTGTTCCAGGGAGTAGAAACTGCAGAAGTAAAGAGCAACAGGGAAAAAACCCCAATGGCTTCAACCTAGATGTAAATCTATGCAGCAAGGCAAGCTCTGAGGAAGTATACCCTCTGCATTACACAGGAGGCCCAGATAATGGTGAACAAGAGAAAGAGGTCAGTTGGCTTATTTAGATCATGTAGGAAGGAGGAGATGGGTTTGAGGAGGAAGAGAGGGGTGGAAAATAGGCCGTAAGACTAACCCTTGTTCTTGAATTCCACAGTCCAAATTACCATCAAATACCTCCCTTTCAAATGTGACCAAACAAGTGAGCATTCTCCCTGGAGTCCTCATGCCTGCCCCCCGCCCATTTCTTCCTTGTGTTCCACCTGGCCTTAACATGTGCACTTTGACCACAGAAGCATTTATTTAAACCACCTGCTGAGGGTTTGATCCAGTTTGCAGAATGAGGTACAGAGATGAATACCAGACTGAGTCCTTGAGGATTTCATAGGCCAGAGGGGAAAATACAAACATATCAAGTAACTGTCACATAATAGAAAACATTATAATAACAAATATGTGCTCAGGTGAAATCCTTGAAAGATACCATGAAGGGAGACTGGACAGGTACAGAGAGAAGGTCCTATTTCGGTTGACTCTGAAGGACAAGTAACAACAGAGAAGACAGGGAACCCCAGGAGTGGGTGTTTATGGTGAGAATCTTCTAGAAAACAGTAAATCACCATAAGGTGAGTTGGGAGCAACACACAGCAGTGGGTGGAGAGGACCTGGGAGTGATACAGGATGGGCAGGGCTTGTGGACAAAGGAATTGTCATCCTGAAGAGTCTGCATTTCACAGATTGTCTATTTCTTGAATATCTCCCATGTGCCCAGAACTGTGTGAGAACCCAGAGGTACCAATAAAACAAGGCACAGTCCCTGCTGAGGAGGAGGTCTGGGCCAGTGGAGGGGAAAAGACACATGGACAGGAATAGGAGAGCTAACATTTATGGAGCCCAGATAACAAGATTATATATGTATTCTTTACAACATCCAATAAAAATAGCCAACTATTAAGCCAGTTTTGCAGAGGAGGACCTAAAAAGTATAGAGAGGTCTAGTAATTTTTCCAGCTAAAATGTGGAGGAATCTAGATTCAAACTCAGATGTACCAGATTTCAGGGCCACAATAATCTAGAAGGTTGGAAGCTCCATGGATTAGTACTTAACTTGGGCTGGGGTTCAACACCAGTGTCCTTAAGGAGCTGATGCACACGCTGTTATAAAAGTGAGAAAGGGTTGTCAAGTGATGAAGGGAGGGCATCCCAGGCAGACAGGACAGTGAAAACAAAGGTAGCCGGGGACTGCTTGGTGGTAGGGGAGTTAGATATTGGCACAGCAGTCAGGAGGGTGGCCACGAGCCTGAAGCAGGGCCAGATCATCAACCGCCTTTGGTGGAGAAGGTTGGATGTTGTCAATCCTACAATAACCAATGGACATCTCAATCATTTCACCACCAACCTACTTCTCAAAATATGTCCACCATAGCAACTATTGGGACCACCATCCCCCTATTGCCAGACCTTGAGGTTCATTCTCGAAGGCTCCATCTCTCCCACACTCTTGTCAGTGACTCAGGACTCAAGACCATTCCCGCCTTGTGAACAGATCTCTACTCTGTTCCATTCTCCTTTCTCACTGCAGCTTCTCTCCCCAACCTGCCAAGCTCAGGCACCATCATTCTTTACCTGGAGGATGATGACAGTCTCCTCTGGTGACCTCTGAACCTCTACTTAGAAGCCACAGAAATCTGAAAATAACTCAGACCACATACTTTTCTGGCTTGCTTGAAATTCTCCTGTGGCTTCTCTGTATTTCAGAGATTCCAATACCTTACCATAGCTGGAAAATATCTGCCTTTCTCTTTAGGGTCCCTGTACTCTCTCAACTCCTTGCCCACCTTACTCTACTTCCTTTCAGATCCCAAAATGCACCCTACTCCTTCTTGCCTTGAGACCTTGGTCACACAGCTCTTTCTGCCTAGAGTGGTCGATCCTCTTCCTAAACTTCAGCAGACATCTTTCTCCTCCTTCTGATTTCAGCTTCAATGATGCTTTACTGGATCCTTCTTCCATCCCCCTCCATCCTACTCTGATTTGTCCTTTATTATTGATATACCTTAGTCTATAAATTCCTAAGAGGACAGCACCATATCTGTTTTGTTCACACTCAATCCCTAGTGACCAGCCCAGAATAGTCACTATCCTTAGAAATGTGATTGTTCTCTGTAACAACTTTACCTACTGACAACTGGAGATCTATGTACAGATAAAGGACAGAATGTGATTCAGAAGACCATGGAGAAGAAATAACATCTATGCAGGAAATGGAGAGAGCATGGCCATAACTTTGATTTAGCAGGCATGAGGCGATGATGACCATTCTGGGTAGTACCTGGCACAAAGTAGACACCAATAAATATTTGTCAAATAAATTAATGTTTGCTAAATGATTTACTACCTCTGTTGACAGAGACAAATAATCCAATAGTAACAGACTCCATAGTGGCAAGTAAAAGTAAGAGCCCAAGTACAGATGGGCACTGTCAAAAGCATTTCCTTAATCTGTGAAGAGAAGACACTTAATAAAATCATGTTTTATTTTCTCAGCTGGCTTTTTTTCTTTCCCTTTGCTATCCAAATTCAAAGCTAAGATCCATTTATAATGGAAGATAAACCTTGCCAGGTATAAAATTTTGGCAGGATAGAGGCAGAAGTCTTTCCCCTTGGTAATGACCAGAGTATTATTTACCCAAGAGTGATCTAATAACAGCAAGGGAAGCTACTGTGAAGCCTAACAAATGGCCAGAGACAGTTTGGTCCTCAGAGCCTGGTGCATTATGGTTAGGAATATGTTTAAATGCTTGTAATTCAAATGGGACAGCAGCCCAGGTCATTGGAATTGGTTCTGAAAAGGTAACAATGGTTTGCTCCTTGGGTGCCCCAAGGAACCTTCTTAGAGAAAGTATTTTATAAAATTTTCATCATTCTCCATTTTATATTTGGAAATGCAGTCATGTACATGAGCTGCCTTAATAGAAGATAAGGTTTTTGACTTTTGTCTCCTTCATCTCAGAGTACTCACAGGAACATTTTTTTTTTTTTAAATCTCTATCAGTCAGCAAATATTTATTGAATGCCTGTTATGTGCCAGACAGTGTTAATTAAAGTTTGTTCTCTTTTGTCATGTTAAAATGCTAGGCTTTTATCATTGTTTGTTTTATAATTAGGGAGGTAACTCCTTTTATTTTTTCTTTTTTTCCCATTTACTCATGACTTTCTATGGGGGTAGGGATCTCTTGTGTTCAAAATCTTATAAGAGGACCTCAAAGCTCTAGTGATTATTAAAAGCTCACAGTGAGTCCAGTCCCAGAGGAGGCTCTGGCCTGAGTCCTGTACACTTTAAGCTGGGGGCTTTTCCTTGAGAATTAAGGAAGGAGAACTACTATCTTGGTGACTCCATTTCCAATCAAGTGCGTCTTCCCAGAATATAATTTTTCCCCTCTGGCATTTTATACAGGAGATAGATCCCCAACCTAGGAAGACATTATTTAATTAACTGAGTCCATTTGTTCAAAAACTCTATCCACAAAATGTACACTCACCCCTCAGGGCCTCCTATTCTGAACAAACGTATTGCAGAGGATTCCTGGAGTATTCCCAGTAGAGAGGCATCACAGGCTGTGTTCACCATATTCAGAGGCACGCACAAACCTAATGGTGGATTATGAGACCACAAAATGTGGTAATGGTTCTTATTTTTTTGAACTTAAAAATGAACTTTAAGCCAGGCGCTGTGGCACAAGCCTGTAATCCCAGCACTTAGGGAGGCTGAGACAGGAGAATCGCGAGTTCAAAACCAGCCTCAGCAATGGCGAGGCACTAAGCAACTCAGTGAGACCCTATCTCTACATAAAACATAAAATAGGGCTGGGGATGTGGCTCAGTGGTCCAGTGCTCCTGAGTTCAATCTCCAGTACCAAAAAAAAAAAAAAAAATGAACTTTATCAAGACATAACTTGCATCTAATAAAATCACTTGTTTTAAATGCACAGATTGGACGAGCTTAAACAAATGTCCATGTTGTTCGACACCATCTCAGTTGACACATAGAGTGTTACCATCAGCCCAGAAGTTTCCATGGTGCCCCTATGCAGTCCTTCAGTCCCCCTGTACCCAGCTCCCAGCTACCATTGATTAGAACTGTCTTTATACCTTTGTAACAATATCTGGACTAGAATACAGGAAAATACACATCTCCTACTTTTAAAGTCTTTAAATACTAAGAGAAGAAGAAAAAATGAAGACTAAGAAATTCAGTAGCAAAATAACGCTCTACTCAAATGTGAAGAGTATGTCCCAATGGCTGCGCAGTGGTGGGGTGAGAGAAGGCTGGATGAAGAACTAGGTTCTTATGCAAACCCTGCTCCTAACTCCAGGTCTTGGTTGTCTCACTCATAAGATGAGGAGCTTGAATCACCTGACCTCTAAAGGCCTGGCTGGCATCGCATCCTTTATTTTGCTTGCAAGAGTCAAGTCTAGTGCCTTGGAGTGCCAATTGTGCCCAAGTCCGTAATAACTCTGTGGTAGGTAAAAGCTGAGACTTCACTCACCAAATACATTTTCACACAACTTAATTTTTTTAATGTTTAGCATATTAGACTCTTCTCATCAGAAGCAATCATTGGAGTGTTATTTTAGTCTACTTACATAATTCGAAATAATTTGCAGGATCTACCTTTTGGTTCAGTTTTGAGAAATATGTTAATTGATGTTTCCTAGTCAGGAAATACAAGACAGTATCCTCAAGGGTTCTCACCTTTCCTGCTTGCTGTCTTACAATGGTAGCTTTCCTCAAAATTAAATTTCCAGAAAGTTACAATTCACTGAAACCAGGAAAGAGATAGGTAGTGAAGACATGGGAGAAAAGATTCAACTGTTGTCTTCAATTCCAACAAGGGCAAAACTTAATTGCTAGAAACCACATGAGTATCTAGGACCATTATCTAAATAGTATCCAGCACTTCTGATCATCAGAGGTGCTTTATTTTCCTTTTAAAAGCATTGCAAACTTTAACAAGTTAAACTTACACTTCTCAAATCCTAATCACCTGGGAATCTTGTTAAAATGCAGATTCCAGTTGGGGGGGCGTAGCTTGGGATTCTGCATTCCCACCATGCTCCCAGGCGAGGCAGGTGCATCTGGAGGGGTGATCCCAGTGGTGAAGTGTCAGAGGAACTGAGTAACGGGTCCTCTCACCACTCTCTTGCAAGTTCTTTATGTTATAAAAGGTGAATAATTTAGAAATGTCTGCACACTTGGGGAATATGCCTTCTGTGAGTTAATCCAGTATGCAGTTGGTGCTCTGACATGGCTAGAACTGTTATTGAAAATACACGTTTTCAACAAGGCAACCAACCCATTAGTCCAGACTTCTTGCTAGAAAACATGTCATCCTTTAGATGAACATGAAAAATATGAAAATCATCTGCCACCCCAAATCCCCAGAGACCTGTGTACCAGGTATAGAGGTCCCAGCCATCACCTTCCTGGCCACTAGAAGAACTCAGATTTGAAGGAATGGTAGGCTTGAGTCCCTTCATCCAGGGTACCTGGATGTATCATCTAACCCTGTGTTGTAGGCAGGTATCTAAGAAAATTTTTGTCCTGACTTTGTTTTTCAATAATGTAGTTGTTTTTTTGTTTTTCTTTCCTTTCCTTTTCTTTTTTCCTCCCCTGCTTATTGGTCTGTTGATTTCTAAAAGCAATCTTTGTTCCATCAATCACGTTCCCAGGGAGACGTATTATTTTTATCACCTAAGGAAGGCAGATGCTGCAACTCAGAGCAGATTTATGTGTTGTTGGGTTTATTTATCTGTGGGGTACCTGAACTAAATCAGCCATTTGGGCTGACTGGTGAGGAGGGAAGTGGAGGGTGAACATCACCCTGTAGTCCAGAGATGGAGGGAAAATTACAACTTACAAGTTATGTAGAAGGAGTAGGTGGCCTTAGCAGTAGCCAGGACCAACAACGTGGGAGAAAGATTACACAGGAACTCATTTTTAAATGAAATAGAGAGTTAGGAGACAGACTAGTTATTGGTGTCCTGAGCCCTGTTTGTTCTCAGGAAATATTAAAATAGCAATTACTAGAAATAATTGAGCCTGAGGAATAGAGAATGGGTAAATAAACAGAAATTGGTCTTGGAAAATGTAGCATAGAGACCAATTAGGGAGCATGGAAGACAAAATTGGCTCAAAATGAAAAGAAAACTTGAGTGGAATTGGAGAATAAAAAGAAAATGTCACCAGACAGGAGGAAGGGGAAACAATAGGAAAAGAAAGTTAAGGTCAGGAGTTTTTTATCGGGTGGTTTGGAAGGGAAGCCTGAGACACACTGCAGTTTTCCTGGACTCTGGAAAACCTAGCTTTTGCTACAGCCCTTTGCCTCTGGGGTGCCCCAACCATTTGTATTGATGAAAATGACTCAGTGTAATCTGCCAAAAGAACTTCTGGATTCAGGAGGAAGGGGAGTGTCACCAGGTTTTAGACCTGCCAAAAATTGCAGTTGAACATCCCCCTCTCCATCTATCAAATTTTCTAACACTTAACATGGTACTGCCACCCTTCATTCACTGGAGAAGAATTGTTTTGGCTTTAAAAAGAGTTCTTAAAGGTTGTCTTTAAAATAATACTTTGATTTTGCACAGTAGTCAGGCTGCTGAAATATAAAAGCAATTCTTCTGTTCAAAATAATAATAATGGGGGCTGGGGTTGTGGCTTAGTGGTAGACCGCTTGCCTAGCACCCCTAAGGCACTGGGTTCGATCCTCAGGACCACATAAAAATAAAGACATTGTATCCACCTACAACTAAAAATAAATAAATAAATAAATATTAAAAAATAATAATAATGTTTCACGGTGCTGTTGTTCAAAGTTCACCTCAGAAATGGCTCCCCAATCTTCCTTCTTGCTGTGAGCTGTGACTGTGTTTTAGTCAGCTTTTTAATCTCTGTGACCAAAAAACCTGACAAGAACAATTTAGAGGAGGGAGAGTTTATTGTGGCTCACAGTTTCAGAGGTCTCAGTCTATAGACAACTGATTCCCTAGCTCTGGGCCCCAGTGAGGCAGCCCATCATGGCGGAAGGGCTTGGTGGAGGCAAGCAGCTCAGGATATGGCAACAGGAAGCAGAGAGAGAGCTCTGCTCACCAGGGACAGAATATAAACCCCCAAGGCATGCCCACAGTGTTCCACCTCCTCCAGTCACACTCTACCTGCCTGCAGTTACCATCCAGTTAATCCAGATCTGTGGATTAATCCACTTAAGTTACAATTCATATAACTTGATCATCTCATCTCAGAATGTTCTTGCACTGTCTCACACATAAGATTTCAGGGGACACCGTGTATCCAAACCGTAACAGACTGTGTGGCTATTTTCTCACTGTCCTCTCTTTTCTCCCTACCACTGCTGCGCCTTACACCCTCCCACCCCCCACACCACCACCACCATTCTTGCTCCTTTTTCTCACTTGTATCCCAGGCTGTCCTGGGGCTCTCTACAGCCCTGGCTGCTGAAAGGAAGCTGGGAAAGTGGCTGAAGGGAGTTCCCCACCTTCACAACCCCATGCAGTAATGGAAGGGAGATTACCAGGGACCTCCTCCTACCTCGCCCTCCACTCTTCTTCCTCCATCTCCTTCTCCGCGCTGAGGGCTGCACTGCACCTGCGCAGCCACCACCAGGTTTTCAGAGACAATGCGTTAAACAAGTGTTTCTTTAGACCATGACAGAGAAAGGATTAGGACATACAAGTTCCCAGCAGAATGCTCTGTCTGCCCACCTGAGGGGTTTCTCACTAGGCCCCTTTGTATATCTCCCTCCTGTACTCTGTGAGGACCCGGTGTGTGAGTGCAGGAGACATAAGAGGGTGCTTTAAGAAGTATTTAAAAGCTGGGCACCATTGTGCACGCCTATAATCCCAGTGGCTCCAGAGGCAGAGGCAGGAAGATTGCAAGTTCAAAGCTAGCCTTAGCAACTTAGTGAGGCCCTGTTTCTAAATAAAATAATATATATATATATATATATATATACATATGTATGTGTGTGTGTATATATATATGTATATATATATATATACACACATATACATGTATATATATAGAGAGAGAGAGAGGGAGAGGGAGGGAGGCTGGGGATGTGGCTCAGTGGTTAAATGTCCCTTGGTTCAATCCCTGGTACAAAAAAAGAAATAAATAAATAAAGAGAGACTTAAAGGGTAATTAAGAGGGGCTGGGTACATGTAGCACATGCCTGTAATCTCGGCGGCTAGAGAGGCTGAGGCAGAAGAATCGTGAGTTCAAAGCCAGACCTGCAAAAGCAAGGCCTTAAGTAATTCAGAGAGACCCTGTCTCTAAATAAAATACAAAAAATAGGGCTGGGGATAGATGTGGCTCAGGGGTCGAGTGCCCCTGAGTTCAATCCCTGGTACCCAAAATAAATAAGTAAATAAAACAAGTTATGGAATACAAAATTTATATCTGGACATCATTCTTTTAAGTGAGATTCAGCTTAAGGAAAAGGCTTAGGGACTGAACTATACACAGGCTAAAGCTTTAAATATTACATGAGTCCTTCCTGTACCCATAGAGCCAAGGCTTTCGCCTACCTGTCCCTTTGCCTTCCTGAACCGCACCTAGGCGGGAACATGAAGTCACTTCCAGGGCTCCGCCCACTCCCTTGTTGAAGTCTGTGTGCCTTGGGGGTGGCGGGGGTGGGGGGGAGCACTATTGGAAGCAGCAGAGGTGGAGAGGGAAGAGGTACTGGGTCTTTGCCATGGTCAAGGGTGTGTCAGGACAGCCATGGGCCCAGGGGACTCTTTGAGGAGGCTCATGTTGGCAGGGGAGCTCTGTTTCCTGACACCTCTGTATGTCTGGGTTGGATGAAAAAAAATAAAAAATAAAACTGCACCTGTTCATTTGTTCTTTTCTCAGCAAGCAAGGCCAGAGGCGTTGGCAGCCGCCTCCATCCTCCTCGGGTGGCCCCCCGCCTCACAGCGTCAGTGCTGACTTTGAGTGCCAGAAAAAGAACAGAAGAGAAAAGCCCTGGGCCTAAGCAAATCTCTTTTGCTTTTTCAAATTATTTGTCATTTCCATAGCTATATGGAACTCTTAGAATATTTGCCTCATGATTCCAGAAAAGAGGCTATGTGACTGTCCATCTATCCACCCATATTTACATCTCATACAGTATCAATATATCATATTATATTATGCAGCTCATATAATATATGGTGTATCAGAGCTAACATAATCTTCCTCCTTATCCATCTACCAATATATTTTTGCATATATATTTATATATTATATATTATCAGAATGTTTACAAAAACTAATGAGGCTTGGCATAAAACATTCATTTACAAGCTTTTTAAAAATTCTACCAGCTATTAGGGTTAGGAATTATAGTGAAGTGTGAAGGGAAAAAGTAGATGAGTTATGTAATTGAATAATTATGGGGCATCTACTCAATAGTAGGAGCAATTTTCCAGGAGGAAGAACTGTGTACAAGACCTTCTGATCCCTCTTTGCACAGACCTGCAAAGGAATCACCATGTTCAGTTTGCCACATGGATCTCTGAGTGGAGAATGAAGGGTGATACTGTAGTTTGTATCTTAAAGGGCTCCCAGAGGCCCACGGTAAAAGGCTTGGTCCCCACAATGGTGCTATTGGAAGAAGGTGGAACCTTTAAGAGGTGGAACCCTGCGGGAGACCCTTAGGTTATTGAGGATGTGCTTTTAAAAGGGACTGTGATTTCATTAGACCTCCATGTTATTCAATAAGGAACATCATACACACACTTGCACATACTTTGTTTTTAAGTAAAATATATGGACTGGTTTAAGTAAAATATGGACTTTGGTATCTTTTCAACCACCATTTTCTACATCTTTGTTGAAAACCTCACCATTTCCCACATAGGAAGAACAAGCAGATACTCAAATAAAATGATGATTAGATTAACCAGGGCAGAGGCAATTAAAAACTCAAGATCCAAAACTCTATCTTTTAAACCAACTCCTCCATCTGTGAAAGGCCCTACTGAAGAGCTAAAGAATATGTCGTGGTCACATGACTTCATCTGTAATTAACGATTTATTTTATCATAAAGTATCATACCTGTGTACACAGAGCTATGGACTATTGTAGCGCCCCTCCCCCCACATACACATTTTTTAAAATTTTTTTTGCCTTAGGAAAGGAGGTAACTTGAGAGATTACAATTCCTGCCAGAAATTCTAAGCCTTATATGTAGCGTGGAACACAAATGCCCAATTAGATCCTCTCAGTGAAATGTGTGCTGAGTCCCATAAGCACACAAATGAAAACTGACAGAAATGTTAAGAAATTAATGTCTCGTCTCTCTCTTTAAGAAGTCAACAGCCATTCTCTGAGATGCCTACTGGCTAGTCAGCAAAACAGCCATCCAGGTTGATATTGTTATCCTCAGCGTGTCAAGGAAGAGACTGATGTTCTGAGAGGCTAAGTTGTCTTAGGTTAGACAGCTACTAGTCAGCAGTGCTTAGAGTTGAACCCAGAGTTTCTGACTGCGAGTTGAATATTCTATTCAATAGTCATGTGGAAACTCAGAAGCCAGGGTCATAGAGGAATGGAACTCATGATTGTTAAGTTGTGATCAAAGGAGGAAGGAAAAGGCCATTTTCAATACATGAGAACATCTGCATGGGTGATCCAGGTGAATTGCTGGAGAACTGGGCCTGGGAAGCCTGTAGGGGGCACTACAAGGAGCTCAAAGGGCAAGAGTCGGCTTGTAAGTGGGAAGGGCCGGGAGGTTCCCTCTCCAGATGAGAGGTGCTGGGAAGTCTCGCTGGCATGTTACTGCCTGTGCTTTAATTCACATCTTTCATAACAAAGGCAGGAATGTTCTCTCTGTGAGGACTCTGTTGGTGTTATAGATACTGTATCAACAAAAGCATGAAAGAATTATGCAAGGAAAACATTTTCCCCTGAGTTTCTTCTCAAAGTCATACATGTGGGGGAGAGAAATATGTAAGAGGAATAGAAAAATGTAAGTAAACACTGCAAATCAAACCAGTAGGCGGGCTAGCACATCCCAGGATTTCAGGGAGGAGGAAGGGGTGGTTGTGGTTCTGAGTGTTCTGTCTGTTGCTTTTCTGTTAATGTTTTCAAGTCAGAGGCTCCCAAGCTTGCCAGTTCCTAAGCAATGTCTTGGGTGAGATGCACATCTTCCTTTCCCTCTAGCGTCATTCATTCTTTCCCTTCCCATTCAATTCCCCATGACCTGTTTGATTTTCATCTTCTGTGGCTTCAACTTTTAAATCACTACCTGGATTCCTTCTTCTGTTGCCATTGAACAGGATCAGCTGCTTGATTTGGGCCACTTGAGATTGCCGTGTTGACCTACTAACCGCGCTGCTGTTTGTACAACTATTCATTTTTTCCTTTCTTATCTGTAAATGGATAGGGTCATCCTGCAACAACAACAACAACAACAACAACAAAATGTTCTCTATGGACTTGCTTTCATTCTTACTCCCAGAGAGGTAGCTCTCCAAATTGGAGACTTTACTGGAAGCAAAATATTCTTCCAATAAACGAGGTGCATCTTGGTTTAAACTAATGTATCAGAATTCACAAACACAAATGCAGGAAGGACTAGGCTGCAGAGGTGAAAACTGAAGATAGATGTGAGAGTGCTTCAGACTGTGACACATGTAGAAAGTGCCCCTGTCTGCAGGAGGCAGCCGCCACTCAGCTCTAATGCACTGTTTCCACGAGGGAACCATGGCCCCACACTGCCCTGTCTGACTTTCCAAGAGAAGCTCATAGTCTGTATTTTTTACATTTAGCTTCTTTACTGTTAGCCACTAATTCTGACAATTTGAAAAAAACTCAACTACCAGCTTACAACCTCTGTGCTAGGTGAGGAGTGAAAGACTCCATGCATTAGGAAATGGTGACCCTATGCGTAGTTTAGGACCTTGCTACATAAAGTGTGGTCCAGTGGCCAGCAGCATTGCTGTCACCTGGGATTTAGAATCTCAGGCCCCACTCCAGAAGCATAGACTGTAGGCTGTCAGAGTTTGAGAAGCACTGATACCTGAATGAATGAAGACATCCCTGATGTTCCAGTGGAGCCTCTGTCATGACTCACCCTCCCTGGACGGCACCACCAGAGACTCTTTCAGCTCTAGGAGCTATTTATGGATTGTTTAGCCACTGCAGGTTGTGGTTCATTTCCAGTCCCCTCTCTCCCATCCATGACCTCCTGCCCTTCCTCCTTCGTCCATCCCTGGTCTCACCATCTGTGGTCAGTGAACACAGCCGCTCCCCCCACAACCTCCCAGTGGCTCCAGACAACAGCAAAAGAGCCAAATGAAAGGCGTCAGTAGCTGCTGCCACTCTCACTCTGGCATTTTCTCTTGGCTTCCCCCCATCCTACTACACATTCCCTTGGGGCAGTCCCTCCACATGCTAGCCTCCCCTGTGGTCATCCTCTTGCCTTTTCAGTGTGTTTTATTTTGTTCTGCCTCAGTCCTCTGTCCATGGCTGTTGAATAAGCGCCCCACTCTACACTGCTTTCCTGCCGTTGCCGGAGTACTTCCTCAGGATGCCCCTTTTCTGAGTGTCCTGCTTCCTCTTGGCACCTGCAGCCTCATGAACTTGCCCAAGCCCCGCCTTGTCTCCCAGGCCAACGGTGCCCACCCTTCTCCACTCCCAGGAGTCTGAGATGAGACCCTGCTACTAATCTGTTCTTTGATGTGAACTGATAATGAGAAGTTAAATATGCCATCCCTTGGCATCCATGGGTGATGGGTCCCAGGATCCTCCCTCTGTCTTGAATATCAAACTCCACAGATGCCCAAAGTCTTTATATAAAATGATGTAGTATCTGCATATCACCTTGACACATCATCCCACATGCTTTAAACCATTCCTAGATTACTTGTAGTACCCAATACAATGCAAATGCTATGTAAATAGTTGTTATATTTTTAGGAAATATTGACGAGAAAAAAAGTTTGTGCATCTTTAGTATAGATATAATTTTTTCTCTTATATTTTCCATCCACAATTGGAATTCTAATTGGATTCTAAGGAATCCATGGATACAAAGGGCCAATTGTATATGATTTTTTTTTTCCTAGAAAATATAGACATTTGAAGAAAAAGCATCATTTCTTTTTTGAAAATAGCTCAAGGTAACCCTTCTGTCAAATCCAGCTAAGTTGTGATGGACTGAGATGGGTTGGTGTGCAGCAGGATAGAAAATGACATTTTTAAAATAAACTTCCCATTTTGAAAATGCACCTAATTGAAGGTATATTCTTTGAAAATAATCTCTTTGGGAAATGTATCCTACCAATGTTTTTTAATGACCTACCTCCTCTGGCTTCTCTATTACAATTAAAAGACACCCTATTCCGCCGTCACTTCTTGGCTTTGCAGTATGGGAATCCTTGATTTATGATGGTCCTGTCTCTCCAGGGCTCTCTCACTCCTGCCTTGGCCTGCCTTTCCATCTCTCCCTTCTCTCCACTCTTACTATCCCTTTAATTTGGTAAATAGCTACTGAGCACCTGTGTGTAAGTGCCGCATGGATCTTGGAATAGCTAAGACAGCCTGTCTCTGCCCTCATCCTGCCAAGAAAAACAGAAATAAGACAATCAAGTTGATGGTTAATTGTTTAATCCTATGGTGATAAGTATCAGTGTTATAAAAGTTTTTATTAAGCAGATCTCTTTGCAACAAGTCCAGAATGGTTTCCTTAAGAAAGTAATGCTTCAACACTATTTATAAGCAGAACAAATAAAAATTACAAGGGGTAGCTCTGTTTCCCAGGGCTAGCAATAGTGGGACAGCACGACAAAGCACGTTCTCCTTGACACAAGAAAAAGAGCCTCAGTGTTAAATGTGGTGGAGAGCCTGCCAGACAGCCTGTTTGGGGTGGGAGAGCAAATCGTGTTGTTCCCCAATATTGAAGAGTTAAGTGAGTTTTGCAGATGCCATGTCCCATCTCCTGGAGAGACTGAAATACTCAACACAGGCAAGGATAACTTCCTCTGCTCTCATTCTAATCCCAAACTGAGCATTTGTGAAGAAACTACTGTTAAATTAGGAAAAAGAATGCCCCTTAACAAAATCAGTGTCCCGTGCCTGATGTGGGTCTTATCAGACTTGTTTTTATTTTTGCTCTGATAAGTAACTAAACACTAGCAAATGTTGTTAGTTACAAAAATTCTCATCTTCCTCTCTCAAATCTTTGCCTTTTTTTTTAAACTTCAACTTTTTATAAACCATCAAACTTTAGAGTTTGAAATCACCTTAAAAGTCAGTTCGTTCCATCCCCAAATTTGTTCCTTCAAATGCACCTGGATATTTTTTATGGAATAAGCCAGCATCCATTTTACAGGATACTTAAGAGAAATTTAAATTCCTCCAGGAAAGGAAGCTCGCTGCCTCCTGCAATAGTCTGTCTCCACTACATTCTTTGGACAGTGTCTCAATAAGCTGACCTGACTCTGGAATATCTGCCTCTTATATTTTTTTCCTGGATTTTTAGAGTAACATATGTTAAATCCCTTTTCATTTTCTTGTGACCACTTTCCAGTTCCAAACACAGGGGGTATGTTCCTCCCTGGCTTTCTCCCACAGGGCAAATAGCCCTAGAAACTGTTGCCCCCCTAATGAGTTTCTGACCCCTCAACGTCTTAGGAGACATTTTCCAAGTGGGGTGTTTAGAATAAGAAACCGTGCTAGCCGAGATCTGATGAATATTGAATATAGTGGGATTAACATGCCTCAAGGTCTGCCCAGTATGCTCCTGTCCATCCAGGTCTTTTCTCATGGGCCAAATCCTTCTTCTGCCTTAGAGCTGCCTTTTAGCATCTTCTCTTGTTATTTCACTGGGTGTTGGAGGTTCTGTGTTGTTAGTTTAAAATAGCACATGCTTTCTGTTATGTGGATGACTAGACTGTACCATGAAGCTATTTGTGACTTCCTGGCAAGCTTGCCTTTGCCATCTTCTGCTTGGATCCCTGCCCACTTCCTTCAAGAGGACCTGAGATTGGATGTGCTGGTGTTGGGAAAGGTGGTCACATTGATACAGGCCAGCAACAAAACCAAGCACACTATCAAAATCCATTATGAAGAGCCAGTCATCTTAAAATGGCTTATCTCTTCCCAGTGAGGTCTTGGCAACTTTCTGTAACGGAATCAGATGAAAATATGTTTCCATGTTGAACGCTGCTTAGGGACAGCTTCTCTTGGCAGATCCTAAATGAAAGTCATTGATTCTTTGAAGGAGGTGGTCAGTGCTAAGTGGTCTTTTGTACTTCCCAACAGAAATGACAACTGAAAGAATTAAAAACAAACAACAACAAAAAAAACCCTTGAGTCATTCAGCAGTAGTTCTTGGTGAACACAGAAAGGAGGATAATTATTAGGACCAATTTATGGACAAGGAAACAGAGGAGAAGAGGAGATAGGTAACTTGCTTATGGTCAAAGAGAAACATTATCTATTGGCAGAGACACCCATTGGAATTGACTGCCTGTTTATTCCTCTGTTACCCTAGTAAATCACTCATTAGCTTTCATTTTTTGTCCAACATCTACCCAGGGTGCTGGGAATATATTGGGCACTTCATTAAAAATGCATTATATAACTTAATAAGTAAACTTGATTCCTTTCCTCTTAAACCTTCTTGTTGTAAAGGAAAAGCACTAATTCTTTCTGTGTTGCATTCTTGAAGATCATATCAAGTTTGATAATGGCAGATGTTTTATTCCTCAGAAAATTGAATTAAGAAATCCAGTTATCAACTGTTGTTCCATTTATTCTAAGGCTTCTTCTGCAGATGGTTCATGTCACCAGGTTCTGTCTTAAAGCTGAATTTAAAGCCCAATCAACTCAGATCAGGGGGAGCCATGGAGGACTGCATACATTCTAGTCCATGATTAGTAGTGGAAAGCCAGTCTTTATGTCAAATTGGTGAGGGATAGTGACTGGGGAGAGAGGTATAAATGAAAAGTAAATTATAGCAACTGTCTGTTGTATAAACCATATTACTGGATGGCTGTTGGAAATATTCCTGTATTCAGTAAGTACTGGTCCAAGCTAGGTCTAGCTCTAGTCTGGTCAGTTAATGTTATGTCAGGGACATTTAAGAATAACAAGGTTTAGCCAGGTGTGATGGTGCACACCTGTAAACACAGCAGCTCAGGAGGCCAAGGCAGGAGGAACACAAATTCAAGGCCAGCATCAGCAACTTAGTCTTTAAGCAACTTAGTGAGACCCTGTCTCAAAATATAAAAAAATAGAAAGTACTAGGGATGTGGCTTCATGGTTAAACACCTCTGGGTTCAATCTCCAGTACAGAAAGAAGGAAGGAAGGAAGGAAGGAAAGAATAACAAAGTTTAGCAAACCACATTACCTTATTTAATAGATACTTATATTGCCAGGTAAGTAGGGAGCGGTAGTGATCTCAAAGCTCAGGATATATGGGAGAATAACTTCATTACAAGACTAAAGGTTTTATTGTGCTTTTGTTCTAAAGCATTTAGTCATTCCTTCTCTATTCGATTAGTGAGTAACCTCTGTTATTAGAAGAGAAGCATACAAGAACAATCTGTGTGCTCTGAAAAGTGAATTGAAATATTACAGAAGAAGATCACTTTGCCCCCTCAAAGGAATTTCAAGTAACTAGTTGCATTACATGCATCACAAGCAAAACAGGTCATTTGAAGCTCTCCATTCTGGATGTAAAAGGTTTCAAAAATATATTGATGTAGTTGGAAGTGAGTCAAGGCAAGGAATTGATGTTTGATTTTCATCATTTACAAGATAAATTGTTCATTATATCTTGTCACTAATAATGACAATATACTTTAAGGCCATCAATCAAATGGTAAATAGTGTCACATCTTAATTTGAACTAAATATGTTTAAAACATCTACATTATTTATGAGCTTGATACTTGCTGAAAAATTGATCTGATTGGAGAAAATCCATAGAGTTGCATTTTCTTGTTATTTTCATTCATTACAACCAGCAGTTGGTTTCAGAGTTCCAAATGGTACAGCTGGAGAACATAAATATGCTTTGGGGAATATGAAAAGAGATGGAAAATTCTCCAGTAGTAAATATATTAGTCAAATTGTCTTCAAATCACAGGTTTTATTCCCTTGGCTGAAATTCGGGCAGCAGAGTCTTCCCTTTGCCAGTGGAGGTGAGCTCTCCAAGGAGAAAATGAGAATTCCAGGTGGGGTTCTGCTACAAACAGGGTTCAGTGTGGCTCTGGCCAAGTCATTAATCTGGTTAGGTCTTGATTTTTATATTTTTAGAAAAAGGGATGCTGGACTGACTCATTCCTAAATTTTTGTCTCCCTGATCTAAACAACTGGTCCCCAACAGTATGTCGGCTTTGTTCTTAGGGAAAATTGCAGAGAACAGGCTGTGGGTGTGGATGGGCCCCTAAGTGCCTTGTGTACTTATTTCATCTATGAAAGAACACTGGACTTTGATTTTATCCACCTCCCAGGAAGGATGAGAATAAACAAGGCAGCAGTCTTTTGTGTTTTTAAAGGTTAAAAGCCATAGCCAAGGGCCAGGTGTGCCAGTGCAGGGAAGTGGGACCCTCTCTTCCTGTACTTGCCTTGGTGAACTTCATTCTTAGAGATATTTTGACTAGTTTCCTTACTGGTTATACATGAAAGATTGTATGTATATATGAGTGTGTCTATGTATATGTATATATGTCCACATTAACACACATACACATGTATACATATTTGTACTGCAAATCAGACCTTCTGAGCTAATATAATTCAGCCCAAAGCAAAGAAACCTACTGTATTGTTTTACTAATCAACACTCTTTCTTTTAAAAAACATGAAATTTCTGCTAGGAAATTTTAAGTATTTAAAAGAAGAATCTTAAAAATTCCTTCTACTGCTTTTTAAAAGCTTGGTAGGACTTCGCAGTGACCCAGCATCGAAGGTGATGAAACCAAAGCATTCCTCCATCTGTTTCCCTGTCAGGGAGGGGCGTGGTCTCTGCACCTAGGATACAAGTCTGTGCAGCTGTAGATCAAAGGGACAACAGAGGTCTGTTCAATTTTACTTGTAAGTGAGTGATTTCTTTCACTCTCTCCCCCACTCCCTTCCTATGAGGAGCTCCAAATTGGAGTCACAGTCACAGCACTGTGATTACTCACATGCTACTCAATAATAATGCTATTCAATAATTTTCTGTCATCCCAGATCAGCATGGAGACCAAGTCGTCAAGCAGTGGGTATTGAATGCTTATGTATATGTGGATTGGTTTTAATTGAGTCTCAGGCAAGCACCATTTGTGAATCCAAAGTGCTCCCTTTCAAGACTTCCACCAGGGCACACAATGGCTGAGCTATTTGCTTACCTAATGACCTTATTTACTCAAAGTGTGGTGTGAGATCAGCAGCAACACCACCACCTGGGACCTTAGAAGGGATGCAGAAGGCCCTGCTCCAGACTTCCTGATTCTCGGGTGTTTGGCCTGGATATTATAAAACAAGAAGTGGTGATTTAGAACACTTGCTCTGAACCCTGGCTGTATTTAAAGAATACTGATGCCTGAGCCCCACTTATGGAGATTCTGCCATACTTCCTCTGGGGTGTAGCCTGGACATAAAGAGTTTTGAAGCCTACTAGTCAATTCTCATATGCAGCAAAATTTGAGAACTAATGAATGAGACCATATAGCAGTACCTAGTGGTCACATCTATTGAAATGAATCACCTAACACTCACTGTCTACATTCTACACATTACCACTCATTTTGGTGGCTTTTGCTACCTGTACCTGTAGTGACTCCCCCTGTTCCTCCACCTCCCCCAACAACGTATGTCTGATTTAATCTGACCTGCAGGGAAGACTCAAATTCAATACTTTCTTTCCTCTAACCATGGTCCCCCTTCCCTTCTCTCGACCCATTAGCATTCAGCTTTAGCTTTCTTACTAAGCTTGTCAATTTCACTGAGTAGTTTTTGTACACATCGCTCATCCTTCCTCCTAAACCATGAGCTTCTTAACCCCTTAGTGCCTAGCAAGGCTGGGGAATGTGACCATGGGTAGAGATTGGAGCAGAGAGGGCACAGCAGGCCAAATGTGTTGTCTCTCTTCCAATTAGTCAGGGAAGATGGGCACATAAATAATGTGTGGGTGAAATTTAGGATCTGGGTTGAAATAAAAGGAAGGGTTTAGTAAACAGGATCATGGAAAGGACCCTGGGGATCCAAGTTGAGAGAGGGATGGCAGTCAGAGAGCAGTCGTTCTATCCAGTGAGCACGAAGCAGGGTCTATGCAAGGAGAAGATGTCCTGGTGTATGTCCAGGGGCAGAACACTGAGTCTGTGGGATCACTCAAGCCCTGTCAGGTCCACATGTCCTGGGATGCTGGCACAGGCTGACCAGCTCTGTGAGGGAGGTTGCCATTTGGGGTACATGGTGCCATGAGTGAGTGTGGCTGGGCCTACACTGCTCCATGGCTTCCCTTGGTCCTCTCTCGTGTGTGCTTAGGTAGGTCAGAGAGCAGTGGGCAAGTGGGCTTGGTGCTGGATGCAGAGTCAGGAAATGATCCCCTTCATCCATGATGGAGCCAGCATGCTCCCAGACAGAGGAAGTGAGGGACACACCATCGGGATGCCCAAGTGGAGCTCATCTTTGAGCAGATCTCTACTTCTCACTGCATTTCAACCTTGCAACTTATGCCCACTCCATATTCATGCTTGGGATTTATATCATATTTCCTCTAAGAACCTTGGAGCACTTCACAGAAGGGAGGCTTGATCCTCTGCAGGCAACTGCGTGGGTTGCTGTAGCAGCAGGAACTGGCACAGAAATACAAGGATGAGGGAAGCCTCACAAGGAGGCCAAGGAAGGCGACCAGCCAGCAGGAAACCAGGAAGCAGACACATGAGAGACACATGGGCTGGTGTAACTCCCTTTCAAGTATCTCCAGGTCCTGGAGCCTGGGACCAGCCCAGGGTCAGACAGCAGGACATTTCATCATGACCTTTTGTCTGTAGTCTTTCAGTCTTGAAGGAACATGGAAGCTGCTTATAGGCTCCCAGGAAGCCCAATGTAGGAACTGTCCTGAAGAGAGATCACAGAAGGGGAACGAATTTGGGGAGAGGACCCTCCCAATCTGAATCACTACAGTGCTAAGAATTTATGAGTTCCCCAGTGAGATATTCTTCTTCAATATATGCCCCAGAAAAAAACAAAGTGTGGGTCTGACACCATCCACAACATGCGAACCAATAAATAGGATATGTATCTGGAGATCAGACATCTGCAAACACATCGTAACTGTCATGGTGACTGTAGTGCCTTCAGGTCCTGTGTTCTCCCACGGAAGAGTGGATTCTATGCCGTGGCCTAGGTCACAGGCCTTCACGGGCAGGGTGTGGCTCAGTTAACAGGACTGGTTCGTGCAGTTTTGTCTTTAGATTCACAACAATTTCCTTTGCTTATTCGTAACAATTCAAAAAACTGCCTTTTCTGGTGATATACCCATAGTTTGGTGAAGGCCATATTTAAGAAAAGAAAAGGAATAAGAAGAAGAGTTGGGGGGGAGGAGTAGGATTTCTTTATAAAAATATTGAGATTCAGATGACATTTTTAAATCATCCAAATAAGTGAACTTTCTGGAACTTTCTGTTTTGAAACATTTTCACAATGTGCCTTTAGGTGTGAAGTTTAACAGTGTGGAACAAGCTCATGAAATTTAAAATCAGTGCATGCATTATAAACACTTAGGAAATTGGGTATGTTGAGCATTTCTCCAAATTCCTTTTACCTAGTGACTTCTATTGAAGTTAGTCACGTGACCACCATCTTGTGATGCTCTATTTTTTGAAGCCAGGTCATAGATTTCCATCTTTGTATCCTCCATAGCACCAGTACTGTGCTTTTTAAAGAATAGCATTAATTGGATATTCCATTCAATGTAATGACACTAAGTTGAAATCAATGATAGCAAATTTTGCTTAATAGACATTTCTGCTCCACACTGTAACCTAGACTGTCACCAACCTCAGAGGGACCTCTGGAGGACAGCTCACTTAGGTTTGCAATCTTCAGGGAATTTCATGCACTGGATTTTACTGGATTCCCTCTCCCCATTAGAATACATTTGTCCTGTATCCTGAGCTATCCAAAATACTTTCTGTGCAGTGCTCACAGAATATACCACTCTGGGTGTGGTACTGCATACCTATAATCCCAGCAACTCATGAGGCTGAGGCACATGGAGTGCAAGTTCCAGGTCAGCCTCAGCCACTTAGCAAGGCCCTAAACAACTTAGCCAGACCTTGTCTCAAAATTAAAAAAGAAAATTTAGTAATTTTTTAAAGAAAAGGGCTGGGTATACAGTGCAGTGGCATAGCACACCTGGGTTAAATTCACATTTTAACATGGGGGCTACTAGTGAGTTCACTTTTTAGTCTCCTAGTTAATGTATTTATAACTAATTGTTTTTTTATCAATAATTATGTAGCAACAATGACAAGAGCTCTATTAATAAGAATGCATGGCACATAGTAGATGCATAATAATTTTCCACTTATTATAATTAGCAATGTTAATGACCATTGGTAGATTATTCATAATAACAATGACCATAATGAGCCCACACTAGACAGGTTTTGTTGTTTTTGTGTTTGTGTGTGTTTGTGTTTGCTTTGTTGTTTTATATTTTGGTATCTCTGAAGGAAGCAACTAGCATAATAGTTACTTTAGGTCTAGGAGTTGAATTGTAGTAAATAAGGTATTTATCTTTTATAAAGCAAATGATATGTGTGTTTGTGTGTATATGTGTGCACACTCACACCTATACATTTGCTTTTCTTACTTCAAAAGCATTATAGAATTGGTACTTAAGTGTGTAAGGTACATACGGTGATAAACTTAATTCAAGGAGGTGAAAGACCTCTATAATGAAAACCACAAAACACTGAAGAAATAAAAGGAAGATACTAGAAGATGGAATGACCTCCCATGTTCATGGACTGGGAGAATGGCTGTTGATAAAATGTCTATACTATTGAAAGTAGTCTACAGGTTCATTGCAGTCCCCATCAAAATACCAGTGACATTCTTCACAGAACCAGAAAAAGCAATCCTAAACTTCGTATGGAAACATAAAAGACTTCAAATAAACAAAGCAATCTTGAGCAAAAAGAACAATGCTGCAGGCTTCACAATACCTGATTTCAAAATATACTACAGAGCTACAGTTTAAAAAAAAACAACTCTGATATGGGCATAAAAATAGGTATGTAGACCAGTGGAATAGAATAGAGGATCCAGAAATAAACCCACTCATCTCCCTCATCTCCAGCCAAGTGATTCTTAACAAAGTTGCCAAAAACATTTTGGAGAAAAGATAGCCTCATCAACACACAGTGCTAGAAAAACTGGATATCCACATGTAGAAGACTGAAACAAGACCCCTATCTTTCACCCTGCACAAAAATCAGCTCAAAATGGATCAAAGCCTTAGTGTAAAACCTAAAACTTTGAAAGTACAAGAGGAAAACACTTCAAGATGCTGGCACAGGCAGTGATTTCCTGAATAGGCTTTCAAGAGCCCAGGAAACGAAAGCAAGAACTGACAAATGGGATTACATAAAATTAAAAAGCTTCTGCATAGCAAAGGAAACAATAAAGGGAAGAGCCAACCTATACAATAGGAGGAAAACTACCTGTTTTTCACCCGAGAGATGATTAACATTCATATATAAAGAACACAAAAAGCTTAACAACGAAAGAACAAATAAGACAATCAAAAAATGGGCAAATGATTGGCACAGACAGTCCTCATAAGAAGTACAAATGCCAATAAACATCTGAAAAAGATGCTTATTATCTTTAGCCATCAGCGAAATGCAAAATCAAAACTACACTGAGATTCCATTTCACCCCAGTCAGAATAGCTAATATCAAAAAATGAATGAATAAATAAAACCAACAAAAAAATGAAAAATAACAAATGCTGGCAAGCATGTGGACAAAAGGAACATTTGCATATTGTTGTGTAAATTAGTATAGCCACTGTGGAAAAGAGTATGGAGATTTCTCAAAAAACTAAAATTAGAAATACCACATGATCAGCTATACCGCTCCCGGATATTTGTTCAAATAAATGAAGGTAGCATACAAAAGTAATACCTGCATGTCCCTGTTCATTGTGCCACTATTCACAGTGTCCTAGATATGGAATCCATCTAGAAGTCTATCAGTAGATGAATGGATGAAGAATATATGACATATATGTACAGTGGAGTAGTATTCAGCCATAAAGAAGAACGAAATCATGATTTGAAGGAAATTCAACATCATGCCAAGAAAACATAAGCCAGACATGGAAAGACAAGTATTGAATGTCTTCTCAAGTACATAAGAAGTAAAAAAGGAAAATAAAATAGAAAGACTTGAAAGTAGAAGAGGAGCTATTTAGAAAGTAGAAGGGAGCTGGAGAAGAGGAAGAAGAAAGGGGAGGATAGAAAGGGTAGAAAAGAAGGCGGACATTATGTAAGCATGGGATATGCATGTATGGAAATGTCATGGCAAAACCCATTAATCTGTACAAAAAATATGTGTTAATAATTATAATATTTTAAAAGATGTACAGCTTTTGGAGTCCATTGGCCTATGTTCAAGTCCAGATCTGCCATAAGCTATGACTGCCATAACTATGACTGTGGGCAAGTTACTTAACCTCTCTGATTCCTAATTTTCTCACTTGTAGAAAGGAATAATTACAATATGTAACTCAGAGGATTATAAGGATAAAATGATGTAATAATTGTCTATTGTGTTCATAATAGTGCTTATAATGTATATTGTTGGTTTTTATTATGGCAATTATTTTAAAAGAATTGGGAAAATGCAATGAATCTAACAAGAAAAGGGTCACATTTAGCCCCATTTATGTAACTACAATTAACATTAATAATGAATTCTGTGCTTCTAGTTTTTTGTTTTCATAAATGAATACCTAAGTATAGTCAATTTTTATAAAATTGAATTTTTATTAATTTCTAAAGAATTTACATTTTCGTGCCCAATATATTCTTACAAATAGTGTTTTATTTTTGTTTTTGTTTTTGTTTTTTGGTAGTGAGGATTAAACTCAGGGACACTCAACCACTGAGCCACATCCCCAGCCTTATTTTGTATTTTATTTAGAGACAGGGTCTCACTGAGTTGCTTAGCACCTTGCTAAATTGCTGAGACTGGCTTTGAACTCACGATCCTCCTGCCTCAGCCTTCCAAGCTGCTGGGATTACAAGCATGCGCCACAGCATCCAGCTCTTGCAAATCATCTTAATACTTGCATATTAATCCATCATACATATGTATGTTCTGCACTTTGTCTGGAATTATTTATGATAAATATTTGTGTTCTGTTAAAAATCTGAATATACACCTTTTGGTACTTACTTGATTAATTTATTGACATTAATCCACAATGAGCTATTGAATATCTAAAATGTTAGTATTTTAAGACATAGAAGCACTGTAATTTTAATTTATAGCAATAGTGTATGAGGTTTCTGGCTTCCTTGTTGCAAAGCCTGGGTAGTACAGATAGATATTTTTTATCTTACCCAATCTAATGGCTTCTAGGCAATATGGAACAAGTATATGGTAATTAGAGCTTTGGATTCCTTACCTGTGAAATTAACTAATAGATACAGAATTTCAGAAACACAGTCACAGATCATAAAGTTGACATGGATCCCAGATCCTGTTGATGCTCCAGATTTGAAATGTAGTTCAAATGAGAACGGATCACGGTGAGGTTGGGCAACTCCAACAAGAGGGCGAAGGGCGAAAGGAGGAACCTCTGTGTGGCAATGTCATGACCGTCAGGAATGTCCCAGTGTTATTCAGACTGGCGGATTCCAGATTCCAATTCAGGGAGTGAGTTGGAGCGCAGACAGAAGCTGTACTGCTCTTATTTTTACTATTTTCCATCCTGCGAAACTGTGTGTTCCCATGCATCTTTATTTTGTTCACTGATATGTCTTAAGCACGTAGCAGAGAGCCTGACACTTATGAAGGGTTCAACAATCAATGTCTATTCAACAAATAAGTAAGCTAGAGGAAGCTACCCTGTGCCTGTCAGGAGATGGCACACTGGGCACCCCTCATTTGGCCTGCCTGGCAAGCCTGGACGAACTGCCAAGAACGAGGCCCCCTCACCATGCCCACGGTTGTGTCCTACTAGCACACTGACTCACAGATGCTTAACACCTGCAGCCTGGTTGAGAGTCAGCCTCCTGCACCAGGCACCATACTCGGCAGTGTGGGTCGCCATCTCCAGTCCACCATGGACGGGCTCACTAGCGCACTCAAAGGGTAGTATTATGCCTGGTTTTTAGGTAGACTTCGTTCTGGACTACCCAGAACAACACCTCACGGAGTGGTTGAGATAGATTCTATAACATAACCTATTATGCTAAACGTGGACCCATTCTTCTAGGCAACACGATGGGCAGGGTAAACCTGACCAGGCTGTGTGCCACACCTGAATTCCAACCTGGGATGCACAGTTTACTGTGTCACTTAAATGAATCGCTTAATCACTCTGTGTTCACCTTTCTTATGTGTAAAATGAAAATAGTAATACCCACTTTATAGGATCAAAGCATGGATTAAATAGACAGCGAAGAAGTAGAAATTGTAAATAAATGCAACATGCTATTTTGATCATTGTTAGCAATAATAATGACATTATTGAGAACTTACTATGTGCCCCAAACTACATGGTTATTATTTCATTAATCCTTAAAAAGCTCTGTGCAACATTATTGTTACCCTACCTTATGACTAAAGATATTAAAGATTAGAAAGTTTTAGTAAGAGCATAAAATCATATAGCTAGTTTGTGCTACAGCCTGTACTTGAATGCAGTTGTGTCTGAAATAGATGGACAGATTTCTCTTAAAATTCTGAAACATCTATATTTTTATTGAAAGTATAATTTCTCATATCTGGTCTTTAACCTTTTTAGCCAAAGCTTCCAACCTCAGAACCACTTAAAAAAAAAATCAAGTGAGTATATTTAAACAACCCTCCATTGGTTTGATGGTCTGTAGTTTCTAAGATCTTACAGACCTTGGATTATACTGTGGTTCAGTTCACCAATCTCTGTATTTTCTCCACTAGGGTTTTAGCAAAATCAATCAGGCAAATAAATAATTAAATACAATTTAAAGACTACAGGGTGCCAAAGATGACCCAAACAGAGGATTTGCATTCTATAACATGGGGATACTGAGGTTAGAATTTTCAAAACCAGATCCCCTTTTCTTGTAAGATCCCACGATTTTACCACCAGGTCAGCATTTGCATTGCTGTTGAAGCTGCACACGCTCTGACCTAACAGGTCTTCTCCACCAGAGTGGAAGTGCCCTGATACCAGGAGCAATGGAAACTCATCTATTATAAAGTGGCTGAGTGACTGTGCCCTGCGAGCGGCCAATATCCTTCTCCTATGGTGAAAGATTTGAAATTCAAACCCTTTGCGGATAGACTCCCCCAGCAGACAAAACAAGGAAAAGTGAAAAGCAATCCATTTACAGATATCAACACAGCCACTGTATTTGCAGGCATGATTTGCAGTGCCACGTTTGACCGATTATTTTTTAAATCCTTGAGATTTATCTTGTTTCCATCGAAATAAACCATAAAATGCCCAGTTACCTTTTGCTAGGTGAATGAATGGTGGTATTTGGTTCAGAGTGTTTTTCACAGCCTGGAGATTGTACTGAATTGACAGCCAGTGGCCATGAATGGAGGGATTGCGCAGATGCCTGTTCGGCAGGCACATTAGGAGGAGATAGCAGGTTTACATAGGACTCCACCTGATGTTTAAAGATCTTATTTTTCTCTTTTACAGGTTAATTGTGTATGGTTTTGTCAAGGCTATGATATATGTTGGCCAGTTGAAAAATGGAGACTTTCATTTCACCGACTGTTTATTTTTCGGTTCAATGTTGTCTGCTACAGATCCAGGTAATTGCTCAAATAATACCTTTCCTTTTTTTAAGAGGCAAACATTTAAATTGAATGCTTCTGCAAAGGCCATCGCTTGAGTCTTCCTAATAATAATTCCTTATTTCTCGTCACTGGCAGTTGAAATACCTGTTAGTGATTTAAAAAAAAGAAAACAAAACAAAACAAAATTGGTGAATATTCAGTTAACTCTCAAGAAATTGATCAGAAAGTAATTTGAGTTTTTAAAGACATTATAGTTTATTTCTATAGCACTTTCAGCCATTTGGAGCTAAAGTCCTTTATTTTCCTTGACATGTCTTCTTTCAAAAAAATAATCTCTTAAATTAAATGGTTAAAATATATTTTTTTATAAATTATTTACTGTGGAACTTTTCAGGCATATCTTAAGTATGGAGCATGCTAAAAATGATCACTGTCTACCCTTCAGCAGTTATCAAATATGGCTGATCCTTCCCTCTAACCCCCTTACCCCCATCATACCTGTGGTTTGTGTTAAAGCAAATCCTAGACATCATGTCCAAGGTGTAAATATTTTTAAAAAATGGATATGGCCATTATAAAACCTAAAAATATTCACATTCATGATTTGCTAATATCAGAGATCTATTTTGTTGTTCAGATATCCCCAATTGTCTTATTGTCATTGACAGTTTGTGTAGCAGTTTGTACAAATCAGGGTCCAAACAAAGGCCACACCCTATGACTGATTGCTCTCACTGTTGAGTTTCTTTGGATCTTTACATTTCTCTCCATTTTCTGTGTCATGTATTGGTTTTTTAAAAGTAATTTGCCTTGTGGTTGAACTGAAAATAGCTCCTTCAGATGTTCCTAGATGCCTCATATTTCTTATAAACTGAGGTTTAGAGCCAAGGCTTTATCAGATGCAGGTCCAGGTCTGTTTTTTGTCAAGTTTCCTTTGAAGGTGACACTGTGAGCCTTCTATTGTATCACATTAGGAGGCCACAGCCTGATCATCACACTGTTGGATTTCTGTTCCAGCAAAGACCACAGTGGACACTTATAGCAAACAAACACAGTGTTTAGTGCCCACTTCCAGGAGAGTGGGCACTTGCTCTGTGGGACCATGGGACGACTCAGAGGAACTTAGGACTTATGAGTGGACCTGGGTTTACATTTGTGATTTTAGGGAAGGTTTAAGGAATCAGGTTTAGGTAATGTCAGGAAGTAGAAGCTGTTCCATGATGGTGATTAATTCTACCAAGAAGGAGGAAAGAGTGGACCAAGCCTCCACCTGTAATTGGTAAAGAAGTCGAGATCCCTGCACAGAGAGGGATGTTCGGTCAGTTTTATGGTTCAGACAAAGTTTTGATTTGTGTTTAGACATGGTTATGGAGTAGTCTTGTTTTGTTTAGGTCCATCATGGTCTGATACTGTTCTATGAAATTGTTTATAACCAAGAGGAGCATAAGGCCCGACCACATGTACCAGGCCAGCTCACCAATGTCCAGGGCTGCTTTTCTCTTTCTTAGAATGGCCCTCTGCAGCCGTGTTGGTGACTTGTTATAAATGCAGAATCTCAAGCTCAACCCCAGACCAAATAAACCAGAATTTAATAGTTTCCTCAAATAATCTACATGCACATTAAATTTTGAGAAGCTCCTCCTTTTAGAGTTCTCTATTCTGCCTAATGGCATCAGTACTTTTCAATGGTCACTGTTAAATCCAGTATTTATTAGGGATCACAAACTAGTGGTATGCAAATTTTATCCTACATTTTGCATTTATTAGCAGGCACTCTCCTTAAAGAAGTCATTTTCCAGTTCAACTATATGGGTACTCCACGGTATATTATAAACAAGACCTGATAATAATAATAATAATAAACAAAAAAAGCAGGACAAATTGATTCTTTCTCTTTATTTATTAATTTTCACAGTAAAGTGCTGTTTCCCTTACATCCTCTACATGTTTACCAATGAGATGGGTTCTTTAAAACATACCTATATGAACACATGGATTTTTTCTCTTCTTTTAATTTGTTCTAATTAGTTATCCATGACAGTAGAATGCATTTTGACACATCGTGCATAATTGGGGTATAACTTCTCATTCTTCTGGTTGTACATGATGTAGAGTTACACAGGTCATGTAATCATATATGCACATAGGATAATTGTTTGATTCATTCCACTATCCTTTCTACCCGTATGCCCCTCCCCTGCCTCCACTCCCCTCTGTCTAATCCAAAGTTCTTCTATACTTCCCTAGCTCCCCCCACCATTGTGTATTAGCATCCACATGTCAGAGAAAACATTTGACTTTTGGTTTTTATTTTGCTTAGCATAATATTCTCCAGCTCCATCCATTTACCCACAAATGCCATAATTTCATTCTTTAAGGCTCAGTAATATTCCATTATGTATATATACCACATTTTCTTGATCCATTTATCTGTTGAAGGGCATGTAGGTTGGTTCCATAGTTTAGCTATTGTGAATTGAGCTACTATAAGTATTGATGTGGCTGCATCAATGTAGTATGGTGATTTTAAGTCCTTTGTTTATAAACCTAGAAGTAGGGTAACTAGATCAAATGGTGGTTTTATTCGAAGTTTTTCTGAGGAATCTCCATACTGCTTCCCAGAGTGGATGCACCAATTTGTAGTCCCACCAACAATATATGAGTGTACCTTTTCCCTCACATTCTCACCAACATATACTGTTGATTATATTCTTGATAATTGCCATCTGACTGGAATAAAATGGAATCTCAGTGTAGTTTTAATTTACATTTCTCTAATGGCTAGAGATGTTGAACTATTTTTATGTATTTGATGATTGATTATATTTCTTCTTCTGTAAAGCATCTGTTCAGTTCCTTAGCCCATTTATTGATTGGGTTATTTGGTTTTTTTGGTGTTCAGTTTTTTGAGTTCTTTATATATCCTGGAGGTGAGTGCTCTGTCTGAGGTGCACAGAACACATGGATTTTAATATACTTAATGTGTTTCAATCGACTATTGTCATTGTTCTTAATAATCAAAATGTTTCATTTTGGATAGGCAGAAACCTCTTCAAGTTTCTCCAGTAACCTTTTGCCAGGATCCCACTGGTCTTTGATAAGCATCTTGCATTTGGGTGGGACTAGATATTCTAACCTTACCTTATGTGTTTCCTGTACCCTGACTCACAACCAGTCATTTCTCCAACAGGCTTTGGTTTTTTAAAAAAAAGAAGTTTGTTTAGAGACCACAATCTGGGCATTAAGGATTTTCATTGCTCCTGAGCCGGTCATGGTTTCTAAACCTTTTTTGTTAAGGAGAAATTATATCAGAAATTCCTATTAGTATGTTCAGTTCAAATTTAGGAATATAGAAATTTTATTTTAATTGCCTTGAATTTTAATTTGCATTTGCATTTTCTTCTGCCTACTTTTCTTCATCCTACTACATTAATATAATTTCTTCCTCACTTAAAATATACGCTCTCAGAATTATAATACATATACCATTACTAAAAATACAGTCACTGAAAACTGCTTCAGATTTCATTGTGGTTATTTTTAACCTTAAATATATCCCCCTTGGGATGTACAGTTGGAAACTGCTCTGTTTTAAAAATCACTTAAAATTATTCCTCCATGTGGTTCAGCCACGAGTCAATGCACAATAATGATCATCTGTTTCATTTTGCTTGTTTTAAAATTAGATTTAAAATCTATAGGATTCTAAAGTGAAAACCAAAGAATAACATAAATCTACCCACTATCCCCATCCCTTCTATCCCAATTTGCCAACTGTTTTAGCCAGCTTTTAGCTTCTACTTTCACTTTCAAGCAAATACACAAATATAAATGCACTAGTGCATGCTGCTTTACACATGGTTGTTCACCTTACTTTTGCTTAATTAACGGTATTTTGGAGATTGCAATACATAAGATCTTTCTCACTCTCTTTTGTAGCTATAGAGTACACCATCGTCTGTTTGGCCAGTCCTTTATCAATGGACGTTGGGTTTCTGTCTTGTCTTTTGCAATTATGAATGGCATCACAATGAATAACCTTGAAATGAATAGCTTTTCATATTTGCCAGCATTTCTTTGAGATAAATTTCTAGAAACAGATTAAAAAGTCAAATGTATTGGTAATTTTCCTAGATGCCAAAATTCTCTCCCTGAAGTGTGCACAACTTGGCCTTCATACCAACAGTACAGGAGAGTTCCACTTCACAGTCTTGCTAACGCAGTACTCTATCAAAAGTTTGGATTTTTACCCATATATTAGATGAAGTTTCCTATGTCCCTGTGGTTTGACTTAGAATTTCTCTTTATGAGTAAGGTCGAACGTTTTTTTCTTTGTTTTTTTTTTTAAACATATTTTAGTTATACATGGACACTGTGTCTTTATTTTGTTTGGTTTATTTTTATGTGGTGCTGAGGACTGAACCTAGTGCCTCACACGTGTGAGGCAAACGCTCTGCCACTGAGCCACAACTTCAACCCGAACGTTTGTTTATATATTTAGCGTTTGTAAGAATTTTTTTGAAGACTATTTCTAAGATGCCTTTTCCAGTAGAGTTGGTATGTTTTATAAGCCCTTGATATATTAGAGATATCAATCTTTTTTCTGTAATGTAAGTTACAAATATTTTCCCATTTTGTCACATTTTGTTTTGCCTATGGTGTGGGTAAGGGGGATGTCAATGCATGATGTTGACGTATTTCCTGGAAGATGATGAGATGAAAGTGGGTCTGGGGTGGGACCATGATTCAGCAGAGGATCAGAGCCCCAGTGTGGTATACCAAGATAGACTGCTTCAGCCCTGGGGTTAGGGATGACCTGGCCACCACATCACTGCTGGAGGATTTCATGTGGCACTTGCTGAAAGATTCCACACCACACTTGCACAGCCCTAGGGAAATGCAGACATCGCTTGGCAGCCACCAGAAGCTTGGACTCAAAACAAGGTATTTCAGTCCATCAGTGATTTCTAGCTAGTGAGGGTTCTCTTCCGGCACATGTGGGCAGTCAGCCTTTCAGAGTCAGGTCCTCCTTTAGGTCACCTTTGCACATACCTGCATGTTGAAAAGCATCACAGCCATTATGTCCTGGTCCCCACTCTGTAGGCTGAGTTTATTGTATTCTCTGGAGTGACTTGGCCAGTAATTGAGTTATATTCAAGTTTCGCTCTTGTGGCTGGGGATGTCCCCAAGGTTATGTTTATGTTGATCAAAAAAAAATGATTGAAATACGGAGAAACATCCCACCTGGTGAGATGATTATTTATCTGCATTGTGTCGAACAACTGATCTGACTGGATGTTTTAAAATACAAAATTGTCTCTCAACCATAAAGAGAAACTTGGGAGCCAACCAAGCCCCCTGTCCAAATCTGGAGTGGATCAGCTGTACAACTTTGGGCAACCACTTAGCTTCTTTAGATTTAGTGGCTTCTTGGACGTGGAAGGTATGCAATCTCATCTTCTAGCCCTCTATTTTACAGATGAAGAACTGACTCTTCAGCTGTAAAATCAAAGTTTCAACCAGAGTGCTAATATCCTTCTGGCTCTAACATTCCAGATTCTAATTTCTGTGAGATTGAATTTGACTTTTGTATTAAAAAAAAAAAAAAAAAAGCTTTTGTTTTAAAGAGAGTCAACCCAAAGCCTGTCACCTGGAGATTCTGGGGTTCTAACCCCAACTCAGCAAATGCTAGAGATAATTTCATAAAGCAGAAATCAGCATATGAGCAGGAACCCTTCAGTTCCCTTTTTTTACTGGGAGCTAATTGTTATCTTAAAACACACTGAAACCACTCTTTGCTAAATTGGTGTAATTTAAGATCTTCAACAACCTTAGAACACCTAGTTAATCTTACCCCACAATTATTCACTTATTGCCTAAATTCTTATGACTCACTAATTTACAGAGGAGAACCTATGCTCTCCAGGGCTGGTATTTCTCGGCCTTCTTTAAATTAATTCTTTTCCATTTAGCTGAATCTTAGCTAGGTGTTATTATCTGTTCGTATGTATCTTTTCTAGATACACATTTAGACTTAAATCCAATTCTTCCCACATATCTCAGACTCCCTTCAGCCAGTTTTTAGTTGAGCTCTACTTAGCATGATTTGACTATAATTTGATTAATTTTATATCCTCTCTCCTCACTGGAGAGGATCTTGCTGCTGATATAAAGGTCATCAGCAGCATTAACAGTGAGTGGGTAACTGAGGGCAGAACCCCAAGACAGACAGCTTGTGAAATGGCAGGGGAAGGAAGAGAGGTTTTCAATCAGCAGGTTGGCCATTCTTCAGGAATGTTTAGAAAACAGGGAGCTGGAGAATGGGGAAGAGGAGAGAAAAGATAATAAAAATGCAAGACAGCAAAAGCACCAACTGCTGTCAATGGCTGCTTTCCGTAACCTCATTTTGCAGAGGGTGAAAACCAGGAAAGGAGCCCTCTGACCTCATGCTGCCCTCCTCTCTCCTTCATGACTGACTCTGTGCCCAGTTTGATAAATTTAGACTGTCCAAGATATTGATTCTGATTAATAAATCTAAAATGTCCATTCATAGGGCATAGGTGAGAGGGAGAAAGAAGTCTGAGGTGTGTAAAAACACATGGGAAAGCCAGGCGCGGTGGCTCACGCCTGTAATCCCAGCACTTTGGGAGGCTGGGACAGGAGAATCGTGAGTTCAAAGCCAGCCTCAGCAATAGTGAGGCACTAAGCAACTCAGTGAGATCCTGCCTCTACATAAAACAGAAAATAAGGCTGGGGATGTGGCTCAGTGGTCGAGTGCCCCTAAGTTCAATCCCCAGTACCAAAACCAAAACAAAAAACAAAAAAAAAAAACACATGAGGATCCCAGCGCAGCCCCTTGCCTTGAATAGACCCAGTCTTGTTCTTGCCTGTTTTGGGGCATTTCTTCCTGCTGTTTGTCTTATTTAGGCCTTTGCTCAGATGTTGCCTTTCAAGTGATGTCACCTTTGCCAGTGAAACCCCTTCCTGCCTGTCCTCTGAAAAACTGTATCTTCTCCCTCGACAGCTGCCCCAAATCCCAGCGCTTGCCACACCCTCTCCTCGTCTCACTTGCCTCAACAGCACAAATTATATTTATTTATTTAGTTGTCTCTGCCCTAAATGGGAAGGTTTTGTCCCTATTTTTCTGAACTTTTCCCCCTCTCTTTTCAGTCTGATATTTCCAGTATGTAGAACAGTATCTTTTTAATAAATACTTGGGAAATTAATGAATGAATGTCTTTGTGGAAGAAATTGAGAGAGCAGAGTGGAAAGGGATCTCTTCTCAAACATGAAAGGTGAAGCAGTTGGACATCACAGTTCACTCTCACAGATGACGGGTCCCATGGCCCTAGGAGGGACAGTGACACCAGGTGAAGGTAGAACTCCCAGCGGATAGCTGACAGCAATAGTGTTTTCTGTCCTCTGCAGGGGGAAAAAAAAGTGTTCAACTAAATCAAAATTAAGTGCCTTTCTTCTTGCCCAACCATGGAGCTGGCACTTCTTTCTCCTGGTTGACCTGCTTGGTCAGTAGCTGAACACTTTCCAGGGAAAGCAAGCCATGATTGTAGATTAACAGAGGCTTATCATAGTGTGGGCTTTTATAAGCTGGAAGTTATTCAAAATAGTAGCTTCTTATGGGAAAAAAAATAAAATAATTTAAAAAAATAAAATAAAAGTAAAGCCTGTTTTAAAAAAAAAAAAAAAAAAAAAAGTCCTTTCATAACTTAAGTCAAAAACGTGCTGTTTGTATCAAGTAAATGTAAAATATTGTCTGTATGCAAAAACTTGATACTGTAGTATAGATTTTTGTTTGAAGTTCATGTGGTATGGGAAAAAAAAATTTAACAAGATTTAGTTATCAAAAAAAAACAAAAAAAAAAAACAAAAAAACAAAATAGTAGCTTCTTTTAGGGAAAGAAAAAAAAAAAAAAAACTCTGCCCATTACATCAAGTATGGAATAATCACCCAGAAAATGCTAGAAACTTGTCCTGGTGTTTTACAAGGTGTCTCTTCCCTCAAGGTCTCTAGGAAGCCACTCATTCAGCACATGTGATCTGTACATTTTCTCACTTCATCAATTTCCCTGTTTCCTATTTGGATTAAAATGCCTCCATTTTATATGATGCAGCTGCATTGAGATTCAAATACAGCTGCACTGTTTTGAACTCCAGAAGTATTAGTCCAGCATTAAAAGCTAGAAAATAATCCTTCCTTCATAATCATGTAAGAATTAATCCAGGGTGTCCTGCGTTTAGGTAATGTTGGACAGGGCATACTGCAGAGGTGCTCTGTTACAAAAGTATAAATAAACCCTAGATTTCAAAGACTTAATATGCACAGAGTAAAATACACCATCAATAAAGTTTTTTGGTCTTTTTTTTTTTTCCAGTGCTAAGGATCAAAACCCAGGGCTTTGTTCTTGCTAGGCAGGTGCTTATCACTGAGCTACATTCCTGGCCCATAGGTTTATATTAATTACATGTTGAAATATTACTCATTTGGTATCAAGTTAAATAAAATACACTATTAAAATTAATTTTAACTGTTTCTTTTTATTTTTTTTAAATCTAAAATTATGTACGTGGCTTGCATTGTGTTTTTATTGGATGGCGCTGCTGTGGGGCAATATAGAAATGAATTGTTTGTAAGCCAAATACATGATCCTTAATAAAAATACCACAATAATTTTAAATAGAATACAAGGATTAAGCACAAATACAGTGCACTTCATAGATTATGGCATTTGGTGAAATACAGGCAATTTATTTTTATGAGATTGAACTAATATGTCTGAAATTTTCTTGGTGAAGTCTCTTTTCTCTGTCTCATTTTTCTGCTCCAATGCATAATAACCCATAAACTAGCTTACACTCATGTGTTAGAAGCAAAGCAAAGAGAAAACGAAGTAAATATCTGTATGACTTAAATAAAATAGATGTGTCATCTAAAACATAAATACTGCAGCCTCTGTCTTGGGAAAAGCAGATTCAATAAGCTCTGGCCCAAATGTCTCGATTGTGTTCTTTTCCTTAGTAGAACATAAATAACATGTTCTTAAGGCCTGACAATCTCAGAGTTGTTTTTCTTAATGCCCATTACTGTTTTGTTTTATACAGCTTGCCACAAATCCAAGAAACTTGACATTTACATTATGTTAGCCCTTGTTTCAGAGTTTGTTGACACATTTAATGTTCCTAAATTGGGTATATTCAGAATCTGAAATAAATATTTATCTAAACAGAGTAAATGGAGATTACCTGCATAGCCAGTTGAGAAGATAGTCTGTAACTCTTCATCAAGTGTAAAGTTTAAAAATTCAGCTGATACAAATTATTAGTAGAGTTTGTCAATTAAACAAGACAAAATATACATGGTGCTTAATAGGATCCATTTCTTTATTATTTTCATCCCTAAATTATATTTAATAACTAGATTGAAGAAAGCACCTCCAGATGCTTCCGACTACAAAAAGCTCCTTGAGTTTTTTACAATGTATAGTCAGTATTTATTGGATAAATTGAACAGACACTGAATGTTGATTAAGAGCATTGTCCAGATTGTGAGACATACCTGTGTATACATCTCCATTCTATCTGATCACTCTGAGCCTCAGCTTCTCCATCTATAAAATGGGGATAATAAGATTTATTCTAAATATTGGCCATAAAGATTAAATGAGATAAGATGTGCTATTTTATTGTCATTTTTTTTATGGTAGCACTAAGATGAGCTGTCATGTTTTTTTGGTACCATTAGCATAATAGAAGGAGATATACACATTTTGCTTGTTTCCCTGGCAATAGTCATAGGTTGCATGAACCTTCATACTTGGTTGGTAGAATGCTCCCCCTAACCAGCTTCACTCATCTGTGAGCTGCTTGTTAACACCGGTAATGTAATGCGTGTGATGTGGCAATTTTACTTTGGAAAAAAAACACCAACAAACTTTTATATTTATCAGTTTTAAAGGTGAATTCAAACAGTGTCCTCTTATCCCCAGGTACGTGGGCAGGAATCTCTAAAGTTATAAGTACTCTTCTAACATAACCGTGAAGCTATTATCCAACCTGTGGGATTTTCCATCATTCATTGCTGTCCTTGGATACCCTGCCCACATTGAGACCTCCCTGACCTTTGCTCTTCGTCTTTAATCAGAGCCCAGACAAGATTCACTGCAGTGATTTAGTTGTCACCTCTGCCTCCTCTTTTAGTGGCGAGCAGTGCTCCCTCCCAACTATTCTTTGTGCTGTGGTTGAGGAAATTGGGTCAATTCTATAGGAAGTCCCACATTCTAAACTGATCTGTGTGCTTCCTGTGGTGTTATTTCATGGTCCCTGTGTCTTCGTATTTCCCTAAGTGAAAGTTAGTTTTCCCACAAAACTTTCATGTCATGGTTTCTTATTGATGCTTATTATCTGAACCTATGAGTTTCATTAGGATTGACAAAATGGTAATTCTTTCCTAAGGCTCTCATTTCTGCCAAGTTCTTTATTAGTTAGAATTATTCCTGCAGCAACAATGTCTTATGTTCTTTCTTTAAACCACTCCTTATATCATCAAAAAGTAGTGTACAGCTGTTGTCTGCATCTTTAGTCAAGTAAACAGCCACCAACAAATTCCCATTATAAACATGTGGTTTTAGACTTAAACACAACGCTGTCATCATACTCAAAATAATAATAGTAATTTTTGAAGTAGGAAAAATAATGACATTCCTAAGCCCTAACTTCCAGAACTTGTGAATATGAACACGTTAACATACATGACAAAAGACACATCACAGATGTGATTAAGTGAAAGACCTTGAAATCTGTATGAGTTACAGGATGAGTCCAATCTAATCACTCGGGTCCCTACAAACCCAGGACCTTTCTTGGCTGTAATCAGGAAGACGTGACTATGGAAAAAGGAACTGAGAGAGAAAACGGGGCTGGCTTTGAAGATAAAAGAAGGGACTTGAGCCAAACAAAGAATGTAGCTGGCTTCTACAAGCTGGAAAGAGCAAGGACATTGTCCCCTGAAGCCTCAGGCAAGGAATGCAGCCCTGCAGACACCCTGATTTTATCCCAGTGAGATTCAAATTGGAGTCAACCACAGAACTATAAGATAATGCATTTTTGTTGTTTTAAGACACTGAGTTTGTGAAAATTAGCTACTGGAGCAAGAGAAAGCCAATACATTCCTTACACGCTATCAAATATACAGTTAGGTGAAACTTTCCCAAATTCTCATAAAAAATATTTATAGCTGCCTCCTTAGATCAAGGATCCAGACAATGTCTGCAGATTGTCTTAGAGATGATCCAAAAATAATAAAATTGTAAGATATTTTTGTGAAATAAGACCTTGGGGATCATTTAGTCTATAGCTCTTGTTTTCTAAAAGAGAAAACTGAGGTTTAGAAGTGACTAACTTGGCTCTAGGACAGTCATTTCAAAACTCAACATTACAGTCATAAAAATTCCTGAGGGTCGGCAGTGGATTCTGGGAAAGTGATGACCTTAATTTGCCTCCCTTAAACTTGATTTCTCTACTCTAACTTATTTGGCAAAGGTAAAGAGCTGTGGGCTCCTACAGGCAACTGAGTGCCAGTGAAACCTGGAGATCTGAACAGCTCCTGCAGATGCAGCAGGTACTAAGCTTTCCCGACCTTAAGTAGCATGACCCTCTAGATACCTGTCTCAGAGAAGGCAGTAGATGATGGCAACCAGAAAGCTATGACTCCTGAAAAGGGTTGATAGACAGCAGGAAGTAGATTGACAGTGGCCCCACATGAGTAAACTTGACCTTGATCCCTGGGTAGAATGGTGGCCTCCTCTAGGAGCCTGATAGGACCAGTTGGAATAGGCAGAACACACACCCAGAGAGTAAATTCCCAAAGGACTCAGAAGATGATTGAAAGCAATCTTATAAGAGATCTTAAGGGGAATAAGGGCAGATACAATCCATGATTGTCCAAGTAAGCATTTGAACAGATTTGAGTACAGTACAGTTAAAACCTGAATTGGTGGAAGATTAAATAGAAAAACATTTTGAAAAGAATAGAACAAAATATTAAAAGATGCCAATTGTGAAGAATAGAAACTTGATGAATAAGTCCAAGAGACATCTTATGTGAATACTAGTTCCAAGATGACAAAAAGGAACAGGTGAAGAATAAAGAATAAACAAATTAAGTACATTTTTCTGGGTTAAAAAAATGACTTGAGGGCTGGGATTATAGCTCAGTGGTAGAGCGCTTGCCAACCATCTGTGAGGCCCTGAGTTCGATCCTCAACACCACATAAAAATAAATAAAGATACTGTGTCCATCTACAACTTAAAAATATATATAAAATTACTTGAGTCTGCAGATTGCCTGAGTCCACCACATTTCAGACAGGATGGAGGAGAAAATGCTTAAGTATGTATCTAGACAAAATTCTTAAATTATAAGAAAGAAGAGAAAGTTGAGAAAACAATCACCTATAAATAGAAAAGAATCAGACTGCCATTGGATTTATCATCTGCAACTCTTGATTTGGAAAGATAGTAGAGTAATATCTTCAGACTACAGAAAGATATATTGTAAGTCAGGCCTTTGATACCCAACCAAGATGTCGTTCATCCATTTGAGTAAAAGAAAGCTATTTGGAATAGACAAGAATACCATAACAGAAGAATACAAGTTATAAAATAGTCTAACTAAGCTAGTTGTAAAAATGAACAGATGGAATTTTTTCCATCAGAAAGTCTTTCCAACTGATTACAAATCAACCTACCTATTCACATGTAGTTTACCAAATATACTTAAGAAATGATTTTTTAAAATTGGCGTATAAGTAAATTAATGTGCCACGAAAAACCAGGAAAATGTAAACATAAAGAATACTGAATAGTCGGGCGCCGTGGCACAAGCCTGTAATCTCAGCACTTAGGGAGGCTGAGACAGGAGAATCGCGAGTTCAAAGCCAGCCTCAGCAACGGCGAGGTGCTAAGCAACTCAGCGAGACCCTGTCTGTACATAAAACACAAAAAATAGGGCTGGGGATGTGGCTCAGTGGTTGAGTGCCCCTGAGTTCAATCTCTCTAGTACCAAAAAAAAAAAAAAAAAGAATATTGAATGACAATAACACTAACAAACAAGGTAGAGTTTAAAGTTAAAAGCACTAAATAAGGATATATAATGTGTGATAAATGGCATAATTTGTAAATAAAACACAATGTTCATAAAGTTATGTGCACCCAAATGTGGTTGCTAAATATGTTAAAATTTTTTTGAAATGTATCCGAAGTTCTCATCTCTGTGACCATAATACTTAACCAGAACAATTTAGAAAAGGAAAAAATTTAGGAGTTTATGGCTCATGGTTTCAGAGGTTCAGTCCATTGTGGGCCAGCTCCATTGTTCTGGGCCCAAGTGAGGCAGAACATCATCATGGAAGGACATAGTGGAGGAACACTGCTCTGTTCATGTCAACCAGGAAGCAGAGTCGGAAGAAAGCATAAGGAAGATGAACCTTTCCAGGGCATGTCGCTCACTCACGTCCTCCAGCCATGTCCCACCTGCCTACAGCTTCCACTCATTTGTTCAAACTAAGATGAACTGATTAGGTTACAGCTCTCATAGTCTAATTAGTTAATCTCTGAAAATTCCTGCACTAACACAGGAGCTTTGGAGGGACAGCTGATATCCAAACCATAAAATGCAAGGATTTGATTAAAATTCAATTGTACTGAGTGTCTTCAATAAAACTCTTAGAATTAGACAAAATAGAAAAATCAAAAGTAGGGCTGGGGATATAGCTCAGTGATAGAGAGAGGTCCTTGCCTCCTTTAATTAATGAAAAACTGCTTTTTATATATTCAAATAAATGCTCAAAACTCGACAATATACTTAACAGCAAAGAAAATATCAGTAGATTTTTTTAAAGAGTAGAGATTTTACCTTCTCTCATTAGAGTCCCCCCAAATAAATAAATAAAAAGCAAATGAGGATATCCTAATGGTGAAATTAAGAAGAAATACAAGAGTAAACCTATTTGATATCTAGAATGCAAAGTAAAAAAGAAATGTTAGACCGATGCCAAAGACATTTTTTAAAAGACCTAAAATCAGAGGAATATTTGTAGCATTATCTTCATTATTGAAGAAAGACAAAAATACAAAAGAATTTAGAACTTACCATAAAAAACCAGAATAATAACAAAATAAACAAAATGGTCATAAATATTGGTAAATATCATGAAAACATTAAAAGAAAATAAATAACAACAAAAAGATAAACAGATCCAAATTTAATTCATTGAAAAGCCACACTAATAGATGAAATTCCTCATTAACTTCACTGAGAAGTAGAGAAGGAAAGCTAAATAGAAAAGACTGGGTAATGGAAAGGAGACATATCCTCAGATAATAAAACAATTAAAATAAAATTTTGTTTAACTCATTAGCAAAAAACAAGTTGACCCTGAAAGAAACTTTAAAACTTGTTTCAGTAATAAATGGGAAATCTGAAGTCTAAATAATACAAAAGAGATTGGAAAAATGATTAACAATTACCATGGATAAGTCACCATGATCAGATGGTGTCACAGTTAAATTACATCTAACTTAAAAGGAACAAATTCTGAAAAAAAAGTTAAACTATTGCAAATCACACAGAATGTGAAAATATCCCAATTTCTTTTAAGATAACATGATCCTGAAATAAAAATCTGAAAAAGAACTGCACAAAATAGGAAAATATTAAGCCATCCTACTGGTACTTATAAATGTTTGAAATAAAATGCTTTCAAATAGAGCCTAGCAATGTTAGTTGCAAAAGTTCAAAGATTTTATTATTGTATCTTTAGTGACTAAACTGTAACCTGTCTCAGAGGAGACCATCAATAAATATTTATTAAATATGTAAAGATATGAAAAGGGTAATAACACTAAGCATAATATTCCATGAAATAGAGTGCTCAGATATGAAATCCATCAACATAATCCATTATATTAATAAATTAAAGGAGAATCAAACATATAATCATATCCATGAGGTAAAAGCATTTGATAATATGCAGCAGGATTATTAATGCAAATTTGAAATTAAGAAAATTAATAAAATAATTTAGGTGTAACTCAAAGTATTTACCAAAATCTAATAGCAAATATTATATCAAATGAAAAAAGTAGACATTTCAAGAAGATTTTATTTATAGAAGACTCTTATCAATGATGTAGATACAGAAAAATGGGCGCGGTGGCTCACGCCTGTAATCCCTGCACTTTGGGAGGCTAAGACAGGAAAATCGCGAGTTCAAAACCAGCCTCAGCAACGGCGAGGTGCTAAGCAACTCAGTGAAACCCTGTCTGTACATAAAACACAAAATAGGGCTGGGGATGTGGCTCAGTGGTTGAGTGCCCTGAGTTTAATCCCCAGTACCAAAAAAATAAACAAAAACAAAAAAACAAAATGAACACAACAGGAATCAGGAGCTTGGAATCAGCCAAACAACTCTTACTCCTAGATTCGAGGTATGACAGAAAGAGGCGCCTAGAATCCAATGAAAGAAAGTTTGTGAAGTCTGTCACTTTATGGAGAGCAATAAGCTTCTGATCAGGGACATTTTTAGTTCAAGGTAACATTTCATTGAAGACGTCAGGAAATTAATACTTACATTTTCCTTTCCATCATCCTTCTGATCTGTCCTGGAGCTCCCCATAGGATAAACTTAATAAAAAACTAGAGGTCCTGGGAACTTATTAATGATGTCCATGTGGTCACTGTGGCAAAGAAGAGAAAATGTGGAGAAGGATGGAGGCATGAAGAGACAAATGGAAGTAAGTGACAGGGAGATTCTAGCATGTTCAGTAAGGGAAAACATAAACAGGGCAAAAAGTTGTGTAACAAGGAAAGTAAAAAATAAAGCTACCATGTTTTATTGATGTTATCCTATTTTAAAAACTATTAGAATTATAGAGAAAATACTGTGAGGTGCCTGGATACAAGAAAAATATACAAAATACAACTGACTTAAACAAATTTTAGCAACGAATATCTAGAAATAGCATGTAATATCTACAAAATTTGCACATATTTGGAACTAAATTTAATCAGAAAGAAAATAATAACATTGAGGAATATAAAATATAAATTAAGACATGAACAAATATAGAGCCATACTTTTCTAGGATGAACATATTTAATTATGAATCTATTTTCTTGTTCTCCTTTACTTGCTCCTACATTTTTTTCCATAGAGTATTTTTTAAACAACAAAATACTTTAACAAGCTTTATGATCCCTGTTATATCTCACAAGCATTACAGCAATTTCTAGATCATTCTATTTGAACACATCCTCCAAAAATATTTTTAGTATCAGTTTTTGGGTAATAATCCTTCTGAGGCTTTGTATGCCTGAAAATCTTTTCCTTGTCTTCTTATATTTGAACAAAAATTTGACTACATATAAAATAGTAGGCTAAAAGTATCTTTCTTCTTCCCTTATCCATTCAAATATTTCTCTACATATTTATTTTAATCTGCATCTTGTGCTCCTATTATCTATCCTTCATGTCCCTGAACATTTCTAAAATGTATTTTTATCTCTTCTTTCCTGTTTCCTGCTGGCAGAGTTCCTCAGTTGAACTTCCTATGTATCTAATCCATATCTTCAGCTTTATCTATTATCCTATTGTGTGTTTTATTCTTTATTCCCCCTAGTAAATTTTTCATACCTAATAGTTCCTTTTAATTATTTTTATTTCCCTGTTTATTTCATTTAATAAGTTTATTTAAAATTTTTGTCTATTATAATACTTCAGTTTCTTCTAGTTGCTTTTCTTTGCAAGTTATTATAACTCTCAAGTATCTAATTAAATATATATTGGAGAAGAACCTCAAAACTACAGCTGTCAATTTTATTTTTTCTCATTTCACTAGCTCCGTAGTTCTTTCCTATAGTGACTTTGAGGAGACATTACCCGTGGAGACAATTTTTGCTTGTTACAGGAGGAGAAAGTGGAATGCTGAGGATGTAGCTCAGTGGTAGAGCACTTGCCCAGCATGTGCAAGGCCCTGGGCTCAATCACCAGTACTGCCAATAACCACCACCAAGTGGGTGAAGTAGACATAACATAGTAGAGGGAAGGATGCTGCTAAACTTTGATTTACATTTAACATTCCCCCCACACACACAGTGGATAGTTATCAATAGTAGAGAAACCCTGCTAACCTTAGCTAACCCCCTGGGCAGGGTTTAGACTCTTAGAGAGGAACAACATTGGCAATTTATAGGCTCCAGGATTTGTAGATAAGGAGGATGCTCAAATTCCATCTGTTCTCATCAACTTCAAATCCCAGATCTTTTGCGCTGCCCTTGTATTGCCCCAGTGAACACCTTCCCCAGCATCTGGATAATTGTGTGTGTTTTGTGTAGCAAGGAACTGAGCAATCATTACTTCATGGAAATGCAAGTGAGCCAAAAGGCAGGACTTACACAGTTTTTTCCCCTAACTTTTCTGTTCACCGTTGGGTACAGCTGCTCGTTGCTGGAGGCTAGTGAATTCTTCTGAGCTCCATGACTCCCTCCTGCACACAGTGATCCAAAACAGCTCTCCTTCTCCCAGGGATTTCTCATGGCCTCTGTAGTTGGCATTGTTCAAATTCCATTTTTCTCTACAGACATTTTCCCTCGTTGGTTTTGGGGAGAGAACCAGTACCCTCTACTAGATCACCATCTTGGTGATGGGAAGAACACTTTCATAAAAGTCACTTTCCCCCAAATTAATATTAAGATTTAGTACAATTCCAATTAAATTGGACAAATTATCTTACAGTGTCTATCATGTAGAATAAAAAAATAAAAGATCCTGTGTAATCAGATATAAGAATATGCTATAAAGCCATTATAACCAAATCAATATGATGTTGGTCTAGGGGTAGAAGATCCAGTAGAAAAAAGAGGATCGAGAAACAGATCTCAGCATACATGAGAATTTTTCAGAATTGGTATTTCATTCTGTGGGGAAAAAATATGGTTTATTCAATAAATAGTACTTGCACGATTGACTGGCTATGCCTTTGGAAGATGATAAAACTGGGCATAATATAATCATTTGCAAAAATATGCATGGAATTAAAATTTACATGATAAAGTTAAAAACTTCTGCAAGACAAATCCATATTAAGAGACTATGGACATAAACATTCTTCTTAATAATAGACGAAAACCTAGATTAAGGAATAGACACATTTGACTACATAAGAGAAAATACTTTTAAATGGGAAAATATACTATAACCAAAGTCAATAGCTAAACAGCATATTGGGGGAAATCATTTAAGTACCAAAGATTACCTCTAACATACAAAGAACTCTTTTAAATGGCAGAAACATGAACAAGGACTGTGAGGAGGAAATCCACACGGGCTGCAAACATGAAAGTTTGGATTCATGAGAAGTCATGGAAATGTAAAATAAAGTAACAGCATATCATTTTACCCCTAGCAGTTTGGCAACAATTATAACACCAACTAACAGTCACTGCTGGCAGGGATTCAGGGGAAAGTGGACTCACACATTTCTAGTGGAAATTAGAATCATTAACAGATTTTTGGAAAGCAATTTGGCAACAGCTATTATAATTTAAAATACATAGTCCCTTCTGACCCAGCAATCCGACTCCTTGGCAGTCTGTTCCACAGAAGTAAAAACACTAGTTCTGAAGGATGTATAGACAAGGATGTTTATTGCGTCATTTTTTAAGAGGATAGATTGTAGGACATCTATACAACATCATGTAGCCATTAAAATAGATAAATGAGCGTGCTTTCAGTTGACTTGGGAATTTTCCAGGGAGGCATTGTCAACTGGGTGAAGATGCAGTAAACTATATACACAATATGATTCAGATTTTTAAAAATGATTGTCAATCTCATGTATTTATGCACAGATGACCTATTCAAGGTTATCTGCACACCTTGTACCTTGAAAAGCAGGACTTATGAGGTATAGCCATAGAAACTACTTTTTTCTCCTACTGTACCCTTAAAAGTGTTCTGGGCACTACTTCTTTTCCACTTGCTGGATAAAAACTGTTGTTTCTTTAAGTTGCCTGTACAAAGGCAGGTCAGTGGTGACCATGTCCGATGTCATGTAATAATGCAAGTTCTCATTCTCTTACCCTCCCTAGCCTGTCACAGGCAGAGTGTCTGGCTTCAGGAGAGCAGCTGGGTTGGGTTCTTCCCCTTTCTCCCATGCCTTATTTATCCTTTGGTAGATGCAATTTCTGACTTCTCTGTAGTGAGGGAAAGAGATGAGAAAAAGAACGTTTTTATTTGATTGATCATAAGCCACATCAGAGCAACTAAATAATCACAGCCTATAAGATTTCTCAAGAGAGAGGCAAATATTATTCCATTGCATCTGCAAACTCCATAGGTGACATCTTAAGCTGTATGATATCTAGGTGCCTTTCCATAGGCTTGAGAAGAGGGGCAAACACCCTAGCCTCCTAATGCAGGAGTATGAGACTCACAACTCCCAAATAGCAAAAGAACTCCTGCTTTAACCTTTAGACTGGAAACTTTAGACCCGTTAGCAATCTTAATATGGGCAAGAGATTGAAGAGTCATGCGACTCAGAAGAAAAGATGCTTTAAGATTGTGCATCTTAGGCTGAGGGCATAGTTCAGTGGTAGAGTGCTTACCTAGCATGCCAGAGGTCCTGGGTTACATCCCCAACGCTGCAAAATAAAAGAAAAAAGAAAAAGATTGTTTGTCTAACTATGGAAATTTTTTCTTTCTTCCTCAGTTGCAATATCTCATCTAACATCTGTTAAAAATATGTGTGGTGATTATTGCAAAGAAAAATTTTAGCATAAAGAAATTGGTGAGACATATACTAGATTGTAAATGTGGGTTACTCGGGAAGAGGGGAGATGGGAGTTCAGGATAAGAAAAAATATACCAAAAAGGAAAAAGTAACAGAGATTATTAAAATAAAGCAATCAAATAAGCAAAGAGCATACACTTTGTGATCACATTTATGCACATATGTAAGGACATCTGTGTACTCAAAAAATAAAACTTTAGAATTTCATAAAAGTGAAAAAATTAACCAAACATTTTTAGGCCATGTTAGTAAATCACCAAGAAGTATAATGGAAAGATCTTAAGGGAAAATCTTCCAACTCAATATATGGTGCACGTCATGAATTCTAAAACACACACCGAAGTCACGTTTTACGTGTAAGTCATACTTCCTGACTTGCTCCAGCAGCTAAAGTGTGTGAAGAATCTAAAGTGCTCAATACAGCCCTGAGCACTGGATGTTGGCTTTCATAAGGAAACTACTGGCTCATGTTAATTGAATTTAGAAAATTCACTGTGGCATTATCCTGTCTGAAGACCAAATTAAATGCATGGATGATAATTCATTTATTGAAATTAGAAACCAGGAGGAATATGGATACAAAGTCAATGTCTGTTTTGCTGCTGTTGCGTCCAGGCAGCCTCCATTCTACAAATGTCATAGCACCAGGATATTTTTATTACTGAGTATTAGGGAACCTGAGGTCTAGTTCAATTCTCATTGCAAATGCACAGGGAAAATTCGAGCTGGCCACTTAACTTTTCTTGACTTTATTTTTCTCAAGGAATGTGATGATTGTTGTGATTATTTCCTGCTCTATGTTAGTGGTTCTCCAACTTAAGCATATACAAGACTCACTAGGAGAGTTTGTTAAAATACATATTACTAGGTCTCACCTCCAGAAATTCTGATCCAGTGAGTCCAGAGTGGGGTCCAAGAACCCATCACTACAAGTGTGCAATCACGCTAATGTTGCTAGTCCAGAGACTTGGTGAATGTAAAAACCAATAAATGGAATATTTGCTTTTCTGAGTAGGTGAATTATAGAGAGTAAAGCAAGTTCAGTAAATAAATTTACTGGATTTCAATAAATATTAGTTTATGAACTCATAGGACATGTATGTCATTTCACAGGTGGTATATCTTACTTCTTAGAATAATCATAATAAATCTCCCCCATATGTATTCCCTCCTAAGATAATGTGAATTGTAGAAGTCCTAGTTCCCAGGAGCCTGCAGAAGGATTGAAAGTTCTACTGGGGAACCTCTGAGACTTCCACCTCTGAGAGCTGTGCCTTCCAGCCATGCACTGGCCCTGCAGCTGGGCTGTGCCCTGGCCCGCGTGTCTCTGAGGTCTGAGTGTTTCCCAGCATGCACTACTTAAGACCACTGCTAGGTGTCACTCTAACTCTGGGGTGAACTGGTCTCCAGGGGAAGCCTGAGCGAGGACTCTGGAGAAGGTGGCACCAGCTCCAGTTTGTGGGCGAACTCATAGAAGAGAGGTCCTGGGAAATTGCATAAAAGGATCACAGTTAGGGATGGATCATCAGCTTTCAATCTCAAGAGGAACTACCACTAAAACTAAAATGGGCATGGGATGGGGTAGGAAAGTTATCTAAAAATGAGGTTGGGATCAGGTCTTCCAGTGGGCAGAGCATCCTGGATGTTGAATCTGTTCATTACAAGATGAGTGTCATGAGCATCCGGGCTTCACAGTTTCGTCCTTCAACTTCTCAGAACCCCACTTTCTGCATCCCTAAAATAGATACTGTCAAAACAACGAAACAGAAAATGCCTTCCAGTGCTTGCCAGAAAGAAGAAATTGTCAGATCAAACGAAATGCTACATAGGAAATTATTTGTAAATTGCTAAGTTTTAAAATAAATTTTTACTAACAATTCTTCTTCTTGGGGGTTTTATTGGCTATGACAGCTAATGCTGTCACACCATTCTTATTTATTTATTATTGCACATAAAATTGCCAGACAACTCTTCTCATCTGAAGGAATCATCCTAAAGAACCTGTTTTCTCATATTTCATTATGTTTGTCTTCATGTGGAATCCACTTTTTGTAGTGTCTGCTGCACATTTAAATATTTAAAATTCAGAGGAGTTTCCCCAATGTTTCCAGATGCTGTCCCTGTGGTTGTATCAGGAGTTGCAAAGGGTATTTATCAACGCTTCTCTACTGTTCTCTGTTTGGAGTTGTTTAGATCATAGTTCCTCTAATAGAATAATTAAGCATGGACAGTTTATTTGCTTCCCCTCATCCTTTCCCACCCCATCCTGCCCCAACCATAAATTATAAAGCCAATCCCAGATCTTTGTTTGGGTTGGTACTTCACTGTCTTTTCAAACCAGTTCCACAGCCTGTCTAATTAAAGGCGCCTTTCCTTCCTAATTTGACAACCAGTCCACACCCTGAGTCACCGACTAGTTCAGCCCATGAAGGTATGTCATTACCCGTAGCCATCCTCTCATTGAATGCATGGATGGACACAAAATAATGGCTTCTCATTTTGCAAGGCTCCCGGTGTGGGGTTTTTCTCTGGAACAATTTCTCCAACTTGGCAAAATTATTATTGTCTCTGTGGCACAATCAGATTTTAGAAGCACTAGAGAAATGTGCACAATAAAGTTTTCATCTTTTGTATTATTATTGCTTTGAGGAAATCATAGTGGTCTAAAATGAAAAGCATCTCCAAACACCATATTTGCAAGTCACAGTTTTTATTTAACATTTAAGTAGTGGGGGGCAGGGAGGAAGAGCCACCTTTATCCTTCAAAGTTTACTGCAGTGTAACTATTCCAGAGGCACATGAACTATCTTACCTTTGATCGTGTTGATAATCTGAAGACCCTTTCTATTTGGGGTTACTATGGTTACGGCTGCTCGGGTGATGTGTGAGCTGCACTGCTGTTTTGATAAAAATAGGTATTAACTACCAGTCATGGTGTTTCTCATTTCACTGGAGTTCTTGCAGAAGCACAGCATATTTTTAAAACAGGGGTGGGGAGCATTTCCAAAGAAGCACGAGGGAACATCTGCATAAATAATGGTGATTGGTCATGTGTATAAAAATATTTTTAATTAAATTCTTTTTAATTAAACAGGGCATTTTGCTGAATCCTTCTCTGTTATTTGCACTGAGCTTAGCCTTGAGGAAGATGGCTGATTAACAGACCCCAGAACCTATAATTAAAAGCAGAACTGTTATTTTTGGAGAAAAGCCTCTTAAGTAAGGGTGACTTAATTGGGCTGTCTCTCATATTTTTTCATTTGTCATTGAACTCCTCGGTTAAAATCTTTATTAATTTTTTTTTTGTAACAGAGGAGAAATGATTGCTAACATTGGCATAACCAGAAGAATTTTTTGTTCTCTAGCTTCGTTTTTCTTCAGTCTCTTTGATCACATTTTCTCTTCACGGTTGTGTTTCAATATTCAATTGTGGCCCCACTTATTTCTTTTGTTCAGATGGGGTCTTCTTCTAGAACCATGTATTTTGTTCTTTGTGGGGTTTTTTCTGCCCCCCGCCCCACCTTCCTGCCCTCGCTGCCTCTGCATTTCAGAATTTCAGGCTGCATCGGGTTTATGCCTTCTCCTTAGGTGTGTTATCAACACTCTAGGTAAGAATTCAAGAGAAAACGAAGTAACTTTTCACCCACAGACAAAATGAAACAAAATAAAAACAAAAACAAAAAATGGAAAACAATGTAATCAACAAGGCATTTCTAATATTTGGTAGAGAAATACTACACGACTCTTGTGGAGCCGTGAACGAGGACCCGTGTGCTTTCATTGAATCCCAAGGGGAAGAGAAATGACTCCCCTGAGGAGTCAGCAGATGCAAGAGCCACACACTTCCCATTGAAAGCAGTTTCTGGAAGCCCAAGACAGACTACCATCATCCCCACGTCATCTGTGTGTCACCTGCACAGTGACATTTCGCAGTACTCAGCCTTTTTTTGTCTCTATCCGATTCCATGTTAAGCACACTGCAACAGCATCCGTTTAAAAGACTCTACATAAACCTAAGTCTATAAAACACCGTGGCATAAGCCCAGATTCTATTCTTGAGCAAATTTACTCAGAAATAAAAATAACAGCTTGGATTTATACTGTGTATCTCTTTCAAAGAACTCAAATAGCTTCCACACATGGGGCTTCAGTTCTTTTGACATCATTGTCTTGGGTACAGAGGACTCACTTCTGAGGTAAAATGAATAAGGCGCAGAGAAATTTTAGAATGGACTTACAATTTCACAGCAAGTCAATGGACAATAGATACAAAAGCCAGGATTTCTATTTCCTTAGATTTCTAGACCATGTTGTTGCAAGACACAAGCATGGACGTGATCAAAATTATCTCACTGACTTTAGCTGTTAGCCAGCTCCAAAATCAGCAGTGTCTTTATTCTACCCATCCAAGAAATGTCTGCACTGGAGCCAAGGTGCAGAAACTACGGAAAGCCACTAATTGGCACACGATTAAAAGCTCCATTTGAATTTGACTACCTGGAGAGTATGTCATCAAGTGCTAGCAGTCATTAACTAAATGTGCACAAATGTATCATGTAACTTGATCACTACCACAGCTATTTGATTTTCCCTGTTTCAAAAAAAAAATAGAGATTCTAAATACATCAGTACTTTATTTAAGTTGACAACGCTCATGAGATGGGAGAGAAAGCATACCCAATATTCTTCATCCTACACCACTGCTATTTCTCAAAAGAGAAGAGTGATGTGCCAATCAAGCTTTGGGTAAAAATGAAACCAAACAGTCAAGAATCAAGTTCTTGTTTTATTATTGATTTCCTATGACAGATATTTATTGAGCACCTGCTATGTAGTCACTGTGGGAGTGACTGAGGCAGATGATGGTAACCAGACAGACTCTGTCTTCAAGAAACTCCCAGTCTAAAGGGGAGTGTAGACACAACCATTAGCAGTAGGTTTAAAATACAAGACAGTGGTGATCTAGGCAGCTTTATAAACAGAAGGGCCCACAGGCCCCTGTACCACTCCGGAAGGGAGAAGGCTTGGTCTCCTTCACCTCAAGCCAATATTTAGGTGGATTGAAGAATACAGCACATCAGCCGAAGGAGCCATGAGCCACTCCAGTCTCTACAGGAGACAAGCCTATGAATAGGGGTTTTCCATTCCCATCCAAGGCCACAGACAGTGAGACCTGCTCATCATTAGCAAGGGAGCACTGGGCTCAGACACTCTGGGGGCTGAGGGGTCAGGGTCAATGTGAGGACTTGACATTGTGTGCACTTGACATTAGGACAGTTCTCTCCTCGTTCAAGCAGAGAAGGGTTAATCTCACGGTCACTTTCCTTGATGCTGTTCTGCCCCTGCATTGACTGCTCTGCACATCACACCCCTGATCCTAGCTCTGCACCACATGAAAATGTGAACATGAAAATGTGAACACTTCATGATAGTAGAATGCATTTTGACATAAATGGAGTATAACTTCTCATTCTTTTGATTGTACATGATGTGTAGTTATGCAGGTCATGTAATCACATATGCACATAGGGTGATAGTGTCTGATGCATTCCGCTATCCTTACCCCCGTCCCCTCCCCTCCCTTCATTCCCCTTTGTTTAATCCAAAGCACCTCTATTCTTCCCTAGCCCTCTCCGCTATTGTGAATTAGCATCCACATATCGGAGAAAACATTCAGCTTTGGTTCTTTGGGATTGGCTTATTTTGCTTAGCATGATGTTCTCCAGTTCCATCCATTTTCCCACAAATGCCATAATTTCATTCTTCTTTAAGGCTGAATAATATTCCATGGGTATATATACCACAGTTTCTTTATCCATTCATATGTCAAGGGGCACCTAGGTTGGTTCTGTAGTTTAGCTATTGTGAATTGAGCTGCTATAAACATTGATGTGGCTGTGTCACTGTAGTATGCTCATTTTAAGTCCTTTAGGTATATGCTGAGGAGTGAGATAGCTGGGTCAAATGGTGGTTCTGTTCCAAGTTTTCTGAGGAATCTCCATACTCTTTCCCAGAGTGGTTGCACCAATTTGTGGCCCCACAGCAATGTATGAGTGTATTTTTTCCCCCACATCCTCACCAACATTTATTGTTGCTTGTATTCTTGCTAGTTGCCATTCTGACTGGAGTGAGATGGAATCTCAGTGTAGTTTTAATTTGCATTTCTCTAATGGCTAGAGATGTTAAACATTTTTTCATATGTTTGTTTATCGACTGTGTTTCTTCTTCTATGAAGTGTCTGTTTCAGTTCCTTTACCCATTTATTGATTGGGTTATTTGGGAGTTTTTGGTGTTAAGTTTTTTGAGTTCTTTATATATCCCGGAGATTAATGCTCAATCTGAGGTGCATGTAGAAAAGATTTTCTCCCATTCTGTAGGCTCTCTCTTCACATTATTGATTATTTCCTTAAAGACAATCTTGCTCAAACTCCTCATTTTCAGTTGAGGACCCTAGGACTCAGGAAAAGAAAGCAAATGCATACAAAATAGGAATTAGGTGGTGGTGGTGGTGTTTTTTTTTTTTTTTTTTCCTTTTCCAAATGCAGATAATCGAGGGTTAATTTGTGAGGAAAAAGGGAGTCAGAGAAGAGTTTACATTGTTTCTCTGGTTGCTGATGTGTTTTGTTTTTGTTTTTTTCTCTTGAAGTCACTTTTGAGCCCCAAAGGGAAAACAAAGTAGAAGGTGCCATTCCATTTGATGGACAGACCCACTAATGGGTTCCACGACATGAGCAGCAGCAGTAATAATAAAGACCACTGTTTGTGCTCTCAGTATACCAGGCACTTTGCAAACAATGAACTATTTAATCGTTCTCTAAAAACCTATGAGGGAGGAAATATTTTTATCCTCATTTGACCACTGAAGCATAAGTGAGGTTTAGTGAGGCTCAAGATCACCAAGTTCATTTGCATCACAACTGGGATCTCAACACTGGTTGGTCTGACATCAGAGTCAAGTTCCCAGGCACCATCCTCCACTGCAGGACAGAGTTATGAATAGCAAAGTCTTGGCCCAAAGTTCTTGCTTTAGAAGTTGGAAGCCCAGTTATGGAAAGTCAGCACCACAGAACAGAATTGGAGACAATAATAGATGACCACAAACTATATAAATGCTTCCGGATATTGAAAGTGGATAAAGCAAGACTCCAGGTGTTCTGAGGCTGGGATTTCAAGAACACACTGAAAAGCCATTTGAAGTAATTCAACAGCTCGTGGACAGCTGGGAAACAGCTGTGGTTGACAGAGCTTCTGGCTAGCTGGTTTGGGAAACAGAATGGCTGTTTAAATGAAAGCAGTTCATTCGCAGCAATGATCAAAGACAGACCTGCAGGACAGAAGTTTTGAAAGTCAGTGCCCAGCCCACACTTGCTATTTATGTGTTAAAAGAAGAATGTTGCACATGGGAGCAAATTGGATTCACATGATTTCTTAGAAAGTATTTATTGTCTGGATCATTTTTAGGGATCAGCTTGGCTGGTGAGGTCAAAGCCATAGGAAGTGAGGTCCCTAGATAAAATTTAAGGAGCACTCGCTCTCAGGGTTGTGCAGGTGATTTCCTCCTTAAGGTAAGTGTCCTAGGGCAGGAGAGTGCCCGCTGGTGACAGACTTGGATTGGTTCTCCTTGCTCTATAAAGACTCTTTGCCCTCAGGAATTTGAATTCCTTGAAAAGCAGCTTCCTTCCTTCTAGAACAGAGGTTGAACTTTAGACCTGGTGCTACAGATAAGAAACAGTTTGTTGTTCAGTTTCTTATTTTGAACTGAAATGGAGAGAGCTTTCTGGAACAAGGACTGTCAGGTCAATGAGTGGCAAAGAAGTACTTGGTCACAAAAGAGAGGAAAGCTGCTCCGATCCTAAAGAGTGAACCACGTGGTGTGTACCTTCAGAGATTCATTCATTCCTTCAATGAACAGAATTAATTGCTCACCGCTTACCAGAAACTATCAAGGCATTGACAGATACAGATGAGCAACTGATAGCAAGAATAACCATTTTTATCCAAGAGGATCAGTTTAAAGCAAAGCTGAAGTGTTTGCAGGATATTTCTTGTTTTTTTAAGTATAAATGCTGCTTTCACCTGAGAAAATGTATTTATCTTCAACTAAACTTTTTTATTCTTATATTATTGTCCAGTCGAGAAAGATTACTATGGAAGGCTAAATTTTCAGAAATGGCAAAGCTAGATCATGCCGCAGAATCTGATGCAATATAGCACTTCTGAAGCTGGTTTCCTTCTCCCTCCTTGCCTGACCTTGTAAACTACTGAATTGCAAAGTGTGGTTTGACTCTTCCTATTATATTCTCTAAAGCCACGGGTGTTTTCCATTGCAAATAAGGTAAATCAGGACACTTTTAAAAATACAAACCAAAAGCTTCTAGATGGACAAACTCCTTGAGACTAGTAAATCAAGAATAAGAGCTGCAGGTTTACAGCATCAGGGGAGGGAGCAAGGAATCTGGAGGACATCCATATCCATTGCTGGGTACATAGTAGGTGCTTAATAAGTATTTATTCATGTAGACCTACTCTAGGTTGTGGTGCAGTGGCTGGATGGGGGCATCTGATTCTGAAGAAGAGAAAGGAATAGATTTCTGGGTGTTGTAGTCAGCCTTTCTTGCTGCTGTGTCCAAAAGACCTGACAAGAATAATTGTAGAGGAGGAAAACTTTGTTATTCACAGTTTCAGAGGTCTCAGTCTACAGACAGCCATAGGTGAAGTAGAAGTGTGTGGTGAAGAAAAGCAGCTTAGTAACTTGGCACCAGGAAGCAGAGAGAGACTAAGCTCAGTTCACAAAGTGTATACCCCAAAGGCACGCACCCAGTGACCCGCCTCCAGCCACAGTTACCACCCAGCTAATCCCTATCAGATGCAATGATTAGGTTAAGACTCTCCTAACACAATCATTTCACCTCTAAACTTCCTTGCATTGTCTCACACATGCGCTTTTGGGGGACACCTCATGTCTAAACCATAGCCCTGGGTGTGGGTGACATTGCTTCAGGAGAGTTAGTTTCTAAAGTTAGAAGGGAGCCCAGGATGTTTTCCTGAGCAACATTCACTTTAAAGGGATGGGTTTAAAAAAGAAAGCGCAAGAGGCTGGAGAGGTTGAAGGAACACCAGGAGATGCTCATGTCCCCCAAACCAAGAAGGGGAGCTCTTGAAGAGACAGGAAGTGCCTGCAGTCTGGGAGCATGTCCAGCACTCTGGAGGCCCAGGGCAAAGTCCTGAGAAGTGCTGGGTCCTCACAGAGAGCATCTGTGGCCTTGGGGAAGGGACTCAGGGTACCATGCTTTATGTTCTTGTTATCATTGTATAAATGGCTTCCCGTCCTGACTCTGAAAATAATGCACATTTATTGTAGAAAATTCAGAAAAATGCCAAAATGCTCAAAGAAAAAGAAAACTAAAGTGGCCATTGTTCACTTCTATCATGACCACTGCTTTGTGACATTCAGCTCCGTCTCCTGAGACGTGGCTTGCCCGGGTTGTTAACCCTAAATGCTGGTTTGGGCCTCCTCTTTCCAGCCTCAACACTGATTCTATAGTGACTTTGTCCACCAATAGCCCAGATAGGATAAACACTGCAGAATAAAGTGATTTGATGAGCTACAAAACAGGGCATTCTGAGTAAACGAGTGGTCTGTTGTGTGTGACGATGGCACCAGGAGGTACATACGTGGATAATTTCATCAGAGCACAGGGCCTGAGGGCACACATACTCAAAACCAATAGCATTCTCATTCATCCAGGGTTTTCCTTGCTAAGCATGATCCAAAACAGATTTGTCTAAGCGATTTCTTTTCTGCCAGTGGTGCAGTAGGAACGGGAAGGGCTGATGATGGATCCCAGCTGTGTCTTGATCCTCCGCAGCTCATGCTTTGAAAAGCCAAAAGTCTGGGAGCCCCACCACCATTTTGAAGTTGCTGTTGTGGGGTAGGGGGCAGAGTGTTTTCGTTTTCTAGAGCTGCCATAAGAAATGACCACAGACACAGAGGCTTACAACAGTACACATTTATTATCTCACTATTCTGAAAGTCCAAAGTCCAGGTTGCCTCAGTTGGGTTCTTTGAGTCTCACAAGTCCAAAATCAAGTGTTGGCTGGCTGGGCTTTTATCAGGAAGCATGAGGAAGAATCTCCTTCTAAGCTCATGCAGGTTGTTGGAAGAGCTGAGGTCCCTGTTTCCTTGCTGCCCTGGGCTCCTAGAAGAACTCTCTCTTGCCCTTGCAAGTGAGCCCAACCTCCCAGATCCAGTAAGGTGCATTGAATCCTTCACGTGCTCAGTCTTCCTAACCTCCCCCTTTTCACATCTCTTCAGTTGCACCTTTGACTCCAGCCTACAAACTTCCTCTGATTTTAAGAGCTCATACGATTAGTTTGGACACTACCTCACTGCCTGCGCAGATGGTCTAACATAATATGCCTATTTGAAGATCCATTGCCTTCATTACATCCACAAAGGACTCTTTGCCAAGCAAGATAACATTTCAAGTGCTCTATGGATTCATGCTTAGACATGTTTAGCCTCTCAGGCAGGGTGACCACAGGGACGGGTGGATTCAGGATATGACCCCTTCCTGGCTGCCATTTCAACCTTCCTTTCACACAGACCGTGGGTGGACTCCTCTCAGTATTATTCTTATTTGTTGTTGGCAGCTCTGCTGGGCTGTTTAGCGGGCAGGCTTATTCACCCTACACGTTGAAATGGGTCCTAATCAGGGTCCTAATCCACAGGTTAGAAAATGATGATGTGTCTGCTTGTTTCCTATCTTTTTATAGCAAGAGAAAATTTTGTTTATGAAGCTCCCATATTTTATGTATGCCATAATCATGACTAACACAACTGTCCTTTGATTTGTCTCTTTCTTTACAATTGTTGCATGTAATGAGCCACGGTGTTATTTTTACCTCCAAGGTGATGCAACCTAACTTTAGCTGCTTTTTGGATCCGCTGGGTTTTTCTTTAAACTCATTTCATGATTTGTGAGTAAATATTGCACACCATGTCTGTTTGTAAAATGACGATATGGAGTTTGGGGTGTGGCTCAGTGGTAGCACAATTGTCCAGCATGCATCAGGCCCTGGGTTAGATCTTCAGCACTTCGAAAATACAAAATTAATTAAATAAGTGGCAAAATGCTCACGTGATAATCCTGATTGGAGGACACTTGTACACCAGGGTGAGTCATCTTTTCAGAAATGGGCAGACTGCACAGATTTCCATTAAACCGCACCATGGCTCATTAAACCCCATTGGTGAGAAAATTGGGTCTTTGTTAAATGTTTATGTTCTTTTCTAATGTTAAATTTAGAATATTCCTGTTGTAGATACCTTTGGGAAAGATTTCAAAGCACTAGTTAAAGTACCAGTAGATTTCAGTCCAGAAGGTCCCAGATACAAGACCTAAAAAATATTCCCTACCTGGATTGATTTTCAAGTTTCTTCCTTTCCAATCTTTTTTTTATGTCTGAATTTTCTTTTCATAATGCCAAAACTAATGACCTTCTGATTATTTTTTCTGTTCTCTGTGACTGCCAGGGATTGTATCTCTGGTTTGGTGTAGATTCTTCTCAAACACCATGCAGCCATGGTTAAAATCAAGGATATACGATTGTCAATATTTTATAATGTACCCATATATTGAAGAAATAATCTCTCTCCTCAAAGCATCTGTATTTCAAAAATGGGCTTCATACAAATAACAGTGACAAAAACATATTTCTAGAAGCAGAGTTAATGTAAAAAGAATAATGTTCTTCATTTAAGAGTTATTAGAAATCCTCTATATGCATGCCAAGAGAATTCACTGGTTATTGCATGGCAAAAGATACCAAGATTTAGGGAGCCTTTCTCAACCGGAACCCAACACAGGAATGAAGTTCTACAGGAATTGGTCTCAGGGACTATTTCCTCAATATTTGAGCGAGGGAGGGTACTGGGGATTGAACTCATGGGCACTCGACCACTGAGCCACATCCTGGGTCTCACTGCATTACTTAACACCTCACTTTTGCTGAGGCTGGCTTTGAACTCGCAATCCTCCAGCCTCAGCCTCCCAAGCTGCTGGGATCACAAGCATGTGCCACTGTGCCCGGCTATTTCCTCATTTTTCTCAGAGCTGATGCTTAGCTGTGTCACTCACAATGTATAGAAAACTGGTTAATTCATTACCTACAATGCCTTAGAACAGTGGCTCTCAGGGTTTTTGGGGGTTTTTTTGTATCATAACACTTTATAATTTGTCAAAATGAGGAAGGATAAATAATGCCAAAGAGTTTCTGTTTATGCATGTATTATCTATTGATATTTAGAAATTAAAATGCATCTTGATATTTTTATTGGCTTATTTAAAATAGCCCTCATGTACATGTTAAATAACATTTTTTGGAAAGTAAATTTATTTTCCAAAAAATGTATAGTGGTATTGTTTCACATTTTTTTTGCAAAACTCTTCAACATGTGGTACAAGAGAAGACACTGAGATTCTCATAGGCACTTCTGCATTCAACCTACTGCAGTAGTATCTGTCAGGTAGCCTCTGGAAAATTTCAGTGTGCATGAATAAAAGCATAAGAATGGAAAATGCAAGTAGTACTTTCATATTATCTTGAAAATGGTTTTGACCTTGAGGATTTCCTGAATGGGTGTCAGGAAACCAGGGGTCCCAGTGTGGCCCTTTGAAACCATATCCTTGGGCATTAGAGCTGTTCATCTCAAGGAACCCTGGTTGAGAAGGACTGTAATAGTGTGTATTATGTACTATCTCCTCCACTGTTAACTCAGTGCAAAATGATGCATCATACTGAGGGTCAAAATAAAATAGCAATGCTTTAGAGCAAAGCCATTCATGATGTGTTATGTAACTTCTAATGTAAAATGACTTCAACAAAGCTAATGATTAGCTTTCTAAATCTGATGTCATTTCTTTGACCTAGTTAAGAAGGGTTAGATTTTCCAGTGGTATTTCTAGGATTATGATTGCCAGACCTTGACTGGCAAAACCCATCCATCTACTGATTCTGCTGGCAAGTCTTCATTGAGAAGGTATAGGCTCAACGTAACTCCAATATTCCACCAAGCCAGATACCACAACTATTTTAGAAGCCACTCCTTAAAACTCTTACATGTTTGATGTTTCAAGAAAGTGGGAAAAGTTACAATTTCATCCTTCATCCTCCCTCTGAGAAAAAGAAAATATATTTTCACAATAATCACTTTTGGAAATGGAAAAATGCTGCCTTGTTGATGAGAACACCAGGGATCTCCACCTGTCAGGCCTAACACAGATTCAGCTGCAGAAGCCTGAGACATTTTCTGATTCTCCCTGTGTCGCAGACAAGTGTCAGACATACTGATTTGCACAGAAAACCACAGAGCACACTCTCCAGGGACAGCCCTCATTTTGACAGGGCTGTAGGATGGCTTAGAATGACAAGGGTAGGAACGATTATGTCTTGTCCATCTACCCAGGCAGATCTTGTGCTAGGTTGCTGAGAACTGCCACGTTAGAATATCATTTGAAATTTAAATTTCTTATAAAACACAGAAAATATGGGTCAGAGAGCTGCTAAGAGAGATGCTAGGGAGGGGGCTGTCACGAAATCACCCTGAAGACTTAGAAGCTACTGAAAGAGCCTCAAGAAAGTGGTCACTTGAAGACACAGTCACTAAAAAAAAAAAAAAACAGAATGTCATTTAAGAATTAATGCATTGAGCTACTATAGGGTCAGGCAGTCTCTGTCTGTATTTTTATCTCCAAGTATGGTTGTTACCTTCTAAATGAGGAAAGGTTAGTTTTGTTGCTCTTGTAGAGTTACAGTATGGGAGACGACTCTTGGTGTGATGAAGAAATTAAAGTATTGTGATATTTTTGTGTTGGAATTTTTCTCTTGAAGATTGAGAATTATCCTGTGCTTGACCTGAACCTTGGTCATGAACCTTGAATTCATCCCCCAGCAGAGGTTTGCACCTTTCCGCTCTCCAGTGGCCTCTGACTCTTGCATGGGCCCCCTGGCCATCCTCAGGAAACCCTGCTCTTCTGCCCCACAGTTGCCCTCTGCTCTCTCCAGAGCTTCTCCAGCTGTTTCTCCTTCTTTTTTCTCTGGCTTCAGCCTCTGGCTTCTTCTACTCAGCCTGTGAGATTAGATATCTAGGAGAAAGACCTGCTGGGCTTAAAACTCCCTTGGCTCCACCTTTTCCTCCCGCATCCCTCAGCACCAGCTTCTGAGAGGTGCCGTCACACCACTGTCACCTTGCTCCTCACATCGCCCCTTGCTGTGTGGATGGCGAAGCTCTTTTCTCAGAGACCTCCGATGATTCCAGTTCTCAGTCCCTCCACTACCCTAGAGTAAGGGGGATGCTCATCTCTCTGAGCGTAAGATCAGATGCACTGATTACCCTGATTATCCACCTGAGAGGCACATTGGATTTTTCTGCAGATAAAAATTCAGGTATGAAGAGGGTATGGAGCAGAGAAGGAATGCCCAGCCAGGAGTGAACAGGACAACCCGCCACCAACAGGCGAGTGGCACCTACCTAGGAGCAAGGCAAGGATCACCAAGTCCCTTAATAAAATCAGAGGTTAAGAAACCAGATATGTCTTCTCCACTGCCTGTCCACATGGTATCCAGAGTATTCTATGCCATCACAAGAGGACTCATCTTAAATAGGCGTTGGGTTTTAGCCCAGCCTGGGCTGGGGTTCCTCCAAGCCTAGCAAGATGTGGGCAGAGCTGCTGTGGGCATATCCACAGCTCTTCCAAGACATCCTCTCCTGGAAGGTGCCACAGATGGAGTCTTGGATGTGGTGTGTAAGAGTGAGCCCTGCCAGTGAGCTGGTGAAATGAGTTTTGTTTTTTAAGTTCCAAGCTCAGCAGCAGAGTGGGTGGCTAATTTCCTGACTCACCTATTCAACTCATTTGCGGTCCTGACAAAATACTCCTCCTCGCAGGACACACTGCCTGGCTTTATTTCCAAGCTGTGCCATTTCTTCACGGGGTAGACTGGAATGCGCAAAGTCATAGCCTTCCCTTTCGTGTGGGATATCGTTTATGAAGAGGAGTTCAGTTCTTTCTTCAAAAGGAATTGTGGGAATGTCAGAACAGTTTTGAACCAAACTGGATGTTTCAGTAAAAGAGACTTAAAGCTCTCGTTGGAAAGATGCCAGAGCCCATCCCCATAGGGCAAAATGGACTCCATAACTGAGGAAGTGGAGGGAAGGAACCCAGGGCCTTATGTCCCTGCTCATGAGCCTAGGAGACTCCCCAGGAATGGAGATGAGCACCAAATCATTTTCAGTTCTCAAAAATACAAATGAACAGCTATAGAGACTAAAGTCAACCACAGAAATGCTGTAATAGGATTTTCTATTAAAGAATAACTTGACTATAATTCTACAAGATTCTAGCAAAAGGAAAAGGCTATTAACTACACCACCAATTGAAACCTCTTTGTTTTGGTTAGACTCAGGGCCTTAACCCTAACCCAGAAAGAGAAAGATATTACTCCATAGAAGCATTTGCTACCCGCCACCACCACCACTGCAGAGGCTGAGGGTTGTGACAAATGTCAGCAGCTACACCCTGGCAGAGTAGGTCTCTGCCATTTTACCTAGCATGATTAATAGGACTATTTCATTTGAATAATGAAATTGATTCTATGCCTGGTTAAAAAAGATGAGATCTAGCCAAATGTCATGCCAATTCATTTCTTTCTCCTTTTTCTTTCTTTTCTTTTTGATTCTTGCAGTTGTGTCTTCTTTAAAAATAGATATTTTAAAAAATAAATGGATAAAATATTTATTTTTAATTGACAAATAAAAATTACATGTACTTGTGATATGCAACATGATGCTTTGAAATATGGATTGGGAAATAGCTAAATCGAGCTAATGAACATGTACATTATCGCATATGGTCACCATTCTCTTTCTAGTGAAAACTCTTAAAATGACACTCTCTTAGCAATTTTCAAGTGCGTAGCACATTGTTTTAAAACACAAACACCATGTTTTACAGTAGATTGTAATCCAGAGTCATTCCTTCCTGTCTCTCAAGACCACTGATTCTTCATCCCAGATACCCTGGGGGTGTCTCTCCAATGGTGTCCTCCCTAACATTACCTCCTGTTCGTGCACTTGTGAAGGGCTTGCTGTGTAAGCCGTGCTGGGCTGTGGTGGTGACACACCACAGGGAGATGAGAACCAAGGACTAACTAAAGCACCAAGCACTGTGGCCACTGGTCTATTAGCACTATGGAGCCGGATGCATAAGATATACAGGGCAGAGCATCCTGTGCAGGAGTTCTTGAGCCTGAATCCAGGCCTCTTCCTGTTCTGGGGAGCTCCTCTATTAATGAAACCACTGGGAAAGCCTCCAGCCACATGCCCATTTCCCTACCCTGCTGCCTGAACTTCATTTCTGCATCAGACCATGTCAACTCTCTCATTAAAACCCTTCTGTGGTCCCCTATTGTGGCAGGCAGGGAAAGCGCCAAACTTCTTGATCCTACTTATAAAACCTTCAAACTCAACCTGCCCTTTTTTTTCCCCCAAATAGCACTCTCTCATACTACCTATTTACTATCCTCACAGTCTATGAAATAGGAAAGAATAGAAATGAAAATATCCACTCTGCCTTAAAATGTTACCATCAGTCTCATTTTCAACCACTCTCTTTCGCCCGTGGCAATCAATCCAATGGATCATTTTCCTAATGAGTGCTGTTCACACTTTGCATAACTCTTTCAACTATCAAGACACTGAATGGCTTTGATGAACACAGACAATCAGCGAGTGATTATTTACTGTCCTGAAGTATTCGCAGAGGCTCAAGGCAAGTGCATGGCATGTAGTACTCCTGCTGCAGGCCACCCGCAACAAGTCCTGCTCTTAGGAATGTTGAGTCCGTGCTTCTAGATGAATGCCATCTCTGGAGGAAAGGAGACCCAAGGAACGACCCCCTCTCCTTCAGAGGAGTGGGCCATTGCATCAGTTTTTGTTCATTTATTTCATTATTTGTATATTAAACAGTTGCAAGTTAGTTAAATACTGTGTTGTAAACATGGACCCGATCCCTGGCGATCTTCCAGTTCTTTCTATGTTAAGTTTGTAATTTTTTTTTTTTTGGAAAACCACACACATTTATTTTATCTAAGTTTTATGGGACATGAGAACCTTTGTAAGGAAATAAAGACCTGAAGAAACTGTTAAATTTTTAAAATAGTAATTTTGATGAGAATCAAGACAGTCATGGAGAAAGATGATGGAGCGAAAATAGGATCTAAGAGTAAAACTGGGGGAATTTAGCAAGGCCTGTTTGCTCAGGTTCCTCTCAGTGACCTTTTGTCTTCAGAGAGAAGGATGCTCTTTTCCTCAGGTGTAGGAGGGCGCCTCTCATATGAGCAATCTTATGACTTGCTTGGGGGAGATGAAAAGAGGGTAGCCAGAGAGACCTTCCTGTTTCTGAAGTTTTCTCAAATTCCTTCAGTTTAAACTATCCAATGTGCCAACATGACAAATCTTGAGGCAGCCTGTCTAGAGCCTGTTAATACTCTTCCTCAGTTCCTATCTGCAGGATGAGTGTGTTCTCATAATTCCTGGAGGACCTGTTACTGTCCATCTGTGTCCTTCCTGCAAATGCTAGGATCTTAAAGGAAGGGACCAGTTTGTGGCTGAGGAAGCTGAGGGTTCAGAAAGGGTCATTTGAAAGATTCTTAAAGAATGAATTAAAGGGTCTTTGGTGACAAGAGGAGTAGGCGTGTGTATGCGTTTAAGGAATGGGCTAGTGGTAGCAGGTGGATGACAAAGAAATCGCTGTCCTGTCAGAAGGAATCAAAATGCAAAAGTAGCTTAGAAACTATGTTGTATGTTTGGAAAACGATGGATGTTCAGCACGGCTTGAGGAAAGCAGCCAAGCATGGGAAGGATGCAGAGAGAAGCATTGCTGGAAGGTAAGCAGGACCAGATGGTACTAAGGAGCTCAAATTTGTAAGCACAGGGGAGTCCAGAGAAATCTCCATGCAAGAGAATGAGACAATCAGATGTTTTTTGGAATAAAAATTGGGTATCATATGGTGGATGGATTTGAGAAGACCAGTATTTAATGACTGCTTTGTAGAAGTGACCACAACCTGGAAAGTTCCATGCTGTGTCCAGCTAACTCTGCATCTTGTGTCTTTGTGTGTGTCTTCTAGTGACTGTGCTGGCCATTTTCCATGAACTGCACGTCGACCCCGACCTGTATACCCTCTTGTTTGGAGAGAGCGTGTTGAATGATGCAGTGGCCATAGTCCTTACATAGTAAGTACCAGAACTTGGCCTATGTTCCTTTAACCGCATGAAATATGTCCACTTAGAGATCATTCCCTATGTCCTTAACAATATCTTTTCTGTATGTATGTCATAGAGATACAGGCAATTTCTAGCTTTTAAGGAATTATCACAGAAAATCTCCAATAATGGGCACAATTCATTAGGCGCCTAATTTCTAATACTATTAATGGGTTTTGCATTTCCAGCTTATTACAAGAAACTACCCAGAGGCTAACAGATTTTTTTCCCTCACTGCATATCTTTAGCCAATCCACTTAGGGTTCCTCAAATGCACATAAATGAGCTTTCTTCATTTCAAATCAATATCATTTTTTTTTCTCCTCATGCAAGTCACTTTCCAGAAAATACACTAACAGAAGCCTTTGCCTTTATGGGGAGGTTGGCAGATTGGAGCTAGAACTTGAGGGTCAGAACACTTTTATTTCTCGGTGCAAATGCAATGATTTAGAGGAATGCACACGTCTTTAAATCATCCTCTGACAAAAACTGAAGGAGCTTCAGGTAAGAGCTAATGTAATGCCCCTTTGTGCTGGAGGATGTGCTCTTTGAGACGAGAACCAGTGCTCTTTCTGCAAGTCCTCTTTAGACACTTATCATTTATATTTAATAAATGCCACTTTGGTGGCTTGTACTATGTCAGAGGTCTCTTCTTGGTTTTAGATTAAAACCAACATTTTGGGCAACTGTCAGATATCCGAAAGGAAAGTAGCTATCTGATAATTAAATGTGACAACGGGATTCAATTCTGAGTGTTAATTACTTCACATGCAGTTGAAAATGTATTGTGAAGTAACAAAGGATTTTAAAAGTCAGATCTCACAGAGGGGAGTAAGAGAGAAGCAGAACTACTCTTTTTTTTTTTTTCTTCCTCCTACCAGTTGACATTTCTTAAAGCTGCTGCCCTAAAGTCGCTACTAAATTCAGCAACTTTCAAGTGAGTCTCCAAATACATTTTACCTGGCCACAGAAGAAGGGGCCTTTCCTGCCTTAAAGGAAAATATCAGCAAGTGCAAATTAAAAGCAAAAGTCATGGGCAGATTCACAAATGTTAAAATGATGCTTTTAAAGAGACATCAAGAGCAATTAATTAGGACATCAGAAATCCCTGTCCAAGAAATACTAACATTAAAGCAACATCGGGAGAAAAAATTTTTAAAAAACAGATGAGTCCCTCAGTTTTACTTCCTGAGCTGCCAAGTTGGGAAAGGCCAAATGAAGCAAACCCACTAAAGTGCAAATGAGCTCAGGAGAGAACCACGCAGCTACAACGACTGCCCAGCCTTTGTGTGATGGGCACTGTAGCCACGGTGGTTTCCCATTAAAAATGCAGACACTTCAGATGAATATTGCTGCCATGGGGTGCAGGCCTGGGGGCATCTGAAACCAAGCATGTCCTGCCTCCCTGAGCCAACACCTGGTTATTATTGGCAATGTCTCTCCTTCCCCTGTACCCATGTCTTCGCCATAAAAATGTGGTTGGCACTGTGCCAAGGTTCTTTTCCGATCAGGAGATATTGCCACTCTAGCTGCTCCCCCCACCCCCAGCTTCCCAGTTTTGGCGATTCTGGTATTGTGCACAGTGACCCAAATGAGTTCCGATTCAAATAGAGGTCATGGTAGTTAAGAACCTTTGGCTGCCCAAAGTCTCCAGTACAGATCCACCCACTCTTCTTTACCTGGTGCATTTGACCTCACCAGCCCCTTCCGTGAGCTCAGCTGCATCCCCCCCAGTGCACTTGCGGTGGCCGTCCTGGGTGTGCACTCTGTCCCTCCAGTGCTGCCTGTGGTCAGCCACCCCGTGCCCAGCACAGCCTTCCCGGTGTTGTTCTACCCTCACTCTCTTGCTTCTTAAATGCACTTTGTAGCGTGCATGATGATGTCTTCACGATCTACTTAGACACAATTCCTTCTCCTTGGGGAGCCTCATCCCACCTTCTGTCTTCCAGCAATTTTCTAGCTCCCTTAGGAAGATCCTATGCAGATATCTTGAAAGGGTTTCCATGACTTTCAGACCAAAAGTTCAACCATTTGTCTCCCTCCTTTTCTTTCCTTTCACACTGAGCCACACGCAGCACGCTGGCAGCTCTCTGGGAGACAGCACCATGGCTTCCCTCGGTTCCCTCACCCTCCGTTGCCCTCCCAGCTTCTGACTCTGCCTAATGGTCTCTCAACTCACCACCGTCTGCTCCTTCAGGAACCAGCAGCCACCAGGCTAAGGCCCCACCTCACCCCTGTGCCTACCTCTATCAATCCCTATCTAGCTAGCACTGGACTACATGTATGTTTGCCTTTGTAAATTGTAACCTTTTGAAAGCAAAGAATATGAACTTGAAGTTTGTGTTCAAAGAACCAACAAAAACTGTTTTGTGTATTTTCCCTTTCTTAGTTGCACTTTGGGAAGGTTTTGAAGTTTAAGAATACTGACAGGGGCTGGGGATATGGCTCAGTGGTCAAGTGCTTGCCTAGCACACATGAGGCCCAGATTTGATCCCTAGCACCACACACACACACACACACACACACACACACACACACAATAGTGATAGAGCTATTCTTGTATCACAGAAAATGCTACACATTTTGATGTATAATTAGGAATGCATTACCCCCCCACACATTTTATCCATGAGAGATATATTTCAAGACCCTGATAAGAAACCTGAAACCATGAATTTTTATTGTTTTTTTCCTATATATACATCTATACTTACATTAAAGTTTATAAATCAGGCACAGTAAGAGATTCAACAACAATAACTAGTCATAGAATAATTATAACAGTATACTGTAATAAAAGTTATTTAAATTTTGTGAACTTTTATTTTGGAATTTCCCATGTATATTTTCAGACTTCAATTGACCATGATTTAATGAAATTGCAGAAAGCAAAATTATGGATATATAATCAAGACTACTGTAATAAAGAACCCAAATTATGGACAACAAAGGCCCTTGGCAGTGTCTACAGAGGCCCTTTGGAATGGCCACGCACTTTTATTTAGCTTCGCATCTTCTTCCAGATAATACCGCTTAAGAACCATCCTCTTTGGTTTTAGTGTTTTTATATTTTTAATTGTTAGTGTTGTGACAATACTGTGCTGCCACATTTAGCCACAGACTGTGCTGGTCTTAGACTGTGCTGGTCTAAGAAGCAATTAATTATAATACTGTTTCTTGGGTTAAATGGTCTCCATATTTTAGGCAATTAACTTATAATTGAATTTCATGACCACAACTCTTATACATAGCACCAGATAATAGGTGCTACATTTTTTTGTTTGGGGGGTGGGGTTCCTTTTCTTTTTTTAGTGCAGTACTAGGAATCAGACCCAGGGCTCACACATGCTAGGCGAGTTCTCTGCCACTGAGCTATTCCTCCAGCCTTTATACCATGTCCCTGTAGTTGTAAATGATCCAGAATTATTTGTCCTAAAATAGAAGTAACTTTATTTAGCACAAAAGTTCTGAAATTAGCTTGTCCCTAACCTACACTCTTATTTCAAGTGTCCAAGAACACCACGACCAAACCTGCACCCATACTGGTTCACGAGTTCCACATGATGGATTTGCATTTCCAAAAGTTGTTCAACAGGCCATGAAGGGAGGCAAAAGATGTGGTGGAGAGATCTGGAGGGGTATGTGCCTGTGAATCCTGAACAGAGACATTAATTTCATGTGCAGCGTGGCAGAGTAGAAAGATGCTAGAATGAGAAGTTAGAAGATCCGTGTCAGGATTGCCGCTAATTCACTATGCAGTCTTATAGTTGACCAGGAACCATCCTAAACTGGAGTAAACAAAAAGGGAGTCTGTGTTGGCTGATTTAAATGAGCAGCAGAAATAGAAATGGCTGAGGAAAGGACCCAGAGAAACGAGCAGGTCCCTCCTTCCTCACTCAACTTTTCCCTGGCTAGCTCCCTCTTCTGGTCACAAGATGGCTGCCAGCATCTTGCAGTGCTGTCTCTCTCTTTCAAGAGACTAGGAGAGAATCTCTGTCCCATCCTAAATCGTGGTACCTGGTAGATTCGGATACAGTTTCAGACTGCCTTGGAGCTAGTCACTTTGGCCAGAGGAGTGTACTATATTTACTGGCTCAGGCCTAAATTACATGGCCATGAGTTCAAGGGTATGATTGGCTTGATTTGGAAATCCGTTGAGCTGAGACCAGGAAGGTGGTATTATTGTTCAGGTAATATTGACATCATAAAGGAAAAGTCGACGCTACATAAAAAAAAACAACAAAACCTAGAGGACCATACAGTGGTTCTGCATGGTCATAAACTGTGTGTACTTATTTCCTTATCTGGAAATATAAGAATAGTTGTTTTATTATAAAATTTATGACAAAATTATCCTAAGTAACAAATAGGGCAATACAATTGGAAAGGTTCTATATCTTTATCATCTATGTAGTCTGTGCTACACAAATCAAATACACTAACATGATTTACATCATTTGTTTTAGCATCTTTCCCTCTACTTACACAGATCTTTCTATTTTCATTAAAACGACTACAGATAAACCTGCTTCCAGTGAAGCATTCCTTCATAACTATGGCATTTTATGATCCAAAGAATATAACCATTTTTTTTTAATAAAATGTTTATTTTTTAGTTGTAGGTGGACAGAATATCTTTATTTTTTATTTTTATGTGGTGCTGAGGATCGAACCCAGTGCCTCACAAGTGCTAGGCAGGCATGCTACCACTGCGCCATAACCCCAGCCCAAGAATATAACCATTTTTACATGTGATTTCCCCCATTAGGAATGAAATAGTTAAGACATTGTCTAAAGTTGATAAATCAAGAAATAGAGGTTGAAGTATATGACTTAAAGTTACAAAGTACATGCAACCAAAATTGATGTTGCTCCAGTAAAGTACAGGAAGGTAAATTTCGCATCTCTCACAGTAAGATATCCAGAGATGCAGTACAGAGCTGATAAATCAGGAAATGGAGCTGTATGCCGTTTACTAAGTCGTGAGGCAGCCATCAGAAGAAATAAAAACATAAATGGATAACATCAAATGCCTTTGCTGTGTAGGATCATGATTTAGGCAAAGCGGACAAAGATAATTTAATTCTTTATTTTATATTCATCTGTATTGTCTGAATGTTTTTAATGTGTTTCAATTATATTGATTTAAATATTCTTCATTCGATAAAGATATCAAAAGCAGAAACTATAAAGAAAAAGCCAATTTACTTGATAACAATTGAGTCAAGTCATTCCCTCCTAGGCAAAAACCATGACAGAAAACTAAATGGCAAGTAAGAAACCAAGGGAAGAATTTAAATACATGTGTAATATGTGCTGAATTGTTAATCTCCTCAATATACCACACTCACTAGTTAGGTTGCCTTGGGTAAGTTACTTAACCTCTCTGGGCCTCAGCTGCCTCAATGAATGTAAAATAGCATTCATTAGTACTTACCTCATTGGGTAGAATTAACAACAGAGCACCTAGTCTGGGGCCTCACTCAGAGCACTCATTACACTGTGGTTTATTAATCCCAGCTGTTACTTTCATCATTAAAGACCCAAAATAAAAGGTCAGCATAATATAAAAATGGCAAAGAATATAAATAGGCAACAAACAAAAAGGAAAAAGCCAGACCTGGTGTAAGTGGAAGTTTGAGAAATGAGAACCTGCCCGTATCACTGGTGAAAAGTGAGAAAGATTTTACAAAGGAAATTTAGCAGTATTTACGGAGTCATTAGACTTTGCGAATCATTTGATCCAGAAATTTCATTTCCAGAAAGTTATCCTAACAAGTAATTAAGGACTTGTGCAATAATTTCTCCATGAAAATGAGTGCATTGATTAGGGTCAGAAGTTGTACAAAGTGGTTACTAGCTTGTTGAGCAAATTGTGGTACATTGACGTCATGGGACCCTGTGCAGTTTTTTAAGATGACATAGAATGAAATGTGTGGATGTAAAAAGATATTCACAATATACTTTAAAGCAGATAAGAAAAAACTTAATATATACAGTTTTATTTAACAAATAGTAACATTTATGTTTAATAAATATTGCTAGGAAAATTTAATATATAATAAGATCTAGTTTGATTAAAAAAATCACAGTCAAATATATGTGGGCTTATATATTATTACAATATGCCATATATCTATTAACATGTAATACATTAAATTATGTATAATTTATATATTCATTAAAAATGAAATTTTTTATGTTTATGTTATCTATAGCAATGGCATACAACATATATAAAATGTATACTATTTACATATAATTATAATTTATATATATATTCAAAGGGTTATGTGGAATCACAGGTTATCTTTATTTTCTTCTTTTGGCTTATCTATATCTGTTAGAAATAGAGGAAAATACTTACAATCGACTGTGTCCCAAAGAACGAATCCTCATTAACATAGTTGATAATTGGCAATCTTCATTTAATGCAGATTCCACAGAGATAGATATCTGGCTTTTTTTTTTCCTATCCAAGAAAGAACAGAGAGAAGATTTTGGATGTTTTTGGCCCTTTATCTGCAGCACAGAACTATTGCTGGCATTGTACTGAAATCTCCACTTGTAAAATAATTCCACAGTGTGCAAATGCTTCCAGATTTTCTTAGAACTAAAATAAGTCCCTCATTAAACAGCTGGCTCTTAGATGACAATAAATACATACTTGGTACCTTTATTCCCTGTAAAGCAGATGCTTAGAAGGAAATTCAATGCAGTTCATTAAAAGAAGAGAGAGAGAAATGGAGCATCCATTTTCTCATTTTAAATGAGAGTGTTATGCTGCTTGGAAGTTCTTACTAGGAAATGTCATTTAAAGTGTGATGCCAGTGAATGCTTGGCACTTAGAGTGAGTGATATTTTGAAAGACCGCATTTCTTAGAGCACATGCATCTTAAGGGAAATTTAACATGAAAGTTAATGGGATGGCTATAAGGCTCAAATACCATGGAACCCAAAGGAGCCTTGAGAGATTAGCCAGCCGCTCAACAAAAAATACTGAACACCTGCCATGCCGGACATTATGCTGAGTGTTGGGGATATAGTTTGGATGGGCATAGTCACCCATCCCTGCCCTCAATAACTCCTCACTGAAATAGGCAAACAATAGCTATAACAGGATTTGATATGCTCTAAAAAAAAAAATCATCTCAGAAAATGGCTGTGTAGGGTTTGGTCATAAAAATGTGTCCCTAAGGAAACCCTCGTCTTTATCTAGTAGCATCACCTCTAAAAAGACTGCAAGCTCATTGAAGGCGTCTTGCACTTTTATCCAACCCCACAACACACAGTTAATTATTCGGTGGGCCCTCCAGGAATTCTTCAAGGAGGGAATTAATATCTCTTCAGATGCAGATGGGGACCTTTTACTAATTCTCTCATTAAAATCTATTCCAGAGGATGGATGTTTAATATTCTTTATTCTGTTCCTTCCAACTATTTGAAAAGCCTTATTCGTTACCCTCATTAGCTCTAATCTTCTCCCATTTGACCCCTGGCTCTATGCAGAGGTGATAAGAAGGTGTTCCCTTTGATGAGAATATGCTGAAACTTATTCATCAAAAATAAGAATCAGAACCAGAAAGTATAATATTTCTGATGAATCTGCTTAACTTAAGTTTCCTGTATCTCGATGCATCTTTCTGAAGGTAATTCACTTTGATATTTGCCTTGGAAACCGATAATCAGCATGAAACTCATTTGTTTTGATGCCTATCTAGATACTGGTGTGGTACATAATTAAATGAAAAATAAGTTATGGCCCTTTTGCTTAAGGATTCTGTGTCCAGGCAGTCAGTCCCATGCTGACTTCATTTCTTGGACACCAGGTGGCGTCACATGGCAGGAATGGGAAGGGCATCCTAGGATCTTTAGAAAGAAGCTGGGCAGCAGTGCCCAGCTGACACCCAGCTGTGGGGCACAGGTGTTGGCTGTCCACAGCCCTCTTGCTGCAGTCGCCTTATTTAGTTTTTGCTCATTCCTGATCCTTGGTTCCTGTTTCCTATAACTCTGCCATCTTTCTCACTCCAGCTCTCTCTTAATGTCCCTGTTCAGATTACTAGGACTTGACCTTGGTTTTATCCTGTGACTCCCCTTGTCCCTCGGATTAGATCTGATGTTTGCTCCCTGCTTCCCTGGATCTCAGCCCCCGTGACAGAGAGCTTGGTTTACACATGTCAAGCCAGGCATGACAAAGTGGCCTATCAAAAAGAAATAAGTGAAAGAAATCTATATTGATAGTTTCTCATCTCCATGCCATTGTGCTTTAATTTATTGGTGTATAAGTCAGATGTAACTGACAGGAACTCAATTCAAATTAGTTTAAGTAAAGGAATTCACTGGCCATTTAGCAGGAGTTGAGCTGACTCTGAGCAGGCCAGGCTCAGGGATTCGAATGTGGCTGTCTATTCTTTCTTTTTCTCTCTTGGCCCTGATTTGCCTCTAACTGCTAGCTTCATCCTTTCCTAGTACAGATAGGTGGTTTGCTCTTTGATGCAGAAGATGGTGACTAATGGCATGTCCAGGCTTATATTTTTTAGCTCCAATTAACACTTCATTCTTTCAATGTTTGCATATCAGTCACAACACTGGCTCAGTTGGCTCAGAAAGTCGCCACTAGCCCAATGATATAGTCCTCCAAGGGAATTAAGCATGACAATTACTTAGATCTGAATCATACCCCTGTAGCCAACAGCATGGAATCCGTGAAAGTGGTTGGAGGACAAGCTTGATGGGTATCCTCAAATAATAACTGCCATGTTCCATAATAGAACGTTCAGAATGTGGTGAGCTGAAACCAAACTCACAGGCCCTTGGCCACTCAGAAGTTCTTTATTTAAAAAGGCAAGTGTTCTTTTCTAAATGTAGAGTTGTATTTGAAGAAGAGAAAAGGACATTCCTTACATGTGAGAAATTAGGGAGAAATAACAGCCAAAGTAGAAGAGCACCATCCTAAGGATTTTGTATAGGTTCAGAGGTTTCGGTGCTGGAATCCCATTTCGGTATGGAAATCAGAGCCCCTTCTTTTAGCCTTGTGATGCAACTTAAGCAAAGTTCTTTCAATAAGGCCTTTGGTTCCAGGTTTCCATCAGCCTTAGGAAAGAGTAAAGAAACTTGCTATCCACCTGTAATTTAAGAAATCAAAATCTCTGGCCCAGGCAGTTGTGGTATAGGAAATGCAAGCCAATCAACTCACGTAAGAAGTTTTCAGGACTTCTAAAACAATTGTCCCAGCTCTACTTCCCCCCCAAATTCAGACTATACCAAAACTGATATAAAGTGATACTTTCACACCCACGCACATGGAAATCCCACAGGGAAAAGAAAAAGCCAATCCTTCCTGAAAATGAGCTCACAAAAAAAGAAAAAGGCCACCAAAGGAAATCACTCTGCCATGACAGAAAGCCAGGATATAAGCAAAGCAAAAGTCAATCACAAGAATACGCATCCTAAGGAACTCAACCACACATTACAAAAAGATCATAAAATGGACATGTTAAAAATGACTAAGGAGGTTGATGGAGGAGCAGAAAAATTAGGAGACTGTGGCATAAGAGAGAAAAGAAGAACTTTTCAAAATGGGAAAATGCAAATATTGACATTAAAAACTACATGGATGACATAAATATCGTATTGAACCAACTGGCAAAACAGAAGATAAATTTGGGAAGTGTCCCAGAATGCACACAGACAAAAGATATCAAAGGCTGGTTAAGAAACATGGAGGATGGGCTGAGGTTGTGGCTCAGGAGTAGAGCGCTTGCTAGCATGTGTGAGGCACTGGGTTTGATTCTCAGCACCACATATTAATTAATTAATTCAAGGTCAATTGACAACTAAAAATATTTAAATAAGGAAAAAAGAAACATGGAGGAAAGCATGAGAAAATCCAGAACAAAACAATAAAATTTTCAAAAGGAGGAACTAAGCAGAAGTGAGCAGAATTGATTTGTGGCAATATTTGAAGAGAAGGTGGATAATAATTTTATAAAATTAAAGAGACAAATCATATTGTGCTCAGAGCTGGATAAATCCAAACTAATACACATTGGAACACATTGTAGTTTTTAGGGTTTGTGTGTATATATATGTTCTTATGTATTTTTAATTTAAAAGAGTTTATTTGAACAAAGTTTCATGAATTGGGTAGCACAGGCTGCAAGTAACTGGGACTCCACCAATGGGGCACAAGAGGAAAATGTATATACAGTGTTTGAGGAAGAAATGAAAAGGAAATGATGACATTATTAAAGTGAAGTGAGACATGAGATCATCAAAGACAAAGTGGGAGTCTTAAAAGCATTCAGAGAGATGAGACAGATTACTTACAATGAAGATTATTTATACATAGTTTGGATGGCAACAGATTTTTCACTGACAACAATAGCATAAGAAGGTAAATAATGTATGTTCAAAGTATCACAGGGAAATAACCAATAGTCTAGGTCCTAAATTCAAATAAAATATTATTTAAAAAGAAGAATGAAATACATTTCCAGACTGGCAGTTTACCACTCATAGATAATCAATGATAGATCTTCCAAGGGATATGATTAAGTAGAAACAGTAAACTGAACTCAGAAGTGAGAAGCAAAGAATGTTAAGCAAAGAAATTGGCAGAAACATTCATAAATGAGGGGTGACTGTGAAAAAATATGATGATGATTAATGGGTAGAGCCAATTATTCCATAATTCACTATGGACATTCAAAGGTGGTGGACATTAGATTGTCATGGAGGGAGAGATAATGCAGAGAAAGTGGAGATACAACAAAAGACCTGTTTAAAACTATTTCAGGTTTCACTTAAGTAGCCATTTTCATCAAAATATTTTTTAAATGGTGCCAAAGAGTCTGACAACAGTTAATTCTTCTCTATGTGGTATATAAATGTTGAAATCAAGCTCTATCTGTGGGTAGTCTTCAACAGTTTCAAACCATGCAAAAGATACCTATCTGTTAGAAACTGATAAAGTCCCTCCTCTTTCCCTTGGTCATCCTGCTTTCTCTTACTCTCTACTGTGATTACCTCATGTTCTCTCACTGTCAGAGTTAGGATCACACTAGGAATTCACCCCTTCAGTTCTCTACAATTCCTGGGGAGAAGATACCCCCACTAGTAGTGAGCAGAGGACATCTCCTGTCACACCCGTTATTCATGTGCTGTGCAATGGAGATGTTTCTAAAATTGTTCTTTATGTGTACAAAATTAAAAATTGTCTTTTAAATGCAAATTTGAGCTGATATTTCTCAGCAACAAAGCAGTTTGAGAGAGAGTTGGAGGAGGTAGTTCTGTCTTTGACTGCATACTATTATTAATTCCTAGTAGCTCCTTATTCATTTTAGCCTCCTGTTTGAAATTTAGTCTCTCTTGATTGGATGGCCCAGGGAGATTCTCTAGTCTGGACCCAGAATGACAAGCCATGTATTAAAGACAGTGATTCTCACTGAGCAAAAAGCACATTAGGAAAGGTGGTACGAGGGTTCTAATAGAATAACTAAGAAATCGTTAATCTAAGGGACCAGAATAGCCATGCTGAAATGATCCCTTCATTTTCTTTCTGTAGTCAATCTACTTAGAAAGCTGAATCATAATCAGCATCCATTTTATTAATTCACCACAGGAAATTACTGTCATTGGGATTTCAAGTACCCCAAAGATCATATGATAAAAGCAACCTTGCCTGAAGCAGACCTGCATATTCAAGAAAATAATATCCGGGAGCTTGTAGGATGACCATGGGGTTGGATGGAGGGTAGATTGATGTGTAGGATGTTTATCTGCATCCTTCACCCAGAAGGTGTTGTGTTTCCAATGGGACTTGAAGTTTTGATGCGCTTGGCAATCACCTCCTGAACCCATAACAACATTTAGGATAACTCAGAACTATTCAAATGTGGTAAGATAAGTAAGTCTGGCTCTTTCTCCACTAAACAAAGCCGAGATGATAACTTGCAATGTTTGGTTCTGTGATTCTTCTCCATTCTTCCATGGCTGACCAATCCTTCTGACTGATATGTGGCACTTTTGTTGTGATATATTTGCCATTAATGTCCTTTAATACAGCAGAGAGGTGGTGACTGGTAGTGTTTGCCCTCTTTTTCTCTGTTGTGCCTGGGTATACATTCATAGGATCGTGCTTAGTGGCAGCTGGTAGTTCTAAACTAGGTACCAGGGCTCTCTAGGAGAAAAATGAATCATGAATTTGGCCTCCTGTGAAGTAAGATTCCCTAAGGCTGACAAGCTGGCTTCTAGTAACAATATGATCTAAAACACTGAATGTTAAATTTTTTTTTTTTTTTTTTTTTTTGGTGGAAGCTCAGAAGCTTAGAATCTGAAGAAAATTATGTCTCTCCTCTCTGGGGAAAAATGTGCATCTAAACAAACAAACAAACAAAAACTCTGTAAGTAGTTACAGGAGCTCTGGATTAAGAATTTTTCATCTTATTTTCTTTCTAATGCCCTTAAGCCTGACTTCTCATTCTGAATCATCAAGAAAATATCTTTTATTTAAGGTGATCAATTCTGAATTCTAAGGAAAAAAATTTTTTTTTTTTGCTGGAGAACAAGAGGCCAAATCAATATGCAGTTATAATTTTGGTCCACATTAAAAACCTCTCTTGGCCTGGAGAATAATCTGTTCATATTACTTGGGCCTTGTAATGAATTTACATGGCAGGCGTATTGCAGGTTTTATGTGGGCGCTGCCTTACTGGGGCATGTAATGCTTAGGGAATCTGATTAAAACTTGGGGAAGGAGCAGCTGTTCAGCAATAGAGAGTGAACACAGGGCCCATTTTTCAGAGCCTGACTGCAAGGCCTGACAACCTCAGTAGCTCTTGGATGATAGATGAACTGTCTTTGAATGCCCAGCTCCTGTGCTAATAGCCTTAAAATATCGGTTGTTTATGGGAAAGAAGTTGGGAGCTCTTATCAATTTTCTTGTCCCATAAGGCCTCAAATACATCATTTTTTCATTGCCAGAAAGGCAGGCAGTGTTGAAGAGAAAAGGAAGAAATCCTTTCACCACTTAGAGGTCCCTCATGGGTTAACAGCAAGTTTCTTATCTTGGAAGATAGTGGAGTAACTGCTCAGACAATGCCTCCATGAAATGGGATTCCTAAAATCCAGAATGACCTCTCACTGGCATTATTCTGTGGAGTCAAAATCAAAATGTAGTTTCCTCTAATTTTTCTAAAGGTACTAAATCTAAATTGGATGCAGATGAAACTCAAATACCAAAGCCTATGCCAAATGACTTATTTTTCAAAGAGCAGTTAAATGGTCAACTTTGACCCAGTGCCCCATCAATGTGAGTGTGCCATATCTGTAGCCATTAATTTAAATCCTTACCCTAATTTGTTTGTAGGTTGGTCCTTTTTCATGTTTATTCTTGTTCTCATCTTCATCTGTCTACTCTGCTTTTATGGATATCAGAATATCTTCCAAGTGGAGTTAATTCTTCTCTGTGTGACAGCTGACCACGAAGATTTTCAGATGTGGTGTGTTCTCAGCCATCCAATGTTAGTCTTTTCATTAGCATGATTTTAAGAACACATTATGGAAGGAAAAAAAGCATACATGTATGCATTCCACTTTCTTTTTGTTAGTAAATCTGGTAAAAGTTTTGGTGGAAAAACATTAATCTTAGAACACACCTCAAACAAGGATTGGTGTGTGATTTGCTTCTCAAGTCAACCAACCTCTTCAGGCTGGCTGTCTCACTTTGTCAAGATGCAACTTTAACATACCTCACTCACCTTGAGAAATAAAAATCAGTTGAGATTTTAGAAGTGAGATTACACTGATGCTATCGATTATGAAGTAAATAAGATGAACTTGATGGGAAAACAAGACTGCAGAAAACCAAAGCCCAAAACACATATAATTACTCACTTAAGATGGACATAACAGGCTATTATATCCATCACACAGGAATGGTTTGAAATTTTGAAAAGTGAAATGGTAGAAATTTAAAGTATGGAAACCAAAATAAAGTATTTAATAGATATAATTGTCTAATTAGAAAACACAAGAGACAAATGGCAAAATACTAGAGAACACAAAGATCTGGCTGAACAGAAGACTGACACACAAAAATCAATAGCTTTCCTGGACTTCAGCAACAATTAATGATAAAATATAATGAGAAAAACTGTTCTTTTCCCAGTAGCACTTAACAATCTGATATAATTAGAATAGACTTAAATAATAAATGTACAAGATACTTGCACAGAAAAAAGTTAATTTTGGTCAAGGGCAAAATAGCCTCAAAAAATGAGAAGAGCTATTATGAGATAGGATGGGAGAATTCAATATTGTCAAGTAGTCAACTCTCCTTCAAGTAATCTGTATACGCAGAGTAACCTCAATTCTAACATCCCAACAGATTTTGGTGGGGAGGTACTAGGGATTGAACCCAAAGGTGCTTTATGACTGTGCTACATCCCCAACCCTTTTTATTTTTTATTTTGAGAAAAGATCTCACTAAGTTTCCCAGGCTAGCTTCAAATGTGTGGTCATTTGTGTGCCTCACATCAAATATATGTCTCAGCCTCACGAATAACTGGGATTACAGGCATATGTCAATATACCCACCTTGAAGAGCAGGATAAAATATCTTTACTCTACTGGACTTCCTCAGGAAAAACTAAAACTAACAAGAATAAAAAATTTCATAGTACTTGTAACAGAAAAATAGTCTCAACTCCAAACTATAAACTATGAAATATTCAAGCATGACAATATTGCTGATGAATAATCTTGGACAAGAGATAGAAAGAAGCTAGGCCAAGTAGGTTCCTCTCAGACCTAACCAGCACATCCCTTTACTGAAAGGACCAGCTAGTGTTCCATTGTTTAGAGGACAGATAAAATCAGGTGGATGGGCCAATGGAGAAATTAAGAAAAACAGCTTGACCTTGGAAGTGGAAGACAAATAGAAATCATGCTGACCCATTTCTTGTTTCTTAGCCAGGGACACTACTGGAGGGTATTTGCACAGAACTGGGGCAGGGCAGCAATTTCCAAATCAAAACATGATTATTTCTGCAGTGTATGGTGCTTTTCTCTATACCATCTCCATTTGAATGCCATGAACTACAAAAAGATGTATTTCCAACAAAAAGGAAAAAACAAAGCGTAGTCCCCAAATTCTTGGACGCTACTCTTATCCAGAATGGCTCTACATTTACTTCCCTCTAAGTCTATAGAATACATAGAAGGGATGCTAGGCCAGTTTCCAGGCCCAACCCTTTAGAGACTAGCAGCTTCGTTTCCTGTCCTTTGGAGAACTTGCTCTTGGAAGCTAAGCTGCTCTGTGGAGAATTACACCTGGCAAGAGAATGACAGCCAGCAAGACTCACCAGCTTTGAAATGAATCCTGCAACTCCTTCTGAGCTGCCCCAGCTGATACCACATGGAGCAGAAATAAGCTGAACCCACTGAGTCCCACCCAGTTGCAGAAGTATGAACCAAATAACTGATTGTTCTTTTAAGCCATTAAGTTGTGCCCTAGTTTGCAATGCAGCAATGAATAGCCAGAACAAACCCAAATTAAAACTTGCATTAGCTTCAACTTACTCCACTTTAGTTCACTCTTTTTGCTGTACGAGTCTTAAATTAGCAGCCATTTTTTAAAAGATGAATGCTATAGTTTGAATGTATCTCCCATTCTGCATGTGTCAGAAATTTAATTCCCCGTGCACAATGTTGAGAGGTGAGATCTTTAAGAGGCAATTTGGTTGTGAGAACTCTGCCCTCTTGAATGTACTAATGTTGTTATCATGGGAGTGGGTTAATTATTATAGGCCTAAGTTCCTCACAAAGGGGTGAATTTGGTCTCCTTTCCCCTCTCCTACTCCTTCTCCATTTCCCTCTCTTGCCCTTCCATCTTCCTCCATGAGATGATGTAGCATGAAAGCCCTCACCAGATATGGTCACTTGATCTGGAACTTCCCAGCCTTCGCTAAGAAATAAATATTTATTCTTTATAAATTACACTGTCTCAGGCATTCTGTTTTATCTGTACAAAATGCACTTTGGGAGGCTGAGACAGGAGAATCACAAGTTCAAAGCCAGCCTCAGCAAGGGTGAGGTGCTAAGCAACTCAGTGAGACCCCGTCTTTAAATAAAACACAAAATAGGGTTGGGATGAGGCTCAGTGGTGGAGTGCCCCTGAGTTCAATCCCTGGTACCAAAAAAAAAAAAAAAAAAGGAGGAAGTAGTACATGTTTGTCAATACAGTAAAATATGTATTTTTAAAAAACACTAGTAGAGTAAATTTAAGACAAAGAAGAGCCCACAATTCTCAAACAAATTTATCAAATGTCATGGAAACTTTTTAGGCAGAATTCCTCATTATCTTGAAGTACTTAAGGACAATATGGATCCATCTTGTTTCCCTCACCCTTTCTCCTTCTTTCCCTCTCTCAAGCACACAAAAATGTTCAGAGAAGAGATTCTAGATTTCATAGAAGAGACAGAATAATTAAGAGAGATCCAAAGTGTTCTGACAATGCTCAGAATAAAAGCTGGAGAACTAAAATCATGAAGAGATGAAGATACATTAGAAGCAACCAAAATAAGATGAACTTCTCTGAAAACGTTGGTAGGGACATAAAAGATGGACCATAGGAAACAGTACAAAGCAAAGTAGAAAAAATAAATAAAAATGGCTACAGAAAATATGATAGAAATTGATAACAGACAAATGAATGGTTTTGAAGAAGAAAACACATGGAAAATGTTTTAAAACACAGTCAAACAATATTCTCCTCAAGTTATGTAACAAATGGCTTGAAAGAGTATAAAGACTCATTGGACTCCAGGAAAATTTCATTTGGAATCAATAACAAAAGGAGATAATCTAATAATGTTACCGAATGTCAAGTTAAATAAAGAAATATAGGGCATCTGGGCAGAAAATTCAAGTCATTCACAGAAGCAGAAATAATCAGGTTGTCCTTCTTCTCAACCACAGTGACATTCAATTTCAGAAGATGGAAAAGCAGCACATTTTTACTTCTAAGGGAAAGAACGTGAAACTCAAGCCAAATTGTTCTTCCAATACGAAGGCCATAGATTGAGTGTTTTAATAAATGGTATGGGGCAGTGGGTTATTTCTCTGTGAGAAGAAGTTAAATGCTGAGTTCACATCATTCGTGAGGAGAAACTGTGGAAGGACTACAGGGAAAATGTTAAGAAAAACCATGAAAATATTAGAAATTTAGAAAATAATTTTGAATGCTAATGGCCTTTTTAATTAATATTCAAAACCTAGAAACAATAAAGAAAAAATTGAGCAATATATTAAGCAAATGTCAAAGATAAATAATCGCATTGAAGATAAAAGCATAAATAGAAGACAGATGATGAACTTGAAGAAAATATTTGTGGTATTTCTGACAGTCTTAATATCTTCAGTATACAAGGAACACCTACTAATCAATGTAAAAAAGATAACAACAATCTGAATTAAAAGTATGAATACACAGTTTACATATCTATGTGTATCTGTGTGAAGATAAAGATATATCTATGTGTATGGTCAATGTTGACAACAATAAAGAGGATTGGACACTCAGGTACTTTTTGTCAGTATCAGCCACAAATTTAAATGTGCCCAGTGAAGCTGCTTTTAGTAATCTATCTCAGGAAATATTTGCTTACATCAACAAATATATTTATGCACAGCACCATCACAATAACCACAAAAACGTAGACAGCCATGGTGTTTATTGATAAAGAAGGGATCACAATGTTTTGCTACATGCAAGCTTGGAGCCTTTAAAAAGCATAAGGCATGGAAAAATCTTTAAGACATTTTAAGTTACAAAATAAAGTTTCTGAAAAAGGCATATTGTATCATAGCATTTATTAAAAAGTACATCAGTATATAAATGCAAATAAATGGAACAGAATGGCTTTTGCATTTTTCTTTTTATACTTCTTCATTGCCTTAATCTTTAAGGCAGAGTATATTACTGTTGTACTTCTGTAATAAAAATGATTTAAGTAATACATGCATTTTAACGGGAATGTGAGTATCACTTCTGCTCACCTAATACAAGTTTTAAGTTGTGTTTCCTGTAGTATCATGATCACCTACAACTGGTATAACAGTTGGCCCTCTATCATTAGCAGATCTCTGTCTACTAATGAATGAATGAATAGTACATAGTGAGGACCCAATAGGTAGATGCTTGTAAAAGGTTTATAGAAGCATAAGGCATTAATGTGCCAGAAAAATCTGATTTTAAATGATGAAAGTAAAACCCTGGAATTCATGCGTATGTCTCTAATGCCAGAACAATTGATTGAAAGCTGAAATCTTTTGCCAACCAACCAGTTGTTTAAATGATTAGCTAAGTGATTGAACCAGCTGTTTTGGAACAGAATAGACCTAACCAGTTCTGTTAGAACCCTAACACCCTACTTAGCATTGTGCCCAGGTTTGTGGAACAGTTGTATCAATGTCCCAAACCATGAAAACAGCTTATCAAGTCAGCCAAATTTGAGATATATTACCCAATAGTGGACTTCCAAAAATAGAAATAAAACCATCCTCTCTAGTATCAAACAAAACCTTAAATTTTCCATTGAGATAGTTTTTCATTTGAGGTTTCAAATTCCTAGCTATATAAAAATGTTTATGAGATATGAGATGCTGGCACCATGATCTTGTCTCAGGAAAATATTTTTCCATAAAATCAAAGTTTATCGCCATGGATGGAAGGTCTAAATCCTTTGGGGACCAGTCAGATAATGCCAATGTACGATGGTTCAGGATATAAGACAACAAGAAGTGTTGGTTGGGACCAGGCACTAAGTGGAAGAACATGCCCTACAAATTGACTTAGGTTCCACTGTGATTTTAAACAGTGTGATGGCCAACCGTAAGTAGATATGGCCAATTTGTGACCCCAGGATTGATCACATTAAGCCTCTGATTTCACTAGAATCTTTTCATTGCCGCCCCCATCTCAGGCCATTCATTTCTACCTTTACTCTCTTATGCCTGCTATTTTATCAGCCAGGAATTCCCTCCAAGTCTTCTATCTCAAATGACCATAATTTTGCAAAGTTAGATGGCATCCTACCTCTCTGGCCGTCTCAAGAACTATTCAGCCACCAATTCCCATCTCTGAGCCTCCAGAGAAAACTCTGGAGCCATAGACTCTCCTAAGGAGAAAGAAAGTAAAGGTCAACCAATCCAATGATAGACAGGAATTGGTTTCCCATGTTCTCAGCCTGAAGTTACCCACCCAGATTTGGTGATCTCAAAAGAAGGCAGGACCACTTTGAGGAGCAGAGAGTCTTTCTTTCCACTGTTCGGTCACTGGCTTCCCTGTATCTTCAAGCCATGGACCTGGGACAACCTCTGTAAATTGTACAGCAACTGGCAGCCTATGTTTTCTTGGGCCTGCTCAGTGTTGACTGATGAGTTTTTAAGAAAAATTTGGATCTGTTGCCCAAATCTCCCTAAGGACAATCATAGGCAATAAGAAATTACCTCCTCTCCCCCACAACCCATGCACAATACCCCCGAACAGCCGGGATCATTCACCCTGGATGAGTGAGTTTGCACAGTGACTGTTCATGGAAGAACTAAGAGGAAAGGTGGTATTCCTTGTGCTCACTTCTCTGTCAAAGGAAAAAGAGTGAGGACAACCTCACCTGCCCGATCCCTCACCAACCTCACCTGCCCGACCCCTCACCAACCTCACCTGCCCGACCCCTCACCAACCTCGCCTGCCCGACCCCTGGGAAACTGCAACTTGCTAATGTTCCAGTATGGAACAAGAGCCTCCTCTCTTTGATACAAAAGCCATGTAAATATTTTAAAAAGTAAAGCTATTGAGAAGAATTAAATGTATTCTCTTCTGCAAACCCTGACCTTTAATCTATAAGACCTGGTTTTGCCTCTATTCATCATCCTAGTGGCTCTCCTGTGAACAAGTTTGTTTCTGTGTTCTCAAAGGTGCATTAAAGTTTTTGACCCAAATGCAGGGATTATTTTTAATCCCTTATAAATTTCTCTTGGATTTATGCACAGTGCTTGGCCTCTCATAGAAACATGTGGAATAATATGGAGACTTTAGAATTAGATGTAGGCAAAATTAAGTAATTGAGTATTGATTCTTGCAGCAATAAAATCCAATATTTCTAGTAGCTTGGCAGAAAGTTCTATTTAGAAACTTATTCTGTTTAATATTTCTATCAATGGCTGAGATCATGGGATAGACTGCAGGCTTGTCAAATTTGCAATAGATATGAATCTGAGACAGACTGCAAATACAGTGTGTAAAATACCAAGATTCCAAAAGATAGCAATAGGCTGGAGAAAGAGACTGCCTCCCATATTAAAGTTCAGTTTGATACAACCAGTCTCTGAATTATTAATTATCATGTCATAATCATCCTACCAGATTGTGTTGTAGACTGTTAACTGATGAATAACTCTAGGTAAGAGCATTTCCAAAGAAATATATTATAAGCAAAGTGTATAATCTTCAGAAAATACATTAGAATCTAAATTCATGTTCTTAACTTGTTAAAATGAGCAAATTAGAAAACCAAGCTGTGAGTCAGAACTCCGTTTTCCCCTTAATTTTTTACATAATGACCTCAACACAGGCCTGACAGCTCTGGTCATTTTTCCCCATGAACAACATAATTATTAATAAAATGGGCATTATATGAAAAATCTCACAAAGGTCAAAGCTTACCTTTGTTTCTACAGTTAAAGGAATAGCTTTGGCCTCTTGTTCACAAGATCATTTCTTCACTCAAACTGATATGTTCAGGGCAGCAAGTATTTGTGGTTATCCTGGAACTTTCTAGGAAGTAGCTATATTTCTAGGATTTATCCATTTTTCCTTTCCTTTCTCACATCTGGGGCATCTCTCTTGTGCCTGTGCCACAGTTGATCAGGCAAGTGGTTGTTCTCTGTTGTGGCTTCTCTGGGTTTTGTTTTCTCCCCCTACTCAAATTGATTGGTTTAGGGAGTTGTTTAAATGAGCACAGACACTGTCCAGAGAGCTCAAAGAAACAAACCCAAAGACAATTATTGCAAAGGATAACAAAAGGTTATCTCTCCATTTCTTTTTTTTTTTTCTTTATTCCCTTCACCCTTGACCAAGTTGAGGATAAATAGCTATTGAATTTAACAAAAAATACATATTTTTGTTCTTACATTGACTCTCATATTAGCAACTAAGGAAATAAAACTTGCATAGTTGGATTACCTTCCACCTCCTTGCTAAAAGTGATTTCTCTGCGGCTCTGTCTGGACATCCTCAAACAGCCCTTCAGACTTAGGCTCCCTGGGGATAGAAGGGCTTCTTTCCTTTTCTCTACTGCCTCCCTCATGCCTGGTGCCTAGCTCATAACACATGCTCAACAAAACTTTTCCTCTCCAACATGCCTTCTTCACCCAGCACTGTATCTTGCACAACTAGATGCTCAATGCACATTGTTGAGCAAGAATTTGGAGATCAAATGAGCTATCGAGCTTAGTAAATGATTGTCCATTAATCAATTAATGGCTTGAGTGGACAGACCATTTCTATCTTCATCACTTTTCCCCCATCTGTGACTGACTATAGTTACAGTTTAGAAATATTACCCTTTTCTCTTGATGATCTTTCTCAAAGGCAACTTTTACACATGCAGATGTTCCAGCAGAAAATAAGGAGATGGTCACGAATTCACCAAAAAGGGGCTTTAATTATTTAAACATAGTCAAGCTCCTCTGCTGATATTCATGACCATTTTACTCTCTTTGGTGAAAAAAAAATAATTAACTGAGCTATATTTTTTAAAGAAGAAATTTTTAGTGTATTAATCTTAAGGAAAATGAAACAGTTTTCACTGTGATGTTTTAAAATACATCTTTGTGCTTGATTCTTGGCATCTGTAAAGTGAAAGTGTTGATTAAATGCATCCTAATTTTATATAATGTAACTCAGATGCCACCAAAGTGTAGTTCAGAAAGTGATTTCATAGCTCAGAAGATGATTTGGTCTAACAGAAATAATCAACTAAAATGACTCAAATGTGTCTCTATAGTTCATCTTACTAACAGTGCATGTTACAAAATGAGTCACTGGAATATTGTATCTCCTTTAATCCTTCCATCTCTCCATCCTCCCTCTCTCTGTCCTTTAGTAAAAGAGCTTCTGCCCCCCTAGCTCACATTCTGAACAGAAGCATGCTCCCGGTGAGAAAGAAGTATTGTCAGAAGGATGTTTGGAAAGGATCGATGTATGTGTGGAGTGAGCTTAATGGTAAAATACAGAGTACATTCAATTAAGACATTAAACCAGAAATGCAAATACATTAAATAAACTCTGGCCTGTCCTCCTGGCAGCTTACAGTTTAATTGGAGCTGTTTAATTCACAGTGAGTTTGCAGTTTAATTCTCTAATTAAACTGAAGAAGTAAAATATTCATCTTCATCCAAGCTGTGCATTACCAGCTTCCTGCCCCCCTTTTTTTTGGCTCTTCATATTTTATCAATAATTTTGTTGTTCTCCATCACAGATGGAATTTTTCATTGTTCATTTCCCAGAACTAAATCCATGCATAGAGAATTCAGAAAAGTGAAAATAAACTCCATGTGGGAGATCATTAAAGGAAAGGGACCAAAGGGTGGGAAGTAGGGAGGGAGGGGGCAAATGCTGGGGAGTGATAGGAGTCAAATTATATGATTGTGGGGCTGCGGTTGTGGCTCAGTGG
>CM053409.1:11357967-11416812 GCA_028644305.1 Xerus rutilus
TCCTGCACCTTCCTGGTAGGAAGCTCAGGAGGGTTTTCCTACCAGGCAAGAGTGACTCCCTGCAGTGCCTCCAGGGAGGCCAAGAATGTTAGAGTGCTGAACTCCAGTGCCTATTTTAGGAGGCAGAATTAGAAGACTGAGAAGAGGCACTTTGAGCCCCCGTGAACTGTCCATAGTTATCCGTATCTACCAGCATTTCCAAATCTGGGATGCACCTTGAACCCCAGGGTCCTTTCTTCGGTCACCCTGGGATTACACCCATATTATGGAAGACCACCACCACTAGCCCCACAAACTTTTTTTAAAATTTTTTTCTTTTTAATTACACACGACAATAGAATATATTTTGGCAATCATACATACATGGAATGTAACTTCCCATTCTTGTGACTGTACATGATGTGGAGTTACACTGGTCATATATTCATATATGAACACAGGAAAGTTATATAGGATTCATTCTACTGTCTTTTCTATTCTCATCCCTCCTCACCACCACCCTTCCCTTCATTCTCCTTTGTCTAATCCAATGAAATTCTATTCTTACCTCCCCGCTCTTAGTGTGTGTTAGCATCCGCATGTCAGAGAGAACATTCGGCCTTTGGTTTTTTGGGATTGGCTTATTTCACTTAGCATGATAGTCTCCAGTTCAATCCATTCGTCTGTTGAAGGGCATCTAAGTTGGTTCCATAGTTTAGCTATTGTGAATTGAGCTGCTATAATCATTGATGTGGCTGTGTCACTGTAGTATGCTCATTTTAAGTCCTTTGGTCCTTTGGTTATATGCTGAGGAGTGAGATAACTGGGTCAAATGGTGGTTCCATTCCAAGTTTTCTGAGGAATCTCCATACTCCTTTCCAGGGTGGTTGTACCAATTTGTGGTCCCACCATCGATGTATGAGTGTGTCTTTGCCCCCACATCCTCATCAACACTTACTGTTACTTGTATTCTTGATAATTGCCGTTCTGACTGGAGTGAGATGAAATTTCAGTATAGTTGTCATTTGCATTTCTCTAATTGCTAGAGATGTAGAACATTTTTTCATGTTTGTTGACTGGTCAATTTCTTCTTCTGTGAAGTGTCTGTTTAGTTCCTTTGCTCATTTATTAATTGGGTTATTTATTTTTCTGGTGTAAAGTTTTTGAGTTCTTTATAGATACTGGAGATTAGCACTCTCTCTGAGATGCTGGTGGCCAAGATTTTCTCCTATTCTGTAGGCTCTCTCTTCATATTCTTGATTGTTTCTTTTGCTGTGAAGAATCTTTTTAGTTTGATAGCATCCCATTTATTGATTCTTGATTCTACTTTTTGCACTTAAGGAGTCTTGTTGAAGAACTAAATTCCTAAGCTGACATGATGGAGATTTGGGCCTACTTTTTCTTCTAGTAGGTACAGCGTCTCTGGTCTAATCCTAGATCCTTAATCCACTTTGAGTTGAGTTTTGTGCAGGGTGAGAGTTAGGAGTTTAATTTCATTTTGCTACATAAGGATTTCCAGTTTTCCCAGCACCATTTGTTGAAGAGGTTATCTTTTCTCCAATGTATGTTTATGGTGCCTTTGTCTAATATGAGATAACTGTATTTATTCCACATATTTTTTGCCAATCTCTTCCAAAGAACTTCTCTGTTCTAACTCAACTGCTGTCATCCTTAAGGCCCCTAGTGAATGAGATTGTCTTGACACAAGTTTAATCAGTAGGCCACAGAAAGGAGGCCCTAGGCTGAATTGCCTATAGAAATCTGCAGAGTATCCTCTAGTAAGGTTCAGGAAAGGGAAGGTGCTGATGGTCTTCCTCCCACCAGTCCAGCATTCTAAGATCTTGCACATGTTACCTTAGTCACAGTTGTGTTCTTGGTGGCTATACAGGTATCCCTGGGAGCCATTTTCTCTTTACCTTCTCTCTGATGCTTCCTGAAGGTGTTTCCCAATACTCTCCTGGATTTCTATAGAAGCATCTTGACTAGTCTCTCTGCCTCTGGTCACTGTTTCCTTTAGCACATTCTTCTCACTGCCATAAGAGTCCTGCTTTTGCACAAGCCAGTCATGTCAGGTCAATGGGCTGTTGTAGACCCCACCTGGCACCCTAGGAACAAGCCCAAACTCCTCAAGGCACCCCTAGCTCTTCATGAAGTCACCTCTGCCTGGATCTCCAGCCTCTTGAGGAATCTGTGGGCTGAGATAGACAGATGCATGAGGTGGGCTGGGAGGAGAGGGCAGGACTTTGGGAAGATGGGGAGTCCATGCCTCTTCTGAAGGCAGAGGCTGCTACTCAGCTCCAATTTTAATTCTTGCCGTGCAGAAAAGTAGGTCCAACACTAATACCACTGACTTTTCGAGAGAAATTAGGAACCTGTTTTCTTTTTAAATGAAATCTCAATTTTTTAAATGTTGAAAACTATTGTTTCTTGTAAACAAATGATAATACATTGAATAGGCCAAATAAAACAGAGCAATTAGATGAAGCCTGTGTCACACTAGTGTGCAATCTGTCCACCCATCCCTCATCTACTCTAATCCAGGGTTTGGCAAACCTTTTCTTCCTATGAATGGTTAGCTGATAGGTATTGTAGGCTTTATCCATATGAATGAGCAGAGCTGTATGTCAGTAAAACTTCATTTATAAAAGAAGTAGCAGGCAGCACTAGGCCCACTGGCTGGCGACTCCTTTCTGATCACACTAAGATATGATACTTTCTCCAGAGACTCCCTGCGAGGGTAGATTTATGTTCCTATACCAGAATTGCCTTCTTTTTCATCCATCTGCCTTCCCTAGGCATCCCTTAAGATGGAACTCAAGAGCACCCATCCTAGAAACCAGGCCTAGCTCTCTGTAAAGCCCAGCAGTGTGAGTGGGCCTCTGAGTTTCCATTTCACCCTGAGCATTTTTCATGCATCTATTGTTTCCTCTTTCTTCCTTTCTGACAAGACCATGTTCATCTCATGGCAGGCACTCATCTAATACCTAATTTATTGAGCAAGAGAGAATAATTGATATAGATCGATAGGTAATAAGTAAAATTTAGACATCAAATTTAATAATGTCAAATACAAGATGTATTATTTGTTTTAAAGTGGACACATAATATCGTATAAGGTACAAGCATGTAGGGTACAGTTTGACATTTTGATCCATGTATACACTACGTATTGGTCAAATCAGGATAATTAGCACCTCAAACAATTATCATTTCTTTGTTGCTGAAACTTTCAAGATCTCTATCTACTGATTTTGAATTCCTGTTAACTGTAGTTACCTTGCTGTGCAATAGAAACCTCAGATCCCATCCCCCATCAGGCTTTCACTTTGTACCTGTTCACTCTTCCTATTGTCACCAAGGATAGGATGTCATTCATTTTGAATAGTACTCCATAGTGTGTATAAGCCATAGTTTCTTTATCCATTCATCTACGATGGATACTTTGGTTGGTTCCATACCTGGAATATTGAGTGGTGCTGACATGGGAATGCAGACATCCCTTTTGATGTACCAATAACCAGCAGAGGGGTTGCTGGATTATGCGGTAGTTCTATTTTGAATCTCTTGAGATATCACCATACTGTTTTCCATAGGGCTGTGGAAATGTACATTATGTACTTTTCCACCAAAAGCAAGTCAGAGTCCCCTTTTCTCCATGTTCTCACTAGCACTGGTTATCATTTGACTTTTTGGTAGGAGCTATTTTAACTGGAGCAAGGTGACCTCATGTGATTGGCATTGCCCTGATGATTGACAACACTGAGCGTTGTTTCATAGACTTGTTGTCCAATTGTATGTCTTTTGAGAAACGTCCAGTTAAGCCTTTGGCCCATTTTGAAATTGGATTATTGGGGTTGGGGATTGTCTTTGCTGTTGAGTTGTGTGAGTTCTTCCTATATTCTGGATATTTACACCTTACTAAATGGGTAGTATATAAATATTTTCTCCCATTCTGTATGCTGTCTCTTCACTCTATAGATTGCTGCTTATGCTCTGCAGAAGGTTTTTAGTTTGATGTAATCTCATCATGTCTATTTTTGTTTTGTGCACTTTTGGAGATTTAACCAAAATGATCTTTGCCTCACCCCATGTCATGAAGTTACCCTGATACTGTCTTCCAGTACTCAGAGATCTCTCATCTTTATCCATATTTATGAGAAGCTTCCTAGAATGTGTCACTGAACGTCTTTGGGAGCAGTAAGGAGGAGTTGACAGTGTCCTGGGCCAGGGGTTGAAAGTGAGGCCTGTGCTCAGCACTTGGCTGGGTCAGCTCTGACCCCTTTTGGATCTTGATTATTGACATCTGTAAGGTTGGCTTGACATGATCCCTAAATGTCCCTTATATCCCTAAACTTCTCTGGGAAATGTTCTTAACATGTTTTCAACAGCACAGAGGGAACCTTTTTTCATGTCACAATTGAGCGATAGCCTCAGAAGTTATCAAGAGACAAATTACTATCTACTTCTTTACTCAATATCCCCAAATTATTTGTTTGGGGGTTTTGCAGGGGATTTTGTTGTTGTTTAAGAATATTTAAAAAATGGTTTTCTTTTATCCTTCTTAAATTTCAGTTCTAAGTTTTTTAACTTCTAGCAGTATCTCAATTCTTTTTGATTTGTTATATAAAATATCTTACCTTATAATACCAGCTAACCAGACTTCTGTAGCTTCTTTGAATGATGTGGATGGTAAGAGTGAATGACAGCAGAGTGCTATGTGTTCTGAAGTGAACACAAGATCTGAAGTTAGTTAGTGAAGATTTAATTCTTCTGTGTTATCCACACAGTGCAGCCTTGGGGAAGGTACCTCACCTCCTTGGGCACCTGTTTCCCTCATCTATAAAGCAGGGGGAATTATACATGCCTCAAGGTTGTTTTGAGAGTCAAAGATTATAAACTGTTTATAGCACCTGATACAACTCATAATTAAGACTCAACAAATGACAAATGCTGTGTTTATTGTACAATCATTATTGGCTCTGAGCTATTACCCTGTTTGGGATTCTTGGGTGGTCCTAGTTAACCAACACGGGGTAGGGGCTTTTCCCCCTTTGGATCCAACTCATGTGCAAGATGAGTGATAGAAACCATCAGGTGTTCAGGCAGTTTCTTCTGGCAGTGCTCTTGAAAGATGGCTGTCCAGAGCATGCTGGTGGCATGCACCAGATACAATCAGGGCTCAGAAAACCAGCAGAGCCTGAGGGTGATCATTCTCAGAATCTAGGGGATTCCAATCTTTTTTATACCTGCATTCAGTCTAGATCAGTGACCAAGTGTTGTCATTCTAAAAGGAGTTTAAGCTGTTCTCGCAAAGTTGCATTTGAGCCAACAATAAGGTGGCAGCTGCTTTCCCAACCTTGCAGCCGGTGTTTGTGACTGTCAGGGCCTGTGGCACAACCCGCAGTAACCCAGCGCACCAGAGATCATCATCCACAGCTCACAGGCTTGTGGGTCTGCCAGGCACAGAGATGCAGCTCAAAGGCAGGCCCAGGTGAGTTAGGTGTGCTGCAGCGTGTGGGCTGCTGCTGCTAGCAGCTCCCAGAAGGCATCACGGGGTGGCAACCCCTTGATAAGCCACGCCCTGTAAATGCAAAGGCAGAGGAGGACAGGAGGGCAGGACTGTGTCCACTGGTAATTTGGTGAGCTAGCCAGCAGCATTAGTCCAGGGGCCTATCAGGGAATCTCCTTCCTGTTACCCATTGCTAGCAGCAGCTCAGCTTTCTGTAAATAAGCTTTCCTTAGCCTTCTTGGTCTGCAGTGTCAGGATGCCAGGTCCTCTCCAGGCGAGGCCCCTCCTCTCAGCAGGAGCTGGACACATGCCAAGAGACCAGCTCTTCCAGCCAGCAGCACTTTGAGCCCTCCTCTCCTGAGAGTCTCTCGCCCCTTCTCGAGGGCTGGAACTGTCTGAAAGACCGCCCAGGAGCCCTGAACACGAGAGATATCTCCTGTGCTCATTTTAATACCTGGCTTTCATGACTTTCTTTTATTATTTCAATTGTTCTGAGCTCTTGGCTATCTTTCGAAAAGCCAAGTCGGATCGTATGTGAGAGAACACCAAGCAACCTGCCCGACACATAAAACGTGCTCATAAGCGTGGAATGTGGATGGATGGTTCTACCACCCATCATGGCAGGGGAAAATGCCTGAAGCCCTAACTGTGGTCTCTATCTTTCTCATACAAATAAAGAGATAAAAAAGATTTTAAATCGTCCTGGATCCCTACTGAACACCATGTGAACAAAGACATGATCCAATTACAGCACATTCAGAGAGCAATTTCTCCTCTTTTTATTAGGCAATCAGTGAGATGTACTTTATTGTCTGTTGGAGGACTATGAATTAAAGTGCCTGGAATCTGACAAGGGCTCTGCACAGCCCATTTTCTCCCAGGCTGGAGGTTTTCCTGAATGTGTGTTGTGGCTCATTAGAAAAGAGAGGCAGAAATGATGGAGAAGCCAGAAGACCTGATCACAGGACCAAATATACAGCCTGCCAAATGAGGCACAGCAAGGACCGGAGGAGAGAGGACTCGGGAGGTGACAGAGGCATACCTCAAATGAGCACAGCGACCTGTTTTGGAGCTGGCCAGAAGCAAGAGCATGAATCCAGCCTAGGAAATACTAGTCCCAAGACTGAGAAATGCTGTCCTCATCACTCGCCCTGATGAAGGCTCCCAGAGGAGACCAGGCAAGGATGGAAGCTCATTCAAGTAATCGGTCGCCTAGGGAAGCAGGGCAAGCAACAAGACACACGCAGAGCTAATGTACAGAACCTGGGAAGGGAATTATAAAATTGAATAAAGGAGATATATGCTATGTTCTTTGATAGGAATGCTCAATATTAAAATTGCTGCTTAGTCTATTTTCAGCTGGGTAATTTACAAGGAATGGAGGTTTATTTGGATCCCAGTTCTGGAGGCTGGGAATGCCAGAAGCATGCTGCTGGAATCTGGCGACAGCATCTATTCTGCACATCATCCCATGGCAGAAGATGGCAGGGCAAGAGAGGGCCAAACTCTTTTTTTTTTTTGGTACTAGGGATTGAATCCAGGTGCACTTAACCACTGAGCCACAGCCTCAGCCCTTTTCATTTTTTTTATTTAGAGGCAGGTTCTTGTTAAGTTGTTTAGGGCCTTGCTAAGTTGCTAAAGCTGTCTTTGAACTTGTAATCCTCCTGCCTCAGCCTCCTGAGCCACTGGAGGATGTGTGTGTGCCACTGCACCTGGCTGCAAAGTCACTTTTATAACAATTCTTTTTTTTTGGTGGTGGTGGGGTTCACCGAGGATTGAACTCAGGGGCACTTGACTACTGAGCCACATTCCCAGCCCTATTTTATATTTTGTTATTTAGAGACAGGGTCTCGCTGAGTTGCTTAGCACCTTGCTTTTGCTGAGGTTGGCTTTGAACTCATGATCCTCCTGCCACTGCCTCCCGAGCCACTGGAATCACAGGCATGTGCCACCATGCCAGGCACTTTTATGACACTTTTGCTTGTGATAGCTGACCCCGTCCTGTGACAATGACATTAGTCCAGTCATGAAAGCAGAACCCTCATGACCTGATGACCTCTTATTAGGCCCCACACTGTGGATCAGGTTCCCAGCACATGAACTTGAGGGAACATATTCAAAGTACAACATCCTGAAGTTAACTTAAAATCATAATACACTTCCCCCTAAAATAACATTTTATTTTCTAGTATTGGATAAAATTATTTAAATTTCATATGAAAGAATAAGTGAGTTACAGTATCTAAAACCCTTCTGAAAAATAAAAATAATGGAATAATAAGATTATTATAATTATTGCAATGCAGTACTGCTATTGAGATAGACAGGTCAAATGAACAAAATAAAACATCCAGAAACAAACAGATGTATGTCTATGGACATGCGTGCATCGGCACTACATGTTTAAAAGTAGCATTATAATTCAGCAAGAAAAGAAGAAAGAGGTAAAGTCGGGAAATTTAGGTGCCCAATTAATAAATGACAAAAGGAAAACCAAATCATAACTGCCTTATTGTGTTTTCCATGAGAACAGATTTCAGATGATTTTTTAATGTAGAAAATATCAATAACACCATGAGAAATACCTGACTTGATACTATTTGATAGTACTTGGTAAGCGCTTAATTAGTATTGGGGAAGATATTTTTGGTCATAAGATTGGATTGCAAAATTTGAAAAGTTTCAACATTTTGAAGACTCTGATTGCCAGGGCTTTAAATATATTAAATTACAGATGGTTTCACAAATTCTTCATGATTCTGTGCCTAATTTTCTCTTCAGTAAGTTCATGTATATAGCTGCCAAAAAATTAACTACTTCTATTGATGTTTGGGATTCCTTTTCCTTGCTTTCCAATTCTAAGGTATTTGAAAATAGGAGGAAAAAAGCACACTTTGGACTCTCTCACGTTAGACATTAATCATGTGATTCTAGCCAGCAGGGCATACACCAGGAAAGGCATTGGTTATGTTGAAAGTGGTTTGCATGAAAACATACTTTATAGCTTTTCAGCTATTTTCCTGGAGTTAAGGAATCAAACTGAGAAGAGAATACAGGCTGTATATTATTGGGAGACTATTGCAATCAGCACAGCTGTTTCTAAATTGTTTGTCACATATTTCAGCCCCTGCTGTGTTATTTTTCTCTCTTCTTTTTCCTCACCATTAGGAAGAAAAATCCATACTGGTCCAATTTAGCTTTCTTAAAGAGCTTCAAGTTTCTAAGGGAGTTCTTTAAGTAAGTTGCTTTTGAGATAATTCTTTTTGTTTCTGTTTAATATTCAAATTGAAATCACAGTAGTCCCCTCTATGTGGCAGGCTGGAACATTTCTGTGAGAGGTGTCACAGAATTTGCCCTCAGGGATCTATGAAAATGCAACTTGGTGCAAATCAACTGGGAATTCCCATCCCTGTCATTTCAAATCAGCTCAGACTACTGGCAGGTATTTCAGTGTGTTTTGCTGTAAACAAAGGGAACCTGTGAAATGGAGGTTTGATAAATACACACATTCTGTTGGAAAACCGTGAAATAACCTCAGAGAAGCAATTATTTACTTGTGTTTTCAATCAAGCATCCACGTTGTCAGGCTGGCTTCCTAATCCCCAGATGTCTCTTGCAAACACGCAGGGGAAGGAGGATACCACCCTGAGAATCAGTACAACTTCCAGCCAGGCCAGCACTATGCTTTTTTTTTTTTAATATTTATTTTTTTAGCTGTAGGTGGACACAATATCTTTATTTTATTTTTATGTGGCGCTGAGGATCAAACCCAGTGCCTCACGCAGGCTAAGCAAGCGCGAGCGCTCTACCACTGAACCACAACCCCAGCCCCAGCACTAACTGCATTTATTCAGCTAGGATGATCCCGGGGATGAAAGAGACTTTCTATGGACAAAAAAAGGACTGCGTGGAGTTTGGTTCCACCTCACAGACAATATTCTTTCTAAATTTGTTGCACTCGTGCAAATTCACGTGCATTCAAGGTTTAAGACTGAAACAAGATGAAAATGCAGTTTAATTCTGTGCTGCTGGAGTGATATCTTGTTCTCCTCAAGCTTAACACTGCCAAGGACAATCCCTGGCCAGGACCAATGCAACTCTGCAGCCACACAGCCCACCTGGGGACAAACTGGGATGATGCATTGGCCATGTCCAACACTCACTGTCTATTTAAGATGATTCTAAACTGATGATTGACCCAAAGCGTTCACTTAAAAGTACCCCCTGCTTTAATCACCCCTTGCTTCCCATTGATCTTTATGATCGTTTTCCTTGAGCTCTTGACCTTCCATGCAAGATCCGCTTAGACTTAACCCACTCGGTGTTCTTCCATTCATGCTTCCATGCTATAGAACACTTCCTAGTCATCTTGCAGAACAGGATCCAATTTAAAACAACTTTAGAAGTCAACTGGCTGCAAACAAATTGACTCATCAATATTTTTTCCATAAGTGGATATTCCTTTGAGTTTTTCCTCCCCAAGTATCAGTGATTTTTGAAGTTCCACAGATTAGTTGTATAATACTTTGTTTTCTCCTTTGAACATTTCTTGTTTGATTTTTGCTGCCTGCTCCCAGAATACAGGGAGAACCAAATGACTCAATGTTAGATAAAGTTATTTATTTGAAAAAATATCTGAATATTCATTGGTTGAAGATAGTGCCTGCCATAATTATTTAGTATTTTTAAAATGAATTAAAGGCAAACACTTGTTTAAAAAGAATGTTTCCCAGTTGAGCACGGTAGTAAGGTCTATAATCCAAATGACTGCAAGTTCAAGGCCAGTCTGAGCAACTTCATGAGACCCTCAGCAACTTAGCAAGACCCTGTCTCAAATTGAAAAATAAGAAGGGCTAGGGATGTAGCTTAGTGATAAAGCAGCCCAGGGTTCAATCCCTAGCATCCCAATAAATTTTTTAAAAATAAGAATGTTTTCCTTCACTATATCATGATTTTATAACTCTTTTGAACACACATATACATGTGTAATATATACTATATTTAAAAATTATATCATACCATACTTCAAGCACATTGAACCAGTCATCTGCTGTTGAGTGTATTTTTATTTTATTGTGTGTTTTTGGTGAATTCTTTCTATTCTATCTACAGACAAGTAAAGTAATAATCACTAAAAAAAATAGAAATGGAAAATATAAAGAAGGAAAAGTGAAAGAAAAAACATTGTGGAAATTGACAATTTTTTTTTGTACTGGGGATCGAACCCAGAGACTACCATTGAGCCACATCCCCCAGTCCTCTTTATTTTTTATTTTCAGACAGTGTCTCACTAAGTCACTTAGAGCTCTGAACTTGCGATCCTCCTGCCTCAACCTCCTGAGTTGCTGGGATTGTGGGTGTACACCACCACGCCAGTCTGCCAAAAATATCTTTAAGAAAATATAAGAGAAACTAAAAGCATACCTAAATTATCTGGTTAATAAAAAGTTGATGATTTTTTAGCAATCCATTCTTTAGAGTTATTTTATTCAACAGGTCTCATAGATCAATTGTTTTCTGCTATTAAGTCCCTTTCCTGGGTTCATTAAAGATTTTCACTGCAAGAATCTGGTTCTCATTAGGGCTCACAGGGGGCTCTCACCGACCTAGGTGTTCCACGCATGTAACAGGTTTTAGATCTATTCCTTCCTCCTTAAACCTGGATTCTTTTGCCTGCCTTCTGAGTGATCCTCTAGCATTAGCTTAGGCTCTCATTTTCAGAAATATCTGTTACCTCTTAACATTAATAGACTTCACCAGATCTTAATATTATGTCATTGTTCTTACCTTTATCTTTCCAATCCTTCATTTTCAAAGAAATCATCTGTCTTCCCTGGTAGAGTGAATGCCTTCACTTGGATTCACGTCTCTTTTTATCCAGGGGGTAGGAGGAGAATGTTTCTAAACTCATCCCTTCCTCTATCATCTTGAATTCCTTCCCCTGTATCATTTCTTTCCTTCCTTTTTGCAAATATGCCCACGTGTTCCCCTTCTATAATCCCAGTAATCTGGGAGGCTGAGGCAAAGGGACAGCAAGTAGGAGGCCAGTCCGAGCGACTTCACCGTCTCTCGTGTTGCTTTTGCTATTTTCTTCTCCATCACCAGGGCTGGTAAGCGAGCTGTGCTCCTCTCCTTTCACATCCCTTCTTAGCCCCTGTAAACTGGCTTCACCCCACCGGCTCCCCCAAACCTGCTCTGCACTCGTTTTACTCTATTTACACTGCCTCTCCTGAGAACGCGGGCTTCCTTCTTCTCTGAAGCTCCCTTCCACCTTTGAGGGATCCCTTCCATTCTCCGCAGCCCTTCCCTGACCTGGCTCACCCTCCGCCTGTCCTGGACCCCTTCCTTCCTGAAACCTAGAAAGAACGAGCCCTAAACATCCCCTCGGCTCTTCCTCTCTTGGCCTTTATTTCTCTCAGCAACTTGGCAGTTCTCATCATTGACGTCCGACCTCTTCGTGTTTCCCAATTATCTTGGGACACATTTTCTTGGAACACGTCCTTTTCTGCAAAGAGAAGGTCAAGATGAGTGGATCTGGGGATAGTGCCTGATGACCATAGCCTCAGTCTCCCCTCATGAACGACACCTGAACGACACCTGAGCTAAAGGATTCTAGGTCAGAAACCAAGTGACCTCAAATTCCCAAGATGTCTTTTCCTTGTCTTCCGGCTTCCATGAGTGTGTGCAGGGGACTAGTGCTGTGTGACTTCAGCTTTCTGTGACCCATCTTCTGTCTCTCAAGATTCATCGATACTCTTATTTTCACCTCCTTTGTTTTGAAATCCCACCTCACTGTGCCTGGGTATAATACTCCTTTCGATTCATCGTGGTGAGTATTTGATGGGATTTTTGATTTAGAAACTCATATCCTTCAATCTGAGAAATTTTCTCATACCATTTCCTTGAAAATTTCATTTTTCTTTTCTCTCCTCTTCTTTTTCCTGAAAGGCTAGGGATTAAACCTAAGGCTTTACACATGCTCAGCAGGTGCTTTATGACTGAGCTATACCTTTAGCCCTTTCAAAATTTTATTTTGAAACAGAGTCTTGCTACATTGCCCAGGATGACCTTGAACTTGCTGTTGTCCTGCCTCAGCCTCCACAGATCATGGCTGGGTACCCCTATGCCCTGCTTTCTTCTCTTTATAGAACTCATTTAATAAAGATGTTAGACCAATAGATGTGATCTCCTTTTCTCAGCTTTTTCTCTCTCATTAATACTTTATGTTCACCTAAACATCTGTCTATCTGTCAATATATTGTATGGGAGATTTTCTCAACATAAATGTTATTTAGACGTGTTCATTTCAGTCCTGTATTTTTGATTTCTAGAAACTCTTTGACATTTCCTGAATGTTTATTTTTCTGTCCTTCTCTTGGCCTCTGATAATATTGATAATAGAGTTTAGGGGAAAAAAATGATGCCTTAAATCAATTTGGGGAATTTCTCCTGCAAGTTCTTTTTACTCCCTTGTATTTTTGTTTGCTTATCTTTTTCCCTAACCTCTCCAGAGAGGCTAAGCTGAATATCCACATCTAAGATTGAAGAGGAAAAGCCTGAGAGAGCACTGGAGGGGAGCAAGTTCTGTGCTGGCCATCTGGTGCACCTCACTATGGGGCAATTGAGAGACCTGGCCTTTATTCAGGGTGCTTCCAAATTGCAGTATCTGCAAACCGGTCTATTTCTCCAGATAATTCCTCTAACCACAGATGTAAATTGAGGGCCAATGTTCCACTAGCCCTGCATGCATCTGGGAGCCCTCACAGTTGGTTCTATTTTACCCACCTCTGGTGAGGGCCACATTCCATCCTCCTCCCTGGGGGCTTGGTTTTCCCCAGTCTAGAAAACCACCAGGTGAGGTGTGTGATACTGGCTGGCTGCTCAGAGAAATGGAGTGAATATTTTAAATGACAAAATGATGCTGAAATTCATCTGGAAAAATAAACATTTAAGGATAGCAAAGAAGGGCTGGGATTGTGGCTCAGTGGTAGAGCGCTTGCCTCTCACTAGTAAGGCACTAGTGCCTCAGCACCACAGAAAAATAAATAAATAAAATAAAGATATTGTGTCCATCTTCAACTCAAAAAACTTTTTTTAAAAAAGAAAGAATAGCAAATAAAATTCTGCACATTCTGAGCAGTGCTAGGGAATGAGCTCTACCAGATATGAAAATGTATTGTGAGCTCAGCCACTAAAGTCTGGTGCTTGTGAATGAAAAGCTTGGCAGATTTGTGAAACAGCAGTCAAAAAAAAAAAAAACAATAAATACATGTGGACATTTTGAATATAAAAGTAGCTTTTCATATCTGCAGGGGAAAAATGAGTTATATGAAGATATTCATTGCACCTGTTTATAATAGCAAAACATTCAAATCAACCCGAAAGTCCATCAATATAGAACTGGTTTAACAGATGATGTAATATCCGCATATAACAATTTGTAGCTATTAAGTATAATGAGATATATCTATGGAGCTCATTAGGAAATATATCTAATATATTAATTATGTTAAAATGCAATTTACTGAATAATAGATATAGTGTCATCTCATAGTTATTCTTTGAAAAGCATTATGTATTTGCTAATTATACATAAAACATCTAGAAACATAAGGATATTAGCAGTGCTTACCTCTGAGGGAGGGACTTGAGGTGCGAGAGGGAGGAAGAAAGTCTTTCACTTTTTACTTTACATCTTCTGCACTCTGACTTCTTTTTCATTTTTTCCACATGAGAATACATAGCTTGTATAAATAAAATTTTGTCAAAAAGGAACAACATTGCTAGCTTGCTGCCCCAATACTAGATGATGTAAACAGTTTTTAAATACGATTGAAATCCCATTGATTCTAGGCTGGCATACCCGAAAGCAAGTGGGTCTGTGAGCCGGGATGTCATCAAAGTTGTCCTCATCCCACACCTTTGTCTTTTAGATGCCTAGTGTCAGTCATCATACTTTCTGGCCTTCATTCCTTTCAGGCAGTCATCTCTAGCTTCTGGAGCATCCCTTCAGAATTTTTACTTACTGGCCTGTTGCAGCATGAATGTTTCCCCAGTTTCTGTTCTCTTGGGTCATTTGCTTCGGTTGCAGCACATCTGTACTTGGAACAGTCTGATAGAGACAGGCTTACCTCAGCCCTGATGTCACTCACTGGAGTGAGGAAATGAATCAGATAAGAGAAAATCAGCACTACCAGCAAAAGTCTCAGCAAACCATGTCCATCCTAAGAACTGGGGACCTTACCTATTTGAAATTTCTACTGTTGTAGAGAAAACTTTTCAAATAATTTAGTTATATAGAGAAGAAAATACATACCTCTCGCTCAGATTGTTTGTAAAAGTGAATATTATTTAGGACTCAAAACTAAAGTACAGCAAACTTTGTGTTCCTGTCACTTCCTCTTGTCCCCCTTCCCCTAAATTCCTTTACCCTGCAAGTAACCACAGCCCAACATCAGTATGGGTGATTCCCAGCCAGTTTCCTTTCATACAGCCTAGGACTGACTACTCTACCTATAAACAATTTGTAACACTCTTCCATATCTTTAAAATTTCACATAAATGACATGTTGTATTTGTTTCAGTTATGTTACATTTAGCTACAAATAACAGAAAAAATCCTTCTCAGGATATTAATAATTAAGAGCGTTATTTAATCTCATATAACAAGTATAGTTGTGAGAAAATGGTCCAGTGGTGGTCCATTGATGTCATCAGAGACAACAAGGATGGTTTTGACCATCCTGCTCCACCATCCTGATGCAGGACTTTTTCTCTGCTGATTGTAAACCGGTTACTTAACTTCAGAAGTTTACGTTTCAAGGAGGATAAAGATGGAAGGCAATGGCAAAAGCCTTTTCCTTGTTAAGTTTTATCATCTGATTTTGGAAGGAAAAGATGCCCAGAGATCTTCATTTGCTAGAACTGATACAACCCTTGCCATAAAAGAGGGCAGATGAACATTTTGGCTTTACAATATTCTGTATAAAAATTCACCAGAGAAGAGAAGGCTCTTAGTGACTTTTAGGTAGCCAGTCAAGGTACCCCCCATGTTATGCTCTAACGCTTGCTTTTTTGTTTTTTTATAACATGTCCATACTGGTAATTCTAGCTATAATTCATTCATGCTATATAATATTCCATTGTGATGTATTTATACATGTCATAACTTATTTGTGCATTTCCCCAGTAACAGACCTGTAAGTATTGGCTATCTTATTATTACAAAACTGCCATGAGAATATCCTTGTATATATCTCTTTATCCTCATATAAGAATTTTACACATAATGTTATATAAATTTAATATGTTATAGGACATAGCACATTGAAAACATATAAATCATAAAACATGAAAATACTTATATATATATTTCATACGTATGCATATAGCTTGGCTTGTTGTGTGCTTTCTGTATCAAGGATCTTTCTCTGCTTTTCGTTTCTCGTTTCCTGCCTTTGTTAGACTGTGTCTCTTTTTTTTTTTTTGATACTAGAGATTGAACTCAGGGGCCCTCGACCACTGAGCCACACCCCAGCCCTATTTTGTGTTTTATGTAGAGACAGGGTCTCACTGAGTTGCTTAGCGCCTCACTGTTGCTGAGGCTGGCTTTGAACTCGCGATTCTCCTATCTCAGCCTCCCTAAGTGCTGGGATTACAGGGACTGTGGTTTACTACTGTGGAATGGTTCACTCCAGTTGCTCCCACTAGTTTAGAAATTATCCTCAGATTTTGAGCATACAAAATTAACACCGTCTGAGATAAATATCTCCAGCATCATGCTGGAATTAAAATGCTTTAAATCATTTTCATCCCTTTCATCATTGACGTCATTGTCCAGTATTTTAGTTCCCATCTCATTTTTAACCACTCCGTGCTCATTGTTATTTTTACATTTGGTGCTCCTGTTAGTCTCAACCTGCCTAATGTCGCTTCACACACCTACTCTTTCTCTAAGCCGTATCCTTCAGTCATTCTCTTACTAAAGTGGTATGCGTGGTTAGTAAATCATCTCAGTACTAGTCACTTAGCCAAAGATTATTAGTGTGGTGTAAAAATCAATTGTGTCTTCATTTTTGAAACATAACTTATTTGGATATAAAATTCACAACTGACCATTGTTTTTCCTCAGCACATTAGAGATATAAGAAAATGTTTTATCTTAAATGTTTCTGTTATTGATTTAAAATGCTCTGCAATTGTTATTCCTTTTTTAATAATGTCTTTTCTTCAGAGTTGATTTTTTCTCTTTATAGATTGTTATTGTACCGTTTTATGATGGGGAATCTGTGTGATTATATTTATTCCACTCAGAATTTGACAGGATTCTTCAATTCTGTGGAAATTCTATTAGGACACTGCTACTCTCATTCCTCTTCTTTGTTCTGAAACTCTTGTGAAATGTTGGATCATTTCAGTTTATTCTGCATGCCTATTAGTTCTTTGATATTTTGTCTCTTTTTCACCCACATCTCGATGGTCTCCTCAGATCCTGTTCCCTTATTCTCTTCTGAGCTACACTGAGTTTTTTATTTTACTGGCTACACTTTCTAAATTCTTTTCTGTTTCACATTGGATAGAGTTATGTTCTTTCATTCTGTGTTGTATTTAATTTTGTGATATCTTAAATCATTTTAAATATGGCTGTTTTAGAGGAGTTTTCAGATTTGCTATTTCTGTATTTTATGGTGAAAATTCCTTCTTTCTAAATTGTTCTGTTTTGTAGTTTTATGTCCTCCCCATCATAATGATCACTGTTTATGTTATTTGTATGTTTTGAATATTTTTGTAAAACAAAACTGGAATGAAAATAGAAGATGTTTATATAGTTCTTAATGAAAACACAAAAACACATCTCATATGAGGGTGTGCTCAAGGGGAGGTTTTAAATAGATCAGGTAGAGTTTATCATTCTAGCTGTGAGTTTTCCCTTTGCTTCATACCCCTGGGGATTCTGTCTCTTTATTTTTGAGTCCAGCTATGTGTTTAAACATTGTCAAATGTCATTTGTAAATTTACATATGCTAATGCAGATAGAAGTCCTGCATCCCTTTAGTTCTACAGGGGCTGCAACCACCATAATGACTTTCTGAGGACACAGAACTTGCTCACACTGCCTGCTGCTCCCATCAGCACTGAAAGGTGCCATGAGGTCACTGTGGTTTCTGTGCAATCCCTTTAACACGTGCCAAAGACGACAACTGCTAATTTGATTGTCTAAAGCTGAAGTGACAGAGGAATGGTCCACAGCCAGGCCCCGTCTGCAGACGCCCTTTGCTCCATCCACGCAGTGTTTAAATCTTTTCTATGCGATGCCAACATTTTAAAAAACTTGGCAAATTTCTCATCATGGTTTAGATGTTCAGGTTCTCTTAAAAATGAACAAACAAACAAAATATAAAAAGAAAATGTATGTTCCCTCACGGCAACCCAGGCCAGCATGTGTGAGCAGCTACTGGCTCGGGTGTATCCAAGTTGCTGTCCTTGATTTTCACAGGCGGCTCATTCCTGTGTTACTCATTCCTGTATCCTCTCAGGCACCTGAGTTTGCAATTTCTAAAGATGAGAGAACTTTGCAGGATGCTACTAAGTAAGTGAATCACCATTAAGATCATAACATATGTAAACAGTTAATTAATCTGGTTAGCCAGTATTTTAGCAAGCAGCCTCTTTAATACCTTGAGATCAGGGTATGCTAAGCCTGCTCTGCTGGGGTGCTCCAAAGAAAGTACATTTATTCTGGGGAGCAATCTGAGGTTCTATAGAGGTAGTACACAGACCAGATATAGTTAGTATGAACACCATGGCCCAGTGTGGTTCAGACAAACACAAGAGCAGCTTTCCCTTTGACTTCGTACAGGTACCTGTGTCCTTTCCTGAAGTTCAATGGTCTCTTCAGAAGCAGAGTCTTCAGAACTCTCTCTAACGTGGGTTTCGGTCAGTGCAGCTCTCCCTGACAACTTGCCAGAGTCTGTGGCTAATGAATAAGAATTGGACATGTTTCCATTTCCAAAGTATTTCTTCTTTCAACTTCGCAAGAATTCAGCACCATCACAGCAGAGTGAGAGTGCTATGAACTCTTATGGAATAGCTCTATTATTCCATGATAGGTTAGCTATTTATTAATTTGGTACTAATGTGGAAAAATTAGCCTTTATTGTGTCATAATCTCTTCCATATAAACTGTGTTCCCAAATAGTCAGAGGTATTTTCATTGTTTTTCATTTGCACCCATAAACTTCCACCTCCATTCCAGCCTTCACTTTAGCCTCTACTTCCTCCCACCTCCTGGACACTCTTACTGTCCCTAGGCTCTAATGCCAGCCTGTTTTTCTCGCCAGGCTCAAGTCAGTCATCTTTGCTTTTAGCAGTGTGTCCACGTTGCTTTTTTCATTCTGCAAAGAGCAAGTGTGCCACCTGCTTTATGATTGGTTCTAGATGCAGCTGCTCACCTCCAGGTTTTGAGCTTCTCAGGAGCAAGCCCTGCTTGTCTGATTCATCTCCATATTTCCAGAACCTAGTGCTCTGCATGGCGTATCATAGGCACTCAACAAATTCACAGTATCTTGAGTTAAACTTAAGTATATCCACAAGGGACTTGAGTTGGTTTATAGGACTAAGGAATATTTATTCCAAACAGGAAAGTAAAAAGATAAGATATCTCTTTTTAAAATGGGTATCTGGTATAAATTAGATCCTTAATTCAGAGCTGATTTTTGTTTAGAGCCTCCTGGCAACAAAGTAGAAAGGGAAATACCTCAGTTTACATGGCTCTCCAGCTCAGCTAAAGAAAATGCACAAATCTTCAACACTGTATGCTCTCTGTTGTTTGTTTTATGTTTTTCTGTTATTGAACTCCATGAGACATATGGCATAGGGTGATACTAGAGGTGATGTTCTTGCTTACAGTCTTGTGGAAGATGCAGAAGAAGTCTTCAAACTAGATCTTCTAAAATCCACCTTCACCAGGCAAAGTGTCACACGCCTATAATCCCAGTGGCTGGGGAGGCTTAGGCAGGAGGATCATGAGTTCAAAGGCAGTCTCAGCAACTTAGCAAGGCACTTAGCCACTCAGCGAGACCCTGTCTCTAATAAAATACAAAAAAAAAAAAAAAAACATCTGGGGACACGGCTTCACCCAGAGAGAACAACTCGAGGGAATATTGACTGTATGTGAGAGGGCAACCAAATGGAAGCTGTATTTTTCCCCTCTGTGGTGCTGGGGATGAAACTCAGTGCCTCATGCATGCCAAGCAAGTGCTCTACGACTGAACCACTTCCCCAGCCCATGTGATGATTTTTTACGTTAATCTCAGATGATACACCATCAAATCTGTTCTGCTACGTTAGTCACACAGACCAACCCTAGTACAATGTGAGAGGGGACTGCAAGGGTGTGAATCCCAGGTGGCAGGGAGCATTTGATGCCATCTTGAACCTGGAAGAATGTTTGATTCTCATAGATGGTCCTTCTGGAAGCTCAGGTGTGAGCACTTTTGAGAATTGGATGAAATCCACGCAGAATTGATTTCTGTGGGTAGAAGTTCATACTTGTGCTATTAATCCATGATAAATGTATGTATGTGCTTCCAATCACAGGAGGCAAGCCTAGACCAATGGTGTGAAAATGTGCAGATCTGATTTACATATTTCTTTCCCATCTTTGCATTGGTAAAACCTGTAGTTTCCTCCAAAGAAACTTGAATATGCTCAATGCTGATTCTTGCATATACAACCTGGAATAGGAAGTGTTGGTTTTTTTAAAAGCTTTAGGTTCACATGTGGTCAGCAGGATTCTCACCCACAAGCCTTGGAAATGCCATTTCAAGTGTGTGATTTTCAGTAGGACTTAGTCTTAAAGGACCTTCAGGGACAGGGAAAGAGACTCCTTCAGGGAAGGCTAAGTACTACTATCATCCCCACTGTCAAGGTGGATTAAGCAACTTACCCAGTATTCAGAGCTAAGCATCAGATATCATATTCAAGCAGGAGAAAACAGACGTAGCCTCTTTACTTTAAACTACATGTAAAATCTGCCCCCCTCCAACCCCATGCCTGTATTTCTAATAAAAAGACTGATGATAACATGGATCATGAATGAAATATTAATTAAAGGAATTCAAAATAATTTAATAACTATTCTTAAGTAGTGTTAAAGGAATGTACTTAAACAATAATACTTTCTGGAAGAAAAAAGAAGTGTCAAAAATAACTAAGCCCTAAGTGGGTGTTTTGAGCAACTGACCTCATACAGCTGGCCTCCCTCAATGGGGAGAACTTCTTAAAAGTCGGACTTTAAGATCTCATGTTGAGATCTTGAAAGGTGTTGACCTGGAGTCCTTGGGGCTGAGCCAGAGCCTCAGCTTAAGCCAGGAGCATGCACAGGAAAGAGGCCCTTTGCCTGGGCCAGGACTACGTGCAGCTGGTCCCATAGCAAGCAAGCCAGGGACTTGCCAAAGAAAAATGGCTAAACAGGCTTCCTCTCCCCTAACTGCTGGCTGTTTTGAAACATCAAATAATACAACAGCAAAGTGAATTTCTTAAGTATTAAGGACAAATAAAGCCTGTAGGAGTCATTTGTTTTTACAAATTGGAGTAAAGCATTGGCTAAGAATTGAAAACAAACAGACAGTGGACTGTTAGACACAGGCTGGAAAAACCCCAGAGTAGAATTTCTCCAGGAGCATCTAGGGGCCTGTGAATGCGGAGGGATGTAAGGGTGGCATGTAGGGTGGGGCCAGGCAGAGAGGGATGGGGGGGGTCGTGCAGGAGCAGTGACGCAAGGAGGAGCCTGAGAGCTTTGGGCCCAGGGAAGGTGTCTCCTCCAGAGAAGTCTGCAGAGGGGTCGTGCTCACACAAAGTCAGTTCAACTTCCACCTGATGTGGATCCTTAGCAAACTTTGCAGAACTGAGGGACCTCATGCTTCCTGGTGGCCAGAAAATGGGCTTGAAAAATCATCCCCTAACCATGTGCTTCCTGGGGCTCTGGGCATGAGACCCTGAGAATGAGACAACTCGTTCGCTAGCTGGAGCTCTACTTGGTCTATGGCACTGACCAGAGTGAAACTTTAATAGGACACTTGGGCTCTTGTTTGTGAACAGGAATGATGAGAAATCTAGTCTAGTGCAGTGCCACCCATCAGGCTTTGGTTACGGAGGATTCCTTTAGCAAGAAGTACCTTCTCCATTCACATCTGTCATGCAATGGGATCCTCGTAACAACACATAATAAGGGAGACTGACATTATTGTGGCCTCCTTTCCACAGAGGATCCAACAGAGGCAAAGATGAGTAGCAACTAAAACCCCAGGGTGACACACCTAACAAGAATGTCACACGTCCTAAGCCCTGCCATTGTCCCACTACATTCTTACATCAGCACTGAAAATTATTGTGCTTCGAGAAGTCAAGGGATGTGTCCAGAAAACTGCTGCCTCCTGTGGTAGCAGAATCACTCACCAAGCCAGGGAGTGTGAAGCCAGATCTCCTAACCCTCCCCAGTGAGGCAAACACCAGAAAAGGCCCAGAGCAGGTCAAAGAGCAGGGCACCGGACATCATTCCAGGTGAATCATGAATTCCTAACACAACCTGTTTGGCTTTGTAAAACTTGTGTGGTAAAATATTCCTATGCTTTGTTTTTTCTTTGAAATTATAATCATCTTAAGCACATGGGTCACATTTTATCTTCTGGATGTCTACCATTCCATCACAGCTCTGGGACTCATCCACTCAGGCTTCTCGATTCCTTCCTGTCCACGTTGCCTTCTGATAGCCTCTTGGTAGCAGACTTACTTGGAAAGCGCTGTTCTACTTGGACTCTGTTGTGCTGTAAATTCACATTAAGGGTGGGAGGGTTATATGAATTGCAGCATTGTTTAAATACTAGATTTGGAAGCCGTGCCTCAGTGTACAGATTTTTAAAAAGTCTATGGAGATGATATGATACAGTGAAAGATAGGGGTTCCGAGGAACATAAACTGTGGCTCCCCATTTAGTATTGAAATGGATTTGGCTAAATCACAACTTCACTGAATTTCAGTCCCCAAAGCTACAAAATGGACCTCACTGTAAAACTTATTTCACTGAATACCATGAAACTCAGATGAGATACTACTGAAAATATTTAATAATTATGAATTATTTTTTATTCAGGGGTAGTGAGCATGACACATCCTTTCCCATCTCAAGAGACCAATGGTTGGTTGCCATAATCCTAATCTATCTCACCTGCATATCCCCAGTACCTATAATGGGGCAGATGCTTAATAGGTACTTAGTAAATATGCACTGAATGAATAAACATCAATTTCAGAAGAAGTAATTATATAAAAATTTCATCCAGGAGAAGACATTTTGAAAACTAGCTCTCCCTTCCCTCAAAAAAATAAATAAAAAATAAAAATAAAAAACGTAGCTCTCTTGGGGCTGGGGTTATGGCACAGTGGTAGCGTGCTCGCCTAGCATGGGTGAGGCACTAGGTTCGATTCTCAGCACCACATAAAAATAAAATAAAGATATTCTGTCCATCTACAACTAAAAAAATAAATAAATATTTTTTAAAAAAAAGTAGCTCTCCTACTGTCATCATTGGGGTTTCTTCTCCCCCCAGCATCTCATATCTAAGAGAAAAGACACATGTGCTTAAAGGAACAGGCTTGAGCATGTTCACTATGGCCCTTCTCGCCATTTTGTTATGTTCAGTTAAAATAAATCACAATGAAGTTCATCCCTACGTTATCCTTCGGATCTTCAGCAAGCCCTGCCAGGAACAAGAGAGGTGGCTCTGGGGTCTCTTCTCCCAGCCTTGGCACAGTAAAAAAAAAAAAAAAAAAAAAAAAATGAGGATTTCAAATAGGACAAAACATTTCTGGAGAAAACTGTTCAGCTATGGTCTATTGCCAGTCTCTATCTCCGAGTCAAAGTGAATATTTAAATCTGAGACATTTTCTCCATTTATTTTCCACATACTCAAGAGAATTCTCATCCACCCCCAGAGGAGTTCTCTCAGTACTTGCTGCCTTTCAGGACAGCTGAACATCTGGAAGTAGTGCTACGCTGGAAGATAAGAGGTCAGAAAACAGTAATTGGGACAGTTGAGTTAGTTGTAAGACCAGGAACAAGTGACTTCGTGTTCCATATTTTCTTTGATTTCTGGGTTTAAAAAAAAAAAAAGACCAGAAAAGAGCCATTACTATCTTAGTTACAAAGATGATACGAAAAGACATGAAATATTTTGGGACACTTGAATTTCTTACAGGTCTTGTGAGATCCATAAGACTTTTTTGTTCCTTTCATTTAATGACTTCTATTTTATTACGTATTGTTTATATATGAAATTTTAATCTTTAAGGGTGCCTATAAGGAATTTGGGTTCCTTGTTCCTCATAGCACTTACCTGTGGTCAGCCAGTAGTGTCATTTTTTCACAGGATCAATAAGGAGTGAGGTGCCAGTGGGCAGGACACAGAGTGTTGAAGGCAGGTTAGGACCAAACACAGGCAATTGTGTAGCTCATAAAACCGAGGGCTCCCATAGATTACTGCAGGTTGCATTCTTATGTCTAATAAGAACCACCACTGCAGAGATGGCTAGTTAGGCAGATGTTAAGCCCCACCATATTTCTTTGCAAACAAAGGCCCTCCTCACAGAATAAAAGAACCACTTCTGCTTTCCAAGCAAAATTCTTCCATTTTTGGAATCCTGGGCATTTGGTGATTTATCCTGTTTATAATCCAGTACTCTTAGTAACAACAAAATAGCTATGATGGATTGTTTAGTAAAAATAGTTTAAAACTCAGAAACAAAATTATGTTTTTAGCATCCATTGGTGATATGAGATGAAGCAGTTATGATGGGAAAAAAACTTCCTTTTCAGTCACTCTCCCCATGAGGCACACGGCGGGCTTTCCTCCTCTCAGTCCAGGTGATACACTGCAGCTAAGTGACAGCAAGCAATGGCCTCCAAGGTCACTGGGGAATAGCTCCTTAGAAGGAGGAATTGAGGTCACTATTTCAAGGCAGGGAGTTCTAGTCTCTTAGTCATGTAATTTTCAGGATCTGCCTTGGCTAAAAGCAGCGCTCAAAACAAAAACAAAAGATTCCCTCCCTGGGGAAGATAACACCATTTATACGGGCATCTCTACGTCCTTATGGGTGCCCACCAGACCACACACAGAGAAATCCATGTGGGACCTGAGATAACCAAGTACTGAGTCCTGAAAGCCCTTCTTCCTCCTATAACATTCTGGGTAGGACATGCAGAGTTAGGGGAATAAGGTGTCTTTTTCAAAGCATGCTTTTGAAAGAAGTTGTGTAAATAGCAATGACCTGGTCCTGAAAATCTGCCTGAGAAAACTGGATGGAAATTGAACTCACACTAGCTCGGATTTACCAGCGATTCGAATACTGAGCCTAAAACAAAAGCAAGAGGCCGTCTCAAAGTCCAGACCCAGCCTGTCCTTGGCTTCTATCCAGACTTAGAGACTCATCTCCCTCGTCCTGGTAGAAGACAGGAACGCCATCACATTTGGCCTTATCTTCTGATGCCTCCTGGAAACAGCTGTGTTGTCTGTGTGGATACAGTTTTAAAAAATGGAAATCACCATGGCAACAGTTGCAACCACTTATTACGGAGCAGTGGAAGTGACGCTGATATTTGTGGGGAAAGCTATGCTCTCAGAATATGCATACCTTACACTAGCGGGGATTTTTTTTTGCACTAATGTTTTTGATTTAAAAAAGAAAAAGGTACAATAATGTGCTTGAAAGAAATTTACCAAGAAGCTGGAGGGCTCTGGGAATTGGTTAAGTGTGAGTGGAGCCTTTTATCTGCAGACCTGAGTTGAAACCCACCTGTTTCACAAGAGTGGTCAATACCATGATTCTAGTAAGGGTGGTGCACAGCCCACTACCTATCATGTGTCTACACATGGGATTACTGAATAGCAATGACAGTGATGATTAGAATGTTAATTGAAACCAGTCTCCTGCTTCTTTTAGCACCCTGTATTCCTCTAAATTTGAGACCACAGAGACCAATTTGGTCCCATCTCAGTTGATGAGTATGAAATAATTTAAGAATAACCTTAAGTTTCCTCTTAATTCTGAGATTAGTGAATCTTTCATGGGCTCATGCCAAATGTACTGGTACTTTCTTTTTGCTGAACATTAAGGTGAATGCAGAGGAGTGCTAGAAAAGAAAGATGTGTGTGATGTGTTCAGGGACTCACACATGGGGGCAGGGGGTCTGTATTTTGAATGTTTCATATTCCCTAAGCATGATGCTGTATCATTTTTTGAGGGGGACGATGGGGATTGAACTCAGGGGCACTTGACCCCTGAGCCATATCCCCAGTGCTATTTTTTTGTGTTTTGTTTAGGGACAGAGTCTCACTGAGTTGCTTAGCAACGTGCTTTTGCTGAGGCTGGCTTTGAACTTGTGATCTTCCTGCCTCAGCCTCCCGAGCCACTGGGATCACAGGCATGCACCACCATGCCTGGATAGATGTCATATCATTTTAATGACCCCATACACCTTGCTTTTGGTGGAAGCAGCCAGATAATTGAACAGGAACTAACTATAAAGGATTAGGAAAAGGGACCTGTGGGAAAGATTGGATATCAAAAAGACTGGTTTCCAAGACTACAGGGGAATAAACCTGAGTGAAGCCTCAAAACCCAAATCTTTCATTTACCTCCAAAGAACTGTGACCCCTGAGGAAAGATTCAGGGTGTGTTTGCAGGGGGTGAGGAGTGGAGCGGGTATCTACTTGTGTCTGAGTGCAGGTGTATTTGCCTTGAGAAGAGAGTATGCCTTACATTACCTGCTTTATCTCCCTCAAGGTGCAAATTTCTTAACTAAAAGTCAGTCTATATTTTTCAGTTATGGGTCCTAAAGCATTAGAGTACTATTCCACCATGAAAATTATATTTCATTCAAACTTTACTAAACCATTTTGTGCCCTGGTTTATTTTCCTCCATCACTCAGAACAGGCAGAAAAGCCCATGGAAAAAGGTTTTGCCCTGGGCTACAGAAAACATATTGCAAAAAGATTTCATCTCATTCTATTCCACAAAATGACGGAAAACCAAAAACCTTCCCCCCTTTAAGCCCAGCCACCAGAGATTGTTTTATTTTTATTATAGGACGGGGCAGCACATTGAAATCCACCTGGCAGAAGGCAGTGAGCTCCACCTCCCTCATCTCTGCCACCCAGCCAGGTCCCCATTCCAATCAACCAAGCAAATGTTCACCCAGCACCACCGGAATTGGGGATCAGAACACCACTCAATGGGGCCTTTTCAGGAGAGTCTTCCTTGCAGTGTCCTCAGCCTCATTTATCCCATGCATCATTGGTCTTGGCAATCAGCATTCATTTTTCAGTCATTACAAGCTTCTGCCAGACTTGCAGTTTCTCTACGGTGTTTCCTGTGCCCACGGGCTCTCACTCTTCCACGTTTTTCCCATGCTACCCTAGTCAGTTTACTCACGGCACTGCATCAAAACTCACTTGAGAGGCTCTGAGGAAAGTAATGCTAACAATTTTATTTTCACTAAACTAAGTGAGAGTAAACAATGTGTTGACTGAAGTCCCAACGCGGGACAGCAAACACTGAGAGAATACCGCAATAAAGAGGGAAGACCATCATTCTCTTCTTCAGGAGCAGGTGAATTTTTCTGGATGGAGTAGCTTCAGGTAGATGTTTGATAAGGGTTGTTGATAGAGAAGGGATCACCCCTGGTATAAAATACATCTGACTCTAATTACTCGTTTCATAAATGTCCTCAGCTTTGCTGAACTAACTCGGAAGCCAAAAGGAATACATTTCCATGAAAAGAGATCTCAACTGTTCAGCAACGAGGGCCAGGTTGACCAGCTTCACTCAGCGCCTCTGCTGCTGGGCTTGGCCTACAAGGGGCCTCTGCCTCACACCCTGGTGTGTTTTGAAGAACAAATTGTGCAAAACAGAGTTCCTGGGTCCCATTTCTTAGTGACAACTTGTCTAGATGTACCCAAGTTTGCCTTAGTGACATAGGCTTAAATCATTTTGCCCCCAAATGAGTCTCCATTTGGCAATACATTCCATTCTGATAGAAAAAATAATATTTTTATTATCTGTAAAACTTAGTAGGACAGATACACTATTTCCTGCGACACAACAAAGCAAAAATCCCACCTTTGAAACATAAGCATTTTGTCACCCCTAGGGGACCAGTCTGGGAAGAAAGCTAATCCTGTTCTGCTTCTGGTTTAAAGGGTCTTCTTTCTTGGGGTAGCCATTAGGACCACGATTTTTTTTTTTAAATATTGTTTTTTTAGTTGAACACAATATCTTTATTTTATTTGGTTTTTTTCTATGTGGTGCTGAGGATCGAACCCAGTGCCTCACACATGCAAGGCAAGCACTCTACCACTGAGCCACAATCCCAGCCCAGGACCACGATTTTTTTTTAGGGTTTTGCTTATTTGCTACTAAATAAATGCACAAATAAACATCAAAAGAAAATGTGGGCTGGGGTTGTGGCTCAGTGGTAGAGTGCTTACCTAGCATATGTGAGGCACTGGGTTCAATCCTCAGTACCATATAAAAAATAAATAAATAAAATAAAGGTATTGTGTCCATCTCAACTAAAAAAAAAAGAAAAAAGAAATGTGCAGATGCAAGTTAAACTAGATAGTTTAAAGATTTCACCAGTGGAGACTACCTCAGAGTGGAACTTACCTTTGGGACCACCAACCTCCAACTGACATCAAGAAAATCTTGAAGCACAGACTTGCTAAACCACTCATGGAGGGGGGCTTATGGTAGAGAAGGCAATACAGGAAACTGGGTAAACTTGAGTAAGATCCTAATACCAGTTCTCTACCACTTAACCTGCTGCATTAATTTGGTCCCACTGCCTGCTCCTCCTCAATTTCCCTTTGTGTAAATAATACCATCTCTGCGGTGGAGTTATCGTGGGAATTAACAGTAATGAATACCAAATGCATATCACAGTTCTGGCTTCCAAATGTCCCTCCATAAATTGCAGCTATTAACATTGCAATGTAGAAAGCGAAAAAGTCCAAGAGAATTTCAACACTGAGCATTTTGCCAAAACAGACCATGTAAGCTTTCCAAATTTGGTATTTAAGACTAACATTAGGCTGGCACTGTCAAGGGTGATCATTCAATTTACTAACAAACTGTCTTTTTATATCTCACTAATTTATTCTATTATGATTTGAGAAGCCAGGAATTACACCCTTCCCCCTTATCATTTTGGGATCTTCCCAATTAAACTCTGTTTTTAAAAAGATCCAGAATTCTAAGGGCTGAATGTTTTCAGTGTAGCTCATTTGACAGAACCGATACCCTCCTCCTCCCCACTGCCACCTCCACAGAATGGATAGTGACAGAACCAAGGATTGCTAGGCAAATCCAAGGCAGAGACTGTCAAGGGCAGCTGCCCAGTTCTCCAAGACTATTTCCTGAGAGCCTCCAAATCCTGGCATTAGGTTTGTGGGATTATCATGCCTTTCCTATGGGTGAAGTTACCTGGGCTTTCACCATCACATTTCATATGAAGTCAAGGTGCTAAAATCTCTCATTATGCACCAATCTCCCCTGAATAATGTTCATTAGCATTAAGCGATAAAGTAGGCTTTTCATAAGCAAAACAGGGATTTTGTCATTTCTCAGCATGTAATTTTTAAAGTCTCTCCATCTCTCTCTCTCTCACACATGCACACTGGATCTGAAAGGTGCCACGGTCCTTTATTTATCTTATTTAAATGGTGCCCTCCTCTGCTATCAGGCTGCCTGTTTCCATTCTGCTGCTTTCTAACAATGGCCCTGCGGCATTTTTTTTTTAAACTGAATTTTCTAAAAAGGTGGTAATAGGCTTGAATGAAAGTCTAATGAATACACTTAATCCAGAGGAGACAGTGAGGTATAATTACTGAATTCTATCCTTTCTCCCAAAGAATTTGCAATTTATATATAACCTTAGTCCCACCTGAGAAGTAAAGCACCCCTCTAGCTGGTAGCATAGCCCTTAGGTGGAAGAATGGGAATACAGAAAGACCTGATTGCTAAAATCTACAGGCGGGGACCCAAAAGGAGCCAGTAGAGGAGAATTATCAAAAGCGGCCTCGGCTGCCTCTTGCCCTCAAATAAAAGGAGCTCATCTCGGATACCTTGAACCAACTCCTCCCTCTGACCATCTCCTTCCTGTCTGAGGAGCCACATAAATAATTCTCCAGTTTTAGTCAATCTCAGACTAAATCAACTGCATCCCCAATTTCTTTTTTTTAATTACTAAAGTATGATTTCAAAATTTCACTACTAAGGGCACTTCTCCCCTGAGTCTTGGCTTGTAACTCCCATGTGGTCTGATGACATGTGAATGAGGACAGTGGGTCTTTTGAAGAGCTAGCCTTGGTTGAATGAACCAAGGTCTGGGGTCTGCCATGTCTCATACATTTTTATTGACCCTCATAGTTTCCTGCCACATGAGCCCAGGTGTATTAAAATAATACCAGAAACATGAGCAAAGCCATGAATAGAAATCAGTGTTGATTAGGCCATAACTTAAGCGAAGCTTCCTGGTGGTGCCCCTCTGCTACTTCTAGTCATCTCCCTGCAGACAGAACCCTCAGCACCTCCCTTTTCCATCTTCATATGCATGGGTGTCGCGAGCTGCCGTCCTTTCTGCTCTGCCATTATTCAGTTATACTCTCCTACGTGGCTGAGCCCAGAGCAGCCAACTGGGCAGGAAGCATGGAAAGATCCTGGTTCAAGGCACAGGGTTTCCCCATTACCAAAGTGCTCCTGTTCCATGTACCTTGCATGGATTATCCAACTCTCCAGGTCTCCAGGTCTCACCTACAGATTTCCATTTGCCTCCGCTTTGGACCACTCTCTCTTTACTCTGCCACAGTATATTTTTAAATCCCTGCTTCAGTGTTATTTAACCATGTGGAGGATCATGGACCACATGAAGGTTTTGAAATTAAGAAATCTCTTTTAAAAAAATGCGTGTGTATTTACAAATGTTTGGTTCACATCCATACCTAGACTCCAAGAACCATCAATTTCCTGGGCCCCTTGAAAGTTGTTCACATACTAATTGTGACTTGTTTAGCCCACTGTAACTTAAAGCTTTCTGCTGAACTCCATCCAATGCAATCACTAGCAAGTCTTCCAACCTACATTCTTGTTCCCCCAGGCTCTGGGTTATGCTTGCTTGTATACGTGAAAAACCATACTGCTGATTCTTCAAGGCTATTTCAGCACCCAGAGCCCTAGTTCCTGGGACCAAGTGATAGCTTGAGTCCCTCAAGCTCAGCAATGACCTTGACAAATGAAGTGTTCATCCTCATGCCAAGCCTCCAACTCCAAATTTTAGGAACTGTCTTGATTGCATGGAATGGGAAAGATCTATTAGTGCTTGAGTTACGAGTTGTATCAGTTCTTATCAGTTGTCTTGGTTTGAGATTTAGATATACCTTAAGGTCCATGTTCTTAAACAAAGCTGTGTCCTGAAGATTCAGAGCTAGAGATGACTCTTCTGTAGCATATAACCCCTTCACAACTTCTAGAAGCATATAATTTAAGTTAAACTTTAGGTAGAAAAAAAATGCACTGTGGTAAGATTTGTTGGTCAGTAGGACTCATGTTTCAAACACAAAATTGAGATCTGTAGGGGTGAGGGAACTTCCTTGGTAAAAATCTATTCATTTAAGAAGATAACTGTATGCTTTGCTCCCAAAGATAACTTGAACTCAAGTGAAATTATCTGCAACTCTAAAAATATGGATGCAGATTCTTAATTAAATTAAGCAGCGATTTGGGGCCCAGATGCTCACTTAATTGCTAATAAATGGAAGAGCCGTGCCAGGGGGAGAAAGGGGGTGGCAGGGCCTGGGGAAATAAGTTGATCAGTGCAAATATTTTCCAGGAGTTGGCTTGTCACCAGGTAAAACTTTAGTCTATCAACTGTCTCAGGCAGCAGTTTATAATTGGAGTCAGGGTTTGTCTGGTACATGAATGAAAAGCCTTCAGATTAGGGAGGTGGCCCATTGGCAATGAAAAGTCCTGTGACCCAGCCAGAGGAAACCAGCACTTCCTTCAGCTGCTCGTCACTGTCCACTGCCCTCAGCACACAGCATTTGTGAAACACTGCAGGCTCCAATCCAAGTCAGTGCCAGGCACTGACCTTCTTTATCTCTGTGTAACATGCAGTAAGCTGTGAATTGTGGTCTCCGTGAATTCCATTGGTTTTGTGTTTTTGTCCCTGATTGGTACTAATCAACAATTCCACAAAACCTTATTAGACTCTGTTCACAAATGCATTTTCCTTCGGGTACAGCAAGAGGATTTCTATGGAATGTCTACCTCGGTGTCCCCTTCCCCTGAAAGGCTGCTAGAAATCCAGCTCTGTTAGATTTGCAAAACCACTGTGGATCTTTTGTTCTTAGTTATTGTTAAAAAATTTACATGCATCCCCTTGTTTGATACTCTCCCAGTAGCCCTCTGTTCTACAGGCCTCATTAAGAAAAAGATGAATTCGATATTTGATCTAGCTGAGCATATTGCTCATTCCACCCCAGAAGATTCTTATAATGTTCTGACACATTAATTGGAATTCCTAAAGGCCTCCATGTTCTTAGAAATACAGCCTAGTTTTTATTGATTTCGTTTGAGGAAATGGTGAAAGATATAGTAATCATTTCAACAATAATGTTAGTACAAATGGCAACAACAACAATTATAACAGCTCACATCTATGGAGTGTTTTCTACGTCCAAGATGTCATTCTAAGCATTGTGTATGGGTTCGCATATTCAATCCCTGCTCCGTCAAAGAGACATGATGATTATTGCCATTTTTCAGATTCAAATAGCAAGCAACAGATAAAATTTCTATAAAGAGACAGTAGCCTCAACATAAAAGAACAGGGTGAACGGCCACATTATAGAGGATATGTATCAATTACAATGCAATTTTCTTCTTGCAAGTTGGGACTAGGAGTCCTAAAATCTGCAACCTCCATGAGTGGTCTTTCCCTCGGTTGTATGAAGATGAAGCTTTTGTTGAATTACTTCTCGGTGAGCCCACTCAGGTGATGAATCCAGGTGTTTCTGTTTCCTCGTCTGTATTGTTCACAGACTTTCAATCAGTGAGGACTGAATTGAATACTTGATGTTCCATTTACTAGCAAATTAATTGGGACCTATGATTTAACCTTCCTGGGTCTATTTATCTCTAGAATGAGGATACTTTCTTCATTAGATTGTTGAAAGGATTAAATGAGATGAAATATGTAAAGTTAGTTAATCTCATTAAGAGAGAGTTTCTTCATCTTTAACATGCAGGTGATAATAATATCTACTTCATGAGGTTACTCTGAGGGCTGGATGAGATAAAATATAAAAACATTTAACACAGTGCTTGACACATAGCAGATGCTGTATAGGAAGGAACGACACGGGAATGAATAATAAGTATTTTGAATGTTCAGGAAACTCAAATGGAGGAGAGTCTGGCCCCCTTCTCTATTTTAAACTTGGGGATTAATGTTTGGTCTTACTTGCACCTGTTTGTGATTATATTTTAATTTTAACTAGATTTCCATCTTTAGTGAATATTAGCCTATCTTTTTATTATGACTAAAAGTTTCATGTATCACAGCACTCTTTGGAGATAAGATTTCATTAATGAGGATTAAAAGAACTGAAAAGTTGGAGAAAAAGTAGAAATTCCCATTAGGCCATGAGAATTATTCTGTCTCTGAAATGAAAAGGCTCACAGTAGTAGGATTCAAATTCCTGTTTCTGTTCGAGAAGGAAAAAATAAAGAAGAAGAGTATTTGCAAGGTACTTTTATCTTGAGAACCATCTCCAATTCACTTTCAATATTAGGTATAAGAAAATTTCTCGAAGCCCACGGACTAATTCAATTCTGAGAAGACTTTTCAGGCTAAATTGAAAAGTAATTTAAGACCTCCTTTTAAAGAAAATGCACACATAATTCATAACAAACGTCCTTTAACTCTTCTTCCCTTTTAACCAATTTTAAATTCAGAGTTCTCTTTGTCACCTTAGAGTCGGAACTTAATGGACCAGAGCCACTTAGGAAACTGTCAAAAGCTGTATTCTGTGCTGGAATTTGTAATTCTGTCCCTGATGTCATCATCAACCCACTTCAACCTAAATCACAGGCACCTTCACTGCGTCGTTGCTGAAGCATATCTCCTTCCTGGCCACGTTCGCCACCGTTTTTAGTGTCAGGATGTGGTTGAGCACAGCAAAACTGAGTGCCCTCTATCCCTCTCCAGGCAGACCTGGAGGAAGTTGGAAAATAGCCAGTCCATGACCCTTGAGGTGAGAGGGTCCCTGAGGCCACATCATACAATCGTCTACAGCATCCTACAAGTATCTCTTCCATTCTATGTTTAAGCATCTCCAACTACAAAGAACTCACCATCCTTTTATAGAATCCATCTCATTTTCATTCAGCCCTAAGAATTAGGAAATTTTGAAATAGAATACAAAGCTAAATCTCTCCCTAATGTTTTACTTTGGGACTTCATCTCACCTGCTGGAAACAAAGAATGAGGCCAGTCCTTCCTCGGCATGACCACCTTTCAGATGCTCACTGCCACTGTTCTGATGAATCCATCTGTCCTTTAAACTCTTGTACTTCCCCGGTTCCTCCTCCTGGCCACCCTGATCTTCCTCTGTGATCTCCTTCAGGTGGTGAGAGCTAGAGTGCCAAGGAGTGACCTGGTGCATCAGCCTTTGAAGAGCACAGTGGGAACGGGGTGTCTCTGGTCCAGCTTTCTGTGCTGGTATTAAAGGACTTCACCTGGAATTTTTCCTATACCCCAGACCCTCCAGGATCTGCTCTTTCACCTCTAGAAGAAAACACTATCAACATCCCAAAGGGCTGCACCAGACCTGCTTAGGTCCCCAGCTCCAACCCGGCTCCACCTTCCCCTTGCTCCCTTCCCTGCAGCCCCCTGGCCTCCTTGTGGTTCCTCAGACCCATGGAGCAAGCTGTTTCAGGGCCCAGAAAGCTCTCCCGACCTCATTCCACACAGGTCCCCATGTGATCATCCTCCTCAGAATAGCCTGTCCCTCTCTGTCCATCTTCTCCCTCTGCTTTGTTTTCCTTTCAGTCTGTTGTGGTTGAATATGTGGTGTCTCCTAAAAAGTTCATGTGTTAGGCAATGCAAGAATGTTCAGAGGCTTGAAATGATTAGATCATGAGAGCTGCACCTCATCATTGGATTAACCCATCTGATGGAAAAAAATGTTTTCACCTGTTGGCTTTAATTTTTCATATATATATATATATATATATATATACATATATATATATATATATGTATATATATATATATATATATATATATATACATACACACACACACACATAAAATATATATTTTGTACCAGGGGTTGAACTCAGGGGTACTTAGTTTTTCATATTTTTTTAGTGTGCTAGAATTATGCATAATGGTAGGATTCATTTTTACATATTTATACAGTATAACAATATAATTTGGCCAATATGATGGATTAATAACTGGAATAACTGTAGACAGGTATGATACAGCCAGAAGAAGCAGGTCATGGGGGCATGCCTTTGAGGACTACATCTTGTCCCTGCCCCCCACCCCTTCCTGGCTGCTATGAGCTGAGCTTCCTGGACTATGTCCTTCTCTTGTTATTCTTTGCTTTGCCTCAGGCCCAGAGCAATGCAGCTGACCCACCATGGACTGAATCTCTCTGAAACCATGGGCCCCAAATAACTTTTCTTCCTCTAAGTTATTCTTGTCAGGTATTCTGGTCACAGTGACAGAGAGCTAACACACAATTGCTATCATCCAATCATATATTTCCTTGTTTAGCTGTTTATTATGTTGTCTTCTCCACTGAAATGTAAAGAACATGAGGTCAGGAGCTGTTTGTTCCCTGATGTCTCTTCAGTACTTAGAACAAAGTCTGTGCACAGTAAGTGCTCAGTGAATATCTGTTGATGAAAGGAAATAGTTCATCCTGAGACTGTATTATTCTTGGTATAGTCCAGATACAATAGCTTATTCTTCCCACAGAATTTCCCTTTTCTTTTCTGTTATGCCTGACATCAAAAAAACAAAACAATATTTGTCAAAGATTTAGAAAATAACTCTCTGGGTATGAATTTGAGTCCTTAGGGAGCAGTCATTAATTGGTCCTCCAGAAGCTGAAAGAGTTAATTAATGTGCCATCCCAAGTACAGATCTTCACTCTACAGGGCCATTGGCCCTTGGGAAAGCAAAACCCTAACTCATGCTCAGTGAACTTCTGGCCAGGACCTCTTATTATTAAGAGACAGCTCTTCTAACCTCCCAGGGTTCCTGGAATGCCCCCAATTCCTGAAGTCATTATGTTTTACAGCAGGTTCTCCTGACGGGGCTTCATCAGCCTTTGGCAGAACATAAGCCAGAATAATGGGCAGGCAGATGCCAGAATGAATTCCAATGTGTACACACAATTCTTGGCCCCATAAAAATCAATTCCTTATTCATAATTAAGCAACTTCTCTGAGAAAGGGCAGGTTGGTACAGTTATTAAAAGATAAATAATAGATAAGGACCCATTTATTTCTTTTTCTTTTCTTCTTTCTTCCCTTTCTTTTAGACATAAAGAATTTTAAATGCAAAATAGCACTGTGATTATTGTTTCTCCTGCTTGGTGTGGCCTGTGACACCAAGGCCCAGCAAAGCAGAACAGCTTCCACACGTTTTCATTGGCCTTCTGTGTTGTGTTGCTCCTTAAAATGTGTCTTGAGGAGCAGAATGACCTGACGAGTCTAGACAGGGAGAAGAGGAGCCAGAGCCCCAGGACATGAATATCAAAAGTCACAAGATGAGTTCATCCCAGGGGCCTTTTCCAGTTTCCCACATAGGGATCAGGGACAATATCTGAAAACAACAACGATAATAAAATGTTATTGTATGGCTGCATCATAAAAAGACCAGCAGGACTTCCCAGCTGTGAGGACCACATGCTTCCTAAGTAGCTTAATGAAATGAAGCAGCCTGATTCCTGAGGGCCGAGAAGGATGGGGGTGGGTCTTCTGTGGAGAGAGGGCAGTGTTTGGGGTACGAAGCTTCTACCTCTCCCCATGGGGATGATTCTGTTCTCTCAGCAATGTAAAAGTGACTTCACCAGAATTTCCCAGAAAGATGGGCTGCCTGCTCATTCCCCAGTGGAGGAATTTGCAGAAGGACTGAGGCCCTCTCAAAGCAGAGCAAGGGAAGAAGATTTTGGCAATGGCTCCTCAGAGTACAGGATTGATCAAGCACACAGGGACTGGTGCATCCTCTGCCTGCAGAATTCTGAAAGTAAGAGTCATCTGGAGCAGGACCTGGAGGTCCCCTGGGTTGCTATGTTTGTGGAGCAGGTGCTGTAACCCCATCCAACCCAGGGCCTCATGGCCTGGTTAGGATGCTCCAGGGAACCCCACATTAAGAAAGTTGGAGGTCAGGAGAAGAGTGAGAGCCACTGAACTGCCCATGTGGCTACTAATCCACGCCATGGAGATGGGCTGGGCATGCCTGTAGCTAGCAAAGTAAATCGAAGATTAAATGAGGTGTGTTAGGAACCTCTCAAAACACATGGTGCCGCCATATTGGCAGAGGCCTCTAAGACAGGGATCCATCAGGAACCAGAGACCGGGCACCCCACTCGCCACTGACAGGGCTGGGCGTCCCTCCTTCAGCCTCCAACACCTGGGGACACTGGTACCCTGCTGGGAGGAAGAGCAGCATGCCGACCCCCTCCATTGCAAGTCATCCAATGGGTGCCCTAGAAGATTCTGCAGGGAGAAGAGGAATCCCACTTTGAAGATTTAGGCTTTAAGCCCGACCGCACTAAAAGAAGTTTTAATCACTAAAAGAAACTAATGGAATTTGACCAAGACATCATTAATGGAACTACTTACCCAGCATGAAGGGGGGATTCAATATTGTACAGCTGGAAGCAGTAATTGGCAAAGAAATAAACCATTTCATATTTAGGTCCCAACTAATCAAGAACTCTTCAATGAACTGGTGCCAGTAGTTAGAAACTTTATTTTTGTTAGGGATTAAAGATTTGGCAGAGAAAATGGAAGGAATTTAGTATCTCTTTGGCCTTAGTAATCATTTTCTCATCTTTTTCTTTACTGATTAAATTCATTGAAATTCTGAAAGGGATACAATGTACTTGTTTAATATTTCCTTTTTTTAAGCTTTCAAGTATCACTGATGCCATGTTAACAAAGGAGGGAAGAGCGGACAGAAGAGAGGAGAAAACAGTTGTTCCTAGGAGGCACCCAGGATTGCAAGAGCACTCTGGGAATTAGGGGGACCAGTCAGAGGAGGATGTGGGGTGGGAGCACAGCTGCCTGGCAGCTTGAGGTCCGTGGATGGTTGGGTAGTTTCTGTTGGGTAGTTTCTCTGCAGCAAAATATTTAAACAGAAGCAGTGAAGAAGAACAGGAGGGAGGTGGGATTGGGAGCTGGGACACCTGGAGGGTGACTGTAGTGATCAAGAGAGTGATGACGTAGGAGGGTCCAGAATGGAAAGGTGGCCAGAATCGCAGAAGGAATGGCATTGGGGGCACTGATGTTGGTATGTGTGACATCACACTTTCCTCACCTGTTATCTCATGTTCACTCACAGAATCTTTCTTCTTCCTTCTTTTCTTACTTTTCCTCCTTCTTCATCGCTCATATTTGTTGAGCGGTTACTGTGTGCCACACACCATTCTACATAAAATTATTTATGTGATCAAATGATCCCTGACCTCAAGAGATTTAGACCAGAGACCTGTCAGTTGAGTGTGAGAGACAGTTCTGTGTGGACCAAGGTGTTGACTGGACATTGAGTTCGAATACTTCTTTTAAGAACTAAACCAAGCACAGAAAGAGAGAAAGAAACAGAGAAATGAAGGCAGAGAAAACAAACCCATCATTTGAAGAAGGCAGATTGACTTAAGAAATGATTATCTAGTTTTCTCTGTATATCATATGCTATTTCAAGTCCATAAACAGTTTTTTAATTCTTATAGGAACCCTATGTGGTAGGTACTTTTGTCCTTTCATAGAAAGGGTGGAGGTAAAGACAGTTTAAGTAACTTGCTCAAAATCACACAGCCAGTAAGACAGTCAATGTTGACACTCACATCTCAGATGCAAGTCTGTGCTACTGATGCTAGGCTATACAGCTTATTCTTTCAGGAACATCATACAGACAAAAAGATGTTGTTATTGAGAAACACTAGAAGCTCATTTGTGCCTGTGAATCTTAAGTGGTATACTGAAAAAAAATGATCCTTATAAATTTATAAAAATAATCCTAATTAATTTTCTTTCATAAAGAAATTTGGGATATTTCATTCATTTTTAAAATCTGTGATTAAAAGATGCTGCACATGCTTATTCTGAATATGGATACCATATACTGTTATCAAACTAGTTTTTGCTGAATACAGTGAATCAATAACTTAGACTTATTTCCAATTTATGAGCTAAATATTTAAACACAGCTATGTATTTCTGGCCATATCAGTTTCAAAAATACTGGTGCCATCCAACTCAAACTGTCATTTCTAAGTTTCACCAGCTTGTGCTCTAAGCAGTGCTTTTGAAGTGTCCTCACTGCACAGGACACAAAATCCAATTCCTTTTCCTCCTCTCCCCCCTCCAGTATTTACATCCACTTGTTCAAGCATCTCCCTTGGTGCGGGGGATTAGGGGATTAGTCCAAAGGGCTGAAATTGCTGGAACAATGCCATCTTTTGCTTGGGTTAAAGTTAGAAAACCCCGCATGTGCTACCCAAACCCCACACTGTTTCTAACCCCTTGCATCTGCTGAGACCAAATCCAGGGGCCAGTGTTGCAGCTAGAAACAGAGCCCAGAGAGATGTCCCTTGCCAGGAGCAAGAGCTAGAGGAACAGCATTCTAAAATCTTGGCAATCCTGAGAGCTGCAGCCTTCCTGGGCCATGAGGCCCCTGCCCACCTTACCTCATTTCTCACTGGAAGACTGAGGGCATTTGCCTGCAGAACACCCCTCACTAAACTTGCTGAGGTACAACTCAAGGTGAGGCTCCTGGCTTATTCTTGTCCCTGGAGAGGACCCCTGCTTAGCCTGCTGAGGACACTTAATCCCTCCCTGATGCCCTGAATCAACTCCTCTGCAATTAACCTAACTTTTCCTCATTTCCATGACTATTTTCCTGGGGCACCTGCCTGGTCCATTCTTGTCCTAGATCCACTTCTCTCCTTGTGCAAAAGTATACTAGTTCCTCCCTACCAACTCAGAGCTTGTCACAGGAGGGCAAACACAGCCCTTCTGCTCAGTTGTAATTGAGGCCTGGTGTAGCACACACAACTCTGCTGTCTATCTTTATGAGACTTGTGGAAAGTCCTTAACAGGATGAAAATTCTAGTGATGATAAACATTCACTGGGTTTTTATTTGGAGCAAACAAAATAATCACTCCATGAATGGTCCTGAACTCCACAAAGTACATGTGTGAGTTTAAATGCACCTCTTATCCTCATATTTCTAGGGTATAAATACTACTGTCACCTCCATTAACACGCAAAGAAATGGAGTCTCCATATGATGAAGTACCTTTCCAAGACCACACAGGCAATAGGTGTCAAATTTTGGGCTCAAGTAAAAAGACACCAGTGTCAGTTTTATTGGTGGACTGACATCCCCCAGAGTACCCACAACATGACTGCATATAGTCAGTGCCCAGTTAAAATCTGGTGAATGATGCCTTATTTTGAGAGATGGCTTCCTTTATTCCTCCTTATTTCCTGCATGGCTTCCTTTCTCCCTTCTACTTCCCAATCATCCTGCCTTCATTTCATCAAACTTTATATAACCTGCCACATGTCAGGTGCCAGGCCGTGTCCTGAGCATCTGAAGAGGCCCAGGCCCAGCAAACTGAAGGTCTGGGCATGGAAGCCAAGCACGTGAGCAGGTTTCCTTGAGGAGCCCCACAGCGCCTACTGGGGCCCATTCCTGTGTGCTGGGTGGTGCAGGCCATGCTCCTAAGCTCTGGTACAGGAGGCCTATTGTTTACAGTCAGTGCCACTCAACTTCCCTGATGTGGGTTCAGGTGGGTTCCTAAAATGATCCCATTTTTTAAGGAAGAAACAAGAGACCAACTTTGTGAACATGGTTGCTGTGTGATCCTAATTTCTCTTTTCCTCAGTTCCTTTTATTAAAAGGAAAAAAAATGTCTTTCTTCACTTTTTTCCCACTGCCTGGAATACCCTCTCCCCATCACTGTCTGTCTACTTGATACCTTGTTCAAATAACTACCTCCCTTATGTTAAAACAGTGCCCCTTTCCTCTTTTGTACCGTTACATTTTGTATCTCTCTCACAATTTCACATTCAGCATTGGGACTAGAGCCATTTGTCCTGGTATCTTGGGCTTTTCTGCCTTAGTACATCTTGAACCTACCAAACATTAATAAAATGTTGAATCTAATTCTGTTCCCCTTCCTTAGGTGCCTCCTGTGTGTCCCCAGCACCTTATACCTAGTGCATTGCTTAGGACATAGCAGAAACCCAGTGCATATGTCCCGGGGAGCCATCCATGGAGAATTCAATGGACAATCTGCATAGCCCCAGGGAGTTATACCTCCCCCCTCAGTTAAGTCAAACATCATGGGAAGGGTATATGATTGGACACAGAGGCTGTACCCTGTTGGATGGGTTTCCCAAGTGCAGACTCCAAATCAGTGGGGTTACGGAGATGAGTTTAGGAGACACTCTGGGGAATTTATTTTTCCAATTATTTACCCTACATTCATTAAGAAGAAATATATTTATCACATCAAACTTAAGATAGCATACATATTCTTTAATAAAAGCTCTGGCTTTTGAATGTAAATGAGATGATTTAAAGAAAAACATTATATAAATAAGGGTACAAAATATAGCCAAATGATGTGACAGTGGTGCTCCATGTTCTAGAAGCACCAGACAGAGGAAACCCTTGTGGGGGAGTGGAGATAGAGGGAAGATAAAGAGATGCATTTATCCTTTCAGTGGCTCCTATCCCTAGTAACAGCCCTGGGAATTTCAGTTATTTACAAAGCTGCATTACTATGCAGAAACCTTTGTTTTAAAGGAAGAATGAAATGTAGTGTTTTCTTCTCCATTTTTTTCTTCCCTGGAATGAGGAAATCTGCTGAAAGTCAAGGCCAACACTTCAGACATCACAGCCTTGGGCACCAGGTTACACCTTTCCCCAGGACTGGCAGATACAAAGGCCCCAATATGGGTTTGCTTTTCCTTTTTCTCCTGCAAAGCATAACACTTTACAAAAAGAAAACCACTTCAAAGGCAGTCCTTTCTCACATACATTTCAGAGCCCCATTCAAGATCCACATTCATCTTCCTTATCCAATTACAGGATCAAAGCATAAGTATTTGGCCTACTTTGGGGGTTTAAAGACATTGAGGGGAAAACTAAGAACATTTAAAACTACCTTCTTTATGCTATGTATCTTCCAGTAGGAGAAATGGAATCTGTTCCTCCTGCACTGTCTTAACTAGTCTCTAGATGGAAGAAGTCGGGTCAGAGAGCTAACACGCTCTAATCATCTGAACACAGAAGATCCAGTTAAATCTCTGTAAATTCCAGTTTCATCTCAGCCGTTGCGTCTAGTGTATATACTCTCCATACTGCATAAAGTTCTTTCCAGAATCCACTGCCAAACTCTTGATTTTTCCTGATTAGTTTTAAATATCCCATGTTAAAATAAAAATTGAAAAAAACAAAAGTAAAATACGTAAAGACTAGATGACCAGAAGGAGATGAATTAAAGCCACTCGGTAAGGCTTTATTGAAAATACACACTCTCAGGCGGAATCCTCCCGTCCATCAAAGTGTGCCCCGGAGAAATGGCGCTGGGGCTCCGGTGTAGGGAGAATTCGAAAAGCCCGGTCAGGAAGGAAGGGCGTGGGGCAGGAAGAGAAGGCCAGAGTCCTTCCTGGATAGGTCAGGAAAACCCACTGATTGACAGGAGGTGTGTCTACTGGTGACACACAAAGGAGCTAGCCGCTCCTTTTCGCAGCTGCTGACTGCAGCTGCCCTGACCAGTCCCTTTAATTGGACATCTTGGATCCTGATCCGACCTAACAAAATATACTTCTTTTGTCTCCCTAAAGTTGCTGGTTCCAGTGCATCTGTTCATTTTACTGCTATAATATGATGTTCACATATCCCAAACTAGGGCACACCTCTTTCTCTATATTATCACTGTAGGGTTGGAGGCTTGGTTTTAAAAAAAAAAATACAATGTCCTCCAAAATATTTAAGTGAACAGACTGCATATAGGTAGATTGATTTTTCTCTATGGAAATAAATCTGTTGGCAGCCACCAGAATTGGGGTATAAAAGATGACCTTGGGCAGCTGCTGCGATTTGTTATGGTGGGAAGATGAGGGTTTTGTCTCTCCCCAGGGGTTAATATTGTGATGTTCTGAACACCACCAGGACTCTGCTTCTGAAGGGTTACGCTGGAGAGAGGAATGCTTTGTGGTTTATGACAAGATCACGGCCGAATATTTTGTGCACGCCGTGATTTGTATCACCCATTTGTGCACAGGCCATAAAAGTGCACTTTTTATCAGGAACATTTGTGAATATATAACAGCACTGAAGACATATGGCCACTAAATAATTCACAGTTATCTATCTTCTCAGCAGATTCCGTATACACCTACCATGTTTTAATGCCTAGTTTGCTCAGAAACAATATTCTTTATGACCCTTCCAATATAAAAATGTTTACTGACTGGCAGAAATATATGGATACCATGGGATTGCGCCGTAAGGTAAGGGAAAGCTTCTGCTTTCTCTACCTCTTTTCTTCTCCATTTTTTCCCCTTCAACTCTTCCAACCAGCACCCAACCTTATAGGACAGCATGCCTCTCCCAAAGGGGATGGGGCTATGAATCTCTACTTATCTGGGCCATAAGATGGAAGTGACTGACTAACCTTCCCTCTTCTCTTTTCAGTTCTATATCCATTTACAGTCCCAAGGAGAATCCAAATGCATTTGACACGGCTGCATTCTTCCAGTCTGTGGGGAACTTCCTGGGGATCTTCGCTGGCTCATTTGCAATGGGGTCTGCATATGCTGTGGTCACAGCACTGATATCCTTTATCTGTTTGTGGAAAGCTGGGGTCTTTTGAGAGCACCTAATGTCCATGGAATGTTTCTGAGGATGAACAGCCTCCAGGCCATTAAATGGGTCAAGTTGGATACAGCACTACTAAGGCCATCTTGGCTCTGAGTGATCCCTGGAGGCACAGGTTGGCACCAATGGCAGAGGGGGCCAGGGCCTTTTTTGTTCCAGGTCAATACTAACACTGTTGATAGTGTCTGATCTTAGAATATCAACAGCCTTTAAAAAATGCAATGTAGGAAAAGTAGCGGGCAGGGACCATCAGGATTGACTACACTAGGGTCAAGAGGAAGAACTGAAGGTCCAGCGTCATGAACAAGATAGGATGGACTGGGGGGATAACCTGGGTGTGCTCTGCCTCCTTTGCAAGCTTGTGTCAGTCACTAGCCCCCAGGGTAGGCCAAGCCAAATATCACTATGGATTTAAAAATTATCCATAGCTACTTTGTAGAAGGGGACCTGAAAACAATTCAGAAATGACATGTTTGCCATATCTGGGACACTGTGTTCTTGGATCCTTCCTTTGAGGGACCTGAGAGCATGGGTATAGTTTCTGGAGGATCTGAGCCAGGGGACTGGAGGGGTGGAGTTGTTCCAGTGCCCTATTCACCTAGAATAGCTGGATGGGGCAAAAGTAAGTCGGAGTTGGAAAAGAAAGCCAGAGGGTCCGTGTCAACTGTGAGGACATAGTAGAGGCCAGAGAGAAGAGGCAAAAAGCAAAAGAACAATGGCCAAGAATCTCAGGGAACAAAGAAGAAAGGAATGTGGCCACAAAGGACCAGGGCCCAATGTAAGAAATTCAAAATGTTGGGGTCTTTTTCCATGAGGACTGGCCCAGAGATTCACTGAATAGCTACTAAAGGCTCGATTCTAATGAGGGTGTCTACAAAGGGTCAAGATGAATAAAATATGGTCTTTGACCACAATGAATGACAAGCTTGGGGAGACAAGCTCTACACTAAGAACTGGATAGGAAGTCCCAAAGTTATATGCCAGCTATTAGGACTATGAAAATTCAGAGAAAGACCATTGTGTCTGGAATAGTCTAATAGACTCTTGGCCAACTATTCTGAAAAATAATTTGGAAAGTGGTATTTTTATGCAGAGAGGGACCTGGGCTTGGCCTAGAAGATAGGTAGGTAAGGTGTAGGCCAGGGCTGTGCAGTAAGTACCCCAGGAGGGGAAGACCAGCATTCATCAGGGTGTAGGCAGGACTGACTGGAGCCACACATGGCAGATGAACCTGAGGGGACCAGAAGGCTTCAGCTGGACAGAACTGGACAATGAGGTGATGCAAGTGGGATGGAGTCTGCGATGGGATACCTTGGAATGTTCTTTAAGAGGCTGAGCCTCTGTCCTTGGTCTATAACTAGCTGCTAAGGGTTTTTGCTCAGAAGAGGGACTCTTGTTTTTAGTAAGGGAGGATCTGGTCTAAGAGGAAAGGGATTAGAACCAAGGGAAACCCATAGGGAGTGGTGGAGAAGCATCAGAAAGGAGGCTAATGTTTAGAAAGGAGAATCTCTAGGACTTACGGTAGGTTGTTCAAAGAGAGGAAGAAGAGGAGACTCAAAGACCACTCCAAAGCTTGGTTCTGGAACCCCTGGAGAACAATACCTCCACTGACAGAAATAAAGGAAGTCAGAAAACATAGGCTGGTTTCCAACAGCAGAAGTGATCCTACCCAGTACTGTGGTATGTCAGGCCCTCTACTACTTGCTCACATGAAATGTCACCCTCAACTAATGGTCACGACCACCATATCACCAGTGCCTATATTTATTGGGCACGGATAGCTTAGAAAGGATAAGCTATGGGCCAAGGCCATGTCACCAATAGGTGAGCCCAGAGTGAGAATGCACACTCCCAATCACCTCTCCCTGTTGCATCTTAATCACTAGGTGGAGTTGCGCTGAAGGTCAGGTGTGGTTTAGAATAGAGCAATAATAATGGTGACAGGAACACTTAGGCAATGTCTGGCCTTCACCTCCACGCTTGGATCAACCCTGTGGGGCAGGTTATTATCACCCTCACTCTGCACATGAGGAAACTGAGGCATGAGGAGGTTAAGTAGCTCACAGTGGGTCACACATCAGTAATAATGATCATGATACTAATAATATCTAATGTTCATTGAAAGTTTTACCATGTGCCAACAGTTGCCCTGAGTCTTTTGCATGGATTATCTCACACAGATTTTTAAAGAAGGCCAAAAGATAGGTGCTATTATTATCCCAAGTTTACAGCTGAAGAAGCACAATTGTGGTTAAACAGCTTGGCTAAGGCCACACAGCTAGGACTGGCAAAGCCAGCACTTGAAACCAGACTTTTTAGCTCCAGAGCCTGCATTAGGTAGAGAAGCTGAAGTCAGAGCCCTTCTCTGCTTGGTGTGAGGGGAAGGTGGGGACATAGAAATAAACAGGCTGATAAGGGAAGGAAGAAAACTTCCTGGAGACCGGAAGTCTGCAGCGAGACTGGATTCTGTGAGGTGGGGGGGGGGGAGGCTCAGCCACAGGGGCACATGGATCCCCAGGCACCTGAAGGCCTTTAGGTGGCCCTGCAGACACAGGCCTGAAGGAGGCAGGTGCACTGCTGTCCCTCCACCTTCATCCCCTCATCTCCCTTCCTGACTGAGGCAGAATCTCCTCAATTTATAGCTCCAGGCTCTGGACCTGGGGGTTAACTCAGAACCCAGCTACCTTCTGGAGGAGGTTAAGTGAAAGGAAGGCTCCATAGCCCTTTGATATCCTGTTACTGAGACTGGCCTGGGCCTCCTCTTTAAAACAAACCAGAAGAGGAATTCTGAAGAATGAATCCCACTAGAAACAAAGGCTTCCCTCCTCCAAGCCACAAAAGGGGTATTGAAAAGGGACCTAAGGACAGCAACCCCTTTTCACTCCATGGAGTTGCTTCAAGACTTCAAGACTTCTAATTTCCAGTGAAGATGTTTAAAAAAAAAAAATTAAAATCACTAAAAAAGAAAAAATTGGATATCACCTGTTACCAGGCACTGTTCTGGGCTTCTACATGTATTAACCGGTATGTACACCAGTGAGGTATTACTGTAGTTTTACCTCCACTTTTTAACAGGAAACCAGAAACACAGAGGGGTCAAGAGATGTGTACCGTGAGCACGAACCCAGGTGGAGTCAGTTTCCAGGGCCCACTATGTCGCCCTGCCTCCTGGTACTCTATGTTTTCTAAACAAACCATTTTTAGCAACTTCACCTCATTCCACTCTCCATGCTGTGGGAACAGGCACTGTCCTCCATTGCCAGTCTACACAGGACAGCGGAAGGCCGTAATGCCCCTGGGATTTCCTTCCAGCCACAGTCCCCTGGGCTCCTCTGCACCTGTGACAGCTTTCCTCAGGGCACGCTCCACGCATGGGCTGAGGCCAGCTTCCGGGGGGGTTGCACCCACAGTTTGCTGGGTTTATACTCTTTGTAGACACCCCCGCTGACTGAAGACAGGTTTGAATTATTTTTATGGGCAAGTTCAGCCCCAAGCGAAGCATGGAACTCACGCTGGTTTTCTGAGGGGGGGCCAACTGAGAGTGGCGCTGAAAATCAGTCTTTCACTCTGAAATATCGTCACCAGATCAGCTCTTCTCAGCCAGTTCGGTGATGTAGCTGTAAAACCAGTTGGTGTTTCCCTTAACACATTTTGTCACTTGACCAAATTTACCAAACTGTGCGAGTTCCCAATGCTGGAAACAGGCCTGTTTTTTCTCCTGTCCTGGAGTGCCTTCCTGTCCGCCGAGGCTGCGGGCCTCACAGGTCAGTACCTTGTGCTCCACTGCGAGCTGGGGTGTGTGTGTGTGTGTGTGTGTGTCCAGGTGTGTGCTACTCCCTGACCCAGCAGGAGGTGAGAAGAAGGCTCTCTCAAGTGATGAATGTGAACGTTTTGTATCAGAATCAGCCTCTCCTTGGCACCCTGGGGAGAAATCATAATAATAATCCATCCTTTTTGTACATAATAGCTTCACAGAATGTCTCCAAAATGCTCTTTTCTCCTTGCTGGAAGGGAAAGGGTGCTGAGATGACTGATTTATAGGGGTGACGGATGACTTCATAAATGACAGTCTGCACTTAGTGGGGAAGGATACACACACAATTGCTCCATAGACAAAGGCCACAGCTTTCCACCCACTGTCAGCACAGGATCCAATGTAGGCAGCCTCTCCAGGCATGGCCATCTCACACGTCAGTGTTAGTGATCTCTGCCTGTGTGCCTTGGGATGTCAGAAAACATAGATTAAATGTGGCAGCTTTGCACTTTTATGTCTCTTACCACAGAAAGTCTACGTAGGGAGTCCACTGAGGTGGAGCAGCTGACAGAGGGGCAGTCCCAAGGCCCAAGGGCCATGGATCCTGTGATCTGGCTTCCACAATTAGGTCGCCTTTCTGTGACAGTGAGGGTTTGCGCTTGAGTAGCTGCAGCGATTGGGTGCTTTTCCATGTAGAAGAATCACTGAGGCTCCAGGCAAATGTCAAAGCTATTTCTCTCCTAAAGCCTGATTTCCTGGTTCTCCCAGGTTTCAATCCTGAATCCCTTGCTACTTTTTGCATCTTAAGTGACAGTCACATGATGAGAATCTCTGCTAAAGTGTTAACCAATAACGAGACATGCTTCACTAGGTACTTGGCATTTTAGTAGGTGATGCTTTAAGTCTAAATAACAAATAACAAGAAAAATTGACATATATTGAAGGTGTACCATGAGCCAGGCTCTGGCTGGCTGCCTTTAACAGATGATCTCATTAATTTACAGAAAGTCTCAAAATAAGAGACTATCCCCAGTTTACTCAGCCAACCATAAGTGTTAAACTAAGGTTTAAAAATAGGAAATGGGAGTCCAGATTCTGGACTCTTGAGTACCAAGTGTCACTATTTTGATGGAAGCTCTCCCTGTGAAGTATTAGGTAGACCTCCAAGAGTGGGAAGATAGTTGGAGTCCCAGGAGCCTGCCTGGTGTACTTGCTCCTGGCTGGTTTGGGCTCTCTTGTGAATGCTGTGGCAAATTGTTTTAGTAATGACAGACTTCTCCTCTCACCTACTGACCCAATGTACTACAGAGCCATGCAGGCCAAGCTAGTCCTGCAGAGTTCAACAGTGCTGGTGCTAGTACAGAAAGCTGCCTTCTAGTTCCAAAGATCAAGACTGCACTCCCAGCTTCCGCCCTACGAGGCTCTTGTATCCAAATTATTTTAGTGCAAATTCTACTGTGTTAATGCATTGCCATGCTACTATGCATCCCAGGGGAAAAAAACAAACAAACATGAAAACAAAGTATAATCACACCCTTTAAATGAAATAATATAGATAAACCATTGAAATCGTTGTCATTCCAAAAACTTGGTGGCCTTCCTCCACATTCTGGGACTTATTCAGTACTTTACTTGTAAAATTATCTAAGCAAAGTTAACAATAAGAATAAACATTTGACCTTCCTGAAAAGTGAAGAGGTATGTTTAGCTTATCTAGTGTCTTTCAGTCTACTGTTGAAGTTTAATGAACATACACACTCATACACACACACTATTGCCTCAGAGACATACGGTGCATTTCTGTGTGTGAAAATAATCTATCTCCAGATCCATTTCAACAAGATGTTGTTCTATTGACTACTTTAAAGGTCACAGTCAGGGATAAACTGTGTAACTTGGTAGTTTATCGGCACTTTGCTCTTTTACCATCCTTTACAATCTGATATCCTTATTGGACTCCATGCAGATTATCTAAGGAGCCTTCCTCATGGCCTCCATAGCAGGAAGACCCACAGTCTATGGCTGTACCCAGGGACAGATGCACTCCCCAGGAGTACTGCAAAATTTGGCAATAGGCCTCATAGGCATTTGATACAAACCAAACTGTAGGTGTGAGTTTTTTCTATTGCCAAAGACCAAACCAGCTTAGTCCAAATTACTTACATGTTTATTTATTATTTGATCCTTCCTTATTTCCAAATTGGATTTGTAGCAACTCATAACGTGAGCCATGCATATCATGAGACCTTTTAGTTGAGGATAAACACACAAGTGTTCAAGGATAGTTTTTCTGCAAAATAAGGCAGATGTTTGTTCCTATAACTTAGCAATAAATATGATTCTGAGATTTCTGAAAGACAAAGTCAAAAGGGAAACATGATGAGTTATATAGGAATAAAACATTATTCTAAAAGGAAATCACATTTATAAAAATATCAAACTTCTTTTCCAGTATGAAAATTTTAGGAGAATTTATCACATGAATCCTTATGTAAGCAACTTTGAACATCAGAATGGAAAAATGTATTTAATAATAATTTTAGAGAAGATGGAGATTCATTCTTCCTGTGGTCATTTCTCATATTGACCTTCAAGGAAACCTGAGGCTGGTGGTGTCAAGTATAATCCTCTGGGTTCCACCCAATGTAATGATAAAATCTTTTTAGTTCTAGTCGATAGGTAAACTAATGTGATGCAAAGCTCAAAAGTGGAAAACTTTTTTTTTAATGTTCAATAAATGAACATACAACACTGAATGCAGTGAATTAAAATGGAATGGGCTGTTAGCTTATGAGTAATGACAGTATTATACAGCAGTCATGGGGCCTTGCTCACATGGCCGGGGCTCACTAATGGCACTTCATGCAGGTCCTAGAGAGGGTGGCATTGTGCTATGGTGCAGAATCTCCTGAGCCCTGACCTTCAAATGGGTCTTCAAGATAATCCACCAAGTGAGCAGGACTCTGGGCCTGCCACCCTTGCTCCACACATTTTATAGCTCTGATGAGTTGGATTTTGACATAAGAGTTCATGTGAAAAAGGGATTTCTGCTGCCTTAAGGAAAGCGTATCTGTTTTAAAGTGTATTTTGTTTCATTTTTTTGTTACTCCTATGTTAATATGTGTTAGTTGTGAAAAATTTAGAAAATGTAGATTCATGCAAAGACCTAAAATTAGAATCACATATTCTTATTTCCTAGCAATAACTATTACTAATATTTGTCTGTGTCCATCTAGTTAGAAATATATATACGCATATACATATACATGTTTATGTATAACATGCATTTACATATACACTCAAATATACCCACACTTATTTATACAAAGAGCAAACTTTCTGTATATATACAGAATATATATGTATATACACACACATATGTACACACATTCAGAAAGGTAATTACATATACATGCTTACATATATATGTAATTATATTTCTGTAATTATTAATTAATTTGCTGTTTTCACTAAACCATTTGTGGTGAAAATTTTTTCATGACATTAAGTAGTACATCATTTGAACTTTCAATAATTTATTTCACATGATTATTTGCAGTCTTTAATATTATTATTGTAATAATAATCCTTAGAGCTAGGTGTATTAATTTTTATTGATATAACCCTATACAAATAAAAGTTTGGGGTTAATACAAAGACTAGAATTTTAAAATTTTGGAGAGGTTTGCCTGAATTGTCCTCTGGAAATTTCTTGTCCCTGTCTACTCCACCAGCAGTGTGGAAGAGGTTCCATTCACCCAGGTCTTTTCCACCCTAAGACTTAGTAACCACTGCTAACCTGCTAACCAAATTCCATTTCACTCTGGTTGACACTACATTTTTGCTGAAGAAAAGAATTTTAAGTACATGTCAGTATTTGTTACTATTTCTTCTTCAGCAAGCTACGTGTCCATCCCCTTTGTTCTTTTTTCCTGAAACATTGATCTTGGTTTGTCACACTGTGTTTTATTCGCTCTTTACCTATTAACGAAAATTAACCTTTTGACTGTCTTATAGGCTAGAAATATTTTCCCATTTGTACTTGTACTTTTTAAAATATATGACATTTTTAGGGGGTCAGGGAAAGTGGTTAGTATGGACATTTTCAAGTTTTCCATGGTTAATTATATCTCCTCCTTAGAAAGTCCAAGTGTTTCAATGTATGCTTTCTTTTAATAGCTGTCTGGTTTTATTTTTACACTGGAATCTAACTAGAATTTGTTTTGATATGAGGCATGAGGTTAATAGGAATTTCATTTTTTTCCACGATAGTAAGCCACTTATTCTATTAACCATCAAACATTTCTTAGAAATTTGGAATGTCTACACTATTTCAATTATTTCAGCTTTGTGGTTCATTTTAATATCTAGTAGGTCAATCTCCTACAACCCTTCCTCATTTTTCAAAAGCTCCTTATGCTACACCCAAATATTTGTTATTCCAGATGGACCTGAAAATAACTTTGCTGGGTTCCAAACTGAAGACAACTTTGGGATTTTATCCGAGGGCCCATTACATTTTTAGATTAATTGAAGAGAAGTGGTGTTTTTATAACATTGAATCTTCCCACACAGGAATATGTTATGTCTATCCATTTATTTAAGTCATATTTTATGATCCTCAGTAAAGTTTTATAGTTGTCTTCACATCAGACCTACAAATTTTCTTGTTAAGTATCTTTTTTACTACTTATATTTGGGGGTGCTCTAATGAATGGGAACTTTTTCCATTGTAGTTCCTAACTGGTTATCGTGTGTGCATGTGCATCTAGATTTCTCTGCCCTATTTGATTGACTCCCTGCAGCCCTGAAATTCAGACCTAGAGCTGATGTGCTGGATTAGAATTAACAGGCAGAAGTGACCATGGGCTGTCTGTCAGCTCCATGAGGGCTTTCTTCAACTGAAGCCTCCCAGGCACTCAGTAAATATGTTCTGAGAAATGGAATGAATGATTTTAACTCAACTAAAGGGGAAACTTCCCAGATCTGAACAAACTAGCAACTGATTTATAAGGTAGTAAGTACTTGGGAGCCTGATGACATTCCTGCACCTCCTTTTATATCCCCTGGCCAGGATATTCCAGAGGCGATCCATACATCAAGGAAATGATGTACCATAAATTTCATTCATCTTACTTTGTTTTCCTAGCTATCAAGTTCAAAATAAAGCCACATAGTTCCAAGAAGAAGAGCATAGTACAGAGGAACATGGTGGACACATTTGGGTCTGGGCTGCCCAGTACCTGATCTCACTCTCCCTGGGAATAGTACCCTGATGTCTCTTAGGGAACCAGCCACCAACCCTCCTCCTCTGGATGACATCTCCTTAACCAGATGTCCCACTCTCCTGTGCTAAAGAGAATGAGAACATCTGAAGCTAAGTCAATCAGGCACTCCTTCCCTGGGATGTGACATCTAGCAGGGAGATGGGAAGATGTAACACTGTCCCCATCTGTTCTTTCCGACAGCTGAGCCCTACTGATCCCTCCTATTGATTCCTGCCACCAGGTCCCTAGAACTGCCCAGAGCTCTCCCACGCTTCCTTCCACTAATCCCTTTCTGGTTACAGCAGCCATTTGTATTGCTTACAAAGAAACTTAAATGGTATAAGGAAAAGAATAATCCAGAAGCTATTTCAGCCAAAGAAATGGCATAACTTTGGGACTGTCAGAAAGGAAGTGAAGTTCAAAGGCAGACAGACTCCAGGCTGGGATACTGGGGACCATCTTATGCCAGGTGCACACTTAGCAACAAACAAAAGGAATCAAGCTTTTGAAGACAGATTGCACAGGGTTCATTATGCTGTCGTTATGCCTGCCATTTCGGCTTCTTATCGGATTCATCATGAGCACTTCACTGGGGGCACATGTTCATTACCACATCTCCTGCATTCACTTCCAGTTGCTACTAATTTGATGATGATCATTTGATTTATTTTGATCATCTTTTACTTCAAGGGCCACATTTGCAGCCACCTCATCTCAGTCTCTTGGAAATTGCACCTGCAAATGTTCAATAGTCACGTGGAAGAACTTGGTTTTGTGGAAACAAGTGGCTTTTAGACATGCAAATGAGGGTTGGCATTTCTATTACCCAGAAGTCTGATTTTCTGCTCTTGGAAATACACAAGTGAGGTTTGAGAAAACATTTATTTGGGAAGACAAAGCAGAATATAAAATGCAAGCAAGAAGTCTTTCTAAGGGATTGTGTACGTGGAAATGGACTTCAGGGTCACCACAAGCCAGGAGAACCTAGGAAGAAAGAATATATCTGGATATGTCTGCCCTACTTACAAAATCAGCCACCAAGGTGTATCTCTGGTTTCTGGCTCTTCTGACTTGCCCAGGGACTGGAATAAGTCATTCTATTAATTGGTATGTCATTTTCTTCACTACTAAAGTAAAAGGATTTTATTATTTTCTGATGGAAGGACACTGTGCACATACAGAATGTAGCTTTTAAGTAAATACATGACCCTGAGCTCTCTTCCCCATCAGTTCCCCACACACTTGCTTCCCTGATTTCTGATTTTCTTATCCAGAGGCCTATTTTCTAAAAGTCATTAGGTCACTGAGCCATTATTTTAAATTGAATATTGAAAATAATTCAGCAGTATTATGTACAGCATAATCTCTAATAGAATTGAATCCTGTCATAGAAGCTGCTTTTCAGTTTATAAAGATAACCAAAAAAGCACAGCTGGACAGGTTGTTAGAAAATTCATTTTTATAATCTGTTTCCTGGCTGATACTTTAGGGGTCAGGGTTTTTTTTCCAGAAGCAGACTTTCAGGGACTGTCATTAAACACCTGAAGAGTATGATTTCTAATGGCCACACTGACACCATGTCTAATGACTTCCCTATTTCCAGGCAGTCCTGGAATAAAGGCAGCTTCTATTTTTAGCTTCCTGGGGCCTATTTTCTATTCATCGGTGGCAAAGGAGGGGAAGGGGGTCTTGGCATGGCTTATTCTCTCATACAAAAAGTTAAACAATACAACCCGCTATTTACTGAGCTTAGAATGAACTCCATCTAAGAAAATAAACATTTAAAAATATGAAGGAAAAAAAAAGTCCTGATTACTAAGTAATGGTGTTCAGTGATTCTAGAGAGTCAAAGACTGAAAAAATTTTATAAAGGTAGAAAGGTAAAAATAAGCTACACTAGTCCATTCACTAGGGAGTCAAACAGGATGTCTGAAATAAGCACACAGCACACATGTGTAGAGCTCAACATGAACGGTGAGATCAGCTTGGTCCCTTTACCAGGGCATATTTCCTTTGGTCTGCAGGCATAAGGGCCCCATTTCACTGTCATGGTAAGGAAAGAGCTGACACTTGGCAGTTCAGGTCTGCCTAGGTCAGTCCGTGGAAGGCTTCAGTGGAGTAAGCAGTTAGGAGAAGGAAGACTTGGGAACGTTTTCTCTTTCACAATAAACAAGAAGGAAAGATTTCCAAAGGCAATGACCATGACTGGACACCTGTGACTTCACCTGACCTGTGGCAAGAAGCTGATTCTTCACATCTCATCCCCATCAACTCTCAGATTGGCAAGAATTGGTTGGGGAACTCTTAAAGAAGGCTTTTAACTCAAAGGGGCACGTATTCCATTTGGCCATTCCCTGATGCATCGAATGACTGGGTGTAAATAATATTTCTGGAGCTCAGTAAGTACACCTCCAGGAGAGGACTTGGTTTGAATCGTTTCTCGAAAACAGCTTCCAAATACCTATCATTAGCCACCATCTCTTCACTTAAAACTGTCCCTTGCTCTCGTACCACAAGGACCATGTGATTGCAACATAGCCAACAGCTCACCATCAAATGGGGGGTCATGAGTGTTTGCAAAGACAAAAATAAAACCTGAAGGCTCAAAATCTTAGGCATTCAAGCTGTGGAGATAGGCACCCAAAATTCTCTAGGGGATTAGTTAACCAGCACACGGAGCCATAGCTGAGCATGCTGGGATGTCATCTCAACAAACAGAGTCAAGTACTGCTCTACTATGACAACTCCGTAAAACTCACACCTGCTCTTTCTTGAACCAAATTGCTCTTCATTTCAATATGCAAACAACCTGCACGTGTAAGGAAAGTAGTGGACAAATTTACCCCTGCTCACGTCACTGTAAATATGTTCAGTCTTGACTTAACATCTCCTCCAGGTGCCAGGAGGCATAAGAATAGAGAGGAAATTCATTCTTTCTCAAGAACTCATGCATAAACATCTAGAAAATTATCAAAAGATGACACAAACAACCAATGTATAAGGAGAAAAGTCAGAAATAATTCCCATGTCCCCGAATCCATTGGATCAATGATTCCTTCACCAAAATGAGGAATGCCAGTGAATGTGTACCCGCGAAAGAAAGGGAGACACAGCAATTTGTTCGTTTGGGGGAGATCCTATGCAAGTGTGGATCATCCACCTGAAAATTGGACCTGCTAATTAGAGATTTAGGCAACACTGGTACAAATGTGTTAGCTGATTCCAAAGAAATGGAAAGGCAAGGAGGCCAATCCCGATGGATAGCAAAACTGGAGGTGAAATGCCAGGGACCTAATTAAAAAGGATTTTCCTTTTTCTCCAGACCTCAAGTTAATTTGTGTAAGTACTTACTACTACCTTAGGAAGAATTTACCTAGGGAGTTTGTTGTTGTTGTTAGGTGGAAATTGTTAAACCCTGCAGCATAGACACAAATTAACAATTAAATGAGTGTGTATGCTCTATGCTGGAGAAAACAGAAATAAAATCCCCGTTTCCTATTGTTTTCTATATTGATGCTCTTATATTCCACAGACTCGTGTCTAATCTGCCAACTACGGAGATGCCAAGCATGGCCCACTAGACAGTAATTGTACCCTTTGGAAACTTGGATTCCTTCATATTCCCTGAAGGAGTTATCCATTTTGTTAAATCTTTGACTTCTCAGTTCTAGGTTTACTTTCACTGGTGGTGGGAAACCTGTCAGAAATGTCTCTTTTTACTAGATCAAGAATAAATAAAAGTGTGACATGGAAAAATAACCCATCAACCTTAAAACCCCTCCGAGTACCATCTGAGAGCAAGACACATTTTTTCTTTCTTACTGTCTTTCTGTGTTCTGATGATATAATCAATATATCCTGTCCAAAAATGCAATATTCTCCAGTCTTAGAAACCCCTCAAGTCTGCATTTAATGTCAAAGAAAATCATGCTCCATGTGACAGACGTTTATTTTTCTGCTTCTATATCTGAAGGCTTCATCAACTTTTAATGAGAAAAGAACTATGGGAGGTTATCAGAAGCAGAGACCACAGGTGATAATCGTCTTAAATAGGACATTTGCATATAAGAAGAAAATGGCTCTGTCACTAACCAATCCATATAGACACCTACTTGAATGTGAGGATCAAAATCAAATCTCACCCTGTTCTCTTTTTAAAACAAATAACATTTCTTGTAATAGAGATTAATTCCATTGACAAGCTTGCAGCTGGTCATTTGATGTCTCCTGGGCACTTTCATGGGTTGGGGACAATGGTAAAAGGAAGTTCATGGACTCAACCCTTGAGGAGAACTGGTCAAGAGCAGAGACACGGGGGTAGGCAAGAAAATAGAAAGTCAGCATGAATCTGTGGGGTCCCATGCAATTCTTCCATTCCAACTATGCAGATCTTGAAGCAATGTAGAAATAAAACCACTCAGAGCATAGACATTCAAAATTGGAAGGTGCTTAGAAGTTATCTACCACAGTGTTTGCCAGAGTTTCTTGACAGTAACTGGTAAAAAACAAAATAAAATAGGTTTATCATGCACCATATGCTTGTATATTTATTTTTATTTGTTAACCATAAGCATAATTATATTACTGTAGAATCTGCAAAAATGTTGCTTAAAATTGTGAAGTCATATTTTCTTCAGTGGGTTGTCTCACATACCCCAATTTGAAGACCACTACTGCTAACTACCTTTTCAACTCAGGAGAAAACAATGGTCCAGGAAATGGATTTAAATGAGATGTGGCATACACCTATTTGAGTATCTGAACTGTGATGTGTTAGATCCTGGCTCTCCTGACTCCTTATGTGCTACATTTCTTTTCTTTTTTTTTTTGTTTTAATTTATTCTAATTAGGTCTACATGACAGCAGAATGCATTTGGATTCATTGTACACAAGTGGAGCACAACTTTTCATTTCTCTGGTTGTACACAATATAGAGTCGCACCATATTTGCAGTCATACATGAACCTAGAGCATTGCTGTCCATCGCATCCCACCATCTTTCCTGCCCTCACATCCCCTCCCCGCCTCTCCCCTCCCTTCCTTTTATTTTCTTACATAATTTGCCACTACACATTGAACCTTGATTGTATAAGTAAATAAATATATACAATATGCTTTCTGAGAGGGTTCAGAAGTAGGAATCATGGAAAACAGTGTAAATGAAACTCGCATTGAAAATTGATCTCTCTGGAAATAATTTACTTACCAACAGGATCATTATTTTCCCCAAATAATTATGGACCTCCTTAGGCTATTTCCTAAATTTCTTTGCTTGCCAATCAACTTAAACTGATTTGTGTGCTTCTTTGTGATTTCTCAAAACAGTTCTTTTAGCTAATGTCAAAAAGTGTTGGTTCTAGTTTTTGTTCAAAATTTCATAAATGAATCCCTGCAGCCATCTTGCTTGGGATCTTGTCCATCACTAAAACCTCACTGGTCAGATGCTAAAAGGCAGTGTGTGTACAAACATGAGTCAGATAAGATACTCCTATTTTCTATGATTTCTTTCAGAGTCTCTTACTGATTTCAGGTCCAGATTTTTAATATGTCCTACTCCATATGAACATGAATGCAGGTACTTGATTCCATTCATTACTGCCATAGGACCCCATACATACAACTTTAATCCAAGATCTTACTCATGCAATGTATCAACTGCATTTAATGGTGCTTATTTATCCAGCAGAGATGGAAACAGAATAGTGATATTTTATTTTTGTTGAAAGAAAAAAACATGAAGAACTGTTTTGCTAGTAGAGGATAGGCAGAGTAGATTTTTCATGTGTGTAATTTTTATGAATACTAGGACTAATAGAACATGCAAGAGACTTTAATACTTATAATAATGTTTGACAATTAACCATAGAGTTATTCACTGTTTCTCCTAAATTTTGTATTTTGAAAGGTTATAGTTGATTGATTCAATATGTATTTCCCATCTATAATGGATTCAAATCCAAAGTGGGCTGGTAGAGCACGTTTCCCAGACACACAACACTGTCTCCTACCTCTCTGTTCAAGTTTGGATTCCTGGGAGTAAGGAGTCAGTTTACACCTGCTTTCTTTGATGTTGGACTGAAAAG
>CM053409.1:11417312-11566248 GCA_028644305.1 Xerus rutilus
CCTGTCTTGAAATAAAAAATAAAAGAGTTGGGGATGTGGCTTAGTGTTTAAACACCCCTCGGTTCAATCGCTGGTACCCCTCCTCCCCCCAAAAAAAGAACATTCCAAAGACAGAAAACCGTCACCTTCCTATTTTTTTCTGTGGCAGAGAGTTTTATAGATGCAGTAGTCCTCTTTGTCCACAGGGGGTTTGTTTCAAGTCCCCCAGTCTATGCCTGAAACCATGAATAGCGGCAAACCCTATGTATATACATCTTTTCCTGTGGTAAAACCCAATTCATAAATTAGGAACAGTAAGATATTAACAATAACTAACAATAAAGCAGAAGAATTAAAACAATATATTAGACTACAGATGATTTAACACGTATGGGTTGTTATTTCAAGAAATTTTCATTTAATATTTCCAGGCTGCTGCTGATTGTGGGTAACTGAAACTACAGATGAGGGACTCCTGTCATAGAGGTATTTAGATGAGATATTTCCAAAATGTGTTTGGGCTTCTAAAAGTCATACTAATTATAGTAATTCGTGTGATCTAATTAATTACCAAGCTATAGAATTATGATTACATACGCTAATCCTAAAAGTCAGATCAACTTGGTGGCTTTGTCTTCCTTGCGATACCCAGCCTCTGGTCGCACAGGGCTGACTCCTCATGATTTGCTGTTCGCCTGATGTACCCACATACGCAAGACTCCAGGAGTATTCAGCCAGCACGTTGCTCATTACTGTTCTACTGAAGGCAAGGAAAGGAAAACGAATGTAGCAACCGAGGAAAACCTCCTCAAATGATAAGCCCAGTCAGCTCGGATACGTCGTCTTCACCATCAGATCTTTGACTACGTCCCTGGGAAATCAGAAATGATGTTTTTCAGATGGCTCGGCATTGCCTTTAAAAATTCACAGATGGTCTAATATAGGCAGGAAAGCACAGTCAGTCTGTGGAACATTGAATCTCAGCCCTGCCACTTTCAAGGTGACCTTGAGTAGATTACTTCAGTGTCTTGCTCGTTCAGTAAGGAAGGAAATGTTCATTTATCTGTCCGACAAGTACTCCTGGAGTACCTACCATGGGCCTGGTATTGCTGTCAGGATTAGGAACCAGTGAATCCCTCTGTCCTTAATGAGCTCTATATTTCAGTGCATGAAGGCAAACAATAAACACAGAAATAGAGAAAGCGTTTGGTGGCGGTAAATAATATGGGGAAACAGCAGGATAGGTGACTAGGGAACAATGAGGGAGCCATTTGTACAGAATGAATAGAGAAGCTTGTCTGATGATATGACATGGGAGCAGATATCTGAAGAAGGCGGGGACAATGTGGAGGAGAGCCTTCCACACATGGGGACCTGGAAGAGCAAGGTGAAGATGGTGCCAGGCTGGGAGCGTGGCAAGAGACGGGCCTGGGGGATTAGAGAGTGGAGAAGAATGCAGGCCCAGATCCTGGGAAGACATGACAAAAATCTGAGCAGAGGACAGACATGATCTCAGTTGTTTTTAAAGAATCACTATTGGGCTGGGGCTGGGGCTCAGTGGTTAGGGCGCTTGCCTAGCATGGGTGAGGCATTGGGTTCAATTCTCAGCACCGCATATAAATAAATGAATAAAATTTTTAAAAGTTTATTAACATCTAAAATACATTTAAAAAAAATAAAGAAAATAAAGAATCACTATTTCTGGGGCCGAGATTGTGGCTCAGTGGTAGAGCACTTGCTTAGCACATGTGAGATGCTGGGTTTGATCCTCAGCACCACATAAAAATACATAAATAAGTATTGTGTCCATCTACAACTTAAAAAAAATTTTTTTTAAAAAATCACTATTTTAGGGTGCTGAATAGACTGTGCAGAACCAGCTGGGAAGGCAAGGAGTCCAGTTAGGAAGATATTGCTATGATCCAGGCCAAAAATGACGACAGCTTAGAAAAGGACACTGAGGGTTCAAGGTGTTGAAAGGTGGCTGAGTTCAGAGTAAATATAAGAGAACCAGCCAATCATGGTAAGCCTGTCGCGAGAAATAAAATTGGGCAATAATTGAAAGATGAAATTATGGCATTGGCTGGTAAATGGATGGACCTGGAGAATATCATGCTAAGTGAGATAAACCAGTCCCTAAAAACCAAAGGTCAAATGTTCCCTCTGATCTGTGGATGCTAAAGCACAAGGAGGGGGTAGAGAGGGGAAGATTCAAGGTTCATTGGATGAGGGGGAATGAAGGGAAGGGAAGGGGTAGCTCCACATCATCTTCAACCACAAGAATGGGATCCTAACCAGAACAGGTCGCACTCACGTGTGTGTAATATATCACAATCTGCCCTCCTGTCATGTGTATCTAGAAACAACACCAACAAGACGTCAATGCAGCTAGCCCAGGTCAGCCCACCGCACCTGTTCAGCCCTCCTCTACCCTTTGCAACTCTGGTGACCCATTCTTTTTTTTTTTTTTAATTTTTTATTTTGTTCATTTCAGTCGTACGTGATAGTAGAATATATTCTGCATATCATACATACATGGAGTACAGCTTCCTATTCTTGTGGTTAAACATGATGTGGAGTTACTCCTTCCCTTCCCTTCGTTCCTCTTTGTCTAGTCCAAGGAACTTCTAATCATATATGAACATAGGAGAGTTATGTCTGATTCAATCTGCTGTCTTTCCTATTCCCACCCCTCCTCCCTCCCCCCTCCCTGCCCAGCCCAATGAACCTCCACTACCGGGGCTCCCCTTGTGAGTCAGCATCAGCATATCAGAGAGAACATTACCTCTGTTTTTTGGGGATTGGCTTATCCCATTCTTATTCTCAGATCTCAGAAAAAAGTTACTCACTACCCAGCAAAACTACCCTTGCCTTCTCTCTCTCTTCACAGATCAATATGTAGTCAAAACAGTTAGTTCCACAGCAGCAAGGTCAGTAACCCTCATCTAGAAGACTTCAAACACGCTCGACAGAGATAGATAAATTACATTTTAAAACAAAGGGAAACACTTGCTATTAAAACAAAGCACATAGTAATCCTCCTAGGCCCTAGAAGTATTTAAAGCGCTTCAGTACTCCCAAAACTTCTGCAGTATTTAATACAAATTGTGTGAAGAAGGAAATATAATATTTTATAAGATTTTTCCTTAGAATTTATGAAGAGATGCTAAGAAACTGAAAAGTTACCAAAAGAAAAAAATATCTAGAAATATTTACTGAATATGTATTTCCTGCTTGTTTTTATTCTTTTGTCTAAAATTTGAAAGCATGATATTAGGAGGAAATAAGTAATGTAAATGTCTATGTGTTTGTATTATGTAAATATGTCTTAGCAATATTTTATTCAGTGCTGACTTGAAAAATAACCAACATGGAAATAGACGCATACAGCTTACATATAAAAAGGATAAGCTCAGTTCTTGAAAATTCTTTATTGCAGATTCATTTGAAATGTCAGTATTCACTTCACATATCTCTGTGCTCTTAAGAATCATCAGCATTTAATTTATGGGTGTTTTTAGATGGGAAGATTCTGCTGTTTAAAATTCAATTCACCCCCCTTGGTCTGAGCTGAGGAATACTTGTTTCTTGCGTCCTTTCCAAAGCCCTCTTCTAGGCCCCATTTCCCATAATTAATCTAATCCTTAATCCAAAAAGGAAAGTGAGGATCCCACCACTTCCCCACCCCAGCCCAGGGATAAAAACAGAGAGCGTAACAAATCCAGGAAAAAATCACACCTTTGTCTCTTCATTGCTGTCCCTCTGTACCCAAGAACCATCTAGTACATGCATGTCTTCGTGGAGTATTAAAAGCTAAGTAGAATGCGATTTAAGAAATGGACCCTGAGCCGGGCGCGGTGGCTCAAGCCTGTAATCCCAGCACTTAGGGAGGCTGAGACAGGAGAATCGCGAGTTCAAAGCCAGCCTCAGCAACGGCGAGGCACTAAGCAACTCAGTGAGACCCTGTCTCTACATAAAACACAAAATAGGGCTGAGGATGTGGCTCAGTGGTCGAGTGCCCCTGAGTTCAATCCCCGGTACCAAAAAAAAAAGAAAGAAAGAAAGAAATGGACGCTGCAGCCAGCGAGGAGCCGTGGATGGCTCACTGCTGGGGGGAAGCATGCAAGGGCAAGCGGCTTACTTTCAAGGAGTGTGGGTCGTGGGTGTGCGCGCATGAGGTTACTCAGCTACAGAAAGACAGAGCACGCAGCTTTGCCAAAAAGGCAGAGGAGCACATAAGGACTTCTCTCTCTTGCTTGGCAAGTGGGAGCATTGGCAGGAGCAACAAAACCCTTGTTGATGTCTGAGGCTTGTGACTCATGGCTCTTAATACTAACTGATGGCATGACAGGACCCTTTTCAGGTTCCCCAAGGTACACAGTGGAAAACAAATGTCCAAGAAAAGATGCCAATATTTAAAAAAAAATTTAGCAAACTAATTGGCACTTGGCTACAAGAAGCCCAGAGTTGACTGTACTATCTTTTGTTCATGTATGTCCAAGATAACTTTCCAACTCGTGACCAGAGGGTCCTGTGTCTCCGGGAGGAATCTACTTTTCATTTTTGTTAGGAATACTTCTTTGTGCCTTCCTTCATGTGTAAGCCTTCAAGACTCATGTTTAAAGCAGGTAGTAAGATTGACCTGGGTCTCATTAGCATGGTAATTATTAAGAGTTTTAATGCTACTGGCACCACGTCCATCTTTCAGCTGGGAGGGCCCTACCTTCCAACTTAGATGGGAAACTTAATTTTGACTGGTTTGTTTTTGAATTTCAGGGATAGTCGCTGTTCTCTTCTGTGGAGTCACACAGGCACACTATACCTACAACAATTTGTCGTCAGATTCCAAAATGAGGACTAAACAGGTAAAAGAAAAAGCTTTGTCTCTTTCTCAGTGTAATGGTTATGTGGCACTTTTGGCAGTGCATTCGGAAAGAATTTCATTAGTAAAGAAGAAAGTCAGCTTAAGGCTTCATTATGGCTTGTATATTTATAGATTTTTTTTTCCCTCCAGGATAACCATTAACAATTCTCTTGGTAAGCAAAAAATATAGTTATAATAGTCTCTCCCTCCTGAGAGATGTGGAACACAGACTGTCAGTCTCGAAGATGAAAGGCCTACCATCAGTAATAATTCACAGTCACTTACATCTAAAAGCATTATAAAGCATATGAGATTGGGTAGTCACAGAGAGAGACGGAAAGAAGAATATACAAGTGATGTTTGGTCTTTAATTGAGTGCTTTTACTTCCAAGCAAATTCAACTGCCAGTTGTCTCACTGGCAGAATGTATCTCCCGTATTCTGAGAATGCATCTGTTTGGATATTTGCACATGCGTGTATATAGATTCCTTCCCTAGACATTATTTACACAGCCACTTTGTGCCAAGCATTCTGTTGGGTACTAGGAACACAAAGACAAGCACATGACTGCCTTCAAGAACTTCCTCAAGTCTATTGATGAGGTTGAAGATGTGTAATGAACAAGAATCCAGTGTAACCACTGTGATGGACACATCTAAATTGAGTGTTTGGGAGCCTTTAATAGGGCATTTCCCCGTAGTTAGGACTGGAAAATCAGGAGAAAGTTGCCAGAGATAATGCCCAACCTGGAACAAGAGAGGCAAATAAAAATACTGAGATAAAGATTTGGGGCCCAGCAGGGGGTGAAAGGTAGCAAGAAGGGCACTTAAGGCCAAAGTATCAGCAGGGACAAAGTCTCTTAAGCAATTGACTAAAGCTCTGAAAATAATTTAGTGTGGTTTGTGCCTGGGGTGAGGCTGAAGTGAGGGGGATTCAGAGAGGAGAGACCACTGATAGAGCCACAGGCCAACTTATGGAAGGACTCATGTACTTTGGGAAGAAATTTACACTTTATCCTACAGATAATGGGGAGTTGCTTACATAACAGGAATTCATTATGTCTCACACTTCTGGAGTCCAAAAGACTGAAATGAAGGTGTTGGCAGAATTAATTCCTTCTAAGGATGTGAGGGAAAATCTGGACTATGTCTTTGTCTTAGCTTCTGGTGGTTTTCTGGCCACCTTTGATGTTCCTTGGGTTATAAACACATCATCCTAACTTTGGCCTTCCTGTTTACATGGCATTCTTCCTGTGTGCCTGACTCCACATTTCCCCCTTTTTATAAGGATACTAGTCATATTGGGTTAAGGGCTTCAAAATGACTTTATCCGAATTAATTATGTTTATAATTACCCTACTTCCAAATAAGGTCACATTCTGAGGTTCTGAGTGTTAGGATTTCAACATATGGAATTTTAGAGAGAGCACAATTCAGCCCAAACAGGATGTGTTTGAAGGTTCTTAGGCAGAATACTTTTAAGATAACTGGAGTTCCATTTTAGATATATTACTCTGGAAGACATGAGGAACATGGATCAAAGGCACCTGTATCAGTTATGATTTGCTGTGTAACAAACAATCATACAACATCAGTAGCCTCCAACATTAAACATTTATTTATCACCCATGAGACTCAGGCATTTTGAGCAGGGTTGGACTTAATGGTTCTGCTTGTATCAACTGAGCTTATTTGTATGTTTGTGGGTTTGTTGGAGGCTCTATTCTAAGGTAAGCTTGACTGAGGCATCTTTGTTATATGTCTATCATTCTTCTGGTAGAATAATATGCCCCATTGTTGAAGCAAGTTCAATTCAATCATTTGCCTACATGACATCTCTTAAACATCCTATTTGTCAAAGAAAATCTTATGGCTTAGTCTGAAGTCAAGAGGCCAAGCGGATTCCCCATCCACACTGGAAGAGCACTGAAAAGTTACATGGCATGGAGTATGGATATAACATGCTATGGTGTGGCTTTTAAGTGTACCCCTAAAGCCCCCTGTGTTCATGGAGGACTGTTTAGAGGTAAAATGATTGGACTGTGAACGCTGTGACCTAATCAGTCCAACCTGGTTTGAATGGACTGACTGGGTGGTAACTATAGGCAGATGGGGCATGATTGGAGGAGCTGAGTCACTGGAAGTGTGCCCTGGAAGTGTGCATCTGTTCTGTGGTCCACTCCTTCCTTTCTTTGCTTCCTGGCTGCCATGAATGGAGCAGTGCTCCCCCACTGTGCTCTTCCATCATGATGCCTTGCCTCACCTTGGGCCCTGAGCAAGGAAGCATGTTTACATGCTTCCTGAGCATGTAAACAGGAAGGCCAAATGGAGTCTGCTCTCTATGGACTGAGGCTTCTGAAACTGTGAGCCCCAAATAAACTTATTCTCCTCTAAATTGTTCTGGTATTTTTGTTACAGCAATCAAAAGCTTACTAACACTTAAGGACTGATGAAGAATTGGGTTGAATGATTCCCCAAATGCAAATAAAAGCAGAGAAGCTGATCTCGTAAACCCAGTGATGATAAAACTTGTGATGTGATACTAGGGCAGAAGTGGAGAAAGCAAAGGGACATTCAAAAGAAACCTGTAATTGGCCAGGAGTTCCTAAACAGGAGTTCCCGAGGGCTTGCTTGTTAAAGCTCTACACAATGGTTCTTCTCATCCCTATCTATCATGGCCCAAGCTCAGTTGGTCCTGATTCTGCCTATACCTGTTAAGGGGCTCTACCCGGCCACTCTTCCTCCCTGCCCATCACCTCAGATGCTTCAGAGCACCCATAAAAAGCATTTACAGAAATTTGGAGGGCCCTTAAGTAAAATAAAGTAAATAAACTAAAAACACCTGACACCAAATCCAAGAAACCTCTAATGCATAGTCTTCTAGGACCCTTTTCATTATGAAGACTGCTGGCATCTTCTAGGGATGAAAGGGTTGGTTTTTCCTGGACTCTTCTCATTCTCTGAACATTTGCATGCTGGGAAGCTGATCCTTGTGTAGGGACTTGTACTTTTAAGTCACGCTATCTAGACTGCTCAGCAGAACTTCAAAGATAACTCGTCTCATGGCAAGAGAGCAGCCCAGCACCTAGGGGAGACAAAGCCCAAATCAGTGCCCTACAGCCTTCTGTTCTCCCTCTGAATGCCTTGACAGGTGCTCCCTGGTGGGCTGCAGATCCATTTCACAGCACTGTCCTTTAAGGTGGGAGACTTCTACAAGTTCGTTCTTTAGCATCTAGATAACTGCATAGCCCTGTCCCGTCCCCCACACTACCTTCTTCCCGGGTGTCTGGATCATCCTAGGAATGAACAAGTGCTAATTCCTTCCTACTCCCTTCTCATGCCTTTCCTCACTTCTCTTCCTTTCTATCAGAATCTATCATCTTCTATTCATTTGTTCTCTCATGATACATGCACATACAGCATATGTACCTATTTATATCTACATGCATATCTGTGCATTTCTATACCCAGGAATAACCTGCACTCCAGTATAGAGACTCCAAGGTCTCCACTCTAAACAAGATGAGCTCAGAGGTCCTTGGCTACATCTGCACTGGGGTAGCAGGTGAAGTTCAAACTCCATGTGGGAAACCAGTTACAAGTTATGGAGAAATGGCCAGGGATGTGGTGTAGAGATGCCACCATGCCCGCCTGAAACTGGGGAGGTTTGGAAGGATTATGTGACATCATCACGTGGGTGCAGGACACTGTACCTCCTTCTGCATCTTCCCATGCCATTTGAAGGAGTGGTCACCTGGCCTCTTTGCTTCTCTTCTCAGGACTGTTTAATAGGAGAATAGGTGGTCTCAGTGAAGTCTAGGGAAAATCCACAGAAATCAACTTTGTCTTATAAAATCCAAAGGTGATATGATTTACAAAGGGATTTTATTCATCAGCTGTGTCTATACCAGCTAATCAAATAACTGTATCTGGATAGAAAGGTGTTTTTCATAGCTTCAAGTATTCGATCACCTTTTAAAAGATTACATTTTCACTTTAAAATGTTTTGCAAATGATCATTATCCTGTGAATGTAGGTGAACTGATTTTTGCTTGAAAAAACATTGTACACTGCTGTGTGTGACACCAGGGAGCCTAATGGAGACCCTGGGGTTGTTACCTGCCATGAGGCAAAGCATCCTGCTAAAGAGGATGTGAACATGTGCAGCAATCCCTTGCTCTGACTTGGAGTGGTTGTTGCTCTAGTGTGTGCACATTCAGTCCTGGGAACAGACAGATTCTGCACACCCTTCCTCTTGCCCATGAAGCTGTGTGCTGCTAGGGATGCTCAAGGTGGGCATCAGGTGCCGCAGTCTGCAGCCTGGAGGTCTCACTCTGAGCCATCTGGGAGATTTGTGTGCAGACCCAACAGACCTCCTCACACAAGTTCCAGCTGCCTCCCACCCCCTTCTCTTCTCCTCACCCCCCAGGGCAGGCCACTAGCTGGCTACCTGGGCCAAACTCCAGGTGTTTCCAGCAACTGTCTTTACCTTGCCTGAGGCTGATGTGCAAAACTGCGTACTTCTACACTGTCCCTCTTAACTAGAAATGCTCCTTCCCTTCTTGCAGTTCCTGATTAAAAATCATTTCCAACAGATACACAAGGGTATAAGATACGAATGTGAATAACATTTATTGTTCATTAACATGTACAAAGTACTTATCTCATTTGCTTTCTTCCTACCTTTCTACCTAAGAGGTAGCTCTTCTTATTACCACTAATTACCTTCATTCATTGAGCTAATATTTTCTGAGAGCCTACTTTGTGCCAGCCACTGCTCAAGATGCTGCGTATGCAACAATGAACAAAAAAAGAACTTGGAGTAGAAGAGTGTTCTAGGAATAGAAATAAGTGAGCAAAATATGTAGTGTGTTTCTAATAAGTTACAAAAGCCAAAAACCAGGCAGGGGATCGATACAGGACTGTTGGTATGGGGAGGCAGCATTGTAATTTTAGATAGGGTGGCCAGGGAAGGCCTCAGGGACAAAGTGCAGGAAGTGAAAGAGGGAGTCATGTGGGCATTTGGAGCAGAACCATCCATCAATTGGGAAGAATGGATAACCAAGGCCACAGAAGCAATGGGATCGATGTGTCTGGAACAGAGTGAACCAGAAGAGAGAGCACCAGAGACAACATAAGAACAGTGACAAAGGATGGGTCACAGGCCCAAGTGACGTGGGAACACACTGGAGACTGTTAAGTCCAGGCATGCACAAGATGTGATTTAAGTTTTGAAAGAATGGAGGTGCCATTATCAGGCATCGCGTGCAGCTGTGGAGTAGCCAGTTGACATGGAATTCTGCAGTTCAGGGGAGAAATCTAGGCTAGCAATACAATGTCGGTGGTCATCAGCGTGGAGATGATGCTGAACACACAAGACTAGAGGAGATCAGCTGTAGTCAGATGTTGGATTTCCCCCAAATACCCATGTACTAAATGTGTGGTCCCCAGGGTGGCACTATTCAGAGGTGGTGAAACTTTGAGAGGTGGGGCCTAGTGGGAGCTCCTTAGGCCAAGGACATATCTTCAAAGAGCACTGTGGGACCCTGACCCCTTCCTCTTTCTCTTTTGCTTCCTGTCCATAACAGAGTGATTTTGCTCCACTACATACCCCTGCCATGATGTGCTGTCTCACCCCAGGTCCCAAGCTACATGGCCAATCAATCATGGACTGGACCCTCCAAACCTGAGAGCCAAAATAAACTTTTTCACTTTACAACTCACATACTTCAAGTGTTTTGTCATAGTTACAGAAAGCTGACTAATATGAGGTCTCAAGGAGAGTGACAGAGGAAAGATCCAAACACCCATCCCTGGGATACTCAACTGTTAAGAGGCCGGAAACCAGCAAAGGAGAAAACATGGCCGGGAAGGGAAAGAAAAGCCAGGAAAGTCTGGTGTCCTAGAAGTCAAAGGAAGAGTACATCTCAAGAAAGAGCTTGATGAATTACGCCAAATGCTGCCCAGTATAAAGGAAGATGAAGAACCTGAGCTGTTGATGAAGCTGGTAGGAGCCATTTTGGTGGAGTGGCAGGGGAAGCCCGATCATCGTGGGTTCCAGAAAGAATTGGAGCAAAGAAGTTGGAAATACTGTGTACAGACAAGTCTTTCAAAGGTATTTTTCTGTAAAAGAAAAAAATTAAGGTCAAAGGAAAGATCTTTTTATTTTTAAAGTGAGAGGAATAACAGTACTTTTGTGTGATGATGCCGGTGATGGAGTAAAGAAAAGGTGATGTCCTAGGATGTTTGCCAAGTCCTACAAAGACAGACTTCAGACTCAGAGTTTATAATTTTATGGATCAGATTATTTTGCCTCTTATTAAATAATCTTTGATTAGCAGATGGATCATAGTAATTTGTGAAGCTCAACTTCATTTCGTCAATAAGCCTCGAGTGGATGGATGGATGGATGAATGAATATTTAGCTACTTTTATTACATTTGCACTTAATTCAGATAGTCATTTATCTCATATTTGATCCCATCATCTTTGGAAATCTACCACTTTCCAAGTGATATTTTAATTTTTAGCTTGGATTAAAATCCAAGTTGGGTTAGATATAGATGCTTTCATACAGTTGCTTTTTGAAAAATCAGATTCTTTGTCTAGCATTTATGGGCAAACAATGACATCTTCACTATAGAATATTCTTTCCAGATGCTTATTTTATTTCCTTTCCCCCCTAGATGATATTTTTAGTTTTTATCACCACTGAATGGAAAAGCAGTAATGCAAGTCCAAATTTAAATTTCCAATAAAAAATAAGACAATGGGAGCCAAATTGAATGTGCTGTGCATGACTTTGTCAGAAAATTCAAGTAAAGAATTTGGAATACAGGAGGGATAAGAAGACATGGTGGAAAGAGCACTTGGCAGAGAGTCTAGAAAACTGAATCTCACCCCCACCTTTCCTATTAATGGCAGGGTGTTGCATAATTAATTTAACACACATAAGCTTTACTTTTCTCATCTGTAAAGTGATTTATTGAACTAAGGACTGGATTTTAAAGGTCTTGTTCTAGACCTAATAGTCTATGACTAAACATAAAGCGTAAGATATACATCTGGGTTTTCCTCCTAGACTCAGGTTGGACAGTGATATGCAACACAGGAGCAGGTTTGCCATTGATTTTGAAGCCACATGACTGAGCAGGTGAATTTAACAAGTTGTCGAATTAAATCTAAGGATGAGGCATTCAAACATCCAAATCCTTGGTTCATAGTGGGGTGAAAATTTTCATGCTGGGAGCTGGATGGTTCTTCTTGGAAAAATTCTCAGCTCCTGAGTGAGTGGTTGCAATGGCTTTTTCTAAGATCACTGGCTCCATGGGTAGAGAGAACAAACCTCATACTGCCAGCACTCAGCTTCTCAGGGTATGACTGAAGGGCTTTCCAGTTTTTCAATTCTAGTATGCCATGCAATGGTGGCATGGCAGGCATCATGCCAGAAGCCAGGGGGGCAGAGGCAAAGACGACAGAATTCAGACCCTTAGGAGGTCGTCATATAGCAGGAGACCACACACGCACAAACACACACACACACAAACACAAACACCTGTGCGTATGCATGCACATACTCACAGGCACAAACAACAGCCCCAAGTGGCAAATGATAACAAGAGAGGAAAGCGCAACCTGTCTGTCATGGGAACCAGAGGACTCAATTGCTCTGGAGGCAAGATGTTCATGGAGAGCTGATTTGGGTGTTGGGTGTTTTAGGGTTTGCATGCAGGTTTCTTGGGGCCTGAAAGCACAGAGAACAGGATATGCAAAGCAAAAGCACAAAATTGAGACAAGTCTCGGAAACAAAGAGGTCACATCGTGACTAGGACCTGGGTTGCCAAAGAGAAGTAGGTTGGTGTGAGATGGCCTCTGGTAGAGGCTGAGAAACACAGAAAGGCATGTGGCAGAGAGCTGAGAATTCAAATGCAGAGGTGACATCAATGGGGACCTTTTGGTGTCTCAGTTCAGAGGGTTTTAGAAAACTCTACCCTATAAAACTAATACGGCTTAGGGCTTTAGGGATGGGGTGATGGGGATGATCAGATTTCTGCCTTAAAAAAAAAACCTGGAGAGCATCATTGAGGAAAGACTGAACAAAGGACATTTTGGAACTAGAAGGATGCTTGTCCCTATTGGTGGTTTTAAGGGTTATTTGGGAGCAAACGTGGTCCTTGCCTTCCCTGTAGTTCCCTCCAGTAAACGACTTACATATATCACATCTAAGTTGACTTTAACCTTTTGTGACTCTAGACATATTTCTGCCCCATCTCATCTCTCAGGATGCTGTGATCTATATATAAAGCTTATGGAAATTTACCATTTGGTTTTACCTTGAACTTAGGAGCTCAATAAATTCTTTGCTGAATTAATAAATAAATTAGTGAACAAATGAATTATGACCATTAACATTCCGAGATAAAAATTAGAGAGGAGAAACAATGTATTCCAATGAATGGTTTTATTTAATTCTGATATCATGCATTAATTTAAATTTAATGAGTTGGAGGCATGAGGCAAACGTCTAGGGTAATCCTGAGATATTGAAAGGAAAATCAAGCACCGTTCCCTTGCTTGTGTGTTTCCTGCAGTGTCTCTGCCTTATTGATTTACATTACAGTGGTTTTTGATTATGGTTTTGTCCATTTTTTTTTCTCCAACACTTTTAACAAAAGCAGTCACGTTCCATCCTAGTTACCTGTTCCACGGCCCAGTGGAGAGAGAATGTCATGGGCAACAATGCCCCTGCCTCCCTGGCTTCTGAGAAGATCAAAGATATCTTCATAGAGCATAGAATTGCCTTTATTTTTCACTCTAATTACATTTCTTTTGTCAAGATTCCTACCACTTTTCTTCCTTTCATTCGAAGTACCTTTAAAAATACCATCCTAGAAGGGTTGAATTTATAAATGATGGTAAAGTGTTTAAATTTCTCCTTAGCTAAGCTGGTGATTCTTTTCAATGAAACTCATTATATGGTATAAAGGACATTTAGTAGTTCAGCTAATAAGTGTTCCCTTTTAAATGCTAATTAGAGTGGAGCTCCCACATCAGGGCAAGAACAGGCTGTACTTTCAATGCCCGGAAAGAATTATTGTCTAAGCCCCTGGTCCAGAAGCCTGTACTCCACAACCAACTTGCAGAGGCCACAGATGACAATTGGCTTCCTAAATAGTGAGTACCTTCTGTGTTACCTTCTGGGTAGTAGAGCCCAGGGTCACTGACAACTACAGATAAGTAGAAAATTCTTTTTCTTCCCCTGGAAAAATTCTTCATGTCAATTATTTCTTTTTCCTCCAACAACACTGTAGTTGGACTCTAACTGCTCAATGAAATCTCTCCTGCTTTCTTAATCACACATCTGTGTTTGTTGATGATAGCATATAATTGCAGTTGGGAATTTCAAGTCATAAAATCAAAGAAGTTCAAAGGTAGGTGGGGCGATGAAGATAAACTTTAAAATTCATAGGGGTAGTGGGCTGCTTTGCTCTTTCTGGCTTTTAGAAAATAAAAATAAGTATCATCAATCCTTAAAATCAACATATAAATATATGTGATCCATAACCTTCTAGGTATGGGTCTGATTCAATGAAAAATGCAAACAAAAAATTATGTGGATGGACTTTAGAGATCAGCTGGTCTGTTGTCTGCTATGATGACATTTAAGACAGATGGCCACCCATTATTACTTTAAAATTTCTAAGGATGGCAGTGGCATAACCCCCTTTAATAGCCCATTACAGTTTTATCACCCTGCTTGATAGGTGCAGGTATGAAGGGCTCCAGCCTCATAATAGCATTTTGGAATGACAAATGGAAATTACTGTAATTTTTCTACTCATTTTAATTAAATTTTATGAATGCAGCACAGAAAGCATCAAGGTTGAATATGTGTGCCTGCATGTGTTTTTTAAAGAATGTTGCCAAATTTAAGGATGCTGTTTCCTTGACAGTCTTGAAAGATTGGACATTTGTATTTTAATAAAACTTCAAGTCTTGGGTCAGTTTCTTCAGAAGAGAAATTAAATTATTTCTAGACGCATGGCTCAAAAATCCAAAGAATCCCATCAGTGGAGAGATGATGTAGAACTCTGAATAAAGGGAAATCTAATAAGGGAGAAGAATTTTAGTTTTAGGAAAGTTGCTTGATGCAACTGTTTTGGGTCCCATTGAAGAAGAACTTGATTTTAATGAGGCATAACCAATCTGTTCTCCTGGTAGAAGAGAATATCTGTTACGTTGACCTTGCTTCAACAGGGAACAACCAGGTATCAAGCTATTTCTGATATATGTTTTCCTTTGGTTCTAAGCTGTTAAAAAAAAAAAAAACAACTATGTTTTAAGTCTGTGCTTTTTCTTTTTGTACTGTGCCTTGCTCTGTTCAATTAAAATTTCAAGGACAAAAGAAGGGAAAAGATACCTGATCAAAAATAAAGGAATTCTGCTGGGAAAGAATGTCTAATCTCTTAGTCATTGTAGGCACCTGAGTCTACATAGTTCTTTTTCCCCAGAGATCTGTGAAAACAGGGTCATTGAGACTCACATCTGGAGAAAGTGTTACTCTGGATTTCTGGGAGGCTGACCTCATACTCAGCTCCTGACTTCCTCACCTTTCTGAAGATGCTGTGTTGATGAAGCACACAGGCCTCCAACACAGGGCCGGGGCAGAAGCTCCCTTGGTCAACTGGAGACAGCCAGGCAGAGAGGGGTTCAGAGCCAGCCCTGAGGATGAGAACTGGAGGAGTTTCAGCACTCGGGGTTCTGACACATTTCTGGATAGTTCAAGTTCTGTAAGCAGGGTCCTCCCCAGAGCCACGAAGATAACTAGGTCTTAGCATTTTATGTCCTTATACAGGTGTTCTCAATGGTGGTCTGCTGGCTGGTGTCTTAGTTATACATTTTGACGACACTGCCTGTATTCATTCCTGGCATAAATCAATAATTCACAATACTCTTTTAGGGAAAACACCCCCATTCTTCCCCTTTGGGCTGATTTATTGTTTGGCTTTTGGCTTGCTTTTATAATACCAAGTTGAGGTCTTAGGGAACTTTTGATTCATCCAAATATTCTAGGGACTAAAAGACTTTGAGTCCACCTAATCTGGGGAAAAGTAGTCTGATTTTAGGGGAGCCTTTCGTCCTCATTGGCTCTACCAAATGTTTCATGTAGTTGCTGTGAGGTTCCTCGGCCTACAGAACAAGGCAAGAACACTCTTTAAGAGGTGTCCCTTAGGTTCTGGGCTGATTAAAGACTCCAGCATGGTCACAGGCACTAACACAGGTATGTAGCCAGCATCCTGGCAATCCAAGGGAAGGAATCTGAACTTTATCCATAATTAGGGTATAAATGGAATATAATGATTCATGTGTGAAGAATGGGTTAAGACAAGAAGCCAGATGCAGGGAAGATGAACCTTTCTATGCATGGGCAGGGATCTGACATAGTCTCAGGGTCCGCACCTTCTCCTGGCACACTGAGAATGAAGTTGGCCCTCTCAGCCCTCTCCCCTGACAGCAGGCCTGCACCAGGAGGAGGGGGAGGGCCAGAACTCTTTGGGAACATGAGTGACTCCACTGGAGCCTACCTCTCCTCCCAGAATCCTGAGCAGTAAAATTGAAAGATTTGAGTAGATGCTCAAATAACCTCTATGGGATTATTCCTGAAAGAACTACACACACACACACACACACACACACACACACACACACACACACCAAAGTTTTCCTATATGGATTAGAGACAGAAATGGCAGAGATCAGAAGGCAAGCAGATACAGAGCTTAAGGTGCCAGCAGCAGCAGAAATAGCAGGTTCCCTAAGGAGTCAACTGTCCTAGAACTGCAAGTGGCAGATCATCAGCAGTGAGGCACAGGAGGCAGGGCGACAGCCTGGAACGAAGTTAGGGCAGGCTGGTGTAGGCAGCTCCACCATGGCCAGACAGAGTACTAACTAGCCAGAACTTAGTGGCGGTCAACTCTATATTCCGATGATGTGTGCCACCCTGTCCTCTCCTCTTGAAAACTCGCAGAGCAGTAATTCCCAACCAGTAATTCTGGGCACACATTTTTTACAAATCCGAGATACCTGGTCCCCAGGCCCAGAATTTCTGATTTTTTAAAATCTCAGGTGGGGCCTTGGTTTCAATGTTTTTGATTCTACCTAAGTGATTCTAATGAGGAGCCAGAGTTAGAATTTAGAAAGACACTGAACTCTAGATAAGGAGATGGTGAGTCCTGTCAGTTAGCAGAGGTATGGGATCCAGCAGATCAGATTCAAAATGTCCAGTGACTTTAAGGAGGAACCATATGCTGGCGGGCTTGGGGAACTGGTTCTCAAACCAGACTGCACAGTGGAATCACCCAGAGCTTTAAAAATCTCAATGTCTGATTCATCCTCCAGAGATCCTGATTTTATTGGCAGCAGGACTGTTTAGAGGTCCCCAGGTTCTTCTAATGTGCAGCGACACTTGAGAATCACTGACCTAGGGGACATTCAACTCACTTGATGAAGTTCCCCTCTGGGATTTCTATAAATATTCAAGAGAAAAGGAAACTCTGCAAGAGATTTAATATTCTGTGTGAGTAAGTAGAGACTTAGAAACATCAAGATTTGAGTTTGTAGAGATGCATTTATTTTCATAGGTGGGAGGTTTTCAAGACATCACCCAAATCCTTAAATCACCAAAACTGATACATTCTCTGTACAGGGACTGGTTCATGTACTCACAGCTCACAAATAGAGGTTCAACTTCTTCACAAATTCATGATAGTAATCATAGCATATAAAAGTGTTAACCCTACATTAAAAATGGGGGTCTATTTTCACTTGTTTAATTTTTAACTTGATAAAATACAGATTTGATTAATATTTACTGAATATTTGCCCTCTACTGTCTAAGACAGTTTAATGAAAATCAGCATGTTAATCCTCATGACAATAACCTGTGAGCTAGATATTATTAGCACCTATTTTATTGAGGAGGAAATTGGGATAAAAGACTAAGTAATTTACATGCAACCACGTGAGTCTAGACACATGGGGAAAATGAGATTGGAATAGATTCTAAGCCCAATTCTTTTCCCACATCACCAAGCTACCTGTCTTCCATCTCCAGTTAATGCATCAAAAATATTCCACGAGCTGGGTGCGATGGTGCATACCTGTACTCCCAGCACTTTGGGAGGCTGAGACAGGAGAATCACGAGTTCAAAGCCAGCCTCAGAAATGGTGCTAAGCAACTCAGCGAGACCTTGTCTCTACATAAAACACAAAATAGGGCTGGGGATGTGGCTCAGTGGTCGAGTGCCCCTGAGTTCAATCCCCAGTACCAAAAAAAAAAAAAAAAAGTATCCCATGGCTCATCTCTCATTTCCCAGTTTCAGGTTCATGTTATAATAGATATGTATGATGCTTTTCATGAAATGTGCTTTTAAAGTTGCTAAGTATATAATAATTGATAGGAACTTAGGGTTATCTATCCTGTCTTATACTATAGATAATCTAGACAAGAATAAAATTTTTCTTCTTCTTCTTCACCTGAAATTATCTGAGCCCCAATCAGCAATATCTACTTAAGAGTCAATCTTGGGCTTAAGACACAGAAATCAAATCTGTAGTTGCATCCACAGAGGATATGGTGTTCCTTAAATGACAGCGATTCTAATTAGCGTTCTTACCATGTAGAGTTAGGAGAAAGCTTACTGTGTCTATTTCTTAGAAACTGTGACTAAGGCACAAGTTGATAATTTTTCAAAACTAGGCATAATAGAGTAAGTGTTTAAAGAAAAATCAAATGTGTATTTAAAGTGCAAATATGCTTCATGTTTGTGATAAGAATTTAAGAATCTTTAACATTCTCAAGAGCTTTTATCTTAGAATAAGTTATTCTACTCAGCAACTCCCTCCCCCACAAAAAGCACCTTTGAATCATGAGCAGTAAGTATTCTAAAGTCCCATTGCACCATCAGGGACATATTCAAGTACTTGATTATAGAGAAAAAACCAGGTACATGTCTGAAATCCCAGCAACTTGGGAGGCTGAGGCAGGAGGATCGTGAGTTTGAGGCCAGCTTCATCAATTCAGTGACACTCTGTCTCAAAATAAAAAAATGAAAAAGGCTAGGGATGTAGCTCAGTGGTAGAGCACACCTGGGTTCAATCACCAGTCTCATAAAAAAAAGATAAATAAATCCTGTTTCCAAAAGCTTATTTAATATTTAATTTTAAGCAAGTCACCCAATGTTATCTACAGTTAAGCAAATAAACAGCAAAGGAAAAAAAACATAAATTCATTGATAATTTCTAACTGGACATGAAAATATAGCACCCAGGTTTCGTGGGCAGACAGTGTGGAACATACTCTGACTCTGGGTTTCTGTTTTCACATCAGTCTTTGTTGAGAAACAATATGTACTAGCAGATTTTGTGGTATAAAAACTACCCTGATTTTCAAGACAGAACACTAAAGACTTTTAAGCTCTCCTTTAAGGCTTCCTGTAATCTGTATGTTCATCAGTAGCTTAGTTTTACATCTCCTTGAATATTTATATTTATATAAGTAGCACCTCCTCAGCACCTTCAAGTGCTTTTAAGTGATTGATTCTTCCCCAAATGTTTTCTTTGGTCAAAGATTCTGATTTAAATGGTAACCTCCAGGAGTCGGGTATCAGATCTGCTTTTAAAAGAAGGGATGGTTTCATTTCTGCAGTGCTCCTGAACATTTTGATGATTTATGCCATCAAAGTTACTTTTTCTGTCACTTTTTTTTAAAGACCTCAACCTAGAGATTCTATTTGAAAAGAAAATGCTTGATTTTAAATCACATCAGAAGTGTCAGCGTGTGCTGCAGAACATTAAAAAAGTGACTTTTTCAAAAGTTTTTTTTTTTTTAAATATTAGGTGTACCATTTGTTTCCCACTAAAAGTTGACTTCAGTAAGGGCTGTGATTCAAATAAAACCTCAAGCCAAACTAAACATATTTACCTCAAACATATTTTTCTGATTCCCACTGCCCAGCACCTACCTTGTTGAACAGTTTTCAAATGTAGCAACCACTTGGGTTGATAAAGGAATCCTTACATCTGGTCAGCACAGAAGGCTTGGGTGGGTGCCAGGTCCATAGCTCTGCCATGTTGCCATCTCCAGGGAGCAAACCCAAGCTCTGTGGACCAAAATGCCCTGAGTTTAACATGAGCCAGTGGTCTGCCCAGAGAGACATTCCCGCCATCTTCATCCAGACAGCATCAGGGCCTGACCCTGGGGACCAGCTCCTCCAGGGATCTGGAAGAGGCTGTGCTCTGGGAGAAACTCACTTACCACAGGAATACCAGACTTCAGAGCAGCCATTTTGAGGAAACTGGTATAAATTATTCACATTTCACTGCCAGTCAAACTTCATGAAGTCACACTCTACCTTTCAGACTTTGACCTTGGTGAATGGAGAGATGATTTGATTTGTGACTCTGCTGAACAAAATTACACATCACTTAAACTCATTTTAGAATTCATTTCCAAATTTTCAAAAGCGTCAATATATCCTGTTGGATTTTTCTTCTTCTTCTTTCATTTTTTTTGAATTCCAGATCTACCTGACGCATGAAACATCATCATGTTTTAATTGCTATGAGCTGGACTTGAGTTGGAAAGTTTCATCTGATAACTGAATTAATTTCGATGTGTGAAATGCAGGCATTCTTCTCATAAACAGAACTGGTTTTTAAGTGAAATCTGGGCAAGGTGGTTATTATGCTCACTTTTTACCATATGAAATCTTTAATAAGAAAAGCATTTACCATAGCTTTGTGAATTATTCCAACTCGCAAGATATGACTCAATTTATTCATAGGTGCTTGTGTTAGAAATTGCATTATATTTCAGACAATAGGCTAGGTGGACTAAACCCAGACATTTATTGCATTACAGGAGAGATCTACATTATTATTTTTTGAAAAATACACATAATAGCTCTTCATAAATGTTCACCTCATTAACAGAAATGCCATTTCACTTTAGCTACAAAGACCTTTCCCTGACAGAGGTACATTCACAACAATGGCTTATTTGAATTCTGTTTCTCCCTCTCTCAGACACTTAAAAAAAAATCCCTCCACTTCCATATTATTCAAAGGTATATGATATTTAAAGATGTAGTAGTCTTTTTTTTTTCATGGTTATGCATCAGTAACACAACCAAGGTCAGTTTTGCTATATTTTGCACATGCTTATATATTTGACTACTTCAATCATTTTAGCCTCAGTTTCTGCATTTTCCTCTCCATTCTGTGTATTTTTATTTTTCAAGCTATCTTCTACTGGGTTGAATCATGAGTTTTAGAATCACGAACACTGGCACGATGCCTCCCAGAACTTAGAATACAGCTGCTGACTTCTCCTGCGGGTTTTGAGGTTGGTCTTCATATATCACAGCACCTAGGAAGTCAGGCAGGGAGGGGGACAAGCTCTGGACAGAGGAGACCTGGTTTCTTGATCTTGCTCTGCTCATGCTTAGTAAGGTCCTGGGTCCCTGTGAGCTATGGCATGTGAGCCTGTGAGTACAGGAGCCAGTGCTGATTTGTATGCTGGTATCACAGTGCCCAGCAACACGCCCAGGGCATTCAGGTGCTCACTTGACATGTGTGGCATGAACAAACGAGTCTAGGGTTTCTCTTCTGCAAAGGGCCAGGCCCACACTGGAGAGCAGAGAGTGATGATCCCACGGGCTCTGCTCTCATGGAGGCCACACAAGGCATTAAGTGAGGGAGGGTAACATGGTCCCCTGGTACATAACAAAGGAGTCTGACTCAGAGGGCTTCAGAGGTGTTCTTGAGCCGAGATGCTTAAGCTGAAGCCTAAAGAATATGTAGAAGCAAACAGAAAAAAGGTGCTGGGGAAAAGGGGAACATGGTAGGCAGAGGTCTCATCACCAGAGAGATAACTTCCTGTGAAGGATGGAAGGTCATTGGCCTCCCTCAAGTGATAATGTGAGTGACACGTAAGACTGAATGAATGGACAGACCACCAAACCATGGACATAGGGGGCTGGAGGGATTCCTGTTACTCAAACCAGTCCATGTTAGCTTTTACCTATTTGGAAACAGTGGCCCAGAGATGTCTGAGCAAATTTTGGACCTTAAAATTAATTCCCCCCCGCCTTCTTTTTCTGTTTGAGTTTCATGCTTTTTATAAAAAACTCAAGTGGTACAAAAGTTTGCACAGTAAAATTTAAGTTTCTCCGTATTGGAAGTAAGTGCTATTAGTGGTTGGTGTATATCCTTAAATAATTTTTCTTTGCACTTATATTTCTAAATACAAGTGAGATTGAACCACATATTGGTAGTTCTCAAGTGTTCTTCGTAATAGGACCTCTTTCTATTTTTATAAATTATTGAAGCCCCCAAAGAGCTTAGTTTGTGTGAATTGTATCCAGTGGGGTAGAGCCAGCTAGAACTAGCTCTTGACTCCAGTTCAGTGGTAGCCTGAAACCAGCCACAGTGGGAATATTTATATCATAGAATCAGCTAACATCGCAGAGCAGGGCTATCCTCCACCGAGAGAACCACTTGTTCAACATTTACCAGGACACCACTGACTATGTGGGTCAATGTTTACTATGTTAGAAATTTAAAACGAGGATTTTAGAAATATTTAGTAATCTATTTTAAAAGAACAATAATAAACCCATTACATGTTAACATAAATAACACTTTTTGTTTACATTTTTACAAATATCCTTGATGACTGATTTAATAGAAGGCAGCTGGGTTCTCATAGCTGCTGCTGTATTCAATCTATTGTGATACTGCAAGTTATAGTCTCCAGAAACCTCCACCCTGTACTCACATACTCTGAGGTCTGTGCTTGCACATGATTACTTTTCTTTTTTCGTTTTACCTTTATAAAGCTCTTTGGGGTGAGGGAGTTATGATATAAATTTGCTTTATGAAAATGAGACATAATCATAGAGGCTGAATTACCTAGATCATTTGGTCTTGTTTTTACTGTTTTTCTTAATTTATACCCACATACTGTATGCTCTGGAGAATAAAGAGGAGGGAAGGTGGACCACACTGAAGGTGGCATAAAACACTTCTTTCTGTAAGATTTTTAAGACAAACCCCCCACACCTGATGTCTGTTTGATTCAGTGCCACTTCTGGCAGGTGATGCAAGGTGACCGAGCCTGCCCATGGCTTGGGTTCCTTTGTTCTCTTGTCTGAATCCTTCAGCATCCTCGGGGCTAGGTTCCAGGGTTCCCCACAGAAACAGCTCTGTGGATTCTTCAGTCCCATATATAAAGACACCTTAGTCTTGGCATCTTCCTGTAGACTTTAAATCATTTCTAGATTACTTATAATACCTAATACAATGTGAATAGTTGTTATACTGTATTGTTTAGGGAATAATGACAAGTACATATGCAGTATTTGTTTTCAAATATTTTCAACCTACAGTTGGTTGAATCTATGGATTTGGAACCCACAGATATAGCAGGCTATACTCACCAAATAGCTGTTGCTGAATGAATAGTGTTGTTAGGATGATTAAATTAGTTTTCATACATTAGTTTTTACAGAACGTTTGTGGTTCATAATAAGCTCTATATGCATGTTAGATTTTGTTGTGGTGGTTTTTTTTCCTTCCAAGTGCTGGAATTAGCCTCATAATTATATCTTGCAGTTCAAGCTTCTGATCTATAATGGGGTTATTTTATTCCATGAAATAAAAGTTAAAATGCTAAAAGAAGAGAGGTTGACACAGGCAAATCCACATTATTCCAATTTTTCAATGAATGCAGACAGAGCAGCTACCCACCTGAAGCAGTGTTTGGTCAGAAAACATGTAGTAGAAATGCGAATTTTGACAGAGCTGGGAGAGGCCAGACCCGCCTCTGCACAGCTCCCTGATTCCTGGAATGATGCAAATGGTGGAATGATGTGGGCGTTTCCAGGCAGGACCCACGCGCCTCGTTCTCATTCCTCCCTGCTGGGGTCGTGGGAGCAGCGCGTCCTTTCCTTTCATCTGAAATTCAAAGACAACATAGGGTGCTCCCTTGACACACTTTTCGTTTTGCAAAATGGACTAGAAATACAGCATCAGATACAGAACCCGATTGTTCTAGTCTTCCATTTGTGAATTCTTCTTTTTTTAATGTACAGATTGATGAATTTAGCACATGCCTGTAATCCCAGCCCTTTGGGAGGTTGAGACAGGAGAATCACAAGTTCAAAGCCAGCCTCAGCAACAGCGAGGCGCTAAGCAACTCAGTGAGTCCCTGTCTCTACATAAAACACAAAATAGGGCTGGGCATGTGGCTCAGTGAGTTCAATCCCCGGTACCAAACCAAACCAAACAAAACAAAAAACAAAACAGGTTAATGAATTTACAAAATACAAATACTACATAAATTTATATAAGTATGAAAGCTCTTAAAAATATTCAGGTTTCTCAGTCTCTCCTGAGAAGCAAATAAACCATTGATGGTCACTGTCCTTGAAATTGAAAATTGCAACTTTTATTGTCTCATCTCTGTTCAATTTTACTTCAAGTTGTCTTACAAATTAAAAATCCCTGCTCCGATATGTTTGGTTCCCCCGATATATAAAACCATCCAAGCAAACAGGGTTGCGCCTTTCCAAAACCCCCTTGCAGATCTTTTCATAGGATGAGTTCCCTGAACAGAACTCATAATACACTTGTTTGATCCAAACCCCCAGTGGGAACTGCATATCAAGGACAATTAAAAACGTTTTAGTGGAAGTGGTACCAAAATTGCTTCAGATGAATTAAGAAATCCTCTGGGTCTTTTCCAAAAGCCACAATGAGCAAGGTCTTTTTTTTTCTTCCCTATGCTTTTATAAATTTTTTTTTTAAATTGAATTTGTTTTTCCTAACTATGTCAGTATTGTGCTTTAGGCCACAAGGTGTTGGCCTCCTTCCAGAAGGCCTTTCCCCACCCTGACCTGAGCTTCAGCTGTTCCTGCTCCAGAGGCATGGCTGCATCTCTGGCCCTGGAGACATTGTGGGAGGGGAGTCGGTGACCATGTGACTCCCTGTGGCACCCGAGGCTGGATGTCCTCCCCCATGGCCGTGGCTCCTCCTGGTCTTTAAATGTGCATGCTGTTCTCCAGACTTTTCTCCTTTCCTCTGGAGTCCATGGCCTTGCTGGTGGCATGTGTCCATCTTTTCATGGTGTCTGTGTTGCTCACCTCTGTGGGTGGAAAGGATCAACCAAAGTGACCAGACCGCACCTCTCAGCTAGTGTGCAGCCAGGCACACAGTAAGTGCTCATGACATATTTATGGCCCTTTCTTCCCTTTGATCTCAAGTGAAAAAATACCTGGGTGGAAATTAATATACAAAAAGATGTGTGTTCCCTTAGACTTCTTCCTAGATGAAATGCCGCTCGCTGTCTGATGGCTTAGGCCTTGTGAAAAAGGTAACTTTATGCTGCCGAGCAGCTCAATGTTCTGTCGTAACGAATCCCACTCTCATAAACAAGTTAGCCAACCATCTTGGTTTGCCCTGGACTGAGAGGATACTGCCAGGATGTGAGACTTTTAGGCTAAAATGGGGAAAGATGGCTCCAACCTAGGACCAGCTGGTCACTCTGATTGCTTTACACTCAAATTCCGCTTTCTGAGCTTTCTTATCTCCTAAATATATAAAGAAAAACTGTCCAAACTCATTATTATACTATAGTAGGTAAGATTATTGAGGGCCCACTATATGCCAGTGTCTGAGTTAATTTACTTAATGCTTCCAATAATCCTTAATTCTTCTAATTAATTCTCAGTTCTTCCAATAATTCATATCGCCATTTTACCAGTAGGTGAAAAGACACAGAAAACCAGAAGAATCTGACCAAGGTCACAGAGCCTGCAGTGGTGGAACAGGGAGCTGGACACAGGAATCTGGGTCCATAGTCAGTATGCAAAGGGGGAGACGCACTTCTCCCTCTCTTGAGTGTCTGTGCTTCCTGGCCGTGGAAGTGGTTCCTGGAGGAAAAGGAACAGTCATGCTTTCTCCACTCCTCTCCACTTTTAGTCTCCTTTCTTTGGCCGCTCCTGTGCACCACATATCTACTTTCAGTTACAGCCAGTCAGCCCTGGCAGTGCCCCAGCCCAGCCCCAGCCTGGTGACACCTCCCACCTTGTCCTAGGGGCACAGCTCTTGCCATGAGGTGCAACTCCCTGTCCTACTAAGCCTGTCCCTCACCTCTGCCTGGACCACTTCTCTCTGCAAAGCATTTCCATCTTTGACCCCTGCAGCCTCTTGGTCCTGCTCCCACTGCTGAGTGTCTCGAGGAGGAGGGTTAAGTGCTGGGAAGGAGGCAGGGAGGCCTCTTGCTAGATTTGGAAAAGTTTTGAGTCTTGGATGTGACGCTGAGCAGTTTGGCTTTTATTCAGTGGAGTATAAGGAGCCATCCAAAATTTATAAGCAATGGCATGAGCACATCTGTTTTAGAAAGGCAAGATGGAAGGTAGACTGGAGCAAGGAATCTATAGGACTATTGAATTGTCCTCATTACATGAGACCAGAGAAGTTTGGATGTAATGCCCCTTAGCACATAGACACAACTGGTTGATTAAATGGAACAAAACAAAACAAAACCCTACCTAACCTAGTTCCTTCAGCCTTGTGCTACTGTACCCTGATTTTTACTCTCCTGAACTGATGGAAAATTTGGACAATTAAAAAAAATGTGTTAAGCTTTGCCACCTGTTGTTATGGTTTGCATAACAAGTGTCCCCCATAGACTCAGGTGTTGAAGGCTTAGTCCCTAATATCGAAGAAGTAGGTCTCTTGGGAAGTGATTAGACCACGAGGTCTCTGAACCTCATCTGTGGATTAATCCATTGACAGCTCCCTGGGCTACTGGAAGATGGTAGAAACTTAAGATGTGAAACCTAGTTGAAATCAGTGGGTCCTTGGGAGTGTGCCCTTGGGGACTATATCTTGTCCCTGGCCCTTCCCCTTTGTCTCTCTGCTGCCTGGCCACCATGAGCTGAGCAATTTTCCTCCACCACAGCCTTCTGCCATGACATGCTGCCTCACCTCAGGCCCGAAACAATGGAGCCAGACAACCTTGGACCGAAACCTCTGAAACCCTGAGCCAAAATACATCTTTTTCCCTTTAAGATGTTTACGTCAGGTATCTTTGGTCACAGCAATAAAAAGCTAACTATTATACCTGTCAGTTAAACACTTCGGCAGCGTTGGAGCCTACAAAGCTTCCAATGAACCCATCTATTTAGTTAAAATGCTGAAGTATATGAATGTGTGGTAAAGCTTGCGAATCCCAGGAGTTGTGTCTAAACATGCACGGAGGGAGGGGGCAGACATGGAGATATAAAATCCTACTTTAAAATAAGGAAAGAGCTCCCCAAATAACCCCAATCCTTATTACAAATCAGATCTTCTTTAGATGAATGCAACGCTATCTATGTATGTATCCCTGGTTCCCCAGGGTGCCCTAACCCCTTACCTCACAGGAAGCTTAATATATATTTCAACACCTAAGAGAGCAGATACTGTGTCCTGAGCTTCCTTTTATGCCTTGCTGAGTTCAGGATCCTCACAATGGCTGCCAACTCCTAATATTTCAAAGACTGTCTACATTAATATTTTTCAAAGCCCCAAACCTTGGCAAGGAACAAAAATTGTTCTTGAATCTGCTTCAAGAATTAATATTAGAGAATAGGAGGTTTTTCCTCTCAGCAAATTGAAGCTGAATAAATTGTTCTCTGTCTCCTTAGAAATGGAATCAGTTATCGAAGGTGAGCATGGCTGTAAGGAGGCAGGGGGCAGCCATGCTCTGGGGGACCATGAGGGCTGAGAGGAGGCTTCTGTTCTCTTACATTATGGACAGCGCTGTTTCTTGAAACATGCTGTAGGAAGCTAAAATGCATCAAGCAAGCATATCAGCTTGGAGTTACATTAATGACAGCCAGAATTGCTGGGCTCTTATTGCCTCTTTTCTTTTATTATCAAATACCCACTGATCAGCCAGCTCCTGAGCATTCCTGAGAGGGCACTCCTGTTTTGGCTGCCTTGACCCAGTGTACAGAAACCTATGTGTGCAGCCCTGCAGATGGCACCAGTCTGTGGAACAAGAAAACCAACCCAAAAGACTTCTGTGGCTTTTAGGCCTTGACTTTGTTCACTCTGTGCCCCCAACAAAAAGATATTTCTATGACTTGAGGGTTTCATTTCTTCCATTGATTTAAAAGATCCAGACATCACAGCCACCTGCTGAAAGGTTTCAGGGGTGATGCTAATTTTGTTATTTTTCCTACTTATAACACTAACTGGTGAATGTAAAACAGAATAATGAAGCTAAAAGAAAGTCCTGCTCCCTCAAGGCAACCACTGTAACTGCTAAAATTTTGTTATTATTGCCTTCCAGTCTTTTGTATCAATTTTAACTTAGTCAAGCCTAAACCGTCCATGCCCTATTTTGTGTATTGTACTGTCTACTTGAGAATTGTAACCTAAGCACTTCCATCCCAATTTTAATTCCACTCCTTCCTCTCGTCATTATTGGCTGAATAAATTGATCTAGATAGCATCTACTTTTTTATTACAACCTGTGGATTTTGATCATTTCATTCTTTCATATTTATGCATCAATTTAAATTGGATTTTGATAATTTCATTTTTTCTTATTTATGTATTATTTTAAATCATGTTTCACAAAAATTCATTGACATTATCTAAGTGAAGTGCTATGTTTTAAAAGGATAGAATATTCTTTGGAACTCACAGGCCTGGAAATACACTCCAAGGTTGTGGTGACATTTGGATGCTAATTCTCTGCAGAAATGATGAAATACTTCCCCAGGATCCTCACAGAGCAAAAGGCAGCCTGTGAGGCAGTTTGGAGGATGAGATTCATATGGTGCCTCATCACACCAGGGAAAGCATCAGTCACTAGACTGACTGAGCCATATGACTCTTCACTTGCCACTTACTGGCTGTGTGATCCTGAATACATGACTTAACCTCTCTGAGCCTCAAATGCTTTATCTACAAAATGGATGAAATAACAGCGACCTTACACAGGGAAACTGTTCAGCCCATAATCAGTGCTTTGTCCTCATTGTTCACTAAGCAGACTTTTCAAATCTGGGTTAATTTAAGTACTACTTTATAAAAATAAAAAGGTAATATTTTTCCATAGGCCTTAGAAATATGAGAACTACGCTCTGAATTAAGTGCGTTCCCACTTATCTCACATTCTTTTTTAGCAGGTAGCAGTATTTTCCCTAGCACCTGGTTTCTTTTGACATCTGTATAGCATTCAATTCGCTTTGTTCTTCTCAGTAGACTGTGGATATAGACTCTTAAGAAGTCCAATTTTACTAAGTTGTCATAATGATGGGGGCTCTGGAAAGTCCAAATGATTAGTCTAGAAAATATCTTAGGATTTTTATTTTTTAAAACAATGAATACATGACCTGATTTTAATACTCCCAGGCCTTTTCAAAACAGCCGCTGACATATACAGCAACAAGGTGGTCACTGTCCATGCTTCTCTACTTCTTCAGGCTGATCCCTTTCCCCTTCTGCCCATTCATTCTTTTATATATATATATAATTTTATTTATTTATTTTTATTTATTTATTCTACTTAGGTATACATGATAGCGGAATGCATTTTGATTCATTGTACAATGAAGATGGAGCACGACTTTTCATTTCTTTGGTTGTTCGTGATGTGGAATCACGTCATATATGCAGTCATACGTGAAGCTAGGGCTGTGATGTCCATCTCATTCCACCATCTTTCCTGTCCCCATGCCCTCTCATTCTTCACTCCCACCCCCTGCCTGTCTTCACTGATGGTCTTGACCACAGCCTGACCACAGCAACTGAGGCCATGGGCTGGGTGGGAAGCCCCTCGGCCTCGGTCCCCATCTCAGTTCAGCCTCTGTGCTGTCCCTGTCCTTACTCAGCAGGGACGTGGATCTCCCCTGAGATTTAGGTCGTCCTTTCTCCCCCTTGCATCTTCCACCTCCTGTCCTCTCCCAGCTGGTCCTCCTCTACATTTGTCACCGTAGAGGAGATCATGCCACCTCCTCACTTGGTTCCTCTGAGATAGCCAGACTTGTCCTGATGTCCTGTAGCCTGTCTGTTCTGCTAGGCATTGATATCTACATTCACAAAGGACCCCTAAATCATCTTCTCTCAGTGTGCTAAAAAAAAAAAAAAACAACGGAACATTATAATTAAATGTCATTGTTTGACTTAAGCAAAAAAGACATCTGAAGTCAGCTTTCCTTTTTATATATAGTTTAGGTGGCAGGATTAAAAATAAATAATGTACATACCATAACATTTCATTACATTCTCTACCTCCTTACCCTAAGTATAGATAATACACACAAGGTTGGCATGATTTATTGTCTTCCAAGAATTGTAATTGAGAATCCCTATGTGCTGGACTTGGAGGGGATTACAGAAAAATCTGATGTTACCGTTCATTGAACCCTTCATGTTTGCCAGAAGGTTTACATAACAGCCTTGCACAGTAGGTATTAAATTCTCCAATTTTATGTGGAACTGTGACAAGACTTCAAGTTCTTCAGTTCACATTGCCTGTAAATTGAGCTGGATTGAAGCTGTTTCCTAACTCAACACTTTCTTTATATGATCCTACACTAAGCATAAGAAGCCTGAAAGGTGCAACTTCTAAGGAAGAATGAATAGCTTTTAGTTTTGGTAAACCTAACTATAGAATTATTTTTTATCTATTTATTTGCTTTTCAAAAAATTAAGGAAAATATAAAGGTCAGGGTTTTGTAAGAGGTAAAAAAAAAATTACTTCACCTTTTTCATTTCAATAAATAAGTCCACTTTTTTCCTACCTTATAAAATCATGCATTTTGAAAAATGAAGATGTTTTTCACCACTGTGACCAAAAGGCCTGACAAAAATTATTTTAGAGGAGGAAAAGTCTATTTGGGGATCACAGTTTCAGAGGTCTCAGCTGACAGATGGCTGAGTCGGTAGCTCTGGGCCAGAGGTGAGGCCGAACATCATGGCGGAAGAGCGTGGAGGAGGAAAGCAGCTCAGAACATGGAACCAGGAAGCAGAGAATTCCCCTCAACAGATACAAAATAAAGAGCCCAAAGGCACACTCCCAGTGACCTACCTCTTCTATCCTCACTCTACCTGCCTTCACTTAACACTTAACCCCAATTAACTGATTAGGTTAAGGCTCTCATAACCCAGTCATTTCACCTCTAAACTTTTTTTGCCCTGTCTCACATATGAAATTTTGTGGGCACCTCATATCTAAACCATAACAAAAGATAAACATTATCTTGTGAGAAATGTGAAAATGAACTCAGAGAAGTTAAAACGTTGGACTTTCGGTAGCCACCCCCAAGACCTATGGACTAGGAATTTTTTTACATGATTCAGGAAGTGGTAAAGCTGTGTCTCCCTGACAGCTCATTAATTATTGACATTTTCCCTTTTGCTCCCCATAGATTTCTGAAACTGGAAGAGACCTCGTTATATAATTCCCAAATGAAAATAAGCAATGACCTGGGACCCAAACGAAATCAGGGCAGGCCTAATGAGAATCAGTAGGTGCTTGTAATGAGAGGCAGGCTGTGGACCTAATGAGAGATTTAGCAGCCTCTGTCTCTTCTTTCTGTTAACCTTTCCCTATTTTTCAGTGTAATGTTTTAGGTGTGTTTTACTAAAATTTTAATTATACTCCTATTATGCTTTCTTTTATTCCTGTGGGTTTCTGATGCTGTGATTAGAATGGCACGAAGTGACAGAGCTGTATCTTAGTATCAGTAGCTACACAGAACAGTGTAAAGAATCTCAGGTGCCTCTTTAGTAGGTCTTATTGTTTCTATACCATCCAAAATTTCCCAGTCTTCTCTGATCTTAGAAGTTGGTTATCTTGGTGGAAACACTAGATGCTTCAGATTTTTCTCCTAGGTCAGGGAAGACAAGAAGACGTGAAAAGTGATGATCCAGATGAATTGATAGCACTGTGGAGATGAACTCCATGGTTGTCTTAAACTCAATGGGAAACAGAGCTAGAGACAATTAAATGCCTGTCATAGACAGAGGAGGGAGAAGTTGTCATGCCCATACTTGATTTTGACGACTTTTGTGTATGGAGCATTTAAGTCCTTCTATTTGACCAAGAACTCCTTGAAGACAAGAATTGTGTTTTATTTCTTATTGTGGTCCCCAATAGTTAGCACATTGTTGGCACAAAGGAGATAGTCAACCAATATTTGGAAATAAATGGGAGTTGCATTAAGGGGATGTAAATAATGGTCTTAAACTATTTTCATGTCTGATTTGTGAGCCAGATTTGTCTGGTAAATAGTTCTTAACCATGAGCCACTTTATCTACAATATCTCAGAAAGCATCAGTGTGTTCCACATGGAGAAAGATGTATCCCTTGTGCATTTCTTTATGAGTTATTTGTGGTTTAAATTTATATTGCCTGTGAGATCCAGGAGACCAAAGCTGAGAAATCATTCTAAAACATGGTCTTAGATTGGGAATACTCTAGGAACAAAGGAAAAACAAAGACAAAGCATCTTTGGAAGGACACACTCTCAACCAAGACCACAAAGACGTCACTTTTGCTGCAGCCACCAACATTAACTCACAGTCCAAAATGAAAGTGTACAAAGAAGCAAATCACCATGAGAGATGGCAGACATAGCAAACAGCAGAATTAAACCCTACACTTTCTAATAATGGAATAATTGGATAAAGATTATAAAATGTATATATTTAAAATAATTTAAATAAATGAAAGATGAAAGCAAAATTTTGAGAAAGAAAATTATTAAAAATTTCATCAAGCCGGGCGCAGTGGCGCAAGCCTGTAATCCCAGCACTTAGGGAGGCTGAGACAGGAGGATCGTGAGTTCAAAGCCAGCCTCAGCACGATGAGGCGCTAAGCAACTCAGTGAGATCCTGCCTCTACATAAAACACAAAATAGGGTTGGGGATGTGACTCAGTGGTCGAGTGCCCTTGAGTTCAATCCCCAGTACCCCAAAAAAAAATTTTATCAAAAAGAAAATTATTATTAAAATAAAATTACCAATGATTTTAAGAAATTATTAAAATAAGGAGAAAACAGATTTGGGGGTCCTTGTAAGGGGATATAAGGAATAATTCACTTAAGTAAAATAGATGTGTTGCAGTCAAATGCATAACTTCCCCCACAGGAGAGAAATAGAAAAGAACGTAAGTCTATGATTACAATAGAAGGCAGGAATAGAAGCAACAATAAACCCAAAGCATAGATCAGGCAGGGTAGTTTGAAGCCAATGATTGAAATAAATTCTAATTCATCTGTAGTAAACAAAAATTGTAAACAAACTAAACTCATGAGTCAAAAGGAAAAGACTGTCAAATTTGACTTTGTAAACTTCCCATTGAAGTAAAATATACACAAAGAAAAGTATATAAGTGTGCAGTTTGCTTAATTTTCCCAAACAGAACTCAACTGTGTAACCAGCATTCAGATTATGAAACATAACATTACCAGCACCTCCAAAGTCCACTTTGTGCCCCTTTAAATCACTCTCCTGCTCTCCCCACAAAGGGCAACTATCTTGACTTTAACCACATAGATTAGTTTGGGATTTTAATCCAAAACTGATAAAAGATGTAAACATGAGGCAGGGGAATTATAAAAAATTCAGGATGCAAATCATCATTTCAGTGTAGTTTTCCAAAGTACAAAAATTATATAGAGGAAAACTTGAGTACATTAAAATATTATAATTATTTTATAATATATAATTAATATAATTATAATATATTAATAATATAATTAGAATTCTATAGAATAATTATATAATATATTATAATTATATAAATTATAAATTGATTATATAATTATATAAATAATTATATAATATAATAATATAATTATATAACATGATTATATATTATATTTATATATTTATAATATACAATTAATAAAATTATATAGAAGAAAACTTGAATACATTAAAATAAAGAACTTTTGTTTGCCAAAAGACATCATAAAGGCAGTAGAAAGACTAATCATGAATGGGAGAAAATGTTCATAATTTGACATATAACTATCAAAGGATCAGTTATCCAGAATATATGAAGAATTTATATAAATCACTACCTAATGATAGGATAACCTACCTAATGATTTTTAAAATGAACAAAATAAATCAATGTATATTTCATTGGAGAGTAATATCAATGGAAATCAGTATATCACAAAATGTTCAGCATTGATGCTACATGGAGAATCCAAATTAAAATAACCACCAGACTGGGAAAAAGATAAAATACACAGTACTGACAGCATAAACTCTACAGACTATCTGTATTCAAATTCCAGATCTGAATGCTAGTTTTGTGTCTATAGCAAGCTACTACATTTCATTGGGTGTTGGTTTTCTCGTCTTTAATCGGAAGCTGATAATTCTTCCTACATTTCTTAGTCTGTTTTCTGTTGTTAATACCAGAGAACCTCACACTTGAGAATTTAGTTATAAAGTTAGTTATGGTTTATAGTTCTTGTCCAGTGTTGAGGGACCACATCTGGTGATGGTCCCCTTGCTGGTGGAGTCCTGTGGTAATGCAGGGCATCACATGACAAGAGATGAAAGCACAAGAGTAACCCAGCCAAAATGACTTCTAGGACAGAGATCGCTTATTAACCCATTAATCCATTAGTTAATGAATGGATTAATCTGTTCACAAGAGCAGAGCCCTAATCACCTCTTAAAAGTGCCAACATGTCCTGCCTCTGGATCTCATGATGAGGATTAAGTTTTAACATGAGTTTTGGAGGAGACAAACCATATTCAGATCACAGTGCTACCTCATGGGATTATTGTGATCATTAAATTAGTTATTATGTGCGAAGCATTAGAACAGGGCCAGGTACCTAGGAGAGTTCACTTGCTAATTGTGTATCTTGGTTCAGGCTGTTATAACAGGTTATCATACACTGGGTGGCTTAAACAACATCTGTTTCTCAAATTTCTCTAGGCTAGAAATCCAAGATCAAGGTGCTGGCGGATTTGTTGTCTGCTGAGAGCCCTCTTCCAATTTGCAGATGACTGCCTCCTTGCTGTGTTCTCACATGGCAGACAGAGAGCAAGAGATCTTTCTTATGTCTCTTCTTATTTGTAAGGGCATTAATTTCATTGTAGGGGTCCCACCTTTGTGATCTTATTTAGACCTCATTATCTCCTCCCGTGACCAAAAATACCAGTACATTAGATATGAGCACTTTAACATATGAATTTGGGTGGGGGTGGGCACAAACACTCATCCATAGCTATGCTAATAATGATGAGTGTGGAATGCCCTCCAGCCTCTTACATTTTCTATCTATACTAACTTCTTAGATAATCTTATTGAGAATAATGTATTTACATCTCCAGCCTGGACTCTCAATCTATAGTCTTAAATATTCATATGCCTTCTAGACATTTTGATGTGAATATCTAATATTAATCTAAAACTTAATGTGTCTAAAATTGATTCCTGTTATCCCCTTACACTTCCTTCTCACCCAAAAATTCATGCAGGCATTGACTTCCTCATTAGGAGTAGTTCCACTCTTCCATGTATCCAGGCCAAAAATTTTGATCTCACCTTTGATTTCTTTATTTCTCTTGTACCCTTTGGTCCTTTGGCACATCTTCTCATCTCTATTTTCAAAATATTTACAATTCTTTTTTCTCTTCTCACATTGCCACCATTCTGGTCCGGGTGACTGATACTTCTCAACCACACTACTATGTCAACTTTCTAACTGGCCTTTCTACCTCAGTTCTGGCTCCCCACAGGCTATTCTCAACCGTCTCTGGAATGGTGGTGTCAAAGCATAATCAGACCATGTCCCTCTGTTCCTCAAAACCCTCGAGGATCTTCCCATCTTCCCCAGTAAAAGTCAAGATCCAGTCCTCCTGAAGTCCTTTAGTTTCCTGGCTCCCACTCTGGTCTCCCCTCCTTCCACTCTGCTTCTTGGCTTCAACCTGGTGAATTTCCTTGCTGTTCCTCAGGGTCTCTGTGTTGATGCTCACTCTAACTGGAATTTTCCAGGTGTCAGAAGATCCAGGAAACTAGAGAATAGCCTGTGGGGAGCCAGAACCACACAGAAAAGCCAGTTAAAAGGTTCTCAATAGCTTTTTATTGGATGAATAAGTAAATGAATGAATGAATAAATGTCAAGTTTGGGCAAGGATGTGGAGCTACTAGATTCACACTGCTGATGGGAGTGTAAATTTGAACAACTTTGGAAAATGATATGATATTATCTAATAAAGCTAAAGTTGGATATATCCTCTGACCCAGAAATTCCACTCCTGGTAGACACCCTTTAATTAAACATCTTATAATATGCATCAGGAGACAGGTGCAAGAACCGTCAATGTTCACTGTTCAAAATTGAAGTTTCACTGTTTGTAATAGCAAAGCATTGTCCATCAACAGAACAGATACATGCATTTCTGATTATACCATTTGGCATGGAAAATAAGTGAATCCTAACTATAGCAAAACAACGTGGATGAATCAGTTGTTAAGTCAATCAAAATGCTGAACACTTTATGAAGTGTGATTTCATTTACATAAACTCAAAAAATATAAATACAAAATAGTATATTGCTAAGAAACATTAATGTATGCAATAAAGTATAATGGAAAGTAAGGCAATAAATTACTCAAATTTAGAACAGTGACCACAACAGAAGGAGATAGGAAAGGATGGGATTGCAGAGGACCCCACAGCAATTCTGAAATGTAAAGACCATACTTCAACTGTATCAGATGTATGCAGGTATTGTTTATATTTATATTTCACAGTTATAAGTATTACATAATGTCTAGCCAATGTATAACAACTGGTTTTAAACAAAAAAGCTAAAGAAAAGGAAATAAAAGTTAAAGAAGTGAATAGGCTATTCATTAAATAGGTATTCCAATTGGCCAATAAGTGTGAGAAATGGCTCAAACTTTAACAAAGACTACAAATTAAAACAATAATAAGATAATAATCCTGAGGTTGGCAAAGATTGTAAAATTTGATCAGACTAGGTATTAATAATATTTGAGGGAAACAAATATTCCAATATACTACCCATGGAAAGGGAAAATGAGATGCTCATTTGGAGGACAATTCTGTATCTATTAAAACTAACCGTGTACAAACCTAGGAACAGCAAACTATCCTTCAGTAGATTCTCAAAATAATACCATGTTTGCCAAACGTAAAAACAGTAATATTTATGTGGGGTGGAGAGGGAAGGATCAAAAGCCAAATGGGGCTCCATCATTGGATATTCTAATTTTTAAAAGCATATTTATATATTATTTGTTTAATTATAATTGATTTTATTAAAGGAATAAACTAAGAGCTGTGAACAAAATTTGCTGAATTCAACTAATTAAATTTAACATTTAATCGAAATTAAAGCATTTACATCCTGTAATGATTATATCAAAAACCATGAAAGACCTAAGTTTAATGAGTTAAGGTGCCAGTGTGAGAGGTTAGAAAAAGAGTACCCAGAACACATCTAGAGAATGCAGAACTCAGCAAAAACTAAAGATAAAAGCAGAAATAAAGGAAATTGGAAATAGAGCTACAACACAGGATCAACAAAGTCAAATGTCGTTTCTTTGACAAAACTAATAAAACAGATAATTTTGATTAGTCAACAGGAAAGAGCAAAAATGAGCAATGCTGGAAAAGGAAGACATAACCAGAGGTGCTGTGGAGACTAAAAAGATAAGAATTACGTGTATAATATATGCAAATCAATCTAAAAACTTAGGTGAAATGACAATTTCCTGGAAACATAACTTACCAAACTATCTGAAGAAAATAAAAACTAAATTAGGCCTGTAGTCATGAAAGAAACTCAATCAGCAGCTAAAAAAATCTCTTTACCAAAAACACAAGGCCTGCAGGTGAGTTCAAACTTTCTATTTTATATAAACCTTTAAAGAGAAAAGACAAAGAGGAATGCACCCAAATCACAATGCTAACACAATGCCTGAAATCAAAACCAATGACGGGAATAAAAATGAAAAGTATGTTCCAATCCCATTATGAACACAGATGAAAAGGATATGAACAAAAACTTAGCAGGTCGAGTTCATCATTGTTAAAAAAAAAAAAAAAAAGTACATTATGTCTAATCTGGATTTATCCCAGGAATAGAAGGACACTCTAATATTAGAAAAGTGTGAATATAATTTACCACCACCTTAACCAATAAAGAGAAAATATTATCTCAGTAGATACTGAAAAAGCATTGAATACAGATGTTTCAACACAAATGGATCATAAATTTTTTTAGCAAAGAATAAAAGGGAAAGATTTCCTTTCTTGGACCAAGAAGAGCTAATAAAAATCATAGGAAAAATAAAAAATACATGGTGGTAAAGCTTTAGGAGTGTAATCCTTTTTCTATAGTTTATTTAAGTATTCCTCCTTTTATGCATATTTTTGTTGTTTTTCATCCTTTTTCTTTTAAACATGAATGTACTGGTTGTAAATCTGTGTATACTTGTCACATGGTTTCCTTAGGATAAATTCTAGTAAGTGTAATTAGTTAGGCCAAGATTTTATGTCCTATAAATTTGTATCATGTGTTCCTCAATTTCCAAGTGGGAAGATTGTACAGTTTCAGTGCCACCAAGCAGTTCCTGAGAATTCTCATTTTATTCATTTTGCTCCTTCAACAGATATTTGTTGAGCATATGATATGCTAAGCTCTCTGCTATGAAGTGGGTCAGAAACAACGTAGTCGGTGCCCTCGTGGAGCTTCAAGACTAGCTCTGAGGTTCTCTGTATGTGCTGTTTAAGAAGTCACCTGTTTTATGACTTTACTCACTTTTCTGAGCATCCAGACTGATTTACCAGTTAGGCATGATTTTAGGGTATGCAACTCTTGAAATATAAGGGTCCACCAAGAATGAGATTTATTTGGGTAGCATAACTTTATTTTCCAAATAAAAACAGAACAAGTGGTAGAAATGCACAATTGTACTTAGACGGGCACAGAAGAAAGTATCTAAAAATAGGTCAATCAACAAACCTGAAATCTAGTGTGCCTCATTAGAAGGAGGCCAAGGGCGCAGGTCACAAGGTACCTCAGCCCCCAGGACTACCTTGAGCAGCCGCGGAGGTTGTACTGTACAGTGGTCTGCCTCTGGATGAGCCTTGAGTTTAGTACTTTGGACCAGGGACTGTGACTTGATGCAAATTCAAGCGAGCAGACCTCCCCACGTAGAACACATCCATACCATTTATCACCCTCAATCATTAACTCCAGCTTCATAAAGGAAGGCAACAAATCAGTGCTGATGAGACAGTGAACCAACTTCAGCCACTTTCTCCAAATCAAACCTGGAGAGGCTTGGTAACTGAAGCTGTGCAAGTAGCAAAATCTGTAAGATCACAGAGAGCGCTGAGTGGTCTGGAGCGGGAGGAGGATGGCCACAGCCAGGACAGCGCTTCTGGTGGAGATTTTAATTTCTGCCTTGGCCTCTTCCCCTTCTTGGGGGTGATCATCACTCACCCTGCTGCCACAGTCCGGGGTATCCACTGTGATGTCAGTGAGGAAAAGAAGTTGATCAAGGTACAAGATGACCAATTGCCCTGCAGCTGGGCATTTCTCGCATTTTTCACACCTCTAGATATCCAGGGCTAATGGAAGATGACCTGAAGAGATGGTCTCTTCCATTATTGCCTCAGTCTAAGAATTTAAGGTGAATTCCTAACAGCAGAGTTGTTCAGTGGGGTGTCAAAAATTGGGCGGTAATTCTAAGGGCTCATGCCTGATGCTCTCCTGAAATTCACTGAAGGATTCTGCAGGGTGGGGGGCCTCCTCCCAGACACATTGCCAGGCAAGACTCGCCCCAGGAAACCATAGCCTCATAGCCCACAAAAGTGAGCTGCCCTATGAGCAAAACCAATATAAAACAGACCAAAAGCTGAACTAACCAATCAAACAAAATTATTGGAAGAGTTAGATCAAAATATTGAAAATAGGCATATTTAGTACACTTAAAGAAATAAAGGAGAATATTAGTAATATGAAGTGTGTGTACAAAATAAGAACCAAATGGATTTTTTTTTCAGTTATAGGGATGCTCTACCACTAAGCTAAATCACTACTGTTTTCTTTTTCATTTTGAGACAGTCTCTGTAATTTGCCCAGGCTGGCCTCAAACTTGTGATCTTCCTGCCTTAGCCTCCTGAGTCTATGGGATTATGCCACCAAGCCCAACTAATATTTTTTAAATTGACATAGAGAAAAAAACAGACACTCAGAACCTATATACTTTTTTCCAACACAGAATTGGAACCAGCCCATTAATGAAATGTCAGGTAAATCAAAGACTCATTTTAAAATGAAACAAATACCTCAGACATTTACTTTTAGCCTACATAAGTACATATTTATTTGCCAAGCTTTTGATAAAATGGAGTTCTATTAAGTTTTCGTTACTGTGAAAAAATACACGAAATAATCAACTTACAGGGAGAAAAGGTTTATTTTTCACTCACAGTTTCAGTCCATACTGAAAACCACTGGGTCTGGTTATTTTGGGCATGTGGTGGCAAAAGTGTCTCATGGCAGGAGCACAGGACAGGAGGAGGGCTATTTACCTCATGGTAACTGGGAAGCAGAGAGCAGAGGAAGGGCCATTTCCCAAGATTACCTTCAAGGGCATGCCACAAGGACCTAACTTGTTCCCCTAGTCCCCACCCCATCTCTTAATAGTGCCAGAGTCTAGAGACCAAATCTCTAACACATGGGATATTGGGTGACATTTAGGATCCAAGCTATACCAAAAGGTGATACATTTTCTTCTAGTGCTATTCTTTTGAATATTAAAGTTCACGGTTGTCTTTGTTGCCCCAAGACAAAATATATGGATCAGAATTTCCAGTTTCTAACTATTTCTGTCTCTTTAGTTCTGAGCCAAAGTTAGACAATGGCCAAACAACATCAATTAAGAATCTTGCTTCTATATTAAATACATGTTTTGCAATGTTTTACAGTTGTTTTGCTCACTACTGATTTAGTAGCATTTTCTAAGCAATTTCATTTTATCAAGTCTTCTTACATATTTAATTTAGTTCTTTGGAAAACATCAACTCTCCAGCATATTCATATTTAATAAATTTATATAGTTAAGCACACAATTACAAATACAAATTTAAAGCTGGCATAAACAGATTTTTAGAGCAAGCATAATAGACTCTCTAAGATTCACAGGGTGAGAGCCCAAGTTATTTGGGCACACTAGGGAACAGCCTACCGCCATCAGTCTATATGTTTTACAGAAGAAATGGGGGGGATTAATCCAGACAGCAGAGGCTGATGAAGATCGTTGAGTGCTTATCTAGAATAGAGCCTTTTCCTCTATTAATTTATGTGATTTGTTCTGCATGTACACTAGTTTTTGAAAATCATCATAAATATACATATGGCCAGGATAACTTTCTGAGGAGGCTTTGCAGAACAGCTGAAGCACCTAAACAGTTTAGAACAAATGTAAAATAGGCCACCAGACCACCAAAATAAGTCAAAGCTGAAGCTCTCGTTCAGAATTGATTCATGCATGCAAGGTTTTTATGTGAAAATAGAGCTGCCTTCGTTAGAAACAAAGAGAAATACATTCTTGTACTGCAATAATTCATAATTTTTGACATTTTGCCTATATCGTCAAGGGTGTGCAGTAGCTTCAATATGCAGAGGCTTTATGGAGGGGAGCTTTATAAATCTCACTGAAAAAGAAAGCTCACCCAAGTTAATCGGTACAAAAATAAGAATTTTCTGGAGTTCAATATAAGCACTGACAATCTACAGTTGCTATATTTTAACAGTCTATTACAAAGGAACAAGTCAAGCAAACTTAATTTTCATCCGCTATTGATTTATTGATATCCATGCCTTCATAAAAATCACTTGATAGGCATTCTCCAGTTGAATGGCATTACCCAAATGTCATATTTTCTATCTTTCATTTGCATTGATTTCTCTGATTTATAAAGACTCTTTCACACTCTCCAATTTCTCTTCAGGCCCAGCTGAATCAATGTTCTACTCTAAGCTTCAAGCCTTCTATTTAAATGCCTTTCCAAAGTCCGTTCTGCCAGATTTCAAAAATTGAGCTCAAAATCTTCTGTACAATGGAAATGATTTTTAACCCTTTGTTGCTTTTTGTTTCCTTCTTCAGTCAAATCTATAACCATCTAGAGAGCAAAAATTAAGAATTTGCATATTAAGCCAGGTGCAGTGGCACATGCCTATACTCTCAGCAGCTTGGGAGGCTGAGATAGGAGGATTACGAGTTCAAAGCCAGCCTCAGCAATTGAGGGAGGCCCTAAGCAACTCAGTGAGACCCTGTCTCTAAATAAAATACAAAATAAGGCTAGGGATATGGCTCAGTGGTGAAGAGACCCTGTGTTCAATCCCCAGTACCAAAAAAAAAAAGAGTTGAATATTTTTGTTTGCATTTATTATAAGGTTGAGTGTTACATAAATTTGTTAGAGTGAAGATTATATTGAAAGACATAAGAAAATATCTATGCCTCCTTCCTTCTGTATTTTTGACATATCTACCCAGACATCATCCATAGGGTGACCCCAAAGCAAAAGTAAAGGTTTAACAGAGACTTTGATCAAGTTAAACAAAAATCAATTTAGTTCTTTTTCTTCAAAAATAAAGACAAAGGGAAGAGTGGTAAAAAAAATTGTTTGAGAAAAAGTTCTGATTCCTCTTGTACCATTAGTAAGTCTTAAAAAGGACCTGACATGTAAGGCTTATTAAAGGAATTTAGATATGATAAATACACTAACACAAATAATAGAGTTTATTAGGATTAACATAACATAAAGCAAATAACATCTTGCGATCTTCAAGCTGGCTATACAATTGTTATTTCAGACATGTGCTTCAACTTCTAATTCTATAACACTGGAGACAGAGTCTGTTTGATTGAAGACAGTTTGATTCTAGTGTTCTGTGTTTGTCCTGACAATCTGATGCATTTCATCGTGAAATAGCCAATCGTGAAACAACACTCAATAGCACCTTCAATCCTAGATATTTCAGTTTTGCAATACTTTAATCAAGGAAATGGGATTGTACTGAGTGATAAAACACAGCTCATGATATCTGGGGCTCAATATTCTGTTAGTTGCCAGTGGTAAATCTGCATGTAGGAAAAGCACATAGTTCTCATAGCAAATGGAGTGGTACATCCTCATCCATGTCTTGGGTGATTGTCACCCAGATGACTGATAAGAGTTGAAATATTGGTATTTAACCCAGATGCATAAATTTTAATAATTCTAGATTATTAGAAATCCTTTTTATTTATATGTTGTTATAGAATGCATGTCTATGACCCCTCCCCAATTTTTAGGTTGAAATTCTGTTCCCCAGTGTGATTGGTATTTGGAGATGGGGCCAATTAGGAGGCAATTAGGTAATGAGAGTAGACCCCTCTTCATGGAAAGAACTTGCTTCCTCTCCCACTACTCTCCATCACATGAGGATGCAATGAGATCATCGCCATCTGCAAACCCAGAAATGTGGCCTCATCAGGCACTAGATCTGGACTAAGTCATGGATATTCTTTATCCTCCCACTCAAGAATTTAGCATAAGCTACTTGCAAAGATAAAAGACGTTCAAGTAAGATACAATACCTAGAGTTAAACTTTATGTAATCTGTGGACTTTGAGTAATAATGTCATCTCACTGTTCATTCATATGACAAATCGGCCATTCTGAGAGGTGATACAGATAACAGGCATTTTGCATGTGTGGACAGGCTTTATAAGGGATATCTCTGTACCTTCCCCTCAATTTTGCTGTGAACCCCAAAGTGCTCTAATAAGATATTCTTTTAAAAACTGCACTCGAGATGAATAAGAAAGGAGTCTAAGAGTAGCTAAATGAAAAAAGTTAAATAAAAAGGAGTATTAACCTTTCAGAAATTTGATAATGTGTGAAATTTTAATAGCAGTGCCTAGTATTAATAGCAGTGTTTCTCTTGGCTTATTTATTAAGGAATTTTTTAAAGCACAATTTTAATTTCAGCAGAAAAATTTATTGTTTCAACTAGGTAATTTTGTTTAGTGAGTATTTATTGGCAAAAGCATAGAGAAACTAATTATATTATTCACAACTTTTATTTTTTTCTAAGAGCAAGTACTATTGGGTTTATTGAAAAGACCCTTCTGAGAACACTTACAAGAATGTAATGGTCTTTAGCACAGTCCCAACCTCTGCAGATGCTTCCATAGCCAAGCCCTCACAGGCCAAACTCAAGCCCCCAGAAAATGTTTAAAGACTAATAAGACTATTGAATGATAAAGGGGCAGTTACTGTTTAAATGGTAGAATTGCTTACTACTGCAACAATTTGGATAGAAATTCCTCTCTGCTGCCAGAGCCAAGTGGTACCAAATAAAATGATATGCTTTGCAACGTACTTTCTACGAACCAGAGAAATAGAAGTAGTAGACGGTGGCTAAAAGTGATAGAGAACTAAATCTCAGCTCAACATTTGAAAGATTTTCTAACAGTGAGAAACATGTAATGCCCAGAAACCCCATTTGCTTCCTTGGGTGGTAGTGAAGTTTTTACTTTTGGCAGTGTTCAGTGGCAGAGTGGACAGCCAGCCCCTTGACTGGAGTGTTAGAGAAATTAAGCTTTGGCTGGATGTCTGGACTGTACACAAGATGATTCTACCCGTGAAGTCTGAGGATCCTAAACTCTGTGTGTGTGTGTGTGTGTGTGTGTGTGTGTGTGTGTGTGTGTGTTTAAATTCATCAAAATAAATCTAAAGCCAAACTCATTTCAGGACTAACCTTTATTCCTTATCAGTACCATGAGAATAAACATTTTGCACAACTGCATAAGAAGCTATTCTTAATGGTATATTAGCAAAAAATGCAACCTCACAAAACCCTGTACTTCTGCTTTAATAGCTAAAATAAAAAAGAACTAAGAAAGGAAAAATCAAACGGTGTTTACTGGCTAAAGTAATTTAGCAAATTCAGAGAAAATAGCCTTTAAGTTAGAAGCTGGAGGATTTCAAGAAAATCTGGCTACAGTATTTGCTCGGTATTTATTCAGTTTAATGAAGCTCAATTCCTTGCAGCTGTAAGTACATTTATTTCTTATATTAACTTTACTTACTTAATGATGCCTATTCATCTTCCTAAAATGTGTTTTGTTGTGTTTTTATAGGCTGCGCTTTTAAAATTCTCATGGTTTTAAAAAGTTAAAATTAGGTTTAAAAAAGACAGTGAAATGCAAGAGAGAGAGAGTGCCGAACAGCAGACAGGAGTGTGCAGGGAGCCCCAGTGTCTCAGAGAGACACCACAAAGGAGCACTGCAGTGCCATACTGTTGCTACTACAGGGACAGGATGGGAGAGTCCTACCAACTTGAAGAATCTGATCTTGGATTTGAGGCCCAGCTCTTGCAGGTGGAGTAGAGATGGAACATTCAAACTGGACAAAGTTGATTTTATTTTAGGCACATATGTAATCCATATGTATAATCTCTCTCTTGCTGCACACACACACACACACACACATACACACTCATATATTCAAGCTATATAGTCATTATCTTTTTACCCTAGAGCACAGTGAAAACTCCAGAATTACTCCAAGGGAGAAATGGGTGATAAAGGGGTTATTTGGAAGGTTTGTCTTAAAATTACAAATACATGGCAAAAGCTCAATTTTTACTCTTTGGCATTTGCGACGTGGGGAGGATGGGGGATTGGCTTGGATGGGTCAATTGCAAAAGACATCTGGAGAAGATAAGATGTCCCATATGAAGCCACTCCTTCTCAATTAACTTCCACTAATTGAGAAAAGGAATTTCTCAATTAGTGGAATTGCCTTTTGGGTAAATTTATTTCTTCACTTGAATAAAAGTTTGGAGTGAAATTTTCTTTATTTGAAAGATGTGTGATCAGAGAGACCCTTCCAACCCCAGAGTTGTTCCGATGAGCAAACAAAACATATATATAACAACGTGCTTCTCCAACAGTGAAGCATTGCAAATATTCACCAAAGCTCCAAGCTGATATCTTGTTGCTCCTGAACCTGAATCCCATGCTATGGGAAAACCGCCTGCTGGGGGCCAAGGGGACCCGCTGGACAAAATCAAAGACAACTCAGGTCGTCCCTGGATTGTGTGTGACTTGAGTGACTGCACTGATGCCTTCAAGTGCAGTTTCCACACCTACAAATTGGGAATAATGTTACAAATTCACAGGTTTTCTTGCCTTTATAACACAAATCATTTTAAAAATGTTTTGGAGTACAAAAAAGCCTTTATCATATTTCCTAGCAAAATTTAGATCCTAAAATAATAGGAGTCCCATTAGCATTCTGTTTGGGAAGAAATAATATTAACATTATTACAGTGTCCGATTGACTCTACCCATGTGCAACTAAATCTTCAGCTTTACAAGGGAACCATGACTTTCACCAGTAAAAGCAAGCTTTCAGAATGTCTAGGTGGCAAAGATATCCATTAAATTCATCTCCTACACTGCCTCCACAGCTCCTAGGAATGACTGTGTTCACTTTGAACAAATTTTCTGAGTACTTACGACTAGACCAATATTAAGCTCCCAAGAACCAGAATTTATATTTTCTTTTTTAAAATTAATTAATTTATTTTACAGTAGAATGCATTTTGACATATAGTACACAAATGGAGCACAACTTTCTCATACCCTCTGGCTGTACGTGGTTTAGTCACTCCATTAGTGTGATCATGTATGTATAGAGGGTAATAATGTCTGTCTCTTTCTACTGTCCTTCAATCCCCAGCACCACAAAAAAAAAAAAAAAGAAGAAGAAGAAGAAGAATTTACATTTTCAATAGAATTTACTGTAAAGGTTACAAATTCTCCCGATGCAGGAATAAAACTTATTCACTTATGCCACAGCTTGCTCAAAATAGTATAGATATATTCGATAATATATAAAAATAGAATTCTGAGGTGTTCTGTAAAGAAAAATCCTGGTGAGGAACAAATACAAATTTAATAAAATAATACAAAAATACAAACCAAAGTTAATTCGGGGATAAAATTCTAGAGATGAATTTTCTTAAAAAAAGAATATTTTTAACTCTTCATTTCAAATTTTATTGTAGTTTGGCAAGTTCTTTAGCATACCAGTTAAAATGAATTTTGGTGCCTTTCTTGAAAAAATAGGTGAAAATCAGTAGTTTGTGTCAAATTGTACCAGGCATAATATAAGGTCTGTTGAGGAATTCATGTGAATTTAATTAGCATTAGTTAGTTAGCCAGGGTATACTGAATTACTGTATCATTTTTCTGCATGAACTATAATAATGTGATAAAAATTTCACTCTTTTGTGCAATTAGGAGGGAAAAATCAATCAGAATTAGTGATAAACATATTCTATATAATAGATATGATCTTTTAAAATCTTAGTAAGAACAATAAATAACTCAGGCTAACGAGCATAGTATCTAAAAGTTCTTCAGAGAACTTGGCTTGCTGACCAAGTTAAATTGCTTAATTAACATATGAATGGTTGCCCTGAACTTTCAGAGTTTTTAAAGGTAGATTGTCCTCTTTTGCAGTTTTAATATTTCGCTAGTCTTCTTCTGCACTATGCACTTTTCTTTTCCTCCTAAAGAAAAGCTTTGCTAAGCAAAGATTACTTTTAATCTGGGTCCTCTCCAAAAGCTCACAAACTGAATTAACGGAAACAAAATAAATGTTGTTTATTGTACCGACCAATAAAAAGTTGAGTCAAGTTATTTTTCACTGACCCTGAGTAGGGAGGAAGCAAATTTGAGGTTATTTACAATGAATTATGAGTTGCTTTGTTTGAGATTTATTATTATTATTGTTTTTTTTAATTATTGTCTTTGGGACAGTGGATTTTTATTTTTTTTAATTTTCTCTAAAATTGGCCAATACTTTCACTCTTCGGTGATTGACTATTCAGTCAAGTAAGGTCTAATGGTCAAACTACTGTCTGTTGGTGTGGTCTGCCTCTTGCTATAAATTCTCCTTTTGAAATATCTTTAGGAGATTTTTCCATATGAAACCAAAATTGAATTTGCCTGCAGATTTTCCTTAAGTGCTCCAAGAAGGAAATTATTATAAAGCCTGTTCATTCAGAGGAATGTTTTTACACGATATAACTAGACAAAGGCATGCTAATCAGTAAGGCTGGGCTGCGCTGCTTTTAAAGGAGCCTTTTAAACAATTCTGAGGATCATCTACAATTTAAAATAAGTGAATCTATCAGATTGTCAAAGGTTTTTAAAAATTGATAAAAATTAACGTTGCCAAGAGTGTGGGAAAAAGGGTACCCTCCGCAGAATGAATAGAGACGCAAATTGGTTCATTCTTTATGACGATCAGACTGGTAGAATGTTTAAAAAGGAAAATTAATGTATAGCCTTTGACAGAGGAGCCCATGTGAGGAATTTTACCTACTCACACATTTGGGGAAAGATGGCTCTGTGAAAATGCCCAGAGCAGCATTGTTTCTAAGTAAAAAAAAAAACTTAAAAACGGGTATCTAATAATGCATACAGTGAAACCAAATTTGGTAAGTAGGAAGATACAAAGGGATTTTGTGATGCCATTCAAAATTGTACGATAGATTCAACTTTGTTTTCATGGAAAGAGGTTTATCAAACATTACTGAGTTAAAGTTATCTATAAAAAAATATGGCCAGATGTATCTGATGTATGCATGCTGACTATATATCTATGGATATAAAAACAGACAGCACTGAAAAAGATGTCTTACAAAAGGACAAACGGTCTTTTTTTGTTGTTGTTATTTTATTTTTATTATTTTTATTTATTATTATTATTATTATTATTTTCTTTTTCTGCACTTGCAAACAACTTTTAAAGAAAATAAGAAAAACACTAGAAACAGGTAGAAATGCCTAGTAACCTACCAAAAATAAAAAGATGAAGAGTTGCTACTAAAGGAAGCAAGGATTAGCAAAGTTTTTTGTTCTATTTTAAGATTTTTGTTCTATTTTAATCTAGTTTTTAAAGCTATGAAAGCAACACAGTTTCATGTTATAAAGGGAAAAAATTAAATGTGTTAGCTTTTATTGCTGTGTCACTGTGACTAAAATACCTGACAAGAACAATTTAGAGGAAGAAAAGTTTATTTGGGGCTCATCGTTTCAGAGGTTCAGTTAATGGTTGGTTGACTCCAGGGCTCTGGGCCTAAGATGAGGCAGAGCATCATGGTGGAAGAGTGTGGCAGAGGAAAGTTGTCAGATCTTGGACATTCAGGAATCAGAGAGAGAGAAAGAAACCAGGAGAGCTACAGCCCAAGGCCACACCCCAGATGACACACTTCCTCTGACTATTGCCCACCATTCAGCAATTAATCAATGGATTAATCTAAGAAATTTATTAATCCACTGATGAGATCAGAGCTCTGATCATTGTCTAAAAGACCCATCTCTGAACCTTGCTGTACTGGGGACAATGCTTTCCACACAGGAACTTTTAAGGATATTCCAGACCAAAACCATAATAGTAAACATCCATAAAGTGAAGTGAAAGTTATGTGGATATTTATATCCACATATGAAAATATATCTTTTATTTCCTCAGCTCCCTTTTATTATTTAATAATGGATATTGGATATATCCTATATCAATATGTAATCGAATTCCCTAAAAATATACCAACATATGAATATATCATTACTTTTTTCTTTTTTATTAAAGTCTTATAGATACACATAGTAGTATATCTACAGTAATATATCATCCTGACAAATTCATACATGCATGAAATTTGATTTTGCTTTATGATCCCTCCCTTTTCTCTTCCCATTTTTCCACCCAACCTCCCTCCCGTTCCTCATTCTCCTTCATCTACTCTACTATACTTCCTTTCACTCCTCTATTTATATTTGATTAGTTGTTTTTACTTATGCATAAACACGAGATTGCCTGTGACATATTTATATATGCATCACATGATTTTTTGAGAATTTATTCTGCATTGCTTCCCCTTTCCCATCCCTCCACTCTGCCTCTCACTCGTCTTCTGTTTTACTGATCTTTCCTTTATCTTCATGTTATCCTATCCTTCTGTCTCCCTTTCCTTTCCTTTACTCTAACCTCTGCATTTGAGAGAAAACATTTGACCTTTCAGTTTGGCTTATTTTACTTAGCATAATATTCTCCATTTTATCTATTTCCTGGCAAATGCAATAAATTCATTCTTTTTTTATGGCTGAGTAAAACTCCACTGTGTGTGTGTGTGTGTGTGTGTGTGTGTGTGTGTGTGTGTGTAGTACCATAATTTCTTAATTGTGTTATTATTTTAAAATTTCCTATATTATGGATGTTTTTCCAAGTTATTACTAATACAATGTCTATAAAACTTCCTGATTGAAAAATTATAAACAAAATGACTGATGAATTCTTGAATAATTGATGGATAGGTTCATGTAAATTGTTGATACTTCTGTAATTTATTTGGGTGTAAGGAGAGAATTAAGAATCTATCTTTAGTTTTTCAAGATTTCTTATTTTTTCCTCAAATTTGCCAACTTATATTGTAATATTTGCAAATAATCTATTTTCTCCCAATTATATTATAAAATTGTAATTTCTCTCTAAATTTATATACATTTATGGTACAGAATGAAATATCACAAAATTCACTGCAGTAGGGGACCTGGAAAAAAAATGAGTTTCACCTAGAAAAATACATATGTAAGTTGAGGTATCTATGCAGGATTACAGAAGTCAGGACAACTCTTCCTCAGAAAGCAACTGGAAAATCTGGGTAATATACAGAAAGGGAGATATTCAGAAGAATTAGCACTAGGATAGCCAAAATTTGAAGGGTCCACTGCTAAATAAAAACAAATAAAACTAAAGTATAACATAGGCAGGAAAAAGCAAAGATAAGATAAATTAAAAATGGAGGAAGGGTACAATACAGAAAAATCAACAAAGCCCAAGTTGTTTTATGAAAACACTTTCAAAATTGGTAACTCTCTAAGAAGATTTGTCAGGAATGAAAAAACAAAGACCCAAATTACCAATGTCAGGAGTAAAAGGCAAAACCAGACAAAAGAAAACATTGAGGATATTATGAACAACTGTATGCTAATAAATATGAAAACACAGATGAATGACAAATTCCTTGAAAACACAATTTACTAAACTGATACAAAATAATCTGACTAATTCTATCTTATGGTTTGAATATGAGGTGTCCCCAAAAGCTCATGTGTGAGACAATGAAAGAATTTTCAGAGGTGAAATGATGAGATTATGGGAGGTGTAGCCTAATCAGTGGATTAATCCATTTATTCAGATTAACTGAGTGGTAACTGTAGGCAGGTAAGGTGTGGCTGGAAATCACTAGGGGTATGCCTTTGGTGGTTTATGTTTTGTCCCTGGCAAGCAGAGTGCTCTCTCTCTTTCTCTGCTCCATGGCTATGTGTCCTAAGCTGCTTTCCTTCACCATGTACTTCCACCATGATGTTCTGCCTCACGTTGAACCCAGAGATATGGAGTTAGCTGACAATGGACTGAATCTCTGAAACTGTAAGCAAAATAAATTTCATCTTCTAAGTTGTTCTTGTCAGGTCATTTGGTCACTGTGTCAAAAAGCTAACTAAAACATATCTTTATTTATTAAAATAATTTTGTATATAAATAGAAATCTTTCTACAAAGAAACTACAAGCCCAGAATTAGTCTAAGTGTTTCAGCAAGAAAACAACCCACTCTGTGATACTTGCATAACTTTAACAATGCAATCTGGCAAGTACTACACATTATATAAACACAAAAATCCTAAACATATATCAAATCAAATTCAGTGGTATATGGAAAAAGAATAATACATCATGATCGGTTAGGTTTTATTGCACAATGCAAGATTTTGTTTTAGCATTTAAATCAAATAATGTAATTAACTACTTTAAAAGATTAAAAAATAGGCATTTTAATAAGTGAAGAAAAAGTATTTGACAAAAATCAACACATTCTTGTTTTTTATATGACGATTTCTATTACACTACAATTAGAAGGAACTTCTATAATCTGTTAAAGAGTTTCTATAAACTTAATAGTGAAACATTGGAAGTGGTTTTATTTTGAGATTGAGAATAAAATAAAGATGCTTGTATTACCACTTGTATTCTTCACTATACTAGAGGACTTAACAAGTGTAATGATACAATAACGACAAATATAAAAAAAATGCAAAGTGTAAAAAGACTGAAAAAGAAGACAAAAAGTTTAACTTATTTGAAAGCAACATGATTGTGAAAATCCAAAAGAATCAATCAAAAAACTGAGAATTATTAAATAAATTTAATAAGGCTATAAATGTAAGATCTGTTAAAAAAAAACAATTATATTTGTGAATATAGCAACAATTAGAAAACAAAATTTGAAAAAGATTTTATTCACAATTGCAATAAACAGTATTAAACACTTAGAAATAAATCTAAATAAAGTATACAAAATCTTTCTACAGAAAGTACTAACAGAAATTAAAGAAAACCAAAATAGTGATGAGCATATACAATGTTCATAGATTTAGAGCTTCAATACTGGAAAGATGTATATTTTATCCCGATTCGTCTACAAATTCAATGCAATTCCATCTAAAATAGCAGTAGGCAATTTTTGTGCAAATTGACAGGATGATTCCTAAGTTAAAGTGATGGTGTCAAAAGGAACAAGTGTGAATTTGAAAATCAATAAAACCAAATATTGGCTAGAATATGGAGCAATTAGAACTGCTGATGGAGCCGGGCGCGGTGGCTCACACTTGTAATCCCAGCACTTAGGGAGGCTGAGACAGGAGAATCGCGAGTTCAAAGCCAGCCTCAGCAATGGCGAGGCACTAAGCAACTCAGTGAGACCCTGTCTCTACATAAAACACAAAACAGGGCTGGGGATGTGGCTCAAGGGTCGAGTGCCCCTGAGTTCAATCCCCGGTACCAAAAAAAAAAAAAAAAAAAAGAACTGTAAGGTTTGTCAGTATTGGATTTCAGTGAGCTGGGTGAATAAATCAAATTAAAACACTGAGTTATCCAAAGAAACAAATCTCTGAACCAAATCTGTAAGACCATAGACCCCCATGTAAAGTGTATGGCCTAAATTCTCAGCATATCTCCACAACTAAGAGGAATAGTTAATTTTTCCCATATACTTTTCATTTCTCTTTAGGGTAACACACAGATTAAAATTGGGGGTGGAGGGGATAGTGGGCACTAGTAACAGACTGTTATTATCTGAAAAAGTGAAAAGTTGACCCTATGCCCTTCTGTTTATATTCTAATAAAGTGGAAAACATCTTTAAAAAAATAGTGCAGGACTGTGGAGGGGAATTTTGATAGACCTGTACCTCATATCAAAATGATTTATTTGTCTATTTAATTCAAAAGTCCACAGGTAGACTTTGCTTTGAAGGTTGAATACAGGTACTTAAATAGTGCTACCAAGACCCAGCTTCTCTCTCAAATATCCATTTCCCCTATGATCAGAAGAAGAATACCAGAAGCTTCCTGGACAGCATCCTTTTGATTTTTATCCAGTGAGAACACAGGAATCATTGTCCTGCAAGATCTTTTCCCTACAAAGGCCTCATTGAATTTCTTTTGCTCTCAATATGTCACACCCAAACACATGTCCTAGAGAAATGCATTGATTTGAGTAATGTAGTCATAAGACTACATACTTCATATCTGAGCTAGGGAGGTGATGGGGAACAAGGCAGACCCTCCAGAGGAATATTGGAGTGTCATCTCTATGAAGAGGCTGAGTAGATTCTAGGATGCAAAATATCCTCTAGGGTAAAATACAATTGGGATGAGGACAGAAGGAGAAACCCTCTGAATTTAAAAGTGATGTTTGTTTATTAATGTTAAAAACTAGGTTGCTGCTAAGGATTGAATATTTGGGCCCTCCCCCAAATTTGTGTTGAATCCCCAATCCTCACTGGGACGCCATTTGGAGATAAGACCTTTGGGAGATAGTTAGATCATGATGGTAGTAGAGACCTCATGATTTGAATTAGCACCATTATTCTCTAGAAGAGACACAGAGAGATAATCTCTCATCTATGTGAGGACACAGCAGGTAGGTGGCCATTTGCAAACCAAAGAGAGGGTCTTTGCTAGCACAGAAGTTGGCATCTTGATCTTGGACTTCCTGGCCCCCAGAACTGTGAGAAACACACAATTGTTACTTTAATCACCCAAATCTCACTTTTGGAAAAAATAAGGATGTAATGAAGTAGAAAAAAGTTGCCCTTGGCCCCATGTTTTCAAGTTTTTTGTGGCTATTTGAGTAGCATGTTTGTTTATATTACCCTAGAATGAATATAATTGATTATGGCTGCCACTGCAGCAAGACCATCCTGGACTGAAGGAGCTGTGTCTTTTTCAATTCTTTCTTTCTATTATTGGTTTTAAATAATGTTTCTGGCAAGATCCTGCTTTTTTTTCTGTCAACTGTCAGGGAACAGGTATTGGGCATTATTTGTGGGGCTGTAAATACATTACATGAAAAAGTAATGAGTCCTTAAAAAGTCAAGAGAAATGCCTCCAGAGACGTTTACCTAACCGTGATTTATGTAGGTCCAGGAATGAAGTTTCAGAAATTTCCAAATGAAAAGTCTGGAACATAAAATAAAGTCTCTTCCAAATCTGCCTTTGTTGTAGCCCCTGGACACATTTCCCTTTTACTTTTAATATGGAAGCTGGAGAACGTTTTTCAAGTTCAAGTTAAACTATTTAGTTAATGGTCTAAGAAGAACTCTCAGGAGCATCCTCAGCACAGCATGCTATTACTCCACTCTTCTGACTGAATTTGATGTATCTATTGTGTTCTTGCTGCAGAAACTGATCCCTGGGATTAATCATTTTCTTTTTACCAGCTAAAAATTGTAGACACTTAATGGATATGCCTGCATCAGTCAATTTAATGAGTGTCATTGTCTAGGGTTTGAAATAAACTGATCATTCTAATGTTAAAATATAATCGATGTTCAGCCAAATTTCCCAAGTTTGTCTCTCTTGCCTGCCTGAGGAGGGTAATTTAGTTTAGCTTATTATTGTTTTTTTTTAATTTGGTTCTTTGGGACCTGGGAACTCATGTACATCTACTGGATGATATATAGATGGGCTAAAAAATCCTGCATCATTTATTGCAGTACACCCAAAGCAACTCACTTGGTTTCAGTTTCCTTAGTGGACTATTTCCCATCTTAGTAAGAATTACTCTGTGGCAGGATCGCGCTGATTAGTACTATCTGGGTACCTCTGGTAGCCTTACAGTTGAAAAGAGTGGGATGTGATCATGCCTGTGGCCTGTGTCACTGGGTAGAGAACCAGGTAAGTCAGCTGAACTGACGGATTTGGTGGAGCCCATCTGCCCCTGAGAGGCTGAGCACAAAGGAGTGGCTTTCCAGATGGAGACCACCCACTCTCAAACAGTTGCAAGAAATGAAGTGGACTGAACCCTGTTTGATAATTAATGGTTTTTGGTTTCTGTTTTATTTTCAGTTGTTTGAATTCATGAACTTTTTGGCTGAGAACGTCATCTTCTGTTACATGGGCCTGGCGCTGTTCACCTTTCAGAACCATATCTTTAATGCTCTTTTTATACTTGGAGCCTTTGTATCCTTTGAAATACACAACATGGGGTAATGAAAGAAGAGACCCAACTAGCGACTTTCAAATGTACGTCCTCAGGTTCACTGCCATGCTCAACCTCAGGCAGATATGTCGTTTCCAGTCAGGAAAGAAAAACACCCTAACAAATGAGGGCCCTTATTAAATACCTGTGTTCAGAATAAGAAGTTTGGAAAATACTGAGGGAAATAAAGGGAGGAAACTAAAGGAGAAGGACATTTTTAAAGTATACCAAGGATGTTTAGCTAAAAATTTATAAATCATTTACATAAAAATTATGTCAAGACATTTCTTACGGGAAATGTATTTAATTGGAATTTGTACATCAAAAGGCAAGCAGAATTATTAGGCTTTGGAGATATTTTCATTGCAAGATGGTAAAATTATTTTTTCAATGATGGCCTTGGAAATATCAGAGTAAGAGATTGATGAAATTTGTATGATAGGTATACTCTCAACATTATAAATATTGTGCACATGTAAAGTTGTTTCAGTAAGAAAGCACCTTTTTTTTCCTAAGAGGACAGATAAAATCTGGACTCCACCTTCAATGCAGAGGCCTTTCATATCCCTAGGCCTGAGGCAGGAAGCAATCCCAATGGTAACACCTGTCCAAACGGACACTGAGCTACTACGAATGTCCCCAAGGACGGTCAGCAGCTGTTGTCCTTCTTCCTACTTGGAAAATGAGAATGGGACCACTTGGAGCACTGGTAGATCATCTTCACAGCCAGGAGAGCTGAACCTTCTCTTTAAGTTCTGTTCCAGCTAAGCACCCGCACTTACCTCTCCATCTCCTTTCACTGAGCATTCAGCCGAACTCTCGGATTAGCCCATCATGCTAATTTCAACAGATCCTTACTCTGTCTTATTTCTCATATTTTATTCAAAACCCAGATCTTAGGAGGAAGCTCCCTCTTCCCAAATAATGTCACTCCATTGAGAACAAACCCCAGTGGACCAACGGGAAGTGAGTCAAAGACAGCAAAAAAGAAGAGATGGTTACACCAATATTTTTATGGATTTTTTACTTCCACAACCTTGATTTTAATAAGATGCCTCTTAAAGCAGAAGTTGCATTATATATTTAGATAGACAATTCCTCTCAAAATTAAATCCACTAAAAGAAAAAGGGAAGCAAAACTGGCTAGATATGAGTGTCTAAACTGATGGAAAGTGAGATGTGAATCATGAACAGAAGTGCATTAGTCCTTTCTAAAGTGCTGCTTGAGAAGATAATGTCAGGAACAGTCGCTGCCTTGCGTTTCACAGCAGAAGTAAGGATAGAGTCAGTCACTGGTAACATAAATGTGATGAGAAAATTCACAGTGATTGAAATGGTATTGGGCTAACAATTTTAAACCAAGTATATATTCAAAGAAAGGCAGAGTTCTCTATTATTTCTGGAAAGGAATTGACATTGAAAGATGAATTCTGGAAGCAAGATGGGCATTTAGAAATTGACATGTTTATCTTTGTTTTCTGGGTCATGATGGAGAGTGGCTTAAGGACATAATATTTAAGCTCAGAGTCAACCCTCCGTCACAGACATTTTCCTCAACATGTCCTTGTGCTTCTCTACAGCTAGCAATTTTTGTTGCTAGAGCCTGCAACATATATCCCCTCTCCTTCCTCCTCAACCTGGGCCGAAAGCAGAGGATCCCCTGGAACTTTCAGCACATGATGATGTTTTCAGGTACGTGAACTGCACTGTGTCAGAGCTGTGGTTTTACAGAACTTGGGAGACCCCGAAGAGCCTGAGAGATCTTTGGGGAAACATAAAATGGCTTTGCCCCACCATTCCTAGCACCATGCTGGTACTTCCTCAGGGATGAGTGACAGCAGGACTTCCCTGTCAAAAGGGGAAATGCCATTAAGGGGAACTCATTACTATATAGCCTTGAGGTACTGCATCTTGTCAGAAATGGACCTAAGGTGAGCCTTTCACTTTCCCCTGACCTGTTTCAAATCAGTTTCCACACTGGGAAATTTGAATCATCATTGTGTGAACTGCATGATTAGGATAAATGGGGAATGACCAGTGCCATTCTCGTCCAATGTTAAAGTTACTTCTTAGAATTCCTGCTCCTTCCCCATGCCAGGCTCCAGAAACTTCTCATGGTTACCACAAAAGCAAATTGGATGTAAGTATGCTCCGTTATAAGTTGAGAAAATAGATGTGAACTGGGCACTCGGTAGATGCCCAACAGCATTTTCTGGCACTGGTTGATGAACCAGCAAGGTCTCTGTTCCCAAGGAGCTTATGTTGTAATCACTGAAACCACACCCAAAGGCTCCTTCCAGATGAATCTTCTGACTGCTGAACAACTCCGGAGATTAGGGTTTCTTTCTATCCAATATGTTTTCTGCCCATCCGTCTTCTTTGGGGACATAGTTCAAAGACTCCACATATGATCCAAATATACTTGTAGCACACAAAGAGGCAGTTTATTGGAGGATTTATGAAACCAAAACAGAAAACTGCTATCAGAATAGTGCAAACAAATAGAATTGGGGGCACCCAGGTGTGTACGGAAAAGTGAGAGAAGCTAACACTTATTGATAGTTGATATTTGCTGCTCCCTGTTAGCAATCCTGTGAAGCAAATATGAATACATTTGATTGATGGGAAAACAAATGTTCAGGATCTCAAAGGAGTTAAATAACTTGGCCAAGGAGAAAAGCACTCCTGAACCCAGATCTGTGAGACTCCACCCCTAACCCCACCAACTACCTCAAAGTTCAGATTCTTAAAAGTAGTACCAGGAAGCCAGGTGCAATGACACATGCCTGTAATCCCAGCACTTTGGAAGACTGACTCAGAAGAATCGTGAGTTCAAAGCCAACCTCAGCAAAGGCGAGTCACTAAGCAACTCAGTGAGACCCTGTTTCTACATAAAAAACACAAAATAGGGCTGGGGATATAGCTCCATGGTCAAAGACCACTGAGTTCAATCCCAGGTACCAAAAAAAAAAAAAAAAAAGTAGCACTAGGAACAAAAGGTTTGTTTCACCTTCAGGTCTATTCTAACCTGGTCCACATAGTCAAAGGGGGCAACTCCTAGGTTGAGAATCAATTGTTCAATCAAGTACAAATGGAGATCCAAAGTTAAATATCACCCTCTGAAGGTTTCTGGCAGGACTTCTTGACATTTTCAGACATGCTTGGGTGAGAGAGAGCAGCATAAAGAAGGTGAGATGTTTGCTAAGTGACATTTGGCTTAAAACAACAATGAACTTTGGCAATGAGTTGACTTCCATTATGGAAAGGCAAGAGGGAAATTCAATCACTTTCACATAGGAGGTGAGGATCAGATTGCATTTTTGCAAAGCATTACTAGGATCTGGAAAGCATTCATCCTTCTTTCCCATCAAAATATCCATAGCTTTATTCCAGAGAACAGCAGTTTATTTTCAAAACTTGGATATTATTTTCAACATTGCTTTTTTTGACAAAGATGTTTGGAGAATAATGTGAGGTTTGAGACAATCAATTTGGGAGGCAAAGTGTGTGCTCAAATGGCCACCTGGCTTGATCATTTCTCCAGGCTTTGGCACCTTCTAAGTCTGCTTAGCTGTAGGATTAGAACTTCAGCAAAAACTGATAGAAGTCAGCAATATAGTGAGTACAGCCAAGGGCTGTGGAAAGAGACCCATAATTTGATGGTGACTTTATGATTCCAAAGCAAGGGTTAGCAAACTATGAGACCAATCTGATTCATGCTTATTTTGTTAATAAAGTTGTAAGTTAGCCACACCCCTTTGTTTACACAGTGCCTGAAGCTCTTTTTTGCATTATAGGAGGAGAGCTGAGTAGTTGCACCACAGACTGTGTGGTTCACAAGACCTAAAATATTTACTTTCTGCCCCTACTCTAAAGCATTCTTGCCCTCTAGAAGCTAAACAATAAGCTCATCTCATCAGTGGGGTGGATGCTATTAGTTTAATCCATGGCAATGCCAATCGTCTAATTCTCATCATTAAAAAGACCAGCATACCCATTTCCAGGACACCTAACTACATGTGACATTGATATCCAGAGACTGCAACCCATTATTTTTCACATTGAACATCCAGTCATCAGACAGGCATTGAGTCAAGGCTAGCAATGTAGCAGTTTAAATGAAGGGTTGCAGTCACAAAGGTGGGCCTCTTTCTATGTATTTGACTACATTTTGTCTTGTACACTTTTCATATTAAAATGACTCTGAACAACAAAAAGATTGGGTTCTTCATATTTTAATAGTCATCTATTTAAATGTTAATAATATTGAGAGTGTTCCTTGGTAGGGTAGAAAGAACACTGGAATTTCCACTAAACAGCAGTCCTAGCTTTTACATGAGGACATTGCCATGTTAGATAGTTATGTAATGGAACCAGAGAGGCTAGAACTCAAAAGTCACTTTTACCATTCCAAGAACTTACATGGACACCAGTTTGAGACTCAACCAGTACACAGTAGGAGAGTGTTAGTGTTCTCTCTCTCTCTTAAAAAAAAATAATTTATTGTGGTTACAATACACATAACATAAAATTTACCATCTTAACCAATCATTTGTAACTGTGCAGTTCAGTGTCAATAAATGCATTCACACAGTTGTGTGGCCACCACCACCACCTTCTCCAGACTCTTTTCATCTCCTAAAATGGAAATTCTTCACCCATTAAACAATAATTCTTCACTCCTTTCCTTTCAGTCTCTGATTTTGACTACTCTAGCTGCCTCGTTTAAGTGGAATCATATAGTATTCGTTTTTTGTTTTTTTCTGTGACTGGATTATTATAATGTCCTCAAAGTTTATCTATATTGTACCACATTATAGAATGTCTTTTCTTTTAAAGACTGAATAATATTCCTCTGTATGTATATAGCACACTCTGCATGTCCATTCATCCATTGACGGATGGAAGGGTTACTTCCATATTTTAGTTATTGTGAAAAATGCTGCAGTGAACATAGTGTACAAATGCCTCTTTGAGATGTACATGCAGAAGTGGAAATGCTGGATCATGTAGAGATTCTATCTGTTCTTATTTTGAGAAACTGCTATACTGCAATACCATTTGGCATTTCCACCAACAGTGCACAGGTGTTCTAATTGCTCCATATCTTCACCAACATTTATTTTCTGGTTTTTGTTTTGTTTTGTTTAACAGTAGCCATACTAATGGGTTGTTCTGATTTGCATTTCCTCAGTTGTTAGTCATGTGGAACAGCTTTTCATGAGATTTTTGACCATTTGTTTATCTTCTTTGGAGAAATGTTATTCAAGGTTGTTGTTTTTGTTTTGTTTTGTTTTGTTTTTTTGCTCATTTTAAAATCATGTCTTTGGTCTTTTTATGTCAAATTTTAGACTCTTCTGTTTCCTGGAGACTAACTCTTTATCAGATAGGTCATTTACAAATATTGCCTCCCAGTTCCATTTGTTGCTAGTTTTACTTGTTTATATTGTATTTTGATACACAGCATTTTGACAATTTTCATGAAGTCTGATTTGTCTATCTTTCTTTTGTTACCTGTGATTTTGATGTCATATTCAAGAAATTATTGCCAAATCTAATACTGTGGGCCAGGTTCAGTGTGTGTACCTCTAATCCCACCACTAGGGAGGCCAAGGCAGGAGGATCCCTTCAGCTCAGGAATTCAAGCCCAGCCTGGGCAATACAGTAAGACCTTGTCTACCAAAAAAAAAAAGATGTTGCAAAGTTTTTGTCCTATATTTCGTCTAAGAATTTCACAGTCTAGCTTTTGCTAAGTTCTTTAGTCCATTTTGAGTTACTTTTGGGGTATGGTGTAAGATAGGGGTCCAATTTGATTCTTTTGCGTGTGGTTATCCAGTTTTCCCATAATCATTTGTTGAAAAGGCTGTCATTTCCTCATGACTGCTCTTGGCAACTTTGTCAGAACTTATTGTACCATATATGTGAGTGTTAATCTCTGTCCTCTCTACTCTGTTCTCCGTTGCTGGTGCTTCTGTTGTTTACGTCTTTCTGCCAGTACCACACTGTTTTGACTAGTGTAGCTTTGCAAGATTTGAAACCTTAGTCCTCCAGCTGTGTTCATCTTTTTTTTTTGAGATTGTTTTGGTTATTGGGGATCCCTTGAGATTCTCTATGAATTTTCTATTTTTGCAAAGTTAAAAAATGTTTTTTAAGTCCTGGGTCCAGTAACTCAGAAGATTGAGGCAGGAAGATCACAGATTTGAGGCAAGTCTTGCCAACAAGCATGTCTCAAAGTAAAAACTAAAAATTAGGATTGATATGGAGTTTGATGGTAAAGCACCCTGGGTTCAATCCCCAGAACAGCAAAAGATAAAAAAAAAAAAAAAAAAGCATTTGGATTTTGATGGGAGTTGTACTGGGCAATACTGACATCTTAGTACTATCAAATCTTATAATCCATGAACATGGGAAGTGTTTCCATTTATTTATGTCTTCTGGAATTTCTGCCAGCAGTATTTTCGAGTTTTCATTGTACCAGTCTTCCAACTCCTTGGTTAATTCCTAAATATTTTATTATTTTGGTATTGTAAGTGGAACCACTTTTATAATTTCCTTTTCAGATTGTTCATTGTTAGTATTACTGATTTTTCTCTGTTGATTCTGTACCCTGCAGCTTTACTCGATTTATTTATTACCTCTAATAGTTTTTATGTGTGTGTGTAAAATCTATAAGGTTCTCCACATGTAAGATCATATCATCTGTGAATAGAAACTGTTTTACTTCTTTCTTTACAATTTGAATGTCTTTATTTCTTTTTCTTACCCTAATCACTCAGAATAGAATTTTGAGTACTATGTTGAATAGAAGTGATAAGAATGGACATCCTTAACTATTTCTGGTCTTACAGGAAAAGCCTTCAGTTTTTCACCATTGGGTATGATATTTGCTATACGTTTTTTGTAAAGACTCTTGTTATAGTGAGATGGTTTCCTTCTATTCCTGGTTTGTTGAGCTTTTATTTTGTCAATTAAAAAAATTAGGTGGATTTTTTTCCCACCTTTGTTCTGTTAATATGGTTTGTTGTATCAATTGATTTTTTGTATACTAAACCATCTTTGCATTCCAAGACTAAATCTCACTTTGGCATGATGTATAATCCTTTTAATATATGCTGAATTTGATTTGCTATTATTTTGTTGAGGATTCTTGTACCAATGGTCATAAAGGATATTGGTCCTTAGTTTTCTTGTAGTGGCCTTGGCTTTGGTATGGGGGTAATGATAGCCTTTAGAATGAATTAAGTGTTTGCCCTTCTCCAATTTTTGGAAAACTTTTTGCAGGATTACTATTAGTTCTTCTTTAAGTGTTTGGTACAAGCCAGGTGCAGTGACACATGACTATAATTCCAGCAACTCAGGAGGTTGAGGCAGGAGGATTTCAAGTTTGAGGCCAACCTTAGTGAGACCTTATGCTGAAATAAACATTTGAAAAAGGACTGGGGATGTAGCTCAATGGTAGAGTACCCCTGAGTTCAAGCCACAGTACCAAAAAATAAATAAAAATTAAAAAATAAATATTTGGTACAATTCACCCATGAAGCCATCAGTCCCAGAGCTTTTCTTTATAAAAATATTTTTTATTACTGATTTAGTCTTCTTAATAGTTGTAGGTCTGTTTAGATTTTCTATTTCTTCATGCTTTAGTTTTGGTAAATTTTGTGTTCCCAGAAATTTATCCATTTCATTTATATTATCCGATTTGTTGGTGTAGAATTATTTACAGAGCTCTCCTTTTTAATTTTTCTGTTTTATGTTTCTAGAATGGGTAATAATGTCCCAATTTCCATTTTTAATCTCCCTGTTGATGTTTATATCTTGCTCAAATATCAATTTCTGGATTTTCTCCACACATTTCATGGCTTTAGCATCTTTAAGACAGTTGTTTTGCAGTTTTTGTTCAGTATATCTGCCACTTGTTTTTTGTCTGTTTGTTTGTTTGCTTTTTGGCGGGAGGGATAGTTTCTTAAATCACATAAAGCAATTTAAGATATGAACTTAATGTTTTCTTAGGTCTTTGTGAGCGTGGGGCTTTCCTTGGCATTTCAGTTTTTCTTTTATATGCAGTTATTTTTTTAATGTTCTGATCTTTAATGTCTGGCTTCCAAAATGAGGAAAAGAGCAAAATGAACATAGGGGATAAAAATAGCACTGGCTTTTAAATCTCCTGGAAGTCACTTCAACTAGAGAGCCAGGGGCCAGCAACAATGGGGGAGGTCCAACAACAATGACCACTGACCTCTTTGTCAGCAGCTCTATGATCAGAACCAGCATCAGTGATCAGAGCACAAATCCTTGATACTTGGAGGGCAGGATCTTTTGCCTACCTTGACTCCTGCAAGGTGTTTGCAAGCAGCTTCAGGAATACATATGTAGCTGCCTGCCTCTGTGATGTACACTGCCTCTGTACTAAGAGCAAAAACTGACCAAAACTAGCCATAATTTACTGTCCAACCCTTCCACTGAAGTTGCAAATCTTCAATAGAAATTCTACCAATCTAACTGTTGTCTAGGCAGGAAGACAGATTCCTGGCACTTCCTATTCTGCCTATCTTCCCAGAATCCATTATTAGTCCCTTTTTGGAGATTTTGAGATTTTGAGAAAGAAAAAGAGAGAGAGAGAGAGAGAGAGAGAGAGAGAGAGAGAGAGAGAAATGAAGAGATTGGGTATCTTGCTTACAATATCTTAACCAATTAGACATGAAATTGTAAATTGAGCCCAGGCTTCCTGACCTTTTCATCTACATGATACTACCTCAGATTTACCCTCAAGGTCATGAGAACAAAAGTTAAATTAAAACCATGTCCTTCCTAGCCCAAGCCAATCCCAGCATGTCTAACATGTCCCTCATGACCTTCATCTAGTCCGTAACAAACTGAATGCATGGGTGACCCTCCTCCCAGCTCTAGAGTGAGGTTCCCACTGACCCCATTAGAAGTATCAGGTGAGTTCCCCACACACAGAGTGGTATTTTTCTTCAAAAGAGAATGCTCTAGACTCAGCTTTGATTTTCTGCATGAATTCTGATAGCTGTACCTCACTCAGGACCTACAGTTTTAAGTAAATTTCCAGGAAATAAAGAATTTATAAAGGGTCAATTTAAGATAACTTAAGCCAGAAGAGGGGTTAACAAAGCAGATCAAACAATACACTGCCCAGCATTTTCTGAGTGTGTGAGAGTAATACCAGCTGACACCTTAAAGAAGATTTACTTCAAAATATAGTCTAATGTTAATCATGCTTAGAGTGTGTTTGGGCACCCAGTAAGGGATAGAGACTGTCAAATAAGGACCTGAACTTACTGTCTTAATCAGTGACACCTGCCATTTGATATGTCTTTTTCTATTACCTTCACCCTCCCACTTTGCATGCCTTCCTGGCACTGGGCAGGAGAAAAGCACTGTGAAGCTGAGGTGGACCACTTGTGAGCTTAATGAACTTAAGCTTCTGCTTTCATTACCTTGTCAAGATCCTGGGAGAGGCCCTGGTGTTCTAATGAGCATGCTCACATTTGTATATTCATTTCTTCTAAAGAGAGCCATGAAATGCGTAAGCTTCAGGCCCCATAAAACCTGAGCTGGACCTGCCACCAAACCTGAATGCACCTGGAAAAGGAATCTGTTTTTTACTCACCTCTTGGTATACAGGGGGCCTTTGCTGAGTTTTGAAACAAGGGCTTGCTGTGTAGACAGTGCCACCCTGTTCAGCAATGTTTTTGAGTGAAGATCACATTGTTCATGGAAGACCCACAGCCTCTGCCACCCTCTGTTCCCACCTCTGCCTTCCCCTCCAGAGCCAGCTAGACTGAATGAAGCGGCTGTCAGGGCTGAGATTGAATTGCTCATCAGACATACACCCCACACGATTTATTTTGTTTGGACTAGTAATCTGCACACGGGAAGCCTTGCAACATTGAAACAATGAATGGGTCCCCAGCTCAGGAGTCTGTCCTCCTGTCTTCTGTGTCTTGAAAAATCTTTAATAATGTAAATTCTGTTCTTTGTAACTTAGATGCAGTTAAGAGTCAATCAGGGAAGTGTACCCTGAGACACTTTTAAGATCTTTTTTAAATTCCAGGCCAGGAGGCTGTAACTGCTGTGGTGTATCGTGTGACACCCAGCACAAAGGGCTTAAGAGGAGTGGTAAGCTCTCTCCAGCACGGTCCCAGTTAATGCTAGCAGAGAGCAGCCCCGCCCCAGCTCTCGGTTCCCTTGAAATCAAAGAGGCAGAGCTCTGTGGTTTAAATTAAAGGAGATGTGCTTCACCCAAATTAGCTTCCCTATTGATGTGGTGCATATTACAAAGATCAGTCCTCTTGTTTTAATTCAAACCCATGTGCTGCAATTTTTATTTAATTTAAACTAAATAAGAGCCAGGAGTTGCTAGAAGGAGGGGAAATGCCAAGCCTAATTGAGTCCTGGCAACCCTACCGAAACCATGTGACCTGGGAACTCTTGAGTACCCCGCTAAGAAGAGACCATGCAGGGCTCCTCTGCTGTTCAGTACAGGAGGGAGGCTAGGGAGCCACCTGGGCAGGTGTAGGAGCCAGAGGAAATGTCAAAGAACACCGCGGCCTGAACTCATGCATCTCTGTTGCACTTTAAAGATGACATGAAACCGTGTCTTATAACTAGGAAAATGTGAGCACAGTGCGTGGATTTACGTGGAACCTCATCCATAAGCTCGCATAGCCATAAAAACAAGAGCGTCACATTTTGCCAGTCTTTGCTGCTAATATTGATAACTTATTCTCTCGTCCACTCTTGATACTGCTGGTTACCTGGGACGAGTTCTGCTTCCTCACATGCTGACGTATAACATTAGAGAAGCTCACCAAGGCAAGCATTTAAGCAGGGTTTATTTAAAAGGGGTGACATAGACTTCTCCCAGGAGGGAGAAGGGGCCATAGCTGGTATCCTGGTATCCCAAGAAGTACAGGTGTTTTGCCTTTGTATATGTCCTAGGCTTCCTTTGTTCTCCTGCTCTCTTCCCCTTATCTCTCTCCTTCCTGCCTAGTGACTAGGCTCAGAATGTTTGGGCTCTGGCCAAAAAGGTGAAAAAGAACACAGATACGGGGAAGGGCCCAGATGGGGGAATTTGGGCAGGAAGTGGGGTCTAATTAATTATTTCTTGTAGGGAGAGAGAATCCTTGGGCAGGTTACCTTAGCAACAGGTTGGAGCAGGGGCAGGATATCCTGATAAGGGTGGAGGAGGGGCTCAGAAGGTATTAGCATTTCAATACCTCTCCAACTTCCAAGACCCAAATTGGCCTCCTTGATCCTATCTAACTCGATTTACCTATCTACATGGCCTGCCTAATTCTGGCTTCACTCTCACTCATTAACACTCAAATAGCTGTCAGAGCCAAAGGATTAAGAGAAAGACCTGGAAGAAAAACTTGAAGAAAAAATTTCCATTAGCATTTAGTTGTCTCCTCTCTCAATTGTGACAAGTTGGCCAATTACGTGCAAGTTCTGTAGAACATTATGTTCTTCAACTCATGGAACAGCAGTGTTCTCTGGAAGGACAGCTTAAGAACCACTGCCAAGGTGGAGACCACCTTTCCCTGAATCATTTTGGTGAGACACCCATCAAGCCATAATCAGAATCCATCTTGAGACTTTAGCCCTGAAGTGTCCTGATCTAGCTGACATCAGTAACAAACAGGAAGAAAACACAAATGGAATGAGAAGAAATAAAAACGGAAGTGAAGAATGAGGAAGGGCATTATTTCAGCAGTGCTTAGAAACAAGAGTCTGTATCCATGATTTCTCCCAGGAGACTGGCACTCCATTAACCTAAGAGGACTATCCCTCAACTATTACGGGACATGGAAAAGGGGTACTTCCATGCCCTCTTGATCCTGGATACCCAAAAGTGAGGTCCTCAGATCAGCAGCTCTGGCTGAACCCTTGGGAGCTCATTAGAAATACTGGATTCAAATCTGCATTTGTAACAAATGCAGGTAAAGATTCCCAGGTAATTCAAGGGCATGTGAAATTTTGAGAAGACTGTCTCAGAACATAATCACAATTCATGACTTCTGTTCTGAGCCTGTGTCTTCAATCCCTCCCTCCACTTCACTGTTCTGCTTCAGACCTCCTAGATGCCAATCTTGCCTCTTATTCTTCCCTTCACCATCTGGTCAGCAGAGCACTGTTTATCCTGTTACTGGATTTCTTCCAGCATGCTGAGAGGTCTTTCCCCCTTTACACAAGGCTGTCCCTCTGCCTCAGACCCTTACCTCAGTCACCCAGCTTCACTCTCTTGGTCAGTAATTCCTTGTATCCTTCAGATATCAGCTTAGACCTCCCTTCCTACTAGAAGCCTTTAACTCTTCAATTCTGAGTTGATGTCCCTCTTCTCTGTTTCCATGGTACCTATTACTTCTCCCCTCCTGGTAGACATCACACTCTGCCATGATCTCCAGTTTGCCTGCCTATATCCCCTCTAGGCTGGGAGCTTTGTGAGGACCAATTGCCTCTCTTTATGTCTCAGCCCCCAGCTCACAGGATGAAACTGAATAGCCTTCTGCAAACATTTGGTGGTTAATAGGTGAATGAATAAATGACTTACAGCATTGACTAACCAACCAAAATTGTACATTTCACTCATATTACCATTTAAGATTCATCCATTCCAATTCTATTAGTCTGGGGAACTTCCTGTTCCAGAATTGCCCCGAGGAGCACTTCTAAGACCAGGCTTACTCATTCACACAGGTGGGAGATAAGCAACAGTAACTTTAATACAAGAGATCAATAAAACCTACTCACATCTGGCTCAAAACTCTCCCCTAAAAGTTAGTTGCTGACAGGAAACACTAGTAATACTTCCTTAAAATTAACATGTGGATTTGAGAATATTTTTCAGATTTTTGCTTGCTCTGGGTTGAGGAATATATTTTCCTATGAAGAAAATCTCAAATGATTTGAATCAAGAATCAGACTAAACCATTGTTAGGTTCAGGCATATTTCCTCAAATGCATATTACAAAGATTATGTGAGAATCTGAGCCCAAGAAATGGATTCTCCCCTTCTTTTTCCCTTGATTATGATTCCAGAAAAAGATAGCCCATGTGATTCCATCTTGTGGTCCAGAATTTATTGCCCAAGCCCCTATCTTGGCAGCTCTTTTTCCCAGAATTTGGTGTTCTCTCACCCTCCCAAGCTACATCTCCCACCTGCCCTAGGCATATCTGTGTGATTAATTGAGCCACTCTCTCTTCCTCACCAGTACTAGGCCACTAACCAGCTCATGGGGCACAGAGTTGAAACATTTTCCAGTAGAGAATATGAACCTCTACCATGCCTCCATCTGTCTTAGGTAGCAATCACTCAGCCTAGGGCAGGCGTCATTGAGCAGGAACTGGAATAGGCCTTTTGAGGTATTTAAATGGAGCAAGGTTAATCAGCTTATGTAGGAAATGAGCCACAAAAAATGTTTTAACCAGTGTGTCAAGAAGTCATGGAAAGTCAGGTGCAATAGTGCATGCCTGTAATCCCAGCAGCTTGGGAGGCTGAGGCAGGAGGATTGCGAGTTCAAAGCCAGCCTCAGCAACAATGAGGCGCTAAGCAGCTAAGTGAGACCCTGTCTCTAAATAAAACACAAAATAGGGCTGAGGATGTTGCTCAGTGGTCAAGTGCCCCTGAGTTCAATACCCAGCACCCTCCAAAAGAAGTCATGGAAAAGTCCTCTTGGATAACGCATCAGCAGGTACAGCACTACCACAACCAAGCAGACAGGCCGAGCAGACCCACATGAATCACAGCTCCCACTAGGTCCTCAGAGTTGCCAATGCTGAGAGGTGGTTATATGATTATGATGAATTTAGAACATCTGAGAAATAACTTAGAACTGGAGCCAGCTCCCTGCAATTGTTTTTTCCCATTACTAAATCAAAACATTATCATTCTTCACTTAACTCCAAAATAAATTCACAATAAAAATTACTTGCTCTTGCATTTTTATGCCACAAATTAGGTTTTGTCGTTTGACTCACCATACAATTTTTTAAAATAGGAACTGCTGTTTTGACAAAGCACAAGAACTCAGGCTTTGAAGCAGGCTCAGCCCTTGTGATGAACCCTTTCTAAACCACAGCTCCATATGGCGTCAGAGATCATCGTATTTATCTTACACAATCAGCACTGAAAACCAAACTAGATAATGTAGAAAATGTCCACACTAGTGACATGACAGTTCCTAGTGCTTCACAGAGATAAACTCACATTCACTCTCAGGAAAAGGTGCTCTGAGAGACTGAGACCTTCGTTCCCAAGCAGATTGACTGGGACATCCTTGCAGAGGACACAGTCTGAGGTGGAAGCTGAGTGCAGCTTCAGGCGTGGCTCCTGCTTCCCTCCTTCCCTCTTGGAGGGACAGTTGTTGAGGTTCTGCCTTTGATCCCAGCAGAAACTGACTCCCAGCATTGACACATGAACCCAAGTGTCCTAAATCCAAGTGCCAGTTTTGGCAAGAAAAATACATTGCGCCTCCCATCCCCCCCACCCCCAACATGGCAAGTGGACACATGTAAAATGTCACAATCCATTTTGACATTTATTGAGTGTGAGAAAGTGGCAAGATATTGGAGGTGACCAGACCATCCTGTGTTTTGCCAGTGAGACCACGGCGGCCTCTGACACACTCAGTAACCAAAGGCAACATTCCAGAATCTCTATCGCCACTCCCTCTGTCTGTTTCAGAAGGTCCCAGAAGGACACAGGAAAATAAACAATTTTATCACTTGATTCAGGAACTTTCCATGTACACTTAGATTTTTCAGGATGTTCAGAATGAATAAATAACTGATTGATAGTTATAACCAAAGAATCTGCCCACTCAGGCAAACAAATGGACTACATAATTTTTTTTTCTTTTTTTCTTCCTAAATTTACTTACTAACTGCTTGCTTGTTTCAGCATGGAGTAGGCAAAATCCTGGAAAACTATCAACACAAGCAAACCAGTATCAAAAAAATTAATCGATTGGTGCCAGGCACAGAACCCTGTAATTCTGTCCTTAGGTTCTGTAGATAGAGTTCAAAAGAAGTCAATAAGATTTCCTCAAATGAGTTATATGTGCAAAAGAGCAAAAATCAGCTATACTTAAAAAGATCCTGCACTAAATATCCACAGGCCACTTGGGAATTTTCAGCATTAGCTCGACAGATTGAGGAGATTCAAAGGTGGTCAACCAAATCCTTCACAGACCAACCAAATCCCTGTGAGTGAGCCAGACCTCCAGCGCCACCTCCTAGCCTTCCACTGACTCTGCCAGGAAGTCTCTTTCCAGAGTGTCTTAAAGAACTCAAATTCTTACTAGAACCATGATTTTTGAGCTTTGTTATCCGTTAAATGTTCAATGGGGAGTGGGACACAGGTTTCACTGTTAGCTGTAACATTCACTAGGGAATTTGGGCCACATCTTTTCATCTTTTCCAGCCCCAATTTCCTCTGCTGATAAAAAATATTCTATGTTTCTATAGACATGGAGCATAACAGGGAACCTCAGGATAGCCTAAGCTGCTGTGACACAAAGACTCCCACAGTTAGTGATGGAATCATGTCACAAGCCAGGATTGATCCTAACATGGAGGTGCCTCCCCTCCAGATGAGATTCAGATACCATAGACTTCTTCCATCCTACGACTCTTTAACCTCCTTAGACAAGCATTCTAGAGGAATTCCATGGGCCAAGTGTGCCTTGGCAACTGGTGAGAAATGCACATGCTCAGGCCTACCGCAGACCTCCTCAATCAATCGGTTGCTCTACCAGTGGGGCCTGGAGATCTGTAGTTGAGTAAGTCCTTTAGGGGATTCTGATGTGACTAAAGATTGGGAACCACTTTGTGATTTATATCCAGCTGGTGGGAGAGGAAAGAGCCAGGGGAACAACTGCGTCTTAAAATCCTGGGCTAGAAGTGACACGCATCTGTTCTGCTCTTAGTTCATAGATGAGAACAGTCCTATAGTAATATCTAGATGGAAGAGACGCTAGAAAATATAGTTAATGCAGTTATAGCCGCACATCATGAGCCCTATATGAATAGGTTTTGGTGGACAAAATAGCCATCTTTGCCAGAATAGCCCTGCACAGTAGGAATATTGCTATCATTTATAACTTTACTCTTATGAAAAAAAGCAACCCTAGATAACACAGCAAATATTGGTATTTGAGGCCAGATGGTTCTTTACCATGGGAGCTGCCACATACATTGTAGGATGTTTAGCAACATCTCTGGTCTTTACTCTTAGATAACAGTAACACCCCCACCTCCCTTCATTTCTAGACAACTCTAAGTCTTTCCAGACTGCCAAATATTCCCTGCAGTGGAGAAGGGACAAATCACCCCAGCTGAGATCCACTGGTCTAAACAGAAAACTTTTAAGTTGACCTTGGGAACAAAATCTGGCCAGAAGTTAAGCATGGCTCACAGAATATTTATTAGCTTTGTTTTGATATCTATTAGCCTTTCTCTTGAAACCCTCTGTTGCAGATTTCCGCTGTTAGCAAGGATTATTCCACAATTTACTCCCATAACCATCCATCGTACCTACATAAAAAGAAACTTCCTAAGCCAGAAGCATCCATGCATGTTGACTTGGGAGTTGCAGCAGAGCTAATCCTATTTACAGTTACCCTTCCTGACTGCCCAGGGCTTCCAAACACAGACTTCATTTTATATAAAAATATACCGAAGTTATGTTACAGTCTTTCTCAGTAGCCTTATGTTTAAATGATTCGATTTCAGGAAGAGAGATGAAGGAAAGAAAGTTCTGCTTGTCTCACACAGACTCAGTTTCCAGAAAAACTCATTTATTTTTGAATGCAGGTGTTGCCACCGAAAACAATCTGTTGGTTTCACTTCCATGTGATAAAATGACGTTGAGTTGAAATGGGAACCATGTACCAAGGTTGCACTGTTCTGGAAAATGTATTTTGAAACCAGACTGACATTTTTGCTGAATGTAGTTACCCTTTGCAAGGTCATGAGACTAGCAAGTGTAAAAGCAATACATAATTCAATTTTAGACCCATACCAGGCTTTGATTTACCCGACTAATGATAAGAATGTGTTAAATCTTTGAAATCAACTCCCTCGTAGCAGTTGAAATGAAAGGAAAAAGGGATTACAATGGATTATATTCCAAATGAAAAGACAGGCAGCAAAATAACTCATCGAAAAGACATTTCTTCTAAAGGATGAATCCGTTTCTCAGGGACATCTCTGCGTCCCTGTCCATCTATGGCTCATTTCCTTCTGGGTTCCAGTTGTACTTTCAAATGCAAAAATGACCTTTCCTTCATCCATTCATTCATGCATTCATTGCAAGTTGGCTTAGGGGTGCTAACTCTGTAAGAGGCACCGTTCTGGAACTGTGGGTGCCACACAATGTGGCAAACCAGGGATCTGCCCTCCCCAAGTCCATTTTCTAGACAAGTAAGAAAGAAAAATAAAATGATTGTTTCAGATGGTAATAAGTTCAATGAAAGACATACCCAAAAGACCTGGCTGAAGGTGGGGCACCTAGTCCAATGGTCAGGGCAGCCTTTCTGATGGGAGAAGATGAGTGGCAATCAAGGGACAGCCTAGGAGGAGCCCTACAGGTGGAGGGAACGGCAAGTAGAAAAGCCTCGAGACAAGAACAAGCGTGGCCTAAAATAAACTTCACCTTGCTACACTTTTCAAGGTTCAAACTGTCCTCCCATATTCTCACTTTCTAGCAAAAAGATTCTACCTTCTTCCCTGAACCTTGAACTCACACCCCCCCACCTCCTCAGCCTCTGCTTGGAAAACGAATGGGCATCTCGATCAAAGGTGGCTGCAGTACAATCACCCAGCACCCAAATATGCTCTTCCCACAGCTGTCCCCAGTTCTTCAAGTTGCTCAGACCCTAAGTTCTTGACGTCTTCTCCTCATAGCCCTCATGTGACCCAGCAGCAAATATTCCCAACCTTGAGCATACAGCTGGCACCTACTAGAGGTGATAATGCGTTCATTTCTCATCTGAGCTAAAGCGCCAGCCTCCTCCCTGGCGACCTACCTCCAGCCACCTGGAAATCTGTTTTCCATATCAGAGCCAGAGTTATTCTTTTAAGCATAGAATAGATCATATCACTATCTTGTATAAGACCTGCCTAAAGCTTGCCAACTTAAAATAAAATCCACCTCCACACCGTGCAGAAGCCCAGCTTGATCTGGCTCTGTCACCTCCTTCCACTGCCCCTCACCCTGGTCCCTTCATCCCCCTGAGCCTCCTTATTGCTACTCAGATGTGCCAGGCATATCTTTCCTGAGACCTTTGTACCGACTATTCCCTCTTTTAGGGTCTCTGCTCAAATGTCACCTAACCACCCACCCCGCTCATCGGCACTCTGTCCTCTTCCCTGACTTTGTTTTCTTCTTAGCATCTTGCATAGCTCACCTGGAAGCATCTTTAAGTCAAGAACTCTTATTTGCTAATAAACTCCGTCTGGATCCAGAATGAATGTGTGAATACATGAATAGTACTTTCCAGTATCTAGAGGGCCTGACACCTGGGCAATTGTTTGATTTAAGAGCATTTACTGAGTTTCATGTTCTGGATACCACAGGCGCTAGATCCAGGAAATGTGAAAGGAAGATGTCATTCCAACCTTTTAAGAAATTAGGAGTTGGAGAAAAGGACAGATCACATTAAATACAGATTCATCTCAAGCTATTACTTAATAGTACAGGTGGCCCAAGCGAGATGTATAGAATTTCTAAGAAAGAGAACAACAACGTCAACTCAGATATTCCAGGAAGACTTTATGGAGTGAGATGAGGTTAAAAAGGCAGTTCCAAGCCGGGCACAGTGGCACACACCTGTAATCCCAGCACTTTGGTAGACTGAGACGGGAGAATTGTGAGTTCAAAGCCAGCCTCAGCAACGGCGAGGTACTAAGCAACTCAGTGAGACCTTATCTCTAAATAAAATACAAAATAGGGCTGAGGATATGGCTCAGTGGTCAAGTACCTGCTGAGTTCAATCCCCGGTAACAAAAAGTAAACTTAAAAAAAAAAAAAAGAAAAAGAAAGGTAGTTCCAGTGGTAAACTTCAGAGAAGCCCAAAAGAAAGGCAGCGTTCCAGAACAGAGGCATGGGGCGGACAGCGGAGTCTTGGCTCAGAGGCAAGGACAACAGTTGTTTATGAGAAGAGAGGATACTGCCTTGCTTCTGGAGTCTCTCAACAGACAAGAGCAAGTTAATGAGGAAAGTGGGCAGAGGTTCTGGTTGAAAGGTTTCTGTGGGTTGTGGGAAGCTACTCATGGTAGCTGAGCTGAACCAGAACCTCATGAAGCTAGGTTTTGAGAAAACCATTCTGAGAGCCATGGGGTGGAAGCAGGAAGGAATAGAAGCTGTGAGAACCAAACCAGTGTGTCACAGGGGCACAGTCAGGGCATGAGGTGACGGGCCTTGGGCCAACGTGACAGAGTGGGAAGTGAGGGGAGCCCACCTGAGCCAACACGCTTGGCGTTCTCTGCTGAATCAGAATCTCAAGAGTCAGGTCACTGGCATGAATGACTGCATGTATTCTTAAGTCCCACATGATTTTGATGGCACTTCTCATTAAAGACTACAAGTACCTTAAAACTTCTATGTAGAGATGAGGTAACAGAGACCCCAAATGAGGCAACCTGCTTATTATCATGAAGTCCCTCAGAGGCAGGCCTGAGAACAGATCCCAGAACTCTTGACTCGTCACATAGACTTTAAGGGTCTCAATATATAATAAAAAGGCAATCACGGGATGGGCAAAAACAATCACTCAACCATCACATTCAACTAGAAGATATCAATCACTTTTCCATATGTTATCTGGAATGTGGAAGAATCACCCATTTGTTTATTTATTCAATAAATATTTATTGAGCATCTATTATGTGTTTAGGATTGCTCTAGATGTTGCAGGTAAAAAGATAGAGTCAATTAAAACTCTCTGTAAGTGTCCTGAGGACACATATAGGTTGTCCCAGGAATACAAAGCAGCAAAACCCAGGCTGGGACCTCAGGCAGAGGCAGCTTCATAGAGAAGGCAGCATCTCAATGATCTGCTGATCATCTGATCTGCTGATCTGCTGATCATCTGATCTGCTGATCAGCTGGAATTAGGCCAACTTTGAGAGAGCGCTATGGAAGGAACTGGAGAGAACTTGGATGAGGACAAACAACTCAGGTATAGAAAAGCATATATGCAGAGACTCTTCTTACCACTCCATCCCATTTCAGTGCCTTAAATGCTGCACATCTCTTGACAGGGTCTGACGAGCAAAGCAATCTGACCTTTTTCTTCAGTCTGCACTTTCAAAACATCTCTTTTGCACCTCTCATGTACCTTGTCACAAATTATCTTTTAAGAGAGTCTTTTTTGTAGGACCTTGAGCTCAAGAATAGATGATCAACCTCCCCCATCATTTTGTTCCCTCTGTGTCCTGGACAGAACTTAGCATGTAGTGAGTGCTCAAGAAATGCTTATCTTTTTGCCTTATTGCTTTGCATTTAAATAAGGATGCCCTAAGAGGTATTTATATTTCTGAGATCTAAATGCATACACATACAGACATATACATATATGGCCCCCATCCATTCAGAACACACTTGCAAATTTTTAATCAATTAAAAGCTTCACTTTTGCTCTGTAAAGATAAACAGGAAGCTGCAGCTTCCTGCAGCAGGGGTCCTTGCTTAGAAAGCATTCCTTGGTTCAATAGTCTTCTATTGTTATGAATAGAACACTAACATAATTAACATAAGAATCCCTAGGAGGCCAATTTCAAATGCAACCACATTTAATTGTAGGTAATTCCTTTATTCCCCATGATGATGCTAACTTTCCAACTGAGGATATGAAATATGTCAAAATGTCTGCAAAGTCAACCCATTTAAAATGAAATGCTAAAGTCTAGCAACTCCCAAAAGTATAGAATTATTTCCATAAGTTGACCAAAAACAAAGAGAAAAGGAAAAGTAAACCAAAGGGTCAAAGTACCCAGAATACAAAATAAAACAAATGTTTTCATGAGTTCTGAATTTCCTGTTTCCAAGCAAAATTGCACATTATTTTCTTTGGAACTAACGTGTTGTTAAGAAGCACATCCTAAGTCAATATTAATTTTTCATTTCTTACAATTTTTCCGGTAGCCTACACAATTTCTTTGAATTCTAAAATCCTCTATGGTCCAAATCTGTGGTGTTAAGCAGATAGGATCAGGTGCATGGAGCCTCCTCCTCCATGGAGGAGGTAATCGATGCATATGTATTAAATGAAGCAATGAATGGCTATTGATTTGACATTCGTCTAGGCTCCAGATGTGTAATGAGAAACCTCATAAACTCATCCTCATAAAAGATGAGCAGGACATAGGCAACAGTTTGTCCTATCTGGACTTTGAAATTAGCTTCACTTTGTCCACATGGCAGCCCTACCATTCGCAAGCCCAAGCTTCCTGCATTTGCCAGACCCTCTTACATGTGGAAATATCCTAAATGCCACATGTGAGATGCCATGGTTACTGACAGATGATCTCTTCCCTGAAGGCATTGTCTTTTTATATGTGGCCTTTTCCAAGGTGGCCACCATCTTGTCATGTTTTCCAAGGAAGCCACCTTCTTGTCAACAGCTTGGAGTTTGGCCTTCATTTAGCAGTGTTTCTCGACCTACCATAAGGTCACAGCTGTACTTGTGAATTTTTTCCCCCAAAATCTCTATATTACATCTCCTAAAAATAGGGATTTTAATATGTAAGATATATACGTTATAATAGTATAGTATTATATATGTATTAGAAATCAGACTAACAGATCTATTTTGAGTCTTTTTTTTGAAACCAAGAACTGTGTGCATACAGATAATTTAGATTTAAGAGCATAGTTATGCTCGTTTAACATAATAATGATACATTATTAAACATACTTAGGAAGATTAACAATTCCTTATATCTTGCCCTTGATATTTAACATGAAAGAGTTTATAGTCAACATGACATAGCAAGTTTAATTTGTATTCTATTTTCTGTTCTTTTCTTTCTCACCAAAAAAAAACCATAAAAATTCTACAAATATTCATAGCAAAGAAGACAAACAGTGATGTCTCTTCACCTAATGTTTCTAATATCAACCAACTTGGAGGTTAATGTTGCTTTCTGGACATTTCTAGCAATATGAGCTTAAGGACAAGAGAAAATGAAAAGATCATCTTCTCTCTCCGGGCCTGTTCTGTGATTGAATGCCACTAGGAGCTCTACCTTGACCTATAAATTCTCTCTTTAGATACACAAGTCTGTTGTAAGACTGTTCCTTGAGTCCTTATTCCCAAAGGACACCATTTGTATTTCCTGGAGAGAATATTATTAAAATAGTCCCCACTATTATACCTGCCTCCACCTGTTACCAGCTGGGTCTGGCTGTGCGATCCCCAGGGTTGGGGACACGCTTTCTCTTCAGTACAGGCCTCTTAAGTGTTCGGAATTTCTGATGTACAGAAACTCTTTTATTAATATCTACTTCAAATGTTATCTTCCTTATCTTCGGGCCATTTCCTTGTCTACATGGAGATTTAGAATAATTTCCCTCCTCCATTACATTTTGTTCCTGGAAGGTATTTTATAATCGGACTGCGCTCCCCTCTCTTCCCAACCCTTCCTTGTTTCAGGCAAAATGTATTAAATCTCTCAAGTCTAATCCTCCAGATCTTGTGATGCCACTCGTTCTTGTATGTTCTCAGCACAGAGATGAAAAGGGAGCATTATGCTCTAGGTTGGGGACATAGGAATAAAAGCCAGGATGGTTATAGTTTTCTTCATCCTTCCCCATATCTGGTTTTTAAAATTCAGAAAAGATTTGGAAATTTGAAAGCCTAGTGCTACGGTAAATATTACAAAAAGCAGATCATTGAACTTTTATGTCTCTGATTTAAATCTTCCTATAAAAATAACCAAATCACTACTCTTTCACTTATACTCACTATCATCACAAACCTTTATTTGTTCTGTTACACAACATAAGGACATGAAAGGTCTTACAAGTCCTGGGTTTCTCAAGAGGGGTCTTCTACTTTATCTTTTTTCTTTCCTATTTTTTGTTTGTTTTTTGTATTGGTGGGGTTTTTTGTACCAGGGATTGAACCCAGGGGCACTTAACCACTGAGCCACATCCCCAGCCCTACTTTGTGTTTTATGTAGAGACAGGGTCTCACTGAGTTGCTTAGGTTCTCGCTAAATTGCTGAGGCTGGCTTTGAACTCACAATCCTCCTGCCTCAGCCTCCCTAGCCACTGGGATTACAGACATGTGCCACTGTTCCTGGCTCCTACCTGTGTTTTTATTACTCTTCATCAGAGTCTACATTTCTATTTTTATTAATATCATCACACTTGGAAGTTCTAGCATTTACTATTTAATGCATCTTGCAAACATATTTAATATGGATTAAAAAAAACCTCAATCAGCACAGTGTTACTAAAGAAGAAAACATAAAATAAGGAAAAAGCAGATTTTAATAGTTTAGCTTAGGTCACAGAGATTGTAAAAGTATGTAATCAGTCTGGGATATTTTTTAAACATCTTTAAACTAATTAGTAATTTTAAATTCATAAGCTTAGTTTTTCTTATTACACATTTGATTTTTAAAAGCAATTGTTCCTAGGCAGATTTTGTTTTTGTAGATATATGCAATATTAATCAAAGGTTTTGTAGAAGGACAAAACAATTGGAATAATTAAAACAATTTTGGAAAACTAATAGAAGAAGAATCACTTTACCCAATATTAAGGTTTACTATATAGATATAATAACCAAGACTGTGCTATTAGAAGAATAGATACATAGCTCACTGGAACAAAATACAGAACTCAGAAATAGAGTCACATACATATAAACAACTGATTTTTCACAAAAACTAATTCAATGGGACAAGTAGGCATCCATAGGAGGAAAAAATGAACCTCAACATAAACATCTCACTTTATATACACTCTACAGCAAAATGGTCATGGACTTAAATGTAAAACTATAAAACTTTTAGGAAAAAATAAGGAAAACTCTTTGAGATCTAGGAATTGGGCAAGATTCTTAGACTTGACTCCAAAAACATGATTCATAAAACAATCAACAAATTAGATTTCATCAAATTTAAAAACTTTTACTCTGAAAAATACTCTTAAGAAGATGAAAAGACAAGCTACAGAGTACAAAGAAATATTTCCAAACCACATGTACAACAAAGGGTTATTTTCTATAACACATAGAGTTCTTGCCAGGTGTAGTGGCATATGCCTGTAATCTCAGCTGCTTGGGACGCTGAGGCAGGAGGTTTGCAAGCTCAAGTCTAGCCTTAGCCACTTAGCAAGGCCCTAAGCAACTAAGGGAGACTATCTCAAAATAAAACATATAGAAGGGGGTCTGAGAGATGTGGCTCAGTGGTTGAGACCCCCTGTGTTCAATCCTTTGTATCCCTCCAAAAAAAGAAAAAAAGCTCTCAAAACTTATCAGTCAAAAAACCTAACAATTAATTTAATTTTCCCAATTTAAAAATGTGAAGAAGACATGAAAAGCTGTTTTATAAGGCGAGTGGATATGGTTAACAAATTATCGCCTTAAAAACTATTCAACTCCCTTAGCCGTTAGGAAAATAGAAATGAGAACCACAATAAATTATCACCCCTACCTATCAGAATGGTTAAAACTAAAAACTAAGGACACCACAAGCCTGGCAAGGATGCAGAAAAATCGGACGATTTTAATATTGCTGATGGGAATGCGAAATGGCCGAGGTTCTCTGGAACACATTTGGATAACCTCTTTAAAAACTAAACATGCAAATCTCATGCAAAACTCAGTGGTTGCACTCCTGGGCATTTATCTCAGAAAAAATGAAAATTTATGCTCACAGAAAAACCTATGTGCAAATTTTAGCAGCCTTATTTATAATAGCCACCAACTAGAAAAAGTCCAGATGTCCTTTAATAGATGAGTGGTTGAACAAACCGTGAAACATCCACCCCATGTGATACTCCATTATACAAAGGAACAGAGTACTGAGACATTCAGCAACCTGAAGGTCCAGGGAATTAAGCTAGGGGGAGGGGGCAATTCCAAAATGCTATAGGCTGCATGCTTCCATTTATATAACAACCCTAAGATGACAAATGACAAAAATCACAGGAACCCAGAGCAGATTGCTTGCTGCCAAGTGTTGAGAGCACATGAGGGAAGAAAGGATGTAGTCATAAAAGTCCAGCAGGAAGGATCCTGGAGGTGATGGAAATGCTCTGTATCTTGATTGTTTAGATGTCAATATTCTCATTGAGGTATTGTGCAACAATTTTGTAAGATGCTATCACTAGGGAAACAGAGGAAAGTGTACTTAGGAACCCTTTTGTTTTGTTTTTTGTTTTTTGGCACCAGGGATGGAACCCTGGGGGGCATTTAACTACTGAACCACATCCCTAGCCCTTTTTTAAAAAAATTTTTTTTAGTTGTAGATGGATACAATATCTTTATTTAATATATTTATTTTTATGATTGAACTCAGTGACTCACGCATGTGAAGCAAGAGCTCTACCACTGAGCCACGGCCCCAGCCCCCCAACCCTTTTTCATATTTTATTTAGGGGCAAGGTCTCACTGAGTTGCTTAGGGCCTCACTAAATTGCAGAGGCTAGCTTTGAACTCATGGTCCTCCTGCCTCAGCCTCCCAAGCTGCTGGGATTACAAGCGTATGCCGTGGCACCCAGCTCTCTGTGTTATTTCTTAAAACTCCGTATGAATCTAGAATTATTTCCAGATAAAGCATTTGGCTAAAAAGAGTAATTGTGTTAGTAATTGTGTTAGTAAATTGTAAAGATGAAAACATTGAAAAGAAAATGAAGTGTGCAGGGGGCTTATTTCTTCTTTGGGGTTTTCCTGATAGGTTTGCGAGGAGCGATCGCCTTTGCCTTAGCCATTAGGAACACGGAATCCCAGCCCAAACAGATGATGTTCACCACCACGCTGCTCCTGGTGTTCTTCACTGTCTGGGTGTTTGGAGGAGGAACTACGCCCATGCTGACCTGGCTTCAGATCAGGTGAGTGGCACTCTTAGCCAAGGAAGTCACTTTGCGGCATGGCCATGCTGTTCAGTTTCTGGTACTGCAGGAGGAGGAGAGTATGTCTCCCTGGAGTCAAGTTGACCTTCACTCTCAAGGTGAGCCAGTGTGACCCAGCACCAACCAAACTGACTTTTCCAAGAGTGTTAGAAATCCTAGAATGGTGTCTACTTAGGACGGGTTCCTGGGAATGGGTTTATTCAACTGCTAGTTCTTCCCCTCCACGGTATTGGAGTATAATGTGATATGGCATGGAATGTCCAAAAAAAAAAAAAAAAAGTAAGACACAAGTATTGTCTTCCAGATAGTCTAGTAGGATTATTACAGAAAAAGCAGTAATACCAAAGAGAAAGTAAATTTGTTTTAATTCCTCACAGCATTTAAGATAGAAATATGGACATGAGAAACATTTAAATATATTTGGTTGGAGAGCCGTATGTTTAGTCCAAGGGGTGCTATAGACAGAAGCCAGATACTTTTTCACAGGAAAAAGAGGTCAAGTCTGCTCTCAGGGAATATCCAGTAGCCACTGGCTGGAAGTTGGTTGCTAAAAACCTAAAGCATACAGTTGGCAGACACATAGACAAAAATGGATAGCTGGTACCAATGGTGGCAATGGGCAAAACTATTAGAAGATGTTTTTGTCTTTATGTACATGTTTCTGTGACCTGGGTCCTCGTTTTCATTCCCCAGAAGGTAATAAAGGCAAATCACATGTGATTTCTCAAATCCCTGTATCCCGATGGTCATGCCATCCCTCCCCGGATTCCATCCATTCTCTAAGGCAAATTCCTATCTGCCATATCTGACAGGAAAAGCTCCGTCTAAACTGGAAAAAGACTTCCAACACGATTCTTACAGACGAGTCCTCTGTTATAGTGCCTGGCATATAATAGGATTGAATAAGCAATTTTTGAAAACTTAAATGAATATAATCAGAAGCATAAATGCTTTTGTTAAGCATTTACTGATAACTTTCCTATCCACTTGACAAAGAGAAAACAGAAGCAGGCATCACACGTTGAGAATAAGAAAGGTTGTGCTTAAATCAGGCTAAGCAGCTATGCATTAAACCAAATTCAAGGGGGAAAAAAAGACCTCTCAAAGTACTGTGAATATTGCTAAACACATAAAAGGGCTTTGACTAAAGGTGAATAGAGAGTGTTTTGAAAGGCTTGTTGAATTATTTTTGAGTCATATAAATGTGGTCTGCAATTTCTTTCACAGTGGTAGTTACCTGTGGGCTCCTATGGATGAGTACACATATTACATTAAACTCTATAGCACTGGATCCCCTGGAAATTGTTAGATAGTTGTGTGCTGGGTTTCTAGGAAATGAATTCAGTAGGTTAGATCCATGCATGGAAAAATGAGGGTTTGGAAAGCAAAGGATAAAGGATGCCAGTGCCTGCAAGTATTTAAAGTATTAAATACTCTATCAGGTAAATTAGAATATCTAGAACACAAGGTAGCGACAGCAAGATTTTCTTGAAGTATTCAAATGCAGCTTGTTTTCTGTTGTTTCTGTTTTTACCCTGTAGAAACTGCAAATCAGTAATGTGTTTTATCCTAAAGCATGTACCTGACTCTTCTCTATACCTTCCAAAGACCTTAGTGGACTTCCAATAGGTGTTGTGACTTAACATGGTCCTTGTTGCACAGGGAGAGAGGAGGATAATAAGGGCCTTCAAGAGGTTAGGACAGATATCCAGATTATAAGCCTGATTCTGATAAGGATGGATAGTGATGTCACCCATAGTGTCCACAGTGATGTACCTGAAAGTCAACCTAGACCTGTGTTATCTGGGCCTGGCCAGGGTACAGCATGGGATTACAGGTCATGGAGATGCTGCACTTGATATGTGTGTATATGTGACACAAGCAATAAAAGAGTGTTTGGGTGAGAAAGGGGTACATAAGTGTCCTTTGGCTATTATAGCAATATTTGTTAGGCATATACTTCAGGCTTTAAATTCTTTTAAAGCAGATTATTCAAAGCTTCCCAATGACTTGATTAATTCAGTGCCAGATTTGGCCCCCATCCAGGAGGGGAGAGGAGTGACAGTGGGACTGTGATGTATTTAAGGAAAGAAGCCAATAAGGCTCCATTCTAGGGGACACCAGCTGAGAACTAGGGTGTAAATCTGAAATCAGGGCATAAACCCAGTCAGAAAGACCAGAGACCTACCCATGAGCGTCATTAAAGAAAGAAAACTGAAGCTCATAGAGACAGAGAAACCCTGGAAGTCAATGTAGGCAGAGAGGATACAGAGCAGCAAGAGCAGGACCAATATCTTCTCAAACTTGGGTGAGCATCAGAAGCACCTGGAAGGCTCATTAAAACCCACATTGCTGGGCCCCTACCCAAGTTTCTGACTCACTAGGTCTAGGTCAAGGTCTGAGAATTTGCATTTCTACTACAATCCAGGAAATGCTGGTGCCTCTGGTCCCAGGCCCATACTTTGCTGGTTTGGAATTCCTATCCCTGGTGGAGATGGAGCTGATATTAAATACTGACAGATTTGGCTAAGGTTGCCCAGGATCAGGTGCCCCTGAGCCTTTACACCTAAAACAGGAAGGAGGAGAGGCTAGCAAAGGAGAAAGAATCACTGTGCATTGATGAATGGGGGGGAGGGGAGGGAATAAGACATAATAAAATAAACATTAAGGAACAGGACCATAAATTAGGATATAAGCAAGCACATACACATATGCATGACGTGACTTTGGTCCTACTATGTTCTAGTGATACCGTCATATGCTGTATTTCTCTGTCCTGGTTTGTAATGTTATCAAAGATGGCTTTAAATATCCAGCTGTCTATCATTTGGCTACATTTAGCAGGGCTTTGTTGTTTATAGAGCTCTATCTCATTAACCAACTTTCATGTCAGTCTCTTTCCAATGCCAGAATATAAGTAAATTGCAACTTTAATAAAATGACAGAAATTGGGAAGCTTAAGGGGGAGGTAATGTAAATGTGATATTGAATAAGCGCAAACATCCTTGCTTAGAAGGCAATTTGTTTGTAGGCTTTATGGGGCCTTTCATTCTTGAGTCTCCTTTTTTTCTCTCTCTCTCTTAAAATTACTAGGCAGGTACTTGAGTTGTTTTCTTCATCCCTATAAAATTTTCCATTCAGCCACAAACCACCACAGTAGGATGCAAATAAAATGTTTTATATAAGGTAAAAATTGTTGGTATTAATATAAATTGCACTTTGATGTGAAGGACTTTAAAACAGCAATGATCCTTGGCTTGGAGAAATTCTTAATGATATTTATATGTGAAACACATTCTCCACTGATTAAGTCTAGTCCTGAGCACTCGTCAAATTTCTTGTCTTGAAGCCACTTAATTTCCTCTTAAAAACATTTTTTAAAAATATGTTTCATATGTTATTAAAAATATATCAGGTATTTGCTTCTTAAAATTCTAGAGAAAAAGAAAACACTTCTCCAGCATTATTTTGGAGGTTTTCATGTCAAAGAAATAGTGTGGTGATTTGATTAGAGTCCAGATCTCTTCCTTCTGAGGAATACATTAATACTGGCAATGAGGAAAACCCAACCCAGAGTCTCCAAGGACCAGCTCTGCTGTTAGGAAGGAAACTGAAGCAATCAAAAGTGTCAAGCTTTGCCCGCAGAGCTCGGTCAACAGGATTATCAAGCAAATAATCACACATGCTTACACATCAACATCAAAAACCACTCTCTGGCAGTGGCACCAAATAATTAAGGTTGAGATGGTAACGCCATTCTTGGTTTTGGGTAGGGCACCTCGTGGAGCTAACAAGCTTTCAGCAAACAGTACATGAGAACGGAGCCCATACCACAGGGCAAATCCCTGCTGGGTTCCCCTAGATAAGGGTGTTGGACCCAGCTCTTCAGTATATTTACAATTAATCATATGGTGGAAAGCTTTGCATGTTAATAGAATATGGAACTTGTCTCCCAGAGAGCATTATAAAGTGCCCTCAACAGATGACTACTGTGGCCTCCAGACTGTGACCTCTAAACACTAGTAACTGTCTAACAAAACGTAGCCAGCATTCACGGAGTAACTATTCTGTCCTGGACCCTAGAGAGCAAATTGCCAAGTACAGAACTTCCTGATGTCTTGTCTCTGCTTTCTAAAGCAGGAATAATAATAGTAGCTACCCCTTAGGGTGGATGAGGCCTGGCAAGTGACCACACTGTGGGGCTGCTGAGCCAGACTCCAGCCCAGAGAGCCCAAGCCTAGGGCCTGTGTCTTCAAATAGTGCCCCCTTCTGCCACCTGACTAAATGAGCTTATCCTGGAGGCCTGCAATCTGCCTTGATTCCTCTGGGTTAAAAAAAGAGATGTACTTTTATAACCAAGACAGGTCGGTTAAAAACAAACACAGGAAATCTTCATCCATCATCAGGATTGGACGGATTTGCTCATGCAGCACAGAAATTCTTCGGTGCAGTCTTTCTCTTTGACCTGGAACAGTTAAAGGTAAACGAAGCTAACCCTCGTCCAAAGTAGCCAAGTAGGGACATTTGTCTTCCTCAATTATATGAATTTAGAATTATAGGAACTGCAGAAACTTGTCACCTTTATGCCTATCTTCACCTCATTCAGATCCCAAGCCATTCTGCTGTCAGCTTTTTTCCCAAATCAACCTAAAAAACTTTGCATACTCCAGCCTGTGTCTGTGGCAGACTGAAAAACTTTTTGAAAGCACAGTGCCTCCAGTATCAATATCTTAGTTAAATATTTAAATTCTATTTTTGGCTTATGACCAAAAGCCATCCTAGAATGCTTTCTTTATTAGGAATACCCACTAGCTGCAAAGCTTTAAAATAACAGTCATCCTAGGAATGTACACAAAGATAAAGAGAGAACTCTCCTTGGCAATATTCTCAAATCTTATAGCAGAGTTAAATACATTTGTTTATATACAGACTTCTTTTATTACTGAGGTAAGGACATATCAATTTAATATAATGGAGGGATACATATAGTTAAGTTCCATTGATAGCTATCTTCTATTTGGTTTCCTTTCTAGGACCCAAATTCTCATGCATGTTTAATAATTTTTAATTGGTTTATTAACGTAGTAAACAAGAACATAAACTCTGGAGTTAAGATATGTGAATTCCAACCCTGGCTCTGTTTCTTACTACCTGTAGGACTATACATAGTAAATCCAGCTTTTGTAATCCTCAATTTTTATTATTTGTAAAATTGGAATATAGTAATAATAATAATACCCACTCTTTAAAATGTTGTATTAATTACTAAAAGTATAAAGAATTTAAAGCCTAAAGTATATGCCCAACAAATATTGCTATAATAGCCAAAGGACACTTAAGTACCCCATTCTGATCTAAACTCTTTTATTGCTTGTGTCACATATACACACATATCAAGTGCTAATTAATTGCATGGTTTACATGGAAAACAGAACAAAAATAGTGTCTGGAGAATTTAGTTCCTTTTGTTTAGTAACTAGATCCATCAATTTCATAGACAACTACTACTTCTGCTTTCAAAATGATAACTTCTTAAAAATTATCACTAAAAGCATTATTGTGCATACAGCAGCTTGAAATGATTCTAGAACATGCCTGTATTTCCTTCTTCACATAATAATCTTTGCTTTGGAATTTTTCAGATACTTAATTTGCATCATTTCATCAATTTGTATTGATTTTATACCAATTTATATACTTTGTATCACTTTTTTTCAATTGATGGACCTGAGAAATATACTTTCATGAAACATGGAAAACCAACTTACTCATTTGAAGTAGAATTATGCTTTATATTCCCTCCTTGCTACTCCATTTAAAATTATGCCCTATTTTCTTTAGTTTCTTCTACAATATTTCATAAATCCAAATATTTATTACTTAAATCAATCTAGTTTGACATATTACATTAGTAATATTGGCTAACTGTAGTAAACTTTTGTTGTCCTAAATTATTAAAGGTTTATAACAAGTTTGGTGAATTAGCAGCTCCTAAATTTGCTTCCGATGCCATCTGCTTTCTTGAAGCTGCCTTCTTTGTGTGTGCAGAACCTCTCAGCTCCAGAAATAACAGTCTCTCTCTCCACAATTGCCAGCCATCCCCCAGTGGCCACATTCTTATTTACCTTCTATGAACATGGTCCTGTGAACAACAATATCAATAAGCTCCACCTATTGGTCAACAATGGGTGACAATGGTCATTCTCTATTGATGAGAATGTATTAGCCTGTTGTCATAAAATACAATCCAATATATAGTTGCCTTACTTCAAGTAATCATTGTATCTTTACATATAGATGAAGGCTGGAAGAAAAGTGATTTTAAGTTCATCAGATGGAGCAGGTTATTCAAAGGGTAGCAAAATGGGTTCTAGTTCCAGCCAGGATGGAGCATTCATTCTTCATCCCCATCTCTTTCATCGAATGCAACCAAAAGCCCTGGGCCAAAGACATGTAGCAGCTGCATTAGGACTCTAAAAAGCAAATGGTAGAAGACAGATTGGGGAAGGGTGGCTGGGATCAGAATTCAGAGTTCTGTTGAACCTGCAGTGAGTCTTCCACATTTTCTTCTCTCTGGAGTCTCTTGACCTGGACTCAGTGCAATTCGAAGGAAGGAAGGGAGGATGGAAGGAAGGAAGGAAGGGAGGAAGAGAGGAAGGGAGGAAGGGTGGGAGGGAGGGAGGGAGGACCATGGACAGAAATTCTGTTTCTGGTACAGGAAAGAGGAAAGAAGAAATTCGTGGTTCAGATGAATGGGAAAATTCCCTGGATTAGTTGTTGTATTTTCCATTCTGTGTCACTCCAATACCAGCAATCATGGGATAGCAGAGGACAGCAGCAGCAGCAGTTGAGTGGACACTTAAAATTCCAACCAAGGGAACTGTGGTACAAGACCACGGGAGTGAGGGGAGAGATTCCCATTGCAGATCTTTCTGTCTTAATCTTCTCATTCATTAGTTTTGGAGGCAGGTGCAATGTCTTGAGGAAATCTCTGCAGTGCAGGGGAAACTAAAGACTTACTTGTTAGCCAGAGGACCAGAAAAGGGGGCACTGGAAAGCTATAAAATGTGGAGACAATTGCAAAGAGAACAGAGTTTAAGAAAGTTACCCTCTAAAGTTGCCATTAACTTGTGGGCTCACTCTTAATCTACGTATGGCTGTATGTGACCTTGAACAGCACACTAAGTCTTTAAGAAATGAATTTCAAGACAGAGCATTACGCAGGTCCCAAGCTGAACACTGGGAGGCACATATGCAGGACAGAGTTGAATAGCACAGAATTTGAAACTGAATTCACATTGGAACCACAGATAACAGATGGCAAGTGAGAATTTGTTTCCTGGACCTGATCTGTTTGAATGTCTGATAAAACAAAAATTTAATTTTTCCATGGAGAACCCTATATCACATAACATATCCAGATCTAGAGTCACTTAAAAAAATAGTCAAAATTTCTAGGATATGTCCAAAATTACCCAGTATGTGACAAATGAGGAACATCTTAATATCTCTCAAGCAAAAAGACAATTCACCAAATGCTAACTCCAAGATGATATATAGATATTGGAATTAACTGATCAAGCCTTTAAGGCAGCTATTATAACCATGCCCCAAGAAGTCAATGCAAATATAATGGAAACAAATGGGAAAATATCAGCAGAGAAATACAAAAAAGAAAGAAATGGAACTTTTAGATCTGAAAACACAATAACCAAAGTAGAATAACCCCTGAACTGGCTTAACAACAAAATAAAAGATGACAGATAAAAGATTCAGTTTACTTGTAGATTATTTTTTAAAAACTATCCAATCTGCATTATAATAGAATGATTGTTTTTTTCTTTGTTTGTTTGTTTCTTTACCACCAACTTGCTCTTTAAAAACATATCCAGGAATTTCTTCAGACAGTAGGGAAATGACATTAGAGAGAATGTTGGAACAAAAATCACAAAGGAAAGGCAGCAGAAATGGTAAATATCTATTTACTATAATAGACTCTTTTTCTCGTTCTAGTACTCTTAAAACACACATGATTGTTGAAAGAAATTTTTTAACTTTATTTTATGGGGAAGTTGGTAAAAAGGCCTGCCTATAAGATGGTTATATTTTATACATTCTACTTGTAGTACTAAAAAATTAGTTCAAAATAATCTGAAAATGTGCATATTTATATTATAATTTCTAGATTAACCACTAAAATATAAAAATGAGATATATTCAAAAGTCCAGCACATGTATATATATATATATATATATATATATATATATATATATATATATATATATAATACAAAAGAAATTCAACTTATAAACCAAAAAGGCAGTAAGCCAGGAAAAATAACCCAGAGGGAATAAACAGAAAATAAGTAATAAGATGGTAGATCAAGCATACCACTTATTATATTAAATTTAAATCATGTAAATATGACAATTAAATGGAAGAGATGGCCCAAGTGGATAAAAAATAAGACTCAACTATATGCTGTCCATAAGAAACATAGTGTAAATATAATGATATAGGTAGATTAAATGTAAAAGAATGAGAAAAGTTATACCATGCAAACACTAATTTAACTGAGGCTGAAGTAGCCATATTAATTTCAGACAAAAGAATCTTCAGAGCAAGATAATTTCCCAAAGATAAAGAGGACATTGCCTAGTAATTAAAGAGTCCTTTTACCAAAATTATATGACTGTATAAAATGGATATGCACCTAACAACGCAGCTTTAAAACACAAACAAAAAGAGAAATAGACACATCCACACTTTCAGTTGGGAACTTAATACTCCTTTCTGAATAATTAATATAACAAATAAACAGAAAATCAGAAGGGTACAGAGGAAATGAACAATACCAGTAACCAACTGGATTTAATTGACATGTATAGAACACTCTACCCAAGAGCAGCATGAACAAGTCATTCTCTAGTGTATACTCATACAGCAAAACAGACAATATCTTGTCATAAAACAAACTTTATCAAATTAAGGAGGACTGACAACATATAGTGTGTGTTCTCTGACCATAATGAAATTATACCAGAAATAGAGATCATAAAAAAATGACTGGAAAATCTCCAAATACTTGGAAATTCAACAACACAGCTCTAAACAATCTGAGAATCAATGATGAAATCTTAAGGGAAATGAGGAAATATTTCAGAGTAACAGAAAATGAAAATAACATATCAAAATTTGTGTGATGCAGTTAAATCCGTGTTCAGAAAGAAATTTATAGTTCTCAAATGTTTATTTTAGAAAAAGAGGGATAATAACAAAAGTTACTAACTAGTCCAGCATTCCCTTTCCTGAGCATTTACCCAGAGATGAGGGTAATCATGCCATCTATTACTGAAAATTAAATGTGTAAACATTAAGTGTGAAAATACGTATTAACATCCTTTGAGCAGTGCCAGTTCTCATTATATAATTCTATTTTACTTGCAGTTTTTATTTAAAATGTTGGATGAACCTTATTAATAGCTTTTTAGCATGTGCTGAGATAATGATATTGTTTTTTTCTCTTGAATATGTCAATATGATGAAATATATTGATGTCTTGATATTGAACTATCTTTTACATTCTCAGGCTAGTTTGCCCTAAAATTTTGTGTCTACAATAATAACTGAGAGTAGTCTGTACTTTACTTTTTGGGGGAGGGACTGTCTTTATTTGGTTTAGATTCTATTAAGGCTGTGCTATACTTATAACATGACTTAAAGACTTTTCCATTTCCACTGGTTTGAAAGAACATAGCATGAAATAATCTCATCTTTAGAGGATGATAAAAGTCAGCTGAAACTCTCTGTTCCTTGAGTCATTACAGTGGAACTGTAGGTCTTCAGTCGCCTTTCCAGTGTATCCTATAGTAAGTGGTATATTTAGATATAAAATTGTCACTTTGGAGCTCAGGAATGGCCAAGTGTTGGAAATTTCATGTAGTTCAACCTAGTAGTAACATAAATAGCCATAAACCCTTCACTTGGCTTTACCCATTGTTAATAATTTGTCTATTTTGCTTTTTTCACCCTTTCCCCCAACATATACATATACTTTAAATATATTTATATTTATATTTATATGTACATTTGTGGGATAGTTTTTGCTTCTGGTACTGTTGCTGCCTTGCAGTGCTAGGGATCAAACCCAGGGCCTGGAACTTGCTAGGCAAGTACTCTACCACTAAGATACACCACCAACCCTATATTCCTTTCTTTTTTTTTTCATCAAACCATTTGATTAAAGACAGATTTATCTAAATACACAAGCACACATTGTCTAAGGATAAGGACACTCTCTTAGAAATAGAAATACCATTACTATACCTAAAAAACTTTAAAACAACATTACTATCAGTATATATTCAAATACATATTCACATCTCTTAGTTACTACAAAAAAATTATAGATGCTTTTAAATTCATGGTTTAATCACAATTATCTATTGCATTTGGTTTTCTTTTTTTTTTTCCTTTCTTTTAATTTTTTCCCCATGACTGATTTGAAAAGAAACCAGGTCAGTTGCTTCCTATGCTATTTCACATTCTGGACTTGTTTCCTCATAGCATCAATTAATATATTCTTTTCTCTGCTATATTTCCTGTAAACTGGAAATTAGGTCAAGGCCTAAAATTCAGGTTGAACCTTTTTTTCAGCAAGAATACTCATGGGTAGTGTTGTATGCTTAATAATGTGTGTTTCATGTATTGCTTGCTTGTTTTGGTGCTGGGGATGTACCTCATCTGAGCAGGTACGTGCCCTAGGCTGTCTTGCTAGCAGCCACATCCCACTGTGGGTGCCCCGCTATTCACTCCCATAGTTACAGTGGTAGCTTCCATTGTAAAGGTCTGCTTTTGCAATTGTCATTTATTTTCAATCTGTGGAATGATATTCAAGCTCTATGAAAATATCCTATTTCCAACTATTTTTTACTTACTGTTTTGAGCATCTGTTGTTGATCCTTACTTGATTCAACTATGGCATTTGGGATTATTTCCATTTTGATTTTTTCCCTGATAGATAATAGAGAATTGTCTAATTGTCAAATTATCACAATGTTAACCAACTTTTTATTATTTATTTCCAATTATGAGAATGTAACCTGTGATCATTCTACTTTTTCAAATATAAGATTTTTTTGTTTGTTTGTTTTTTTGGTACTAGAGATTAAACTTAGGGGCACTCGACCACTGAGCCACATCCCCAGCCCTATTTTGGGTTTTATGTAGAGACAGGGTCTCACTGAGTTGCTTAGTGCCTCCCTGTTGCTGAGGCTGGCTTTGAACTCGCGATTCTCCTGTCTCAGCCTCCTTAAGTGCTGGGATTACTCAAGTATAAGATTTTTTTGTGACCAAGAGCATAACTGATTTGGGTGATGGATGTTCCACAGATATGAAAAAATGTGTTATTTGCTATGTTTAAGAAGAAAGTTCTACACGTATGTATCAAATTGAGTTTCTTGATTATATTACTAAAATTCTCTATATCTTTACCTCTATTTTTGCAATATGTATCAGATTCTAAAAGAAGTACATTAAATTTCCCACTATAATTTTTTTTAAAATATTTTTCTAGTTGTTGATGGACCTTTATTTTATTCATTTATTTATATGTGGTGCTGAGAATCGAACCCAGGGTCTCACACATGCAAGGCAAGTGCTCTACCACTGAGCCACAACCCCAGCCCCCCACTATAATTTTTTATCAAAGTCTTCAGCTTGGATAGTATTAATTATATTATTGACTATTAATAATGTTATACATGTATACTTGGCTGTGTGTTTGTGTGGTAGACCATTTCATCACAATTAGAAAATCTTCAAATTCACCTTTACCTTTGATGGACATGTCTTACTCATCCCAGAAATAAAATTTAAAATTCTGTATATTTTCATGCCCCTCTTTTATCTTCTAACCTTCATTATGTAGAATCCTAAAATAAAGAGTGAAAGCAATATAGAAAAGTCATTTTTATAAGCACTAGGCAGCGGGGACTTCCTCTTCCCGCCCCCATTTTATTTTGGTTTTTTATGAGCAATGAGCTAGTTTTGCTTAAAATAAATTTCACTGTTTAGATCAACATCATATAATTCCCTGGAATCCTTAACTCTTGTCAGAAAATAAAGTCTTATTTTCAGTCTGTTAAAATCTTTTACCTGCTAGTATGCATTTAAACCTTAATGAGACTGTTCAAGAAAATTGCTGTGTAGAATCCAAGGAGTTACAATAAAACATTCTATTCTGTATCTACCCTAAAGATCAATTGCATAGCCAAAATATGGGATTTTCACTGGAACTTTTTAAACTAAGTGCTGGATTCTGCCACACAGAATCCTGTTGAAGAAATTGCTTAAGACAGAGAACTGCCCATTAGAGGTAAATATGCTTTAATATAGATTTTACTGTACTCAGTGCAAATATCTGGTTTGCAAAAATGCAAGAGAAATACTTAGAAGAACATCAGCTTCTCTCCTCTCTCTCTCTCTCTCTCTCTCTCTCTCTCTCTCTCTCTCTCTCTCTCTCTCTCTGCAGATAAAACCAGAGCCTCCTGTATGCTAGGCAAGTGCCTACCCCTGAGCCACATCCCCATTCCTCTTCTTTTTGAAACTCTTTTCTTGATGCTAGATTTGCAGTCTAGACTACAACTGGCCAGTAATGAAGCTGTGCCTTTGTATAGAGATGATTCAAAAGTAATGTCTAACCATTTGCTTCTCAGAGGCCCTGGAAGCAACTGAATTCTGTGGAATTCAATTCAGACATCAGGGATCACCTCCTACCCCCTCTCTGCTCCTCAGGCACAGTATCCACACAGGAGTTCCCACCAGGCAAACTGTCCTCTTTTGAAATCCAGTGCTGCAATGCCAAGTACCGGTTGGGTTGCCTGTTCTGAGGCGCATGGTAGCCCACTGGTGGCTCTGCCTCTGCTGCAGTCTGTGTCTCTGTGCCTCAAGGTTTATTCTTTTCTAGTGACAAAATAATCTCACCCTTTTGTTTTTTTAATTTACTGTCACCACAGGCCTATGCATTTTTGTATGGCACCTCTGTCATTTCAGTGGGATTCTCGAAGGGGGAGGTATATACACTTGAAATAGGAAACTTAATTGTGTGTTTCATTAACCAATACCAGGCATTTGAGCAAGGGTTTAATTTTTGTAACTATTGAAATAATGAATGCTTGTTTCCTAAAATTAGAAAACTAAAAAATTATTGTAAGAAATAAAATTCACCTGAAGTTGTTTCACACAGAGATAATTACTGCCAGCACTTTAGTACATTTTTCTAAAGCCTTTTTCTTCTTAGCAAATCATTTTTTACTAAATTCAGATATTCTATTTTTTTTACTTAACAATATAGCATGATCACTTTCCAATTTTATTTAGCTATCTCTTCAAATTACATTTTAAAGGATTGAATAATAAACACATGTGAATATGTCTAAATTACTTATTTAAATTGGTACTGAAACATATTAGGCTAGAATAATTTTAGACTATTATAAATGATATTGTGATTATTACATTTTTGTACAAAAGTTTTGGAATCTCTGTTTATTTTCTTAGGATAGATTCCTAAAAGTGAGATTGGTGAATCAAAGGATACAATACTTTTAAAGTTCAAAATAGATTTTGCCAAATTGCTTTTCCGATAAGGGTGAGTTAATTTAACCACCATCACATAATCCGTTCTTTCCTTGGCGGTTTCCCAAACTGCTTCTTATTGGTCTAGAATTAATGCATGTTTTTGCCAGGTGTAACATTGTCTTTAACACTTTACCCTGATTCCAGCTCATTTCTCCCAGATCTGCAGGAAGATGTTCCTTTTTCATCATTCAGTAGAAACTCTTGCTGGGCCCTGTGCTAGTCTCGTCTTTGCTAGGACTTAGATGTGGAGAAGGTGTTCCAGAGTCTATATTTGCTGGCACACAGGTGTGTGGATTGCCCCTGGCGCCCCTCAGGGCCCATCTGGCTGTTCATCACAAACCTGTCCTGGAGCCACATCGAGCAATTTCATTTGCAGCATTTAAAACCGAGGCACAAAGGACTTTCTGCTTTCTTCCTGTCTGGCTTTCAGGCCCTATGACCAATGCAGCACACTCAACTCCAGGCATCTCCACCTATGGCCACCAGTTTGCTAATGGGACACACACACTCTTGGGACAGTGTGCCATGGCAAATGCTAACCACCATTTCTCATCCTTTCCTTTCTTCATTCATATTTATTCAACAAATATTTATTGGGCTTCTACTCTGGGCCAGCCACCACATAGAGCATAGAAGAGACAGAAGTCCTGCCATTGTATAGCTGATGCTACACTTCAACTTCTAACTTCCACTTCTGCCTTCTGACTTTGCTACAGATTTTTTGATTGATAGGAGCACATGTTCTCTAAACTGGGGCAAACGATGGATATGAACAGTGTGTTTCTGCTGTCTTGCAGATAGACAAGCAATCTCCATTCCATGAAGTGAGGTAGGAGTGGGCCACTAGTTGCTTTTTTCAAAACAGCCCTATCTGCCTTACTAAAAATTCCTATGAGGTTGGAACGAACACTAGCTTGTCTGTTATTTGGGGTTTCAATGATACTGGATTTGTTTGCCTTTTCTGGGCCTTGAAAAACATTTTAGTAGGAAGTTAGCAGTCACCATTAGGAAACCATTTTGAAGAGAAGTCACACAGAATTTGCAAACCACAATTTGCCCTGGAATTTTCCCCCCAAGGTTAACTTAGAAGCAATGATTTTCAGAGACAGAATTTTTCTGTGGGCAACAAAAGAAACACAAAACTATGAGAGTAAATTTGTTTTGTAAAGCTAATGATACTGTAGTAGAGTTTTAATTTTTTGTTTACTTGTTTTACTTAATATTTCTACCTTCAATCCTCAACACAAATATTCAGCAAGGAATTTTTTTTCCCCCTCAGTTGCTGAACCAAATCCTTAGTCTGTTTAACTCAGTTGGAGGCCAAGGTGAAATGGAAATGTGGCCTGTGTTTACATCTCCGCAGAAATTTCTCATTTGGGTTGTACAATGTAAACCATGGCTTCCAATTCATGATATACAAAATAACATAATTCTGGCTTCCTCCAAGTGTTATTTCCAGTAGATGGGACTTCAGGGGGATAAGGAGGTAGTGTCAAGTTTGTGACCCACATCCTATGCCAGCAGGAAGGTAGAATTTTGCTGCTCATGGCATTCAACACATGTGTTTCTGGGACTCACTTGGTCACACAAACATACCTCCTTCAACTACACATACATGAGAGTCCATACACACACGTGTGCCTGTGCACTCACTCAAATCCCTGCAGACATCTCCGCCATATTGAAAAACTGTTCAGATGTATCACACAACTCCTCAGTGCGGGCTTTTCTCTCTACCAAGACAGCCCTCCCCGTCTCCTTACCTGGATGGCTTCTGTTTCTCCTTCATGCCTCCAACTAAGACTTGGAGAGATAACCCTCTAAGAACCCTTCTCTCAGAAGCATCCTCGTGCTCCAGCTAGAATAGGTTCTTTCCTGCTTTGTGCTCCCACCCCCACCCTTCCCTTCCTGGCAGATCACAGGCCCTGAGGGAATTCAGGGTGCACCTGTGCATCCAGATGGCAGCTCTCCACTGGAAGAGACTATGGCACTCTGAGGGCGAGGGAAGGGCTGGATCTCTTGCCTCTGTTTTCCAGCTCTTAGCACAGGCCTGGGATGCAACAGGCACTCAAGCTTCTTGAGGCTGACCATCAGTCATCCTGACATTCCCAAGCCCATTCTCTCTCCCACTCTACTGACAACAAATTCTACCTCCTCTTCTCTCCTCAAGCACTCATCTCTTATTCCCCAGCTTGCTTTTTAAGCTGGTGATCTTCCCAATTCACTAATCAGAATGATTCCACAAACTCCCCATTATGTGCCTACCTCCCTGCCTCAGTGCCTTTCAACTCCACCTTCCATCTGATTGTGGTAGACAAATTGGCCTTGCCCCAGTGAAGGCCAGCCTTCTATCAGTGTGTTAGTCCCATCTGCTCACTTACTGGAACACATTAGTCCAACATCTGTCTCTCTTCCCTCTTATATCATCATTTTGTCCTCTTCATTAATTTGAAAAACTGGCTTAATTACTTTCATCTTCACAAAAGTAAAAAAGAAACATTTTCCCCCATATCTTTCTCCAGCTACACCCCCAATCCATTGTCTGTTGTCCTTTATAGCAAAATCTCTCAAAGGATGTCTACAAATCTCTTCTCACTCTATCTTGAACCTATTCTTACCAGGCAGTGGCCCATTATTCCACCCAAGCTGTTCTTATTTGTCTTCATACTCCCCTTTATGGTGACAAATCCAATGATCAAGCTCACTTTTCATTTTTATTAGACTATCAGCCACATTAAACAAAATTGATCCTCCTTATTTGAAATATTCCCTTCACTTGGATCCTAGAATACACTCCACTTAGCTTTCCTAATGCCTCTCTGTTCACTTTTTGGTCAGTGTATAAGTCAGTTATTGCTGCAGAAACAACTAGCCCTAATATTGGTTTGCAATCACAAAGATACATTTCTTATTGAAGTCACAAAAGACTTGAGGCCACCTCTAGGTCTGCCTGGCCACTCTGGCCTCATCTGTGTCTCAGCTCTGCTGGACTCCATTTGGGGCTCTATGCCTTCTGTGCTGAGAGAAAGGGATCAGTGCCATTGGCAGCATGCTGTTCTCTCCTGGCAGAGGATAGGAACAAAAGGATTGAAACACTCAAAGTTTCTAAGAGTTTCTGCTCTGTGAATACAGAGTGAGAGCCACAGTTTGGGAAGTTGCTATCTTCCCACTAAGAATGTATCCAAGGGGTGTTTCCTATTGATTGATGTATGTGATGTAAGAGAACCTGTGTGAAGTTGTCCTAAACCCTGTCCTAGAATGTCACCTGGAAGGAAAAAATCATGGCAGAATATACCTAGGGCTGTCCAGTCAAATGTTCAGGGTCCAGGGAACCAAAGGATAAAGGGCCCAGGGATAGGACGCCTCTGAAAAGCCCTCATGAATGTCCATAGGAGCCAGCTTCTAGTATCCACTATAGCCAAGGGAAATATGCCAGAGTCACCCAGTCCAAAGAAACTTGTCACCTGCTTACCTCTTCTCTTTCCCTGTCCGCTAGCCTTGGAGAAGCCCAGCTATCAAGTAGCTAAATATTCCCAGTGGTTCTCTTAGTTTCCAAGAACTAGAATTCCTACTATCATGCTTAAGCAGGAGCAGAAGGAGATAAATAAAAGGCGGGAGCAGAAGGAGATAAAGACAAGCCCTAGTAGCAGGCACCAGTTGATGGAGGGGACTCACTTCCAATGAAATTCAGGTGTTGTTATTATTACATACAACTGAAAACAGTTCTTAATAAACTGAGAGTATTTCCATGATTAAAAATAACCAGAAGACTTTAAAAAAATAAAAATAAATAAAGCTATCATAGAGTAATAAAGGGAGTCTGAAGAAGTAGGTAGGTGTGTGTGTGTGTTGGGGAGAGAGGGAGACCTGACAGAGTTGTTCTCTTTCAATCCCATGAGCCCCATGTGCTCCAAGTGCCCCAGGCCCCTCTGCAGTTCTCTGGGCTGGTCACATCTGCCTGGGCCTCGTAATTCTCCAAGGTTGATCACAACTTCGTGGAAACCTGGTGACTTCATTAACAGGTTGAGAACTCGGGAGGCCAGAACCTTAGTTTACCATTGGCTGGTCTCACATTTGACCCTGTTTACGTACAGGAAATCTAGGCCTTTGGCCAATTCAGGACCAAAGGGTTTTGCAGCTAGAGTGTTGAGCCCCATTTCCTCTTTCATTTATAAACGCAGTTGGAGCAGATTCCAAAGTGTCTTTAGGAAGTCAGTAAAAACATTTAGGCATAGCTACTACTGTTTTATGAAATTTCATCTATTGCTTTGACCTCGCCTGTGCTTAAATACGGAAATAAAAGGCCTGGTGTGCCTGGAGTGGAGTGGAGGCGTGTCCAGCCATGACACCACCCACTTCAGGTCAGGAAGCTCCAGCCAGAGATCCATTTCCTACTTTATTAAGCTCAGGAACGCAAATGAGTGTGACTAAGGGTAACATGACTCAGGCTGAGAACTGGGGTCCATGGAATTTGTTTCCTGCCCAAGAGAACTACAACTCAATCGCTACTGGAGTGCAGTGGAAAATATATTCTTTTTTTCATTAGAGCTATTGTTACTTGTAAAGCCTCATTGAGACTGTAAGATCAAACTTAAACATGATAGCAGGAATTCTAGTTCTTGGAAACTAAGAGAACCACTGGGAATATTGCCTTCCATTCCCAGGTCCACCCATGCTCCATGTCTGACCTTGAACATCACATTTGGGTCCTTCCTTACACTTAGAAGTGAGACTATTGCTCATTCACACTCAATACCAAGCAAATTTTTAAAATGCTCATTTAGACACAGAGTTGACTACCTTGATCCCTCACCTAGGGGTTTATTGACTTATCTAGTTCTTCATTTCTTAAAACGATACCCTTCGCAGAAGTACCTCAGGGTATAAGCAGCACATTAAAACAGTAATTAAAATAGATAAAACATTACAGAGCAGCAATTGAAGGAGCAGCAAATGAGGCTATGTCTTAAAACACTATTGTGCTGAAAACCTTAAGAAAACTGTCCACCTAGCCCATGGAACAGCCATGCGGGCACTTTCATGGCTGAGAAATCCTAACTACGGTGCAATGAACCTGGCCTCCAAGATGTTATTTCCAGCCCTCCCTACTTTGGCCCTATTATAGGCATGGCTTGTTTCATAACATGTCTCTTTAGCCAGAAAGGGTTACAGGAGATTCAAAGGCCTCTTTCTTTCCCAGAGGCTGTAACTGGAGTCCTCATTTGTACTTTACATGGCTTAGATGGCAACTGATCATGCCTAAGTACTGGAACAATCAAAAGACCATAACCTCAGAGAACATTCTTCTGAGTAGAAAAATCCTTGTCATCTATCCCCAGTTCCCACCCCACTGGGCCCCACAGACTGGCATGGGTCCCCTCCATGACATTGTGTCCGCTCCCTTTCTGGTACAAGCCTGAGAAAGACCCTGTTCTCCACTAACAAACTTCACCAGTCCTGTTTGACTCTCTAGTGTTAATAAAGCTGATTTGGAATGTGGGGCTTTAATAAGCTAGCATTTGCATGGGTATCAAGCAATCTGCAAAAGCCAGTTAATAGTGTAGTTGTCCAGTTTGTAAGCATGAGAGGGGCTTGGTCAGTGTTCTGTCCTGGGGATCTGAAAATGTATTGTTTTATTAAAATGGGGCCATCGCTCACTATGGAGTGTTTTCAGAAGTTGTTTTGGAGGAAGCCTGTCTTGTTTGTTTAAAATTGTCACTTCTTGTCCACCTTGGTCTATATTAGTCTTGAAGGGCAGAGTTCCATTCTGCAGGCACCTGACTCTGTGGCCCTGTCTCCCCCTCACCCTCTACGGTCTCCATTCCAGCAAAGCAAACCTTGCCCCTGTGGTTCTTCCTACCTAAAATGACCACTCCCTTTTGGCTAGCAAACATTTTCCATGCCAGTTAAACATCACCATCTCTGTGTCTTGTCTAGGGGCTGACTATGCCTAAATGCAATTATTTATTCACCCTTTGACTTCATCTGTTAGCCTGTGGGCTTGCCGAAGCAGGAACTGTGCCCCATTTGTTTTGGGGACCTCCATAAGGCATCTGGCAGTAATATGCAGCTGAATTTAGGGGTTAAGAAGTATTGGCCCTAGCTTTAGAGTTGGATCTGGATCCTAGTTCCACTGCTTTCTGAGCCTCAATTACCTCATTTGTAAAATGGGGATAACATGGCCCTTCCTTCAGGCATTCATTTGCCTATAGTACTCACTGAGAGCCTATGCTTAAGTGTTTCTCTAGGCTCCAGGGATACAGCAGAGAACAAACTAAGATCTCATTTGCCTAGAGCTTGTACTGTAGTAGGAGTGACAGAAAACAAAAATCTGTGATCTTATATGGTGAGGATTTTAGGTAAGTGTTGGGATAAAAAGGAAAACATGGTAAGGTGACAATATGAAGAGCTCTTTTTTAGGAAGCAAAACCTTGGGGGGAAAGTAACTTTTTATCAGAAACTCAAAAGAAGGGTCTCAGCAAGGAAGGTTTCGAGCAGGAAAAAAAGCAAGCAGAAAGGCCTTCAAGAAACACAAGAGAGCATGAGAGAGTAGAATGAGGAAGATGCAGGACTTCAGGGGAGGTAGGCAGGGCCTCCATTATGCAAGAGCTTGTTAGCCAGGGCAAGGGCTGGCTTTAGCACAGATGAGATGAAGGATTGTAAGCAAAGGAGTAACAAGTGACCTGATAAAATAAAATGATAACTGGCTGGTGGGTGAGTGGCTGAAGAGTATAGGATGGGTGGATGGATGGATGATGGAGGGAGGGAAGGAAGGAGAGTGGGTGGATGGATAGATGGATGAGTGGATGGGTGGATGAGTGGATGAATGGATAGATGGATGGATGGATGAGTGGATGAATGGATAGATGGATGGATGGATGAGTGGATGGATGGATGGATGGATGAGTGGATGGGTGGATGAGTGGATTTATGGATGGATGGATGGATGAGTGGGTTTATGGATGGATGGATGGATGGATGGATGGATAGATGGATGTGTGAATGAGTAGATGTATGGATGAGTAGATGGATTGATGAGTGGATGGATGGATGAATAGATGAGAGAATGGATGGATGGTGGATGAGAGAGTGGATGGATGGATGGAGGGATAAGTGAGTGAATGGATGGATGAGTGGATGATGGATGGATGAGAGAGTGGATGGATGGATGGATGGATGGATGGATGGATGGATGGATGAGAGAGTGGATGGATGGGCAGGTGTGTACAGGAGTAGCTGACCTGCTGCTTAGAGGATATTTTAAAGAACATGCCACAAATGGCCAAATGGAGAGTTCAGGGCTAAGGCTGGGAACTCTGAGAGAAGAGCCACAGAGAGGCTTGGCATAGAAAAGACAGAAACCACAGCCCATCCAGGGCACAAAATCATCACTTCAATATAAGTCCACATTGAAAGTTGACAAGATATTTTGCTGGGGAATAAATGCAGATATTGGCTCACATGGATCTAACAACTTCAGTCTTCGGTTCTTGTAAATGCCTGAGAGATGTACACATTCACCTGCCAAGCTGCCTTTGACTGACCCTTGGTTTCTCCGTGAAAGTGGACAGGCCACTGGCTAATATAGAAATGCCTGTGAACTTGTGGTAAGGTATCCAGCACAGAAGGATTATTAGTGAGCTGCTAAAACCTGAGGCCTTCCGTGAGGGTCACACCTTATGAGCAGTACACCTCCCACCTTCCCTGGCATAACTGCACACTTGTCACATGACCTCAAATACCCTTTAAAGCTCTAAAAAGTACCTGGTAAGCAGATATTCTACCATAAAATAGAGGAAGAGATCGGGGGAAGAACTGAGAGGAGTTATCGATCTTCCCATTTACTGATGAAAACCTAGGACATTGTCAATGAGTGTTTGCCATTTGGGCAAACAAAGAGTAGGGCCCTAGGAAAATGGGATTTAGGATGAATGAGTATTGATGGAAGGGAGGAAGGATGGAAAGGTGAGAAAGATAAAGGGAAAAAAAATCTAGATTAACAAGAAAATATCACACCATAAGGTCCTGGGGAAAGGTGAGCCTGACTACGAGCACAAACTTCCTGATGTCACAATATAGAGCTGGTGTCAGGTCAGAAGGTGAAGTTGTCAAGAGCAGCACCTCTAATCCTATAGTTCTGGACCAAGTGCTATAGAACACCAGCCCCCAAAAGTTATGCCAGGCTTATTCTAAGGCCTGTTCCCCATGAGCATACTTCACACAAAGCTGTGATAATTCTTGAATTTCTCATCACAGTATAACACCGTGTTCAGTAAAAAACCCTGCACCAGAAACCAAGGCTCACAGAGGCCCTAGGCGGGCTGACTTCTCCAGGTTCCTACTGTTCACTCATAGACAGCTTCATGGGCTCAGTGGGGTGTGTCCCCGCACTCTACCCATGATAGACAAAAGAGAAACCTCCCAGAACTCACACAGCATTAGCCTACAGTGATTAAAGATATCATTAGACTGACTTAAAGGACTTTTTTGATTTCCTATTGGAAGCATTTGAAAATTGCTATGTTCATAGCACTTGCAAAATTTGTAGGTTGGTCTCCCCGGAAGAAGGAAGTGGCAAACAAAAGTCAAACACATTCTCCGTGACATCAGCAAGGGTTCACCACGTTTTCTGCACCATTCACTCCATCTCAGCTATCCCTCTGCACCGTCAGCACTGTTGGAATGCAGCTGGGGTGAGCATGCAGGCAGTGCGACATGGGTCAGCTCATCCTGCTGCTCTGGAACACCTACAAGGTCGGGACAGACTAGATTTGGCACCAGAGTGGCCTCTGATCTCCTGAAGCCATGGCACTTAATGTTAATGCCTGGGGTAGGTACCAGAGCCTTAGAAGACTCTCCTCTGCTTCAGCTCTCCTGGCTTCTCCTCTGTCCTCATGGTCACATAGCCCACGAACAGCATCCTCCTTCCCACCTCCCAGAGCCCTTAACAACCCCTGCAGCAGCCTCCTCTCAGAGCCCAGGTCCCCTGTGTTCTCTGCCACTCCCTTTCTTTCTATTCAGCTATTATTTATGAGATGCTCTGGAGAACGAGGGGTTGTGGAGATTGCAAAGAAGAATTACATAGTCCCAGAGTTTGGCCCCTGAGTGCAAGGACAATCACATGTGGGTGGGGTCTGTGAAGCCAGGTGTGACAGGTGACCCATAGCGAGGCCCCTCCAGACCTTTGCTCCCAGAGGCCCAATGGTTCAGGACGTTCCTCCTGCCCTACTCCCCTTCCTACTTCACCTTATACTTCCTGCTCCATTGTGGCAACTTTGTGAGCCTTTCCTGATTCCATCAAGAACTCAGCCTTTGCACTTTGAACTGAGTCCCCCTGGACTCTAAAAGTGTAGTGAGCTCATCCAGAGGCCATGCAAGGTCCTGGCTCAGAAGATGTGTGTAGGGGTTCTGACCCTGGTTCTCTCCTTCGTAGCTGTGTAATTTCTTTCTGTGTCTCTGCTCTGCTATCTCCAAAATGGGGGCGACAGCACTGGCGGCACAGGGACCTCATGGAGGATCAGCTGGGTGAGTCCAAGGGAATGCACCTCACCTGTGATACATGCCCAGACCTGTTACACAGTCACAGGCTGTCACTCCCAGCAGGCTGTGTGACTCCCCAGGGCACAGGACAAGCTCCTTACCTGCAGCTGGACATAGCACAGACAGGACAAACACTCAAGAATTGAATGTTGGACAAATTGAAGTATTGATTAAATGACAAGTCAACAAATCAATGCACATAAGAAGTAATATTGTATTGCAGCAAAAGCCCTGGGCTCTCAGAGCCAGGACCCCTGAGTCCAGTCAGGAGCATGACTGTCACTAGTCAATGAGACCTGAGTCCTTGTGGGCACTGATTTTCCTGGATTGGGCAGGATGTGGCTCTGGTGGCAGCACAGGGGGCTGAGGTACCCTGGGCTGGTGGCTGGAGAGTGGGATCCAGTTTCCACTGTCAAAAGAGGTGCTAGACAGACCAGAGGGCCCCAAACCCTGCCACTCTCTCAGGCTGGGAGCTTTGCAAAGTGAAAAGTTTGGACTCTTGATGTCACTGGGATGAGGCTGAGAATCGTGTTTTTACAGTCTCCACAGGTGGCTGTGGAACTGAGGCATGGGTTTGGGAATGACTGGACCAGATTTCTCAGTCTGGAAGGCAGAGATGCACCCACACTCCTTTCCCAGCTCCTGCCCTACACACTCAGCTCACATGCACACCGAGGGCTGCTCACCTCCATCACGTTCCTTAAATCCAGAACCTTGGGCGCAGGGGACTCCCATGCAATCCTCTGCTCTGTGAGGGGTGGAAGGGTAGAGGCCTGTGCTCCAAGGAGACTGGGCTTCCTGACCTCCACCCTTCCACAGCACACGCATGCGCATACACACACACACACACACACACACGCGTGTGCACACACACACACACGCATAGGATGAATTGCCACCTGCAACTGAGCCGTGCCAGTTATGAATCGCGATGGACCTGGTTAATTGTTCTGCCTGTATAAGCACATTTTGCTTCATCCATTTGTCAAGCCAAAGGAAGGTTGCTTTATAAAAGGGGATTTAATTAAATGTTTTGTCCCAGGCTGGCCTTTCCCTTCTCCATCTGCATGATGCTTGTGTCATATTTTCCCTGGAGGGCAGGAAAACAATTTAGTGAAAATGAAGGATCCATTGATTTACTATTGAAAAAGGAAATGCCAAGCTAACAACTCCCCTCTATAATTTTCTAGTGACCCTAAGAGAGAGCCCAGCCATTTAACTTAAAGACAGCATGTTCCCGGCACACCTGGCTCTTTGTATCTTTCTGCACTATTCACGCTGTTACGTTTATAGCCTTGCTCTTGATTGAAATTATTTCACGAACACTCGGAAGAGCTATTTTCTTCCCCGAACAGAATAAATGTTTCTGATAAGTAAGATCCTTTAATTGTTTCCACCGCCAGTTCGGTGACTGGGGGTGAGATATCGTTCTTCCCCAAGACCCTAGCCGTGGGATCAGGCCTCCCTGCCGTCATTTAACCATGGGTCTCCCACTGTGGAAAGAATTGAATTTGACCTACTTTGCTGCCTGTTGAGCTGCCTCGGGCCTCAAACGTTCTAGTAGATATAAGCTCTTTTCTGGGTTAAAGTCTTAGCTCTGTAGCTCAATACCACCACGTTCCAGTGCCTCAAAGGAAGCAGGATGCATTCACTGTCAGAGGGAGCTGGATATGAGAGGGACCTTGCTGGGCGTCCCCTGCCTCCAGCCCTCCGGTGGCCACTGATTACTGTCTTGCAATCTATGCTTGTCTGGTGTAGGATCAGGGTGGTTCTAGAAGCATCCTGCTTCGTTCTGAGAGGAGGGAGCTTGAGAGTGAACACGGGACAAATGAGAGACTAGGAATCAGGAAAACACCGTTTGCCACAGGAATATCATGTCATCTCTCGGGGGTGCTGGCATCAGTTCCAGTGCTAACAATGTATGATTCATTCCCTCAGACTTTATCGAGCACCTGCTATGTGACAGCCACCGTGGCCAGGGCAGTAGTAGGGAACAGAAGTGCACAGCCTTCCCGACAAAGGAGGCAGGAGGAATCTGCCCTTCACAAAAGTAAACATGAGATATCAGTAGGGTGGTCTGTACCAGGGAGACACTATGCAGCATCCAGGAAGTGGAGAAGGCCTGCAGGAGGAAGTAAGCTCTGAGTGGACACATAAAGAGGAATTAGCTAGGAGGAAGAGGGCTGCAGGCAGGTCCACCCTGATGGGCAGTGCTAAGGAAGGCAGCCAGCTCACCTGGCTGAGGACACTCGTTTCCCTGGCTGAGCATTTGCCTTCTCTCTTGTTGGTACATTAGGAAATGCACCAGCTGACCTCTCGATGGGAGCCGGTCAGCTGGAATGTACTTACACCTAATTAGCCACAAAATACAGTCCACAGAGAGGAAATGTTTTATTTTGCTGTTTTATACCAACAACCAGAGCAGGCGAATTTTTACCATTTCCTCTTCCACCCGCGAGGAGAAAGGCAAGGGAGCAGCCTCGCCTCCACTGATTTCCACAAATCATCTAACCGAATTGGAGGGACTCACTGGAACAAGACAGTAACTCACCTCTCAGTTCCTGGCAGACTGAGCAGGAGCTGGCAGAGCCTGTTTCGCATTTCTAGCACTTTCCAGCTGAAGGCCCCAGAGTGCTTTGTGAGCAGTGATGGGCAGCAGGGCCTCATGCTTAGTCTCCTAATAAATATTCACAGGTGAGGTTCTGGCTCATTCCCAGCTGGGCTGGGTGAGGAAAGGGGTGCTGCATGCGCTGTCCCTGGCAGCAGTAGGACCGAACCCCTTGCGCCTTCCCAGTCCTCAAGCAGGCTCCCATTTCTCCCATTCAATTGGGAGCCGCCAGCCCTGGTGTCTGCAGAGGTATTATGGGGCTGACAGGAACTTAGAGCAGGGAAGGGCAGAGAGAGACTAAGGAAAAACAGGAAAGCCAGTTCTGAGATGAGAGGAAGGAGTGTGTTATGGTTTGGATGTGAGATGTCCCCCAAAAGCTCACGTGAGACAATACAAGAAGGTTCAGAGGAGAAATGACTGGCTTGTGAGAGGCTTAACCCAATCAGTGAATTAATCCCCTGATGGGAATTAACTGAATAGTAGCTGAAGTGGTGGGGTGTGGCTGGAGGAGGTAGGAATAAGGGGCGTGGCCTTGGGGTATATATTTGTATTATCTGGCAAGTGGAGACCTCTCTCTGCTCTCTGATCATCATGTGAGCTGCTTCCGTCCGCCACACTCTCCCACCAGGATGTCCTGTCTCACCTCGAGCCCCAAGGAATGGAGCTGGCCTTCTGTGACCTAAGACCTCTGAAACTGTGAGTCCCCAAATAAACTTGCCTTCTCTAAAATTATTCTGGTCAGATATTTTAGTCACAGCAGTGAAAAAAATGACTAAAACAGAGGGCAAGGAGCAACACCGTTTGGCCTGGGGGACTGGTTGGTAAGAAAGGCACAGACGCCAGTCCACTGACTTGAAGATTGTGCCTGTGACGTCCCTTTATGCTGTTTCTCCTGGTCCTACCTGGGGCCCATCTGTCTTTGCAGGGAGCTGAACAATCCTGTTTTGGGTGTCAATGTGTTAATCCCCAGGTGTTTAGTGGTTTGATTGAGCAGAGTAGAAATGAGAACACCCAGGTGCCCTTTAGGTCTGGGTGGTGCCCAAGCTGGGGACTCCTGGGGGATCTCAGTAGGCTTCCTGCCATACCTCAGATCCCACCACTGTACCACCCCAAGCTGACATTCCTCTCCTTCCAAAGCCCCTGTCTCCTGAAAAACTTGGTTTCATTGATTCACTCTTTCAAGATGATACACTGAAAGCTAAAATGTTAGGCAATGTGTTAGACTCAAAATGAAAATATTTTCCCTTGCTCTACCATCTATTTCCCAAATTTTCTGTAATGAGTCTATAATATTTTGGATACTATAGTTTGCCACAGAATTATTATACCTGGAAATGGAAATATGTGTACTATGTATTTTAAATAGTGTAGACCAATTGTTTTTACTTTTTTAAAGCTCTTATTTTTTATTGATGCATTTAAATTGTTCATAATAGTAGGATTTATTGTTACATGGTTGTTCATGCTCACAATATAACAATATAATTTGACTGATATCATTTCCCAATATCCCCCGTCCCTTTTCTCTTCTCTACTGATGTCCCTCTGACTTTCATGAGATGCCTCCGCCTTTATTTTCCTTTTTCCTCTCTAGCTTCTACATGAGAGAGACCATATGACCCTTGGCTTATAACATAATGTTCTCCAGTTCTATCTGTTTTTCAGCAAAGGACACACTATCATTCTTCTTCAAGCTCTTTATAACCTTGACTTTGTTATCATCTCCTCCTCCAGCAAAACATGAGACTACTGGACCCAAACTCTCACTGTTCCTCTGCCAGCACCTTTCCTCCAGCCTGGAGAGTGAGGTGCATTGGGTTTATGATGGAAAACAAAACTTTTTTTAAAAAAATAGAAGACAGTCAGTCATGGATTTTGTCCTCAAATGCCCATGACATAGTCAGAGAGGAGAGATAAAATAAAAAATATAACTTTATAAAAATAAAATATTATAAGAACAGGTTATAATATGTGAGCCAAGAATAAAAGAATTACTTTTAAAGGGCTCTTGATAAGGCTCAAGGGATGCTAGCAGACTGTGTGTACCCTCAGTGCAGGAAGGGACAACTTGAGAACAGAGGGGCACAGAAGCCAGGCCTGCAAGGGGACAGAGTCCAGGACTGCTACAGAATAAGGTGGCTTACATGAGCAGAGGAAGAGAGGTCAGAGGGGCTCCCAGGATGGACCACATAGGCATGGTTAGAATGAAATAGAGGCATGAAGAAATGGAGGAAGGTTGAGTGTGGACAGGTCTTGGAGGGCACTGGGGACTAGGCTGGGGGACCTGCTTCTGCAATCAGGGTCATTGAGATTGTGGAAGTTATACCTGAGTCAAGTTGATCCAACAGCAGAGGTTGGTTAGCATTGCTTAGTGTGGGGAGAGGTGGAAATTTATGGAACTGAGTCCAGGTGAGGTAAGATGAGCACCTGACCCAGGGAAATAGCCGTAGGATGGGGAGGACAGGCAGGGACAGGCAGGGACAGGAAGTGTTTCAGAGGCAGGAGGATCAGCAGATTGGGGGAGGGATCTTCTTTCAAATCTGCCCTCAAACTGGATGGGGCCAGCAAGAGGCTAGGGTGATTAATATTTTCAACAGAACACTGGAAAGAAAAATTCCAGCACAAAACAGTGACTGGAAAGGAAAATTACAGGACATTCTTCCATGAGTTCTTCAGCTCAGATGAATTGCCAGAGATGCAAACATAGTGAAAGCCAAACAAGAGACCTCTGAATAAGCAAGAAAGGTAATCTATGAGGCTTCTCTTTCTTTTTCCTTTCTTCATCTTTTCTTTTTTTTAAAGTTATCAGTCACTAAATATTTATAAAGCAGTTACATCATGCAGGAAACCAAAGAAACAATTCAGCACCCAGACCCTGTCTTCAAATGACTCCCAATGCATGTACAGACAGAACTGCATCTGCATGTCAACAGTACATCATATTCTTTGATACGTATTCAGAGACTCCTTGAAAAAGATACTGGGACTTGCAGTGAGCTTACATTCAGGGAAATTATGTGTTGGGGGCATATCATTGGTTAGTGCTACTAGGTGCCATATACTTTACTGGTTTTTTATTATTGTACCCATTTTAAAGGTAAAGAAACGGAGGTACAGAGAAGTAAGTTTACTTACTCAAGCCAAATAGGTGGTAAGAGGTGGTGGGGAAAGCCAGACCCAAAGCCTGTCTGCAGTACAGCGCCCCCTAGTGATATAGAGAGGAAGTGGGGAGTCCTCAAATGAAAGTAGCCATTCAAAGGTATGGATCATGTGGGTGATCTAAACTTCAGAAACATCCAAACTCTACAAGTTCAATATGTACCTCTCCACTTACTGTACTTTCTAGTTGATCTTAATAAGATTTTCTGAAAGGCTTATTCTGCTGTTAAGAATCTGCATATTTCCTTGAGATTTGGGGCAGCGTAGGACCAGATGGAAACATGTGAATAGATAGAATATAAATTAATTGCTTTCTGGAGAGTTTCCAGAGTCAAACAGGTTTATTCTCTGTGTTATCCTCCATGCCCGCCTCCTGACACTCAAAGGGTTAAGAGACACCCAACTTTTTATATTATCAGCAGATCTTGATTAATCTGGCAAATGCCATAAATCAAGGGGCAGTGTGAAATTGGACACTAAATGTATTGGACGTTATTATAAAAAGAGAAATTGGATAATTTCTACTCATTTCTATCTGAAAATGAAAAACTGCCAGGGTAATGAATCTCCTTGATCTGCTGAAATGCCTATCGGTTGTAAAGTACTTTTCCATCAAAAAGATAAGCAGAGTCAAAATACAATAAAAATTATGTACCACAATATTCTTAAATAAAAGTAAATAAGTCTCTTTGCTGCTTTGAGGGACAACCCCCACCCCTTTTAAGGAGCCAGGGACCATCTAGAAAGAGAACCACAAAGTCAAAGTCAAGAGGAGCTCTTATTGCCCTGGCACCTGGAGTACAAAGACATCCACAATTGTTACCTGAACTGTCTGCCCTTCCATAAAACGAAGAGCAAACTTATGGAAATTCCTATGATTGAGCCCAGATAGGTTGACATAAGGTCTGTCAACCCAAAAGCTATATTTAAATAACTTTTCATTGTCAAGATTAACCTCCCTTTCATTATTCAAAGAAAGGAAATTGACCACCACCTTTAACCCCTCAGTGCAAGTGGTGCCATTGATCTGAACAGAGTGTATCTTGAGTCCAGAGGAGAGAAGTGGCTTCAGCTGGGATGAAATGCAAGATCAACCAGGAGCCACCACCTGGGGCAAAGAGCTCCTCATACACTGATCCCAGAACAACCTGCTTGCTGTACCAACACCTTTCTAAGTTCCCCCAAACCTGGAACCATGTGGTTTTCCTTTCCTGAATGAATTTGGGGTGTGACTGTAGTGTGGCAGCCCTCCAGAAATACCTTTTTTAGTTCCTGTTTGTCCTGCATTTGATAGTACTTAACCTGCATCTCTTAATGAGACTGGTCCCATTGGGGGAGCTGGGATGAGTAAACAATGAACTAGACTGCAGCCTTTTCTGGGGCCAGTTCCCATCACATTCCCAGGAGCTATGAGTATTTAGTGCATGGCAGGTACTCCACACCATAGTAGTCCTACATGAAACAACAATCCACGCATGCACTTAACAAATATTTATGTGCCACACACTGTTCTAGGCACTTGAAATAAATCAGCTAACAAAAAAGAACAGAAATGCCTGCCCTTGTGGAGTTCTCATTCTGATAAGAGAATGTAAGCCATAAGCCACTAGCATAAGTATGTGAATTGTATATTAAATCTTGAGTGGTATAGAAAATAGTAGATTAGAGTAAGGGGGAATGGAAGGCTGGGTGCAGGGATGGGCTTGGGTTGCAATTATGATCAGGGTGGTTCAGATAGGCCTCAACAATGAGGTCCTGAACAAACTCTTGAAGGACCAAGAGCATCTTAGCAGAGGGTAGAGCCATGCAAAGGCCACTGGCATGTTGCAGGAAGGTCAAATGGGTGGGAGTGGCTGAGGAGTCAGTAAGCAAGACAGCAGTAGGAGCTTAGTTTGAGAAGTAGGGGAGATGAGATCACACAGGCCTGATGGAGCATTGTAAGGACATGGCCTTTGGCTTGAGAAGAATAGGAAGCCACTGGAGGGTTTCATAAAGAAGAGGGATGTGGTCTAACTGGTATTTTAAAGGCTTTAGAATACACTACATTCTCTAGGGAGGCAAAGATGGAGGCTGGGAGTCCATCATAGCAACCTGGGCAAAGCAAGAAATGATCACCACACCATGATGTTGCACTGGCATCAACAAAGATGGCGCCCAAAGTGGAGGGTGCGACTGTTTCTTCCAGGAAAGGCTTCTGAGGGCTGTTGTGTTATTAGTCAGCTTTTCATCATGTAACAAAATATCTGAAAAAACAACTTAGTGGAGGAAAGATTTATTTTGACTCATCATTTCAGTGAGTTCAGTCCACAGTCGAGTTGGTTTGCTTTCTTTGTGCCTGAGGTAAGGTGGAACATCATGGCACAAGGGCACGGAGGAGGAAGGCTGCTGAGGACATGGCAACTGGGGAGCAGAAAGACAGAGAAAGGGGCCAGAACAATACAGTCCCCAGGGCACACCCCCAAGAACCCACTCCCCTCAACAGGGTCCCATCTCCTAACCTTTCCTCCACCTCCCATCCATAAAATTACAAAAATCCACTGATGAGGTTAAAACCCTCATGATCCAATTACTTCCTAAAAGCCTCACCTCTGACTCAATATTGCTGATTGGGGATCAAACCTTCAACACATTGGGGGACATTCCAGATCCAAACTGTTAACAGCTGTGACTTGTAAATTCAGCAGAAATGAAGGAGGGAGGGGGAAAAGAAGGAAGAAAGCAAGGAAAGAAGGGGAGAAAGAGAGGAAGGAAGGAGAGAAGAGAGTATACCAGGAAAGCAAATCCCCACCAACAGACTTCTGCGTTGGTCTCTTAGGCCCAGCTGGGTGACATGGCTATTGCTATGAGGAAGGTGGCTCAGAACAAGGAGCTGTGCACTGAGTGTCAGCCAATAGTGCTGCCACAAGTCCTCCTGCAGCTGGGCTCAGTGGCAGGACTTCTGCCAAGGAGACCCCTCCCCACCTTGGCTGGCATTGCCCGGTGTCCTCCTGAGGACCTCCAAGTGGAAAGCCTTCCAAACCCTGTCCTTGCTGCCTGTCCGTGAGCTTCTCTGACTCCACAGCAGGGTGGAGGCTCTGTGCTGGTCCTCCCCGGAGAAGAGGGGTGTGTATGTGCGTGTATGCGTGTGTGGCACTCGGCATTTCTTTGAGACAGCGGCACTCACTCCTATTTTGTCAGCAGAGGTTTCTGTCCCGTCTGCCTGAGTCATGAAGCATGAAGCCACACGTGTCGGGAGGAACTCATGGCTAGGCATTGATAAATCACATCATGAGTCAGCAAAGCCTGTTTTCAGTGGCTGCAACCCACATTCCTCAATCCCAGGCACCTGCTGCCCCTCTGTCTTCACTCTTTCCAAATCTGTTCTCCAGGAGGTTCTGATGAAGTCACTAACGGTGCTGTATAAGCAACTGATGAGACTGAAAATGCCCCCTTCCCTGAGCAGGTCCTTGTTTTAATGGCTGCCCAACCTCTGTGGTTAAAGCCCATGTGTGATGTGGACAGGGCATCGGAGCATCCAGTTCCTGTGCCAAGCTCTGCCCCTCACTGCCCAGTGAATGAGAGCATTGTTCTGGCTTTGGTTTCCTCATCTATAAAATAACAAATTAAGGAGATGATCTCTAAGGCCCTCTCTGCTCTGCTGGTCTGTATGGTGACCGAGAAATATCCCTGCTCTCAACAAACCAATGGTTTCGTGGGTGGCACCAAGAGGCAGCCCCTCTCCAAAGCATCCAACAGGATGCTGGCACACAGCAGGCACTCCATAAATGCTTATAAAGGTGAACTGCCCAAACAAGTTAGAAGAGTAGTAGGGTTGGACTTTCTCTGCTCTCTGCTTGCAAGTGGACTCAGTAAGAGCTATGTCTTCTGTCTGTCCTACCTTCTCCCCTCCTGTCCCCGTCCAACTGAAAGGCAAAACCTGCAGTCATACTGTGGAATTGCAAGTTGGACCCTCACCCCAAACATCAGACACATCCTCTAACCTTCCATCACTGCCTGGGGTACCACTAGATTCAGTTACTATTTCAAAGCCTTTACTGCTTTAAATATTCCATTAATAACAACACTGAATAGCCCCAACACCTTTTCAGGATTTCATGTGCTCTCATCTGCTCTGTTGTGGGAAGGGTGGTTTCTTAAGCATTTACCAAGTTATGGCTTCTAAGAGCTGAGCTGAGGGACCCAAGACAGAAGGATTCCCAGGAGACATGCCCAGGAGAAATATCAGCACTTAAGTGCCAGCAGTTGGGTGGGGAACAGGGACAGAAGATGAAATATCAGGGCCTGAGATACATTCCACCATCAATTTCTGTCCTTTACCAATGAAGTGCCAGGCTGAGTTGCAGTACCTCTGTTCACTCCTGAGTGTTCTGAAACCTTCATTTTATATATGTCCCCTGTTCCATCTTCCTTTTTTATTGTCACCTAACATTTGTCCTGTACAAAATATTTTATCATAAGTTGCCTCAATTTTGATTTTGTAAAAGATGGAATAAAAGTAAGAAGTAGGTTGCTTGTTAATTAATAGAGATAAATTACTCCTCAACATAAGAGACTTTGATGCTACAGGAAGAATATCCCAGAACTGGATAATTGTTGTTTGTTTTGTTTTGTTTGGGTCCCAGGGATTGAACCCAGTGGCACTTAACCCCTGAGCCACATCCCCAGCCCATTTTTTATATTGTATTTAGAGACAGGGTCATGCTAAGTTGCTTAGAGCTTTGCTAAGTTGCTGAGGCTAGCTTTGAACTCACAATCCTCCTGCCTCAGCCTCCTGATCCGTTGGGATTACAGGCATGCGCCACTGTGCCCAGCCCCAGAATCGTTGTGCCCAGCCCCAGAATTGTTTTTAAATATCTAAAAAGTAGGGACTAGGGCTGTAGCTCAGTGGTAGAGCACTTGCCTCAACAAGCATGAGGCACTGGGTTTGATTCTCAGCACCACATAAAAATAAATAAACCTATTGTGTCCAACTACAACTAAAAAACTTTTTAAAAATCTAAAAAGTAGCTTAATTATCTGTTTATCTCAATAGTGTTAATTATATAACAAAATACAGTGGTACCATTTCTTAGTTTTAGTCTGAGACCACGTAAGGCAGCAGAGTGACTTCAATAATCTCTTACATGCATGAGCATGTTCTGTAAGCTTGAGTTTTGCCATCCTTTCTGTGGATGTTTTCTGGGCATTTAATCTATGTCATCTTGCCTAGCACTCAGTAATCAGGTGGAACATTTCCCAGGAATCCCATCCGAGCTGATAGTTGGTCAGGGTCTGAAGAAGTTGCTTTTCAAATTGGTTTTACTTCATTTTCATGGATTGTTTTTTATAAACAAAAATCAATTGTGCCTTGCTTTACCAGTCACTATGGTGCTCTAGATACAAGGAGACTGTAATAGCTGCAAGCATGAGCTCAGGGCCAACTGCCTGTGTTTGATGCCATCTTTACCCCTTGCACATTCCCTAGCCATGGCACAGTTACCAGTGTCCCCGTTGCTGCAGGGACCACAGTGGAAACTGGGGATTGTAAATTGAAGGTCTTTGTGAGGATGAAATGAGTTCATATGTGGTTAGTGTACATAGTACTTTTTTTTTTTTTTTTGGTACCAGGGATTGAACTCAGGGGCACTCAACCACTGAGCCACATCCCCAGCCCTATTTTGTGTTTATTTAGAGACAGGATCTCACTGAGCTGTTTAGCACCTTGCCGTTGCTGAGGCTGGCTTTGAACTCGTGACTCTCCTATCCCAGCACCCAAAGTGCTGGGATTACAGCGTGCACCACCGCGCTCGGCTCAGTGTACATGGTACTTTAAAAACACAATACTTAAAACATTTCTTGGTGCAAAGTACTCTGACAGTCAGTGCTCCCCATTATGAACGGTCATCTGTTAGTACTCCTGGTAATTCCTGTTTCCATTGGCTTTTTCCAAGATGAAATTGTATGATCATAAAATGTCTACTTGACCCTGAGCAAAAACAGGTAGTTTCTCGTGCATGCTGCTTACATGTGTATGTTTGATAACTATTAAGAACATGAGCCTACGTTGAGATAAAAGAATTTATTCAGAGATGAACAGGAGCAAAGGGAGAGAAAGAAGCTAAAAAACCAGAATCAACGAACCCTGATTTTTAAGAAAGGAAACTGACAGGTTCCATATGACAGTGCTTATAAACCTGCATCAGCCTGGAATTTTCCAGTGGCTTAATTGTGAGGGGCCAAAATGGTTCCACACTATGCCTGAATATAAAAAGGTTGATTAAAATACTTTTTTAGTAGTTCATATCCTTGAAAATAAAGTCTCTGCTACAACCTGTGCCAGTAAGAGCTAGTAAACAGCTAATTACATTATAACATGGGGTTTTTTAATTGTTAATTATAATAAAAGAAAGCAACAACCCAACAATAATTTGCCAGTCCGTACATCTGTGAAGTTTAAATGGGAAAATTGCCTCTTGTCTCAGCGAGGATGTAATTGATTCTTGGGCACTTAACGATATAATACCAGTTACTGCCTGTTCTTTTTTCTTCCTTCAAAGAGCTGACACCATTATGTCACTGATATAAATGGAATCTTGAAGGTGCATCAAAAATTCTCTTTCGGTGGAAAAAAAAAAAGCCACGTGGCTCTTCAGTTTGGAACAGGGTCATATGCCAGTGAGATGTACCCTGGGGTCAAGGTTAGAGGTCAGCCATGACCAGAATATTTTCTTTGGGGAGGGATGAAACCCATTCTGTCATGTTAGCAATGGTCTTTGTGAACCTTATAAAATGTTTTAAAGACATTTTAAAGGCCTGTCAAATGAGGGTGCAAAGAGGCTCTGTCAGAGGCCATCTGTTCTCATGTCAAATGAAGCTAACTGGAAAAGAACTCAGGGTTCCTGAAACTGAATTTGATTAGTGGTGTCGAACTAAAAAACTACCGTGGAAAGATGACTTGCAGGATCTTCGCCTTGCACCCCGCCCCCACCTCAAGCAACCCTTCAATAGAGTCTTGCTGCAGCTTAATACTCAGTATCCAAGGGTAGAAAAGGAGTAAGTTCAAGGAATCCATGTCAAAGTGCTGTCTACATGTCCCTTCCAAGCAGGGTGTTGCTTTAAAGGCACTTTAAACATTCCCATTGTTAATTGAATTCACCACCCTTGGTCACGGATACACATCAATCCTTCACAGGAAACCATGCATATATATTTTTAAACTGCTTCAGAGACATCTTGTCAATGAGATGATCACTTCTTTATCTTAATGCCTGGATTATTCCTAACATTATATTTTTGTGTGATATGATAATTATATACAGAGAACTATGAAAAATTTTTTAAAAAGCCTTATTGGGTCTCAAATGTATATCAAAACTAAGTTTATAGCAAAGATTATAAACATCCAAACAAAGTTTACATCCAAAGATTACAAGCCTATCTAGATTATTTTAAACATCCACCTATAAAATCTATAGCCATCAGCCTGAGTAATAGTTTACAACATATTAGCAAATATTTTTAGCTGAATTTTGTTCTTCTGAACTTGGCAGAAGGATCACATCAGACCTTGCTCCCTGGCATATTCCCTGAGGGGAAAATAGAATCCACAGAAGTGTTTCCCCCATGCATTGACAAACAGCATTGGGCACTCACAGAACTTACGATGCCAAGTGCTGTGTGGTTTCCCACTCAGAGCCATGTGGACCCTCTGAATCCACCCAGCTAGTAGATGGCAAAGCTGGAATTCAAGCCCAGAGCCACTTTGCCTACTTCTGCATAAAGCATGTGTGTTCACTCTTATTGTTTTCAAGTTTCTTGTTATTGGAGGAGTTGACTTTTTATTTAAAAAAAAAAAAATCAAACTTTTAGAGTTGCAAGTATAATACAAAGCTCTTTTTTTTTTTCTTCCTGAAGTATTCCAAGTCTTTCAACTGCCAATCTATCACCTTTGAATATGTAGTGTATGACGTGGACTCACCAGAATTCTCCTCCATAACCACAACACAGCCAACAGAACCAAAGTCTTCCCAGGATACCCAATAAGGCCCTTTCAATAAAGACACCATTCAGAGTCGTGTGTGACCCATAGTGTCTCCTTGGTCCACTTTCATCTGGAACAGTTCCTCCCTCTTTGGTTAACTTTCATGACCTTCATATTTTTGGAGATTACAGGCCAGGTATTTTGTAGCAGCCTCTTATTTGGGGGCATTTCTGGTATTTCCTCGTAATTAGGTTCAGGTTTTGCACCGTGAGTAGGAGTTTGGCAGAAGCAAAGCTGACTCCCTGCTGTGTTATCAGGTAGTGACAACGGGGAGGTGTCCCATCACCGGTGGGCTTCACTGGGGTCGTGTGATGCAGAAGATGTCACCCAGTTCCTCTGCTGTAAAGAGACCCGTTTACCCTCCATAATTAATACGTATATAGTGGAAAGGGACTTATGTAAGTATCCTGGACCTCTTCAACTTCCAAGTGCTTCCTTTGTATCAGCTCATGGTTTTGTAGATTATTCAGTGGATTACAATTTGCCACTGCTGCTCTTTATTTTGACATTCCATCTGTCTTCGATGGGGCCATCGGGAGCCCCTTCCACCTGTCTGCTTGGCCCTTGACAGATTCTCATCATCCTAGAGCATGTTTTTGCTAATTGGAGCAAAGAGTGGTTTCAGGCTCACCTGCCCTGCTCAGCCCTAGAAGCATTGTGCCCTGCATGTCCCTGGTCTCTCTTCGTGGGAGCTGTACTTGCAAACCAAGTCCTGGAGTTGGGTGTGCTTACTGCTGCATCAAGGCTGGTCCTATTGGTGAAAATATCTAGGAGCTGTGTGTGTGTGCAGGAGGGCACTCACGTGTGTGCACACCGAGAAAATTCAATGTATCACTCAATTCTAAGCCTCTGTTGGTGTCTGGATTCTGACACCTATGGTTCTATTCCGGCACCACAAGGTCCATTGTAGGATTTCCTTTTCCATATTCGGAGCTCTGTTCTCTGACAGTGAGAAAACTAGCAGGTTGTGTCCTTCACCAGGGGGCTCAAGAAAAAGGAGGAAAACTGGATTAAATATCAGGAAAACAGGTTCTGCTGTGGGCTGTGTCTTCAACAGTTCTACAACCTTGAATGCATTTTAAACTGCTCTGAGTTTTCCATTCTTTATATGATATTATGATCATAAAACCAGACCATACAGGGTAGAGGATAGAGCACAGAGCCTAGGCCAGGCTGCTCTGAAGCTCTGGCTGTGTAACCTTGAACAAGCAACTCAACTTCTCTAAGCCTTGTGTCTTGATATTTTTGGAGAGGTAGGGGTTTTAGGGATTGAACTCAAGGATACTCAACCACTGAGCCATATCTCCAGCCCTATTTTGTGTTTTATGTAGAGACAGGGTCTCACTGAGTTGCTTAGCACCTCACCATTGCTGAGGCTGGCTTTGAACTCGTGATCCTCCTGCCTCAGTCTCCCAAGCCTCTGGGATTACAGGTGTGTGCCATAGCACCTGGCCTTGTTTCTTGATCTTTAAAATGCACATAACACTCCCAGGGAGGTTGCAATATGTTGGTGTATACACAGCTACTTGATGATGGGTGCAGTGGTGCATGCCTGTAATCCCAGCACTTAGGGAGGCTGAGACAGGGGAATCGCAAGTTCAAAGCCAGCCTCAGCAATGGCGAGGCACTAAGCAACTCAGTGAGATCCTCTCTATATATAAAACCCAAAATAGGGCTGGGGATGTGGCTCAGTGGTCGAGTGCCCCTGAGTTCAATCCTCAGCACCAAAAAAAATAAAACTACTTGACACTAGTGCCTGGTGGACAGAAACAATCAATATGCATTCCCTTTCCCTTTCTTCTCTCTACACTATTAAATAATAATAATAACCATAACTACACCTACATAGAGTAATAGACAGCCAACAAAATTTAAAATGATCATGTAATTTCTTAAGTGCAGTTCAGTAAATAATCTTCTGAAGACAGCAGTTGAGTATAATAAGTTGCATTTTTATGGTATTTTCGCCCTTCTGGAATATTCCCAAGGTGAGTGGAACTGGGAAGGGTACAGGACTGGGCTAGCAATGAAGTTCTGTTTAAGGACAATTTGCCATAGAGTGTCACCTGTCATGCTCCACAGTGTAATAATAAAAAGCGATGGCTTCTGCTAATAGGATGCGTGTCCCACTAAGAACTTCATAAACACGTTGCTAATCCTTCCTGTGTCCCCACAAGGAAGGTATTGCTTTGTCCATTTCATATATTAGAAAACCTCAGTTTGGAAAGTTTAAATAGCTCCCCCGAGGCCCCACAGCCAGGAAGTGGCCGGGCGCTCATTGGAGCTGCGTGCTCAGGGCTCCAGAGTGGCCTTCTTTCTGCTCAGCCCGCGTTCCCCATCAGGAGGAATGTGCACAGGATGTGACCCATCCAGGTTCTCTGTGGGACTCTGGCCATGTCACCTTTGGACAAAGAGACAAATTTAAATTGCTTAAAGTGAGCCCAGGGCATCACCTCCAGTTCCCAGAATTCCATGCTCCCCGTTTTGGGAAACTGAAGAGCACAGTGACTAGAGAGCTTGGCTTCCTGTTGCCAAAGTCGTTCTCCAACAGAACTGATGAGTGGCTCAGGGACCAAAGAGACTCCTGTGGAGGCTGACGTCAATTCAGCCTCATTGTTCTTTTTCTTTGCTTTTCACAGGGCCCTGGTCCTGTGGGCTGTGCCTGCATCCCCTGTATTTTACCTGGACGGTTTGGTCGAGGGATGCAGGGAGAGCATGTGGATCACCTTTGTCTCACCTGTGCTGAAACAGGGTGGGCCCTTCATAAGTATATGTTAACTAGCCGGATGGATGGATGACAACCATAATTGTCATCCTTAGAGATCTGGGAAGAGATAAATGCAAATCGAAGAGAAGGGAAGAAATTGGCACAGTTAGAAAAACAATTATAATTTTTTTCCATAAGATAGTCTACAGTGACAGAAATGCTATAGTTTATTGTTACTGGTGTATTAGAGAAGCACAGAGGTCCAAGTATAGGTGTACCACAGAAAGGCTGCCTGGGTTGAATCCTAGCTCCCACTAACTTGCTGTGTGACTTCATGTAAGTTACTTAAGCTCTCTGTGCCCTCTCTGCTAAATAGGGTCAATGTGAGAAATGAATGCATTCATGAACGTAACATACTTCAACAGTACCTGGCCCATAGTAAGTGCTTTATAAGTATAGTATCAGCTTTGTTGCTTTGGCAAAGATTAAGATTCCAATAGAGTAATGAAAAAATAAAATACCCAAAGCCACATAAAACCAAGAACACGTGTTCTTTGTCCAAAGCATTCCACAAATTAAATTACCATAAACTGGTAATTTGCACATGTAGTCTCAAGGGAGAGGGACGGGGAAATGAACAGGGGTGAGAACTCAGAAGTGCTTCCCTTCATCATTAGCATAAGTGGCCCTGTGTAGAAGCCGACTTGAGTGCAGGGTGCACACTCATCCCTGCCAGAGGGCGATCGATCAGCAAGCGACTCCCAGCCTCCTCCCTGCTGCATGGAGGCTGCTGGAAGTCGGAAGAAATTCACACAATCAAGCCGCTGTTTTCGCTTTAGATTCATGATCTGCAGGCTCCAGCCAGCACTCGATGCTGCCAAGCAATCTCCCCAAGTTCTCTGGGAAGGTTCATTTTCTCCCTCTCCTCCACTTTGAATCCATTTTTCCTCCACCCATCCCGAGCCTCCTGTCACTCTTGAGAAAACGTGGCAGGCAGGGAGCCCTTACCTTCACCACCAGACTTGCCGCCCCAGCGTGGCTTGCCCCGTCTCTCTTCTCCCAACATAGTCCAGCAGCAATTTCCTTTAGAAGTATGTTCAGAGGCTGTGATGTCCTCAGTCTACTCCAGGAACTGCCTTAGTTCCTCGATGATGAACTTGAGGAAGAGAGGCTGCAAATAAGGGCCAACGCTGTGTGCCACCGGCTAAGCTTTTGATATGTATTGATTTTCTTGATTCTCTACTAAAAACCCATAAATCGGTAATATTATGGTCCCCACAGTACAGACAAAACTGGGGCACAGAGAGTGAACATAACCTGTTCTTAGGTCACAATACTAGTAAGTGTTGAACCTGGGCATCTGGTTCCAGAGACTGGATTCTGATCCCCAAGGAACCTCCCATAAAGACCAGAGAGCAGATGTGGAAGGAAGAGACAAGAAGTCATGATTTTTATGTAAATCGTTCAGTGCTCAAAAGAGACCTGCTTGCTGAGTCTGCTTCCTTCCTGAGGAAGCTGAGACAGAACTAGGGCAGCAGACTGTATGCAGGGGATTCTTCCAACGCCATTGCAACTCTGATATCCCTTCCTCCATTGTCCTGGCTTCTCTGTGACATTAAGCAACATTTGATGTCCCCAAGCTTGGGGACTCTCCAGGCCATGGAGGCTGCTCTTCCCTATATCAATGGCTATGAGAGGTGAATTGCAGAAGGGCATCTTCGTCAGCTGTAGCTGCTCTGACAAAACTCCATAGACAAGGTGGCTTAGACCATGGACACTGTTGTAGGCAGCTTTTTCACTGCTGTGACCAAAAAACATGATGAAAACAATTTTAAAGGAGGAAGAATTTATTTGGCTCTCACAGTTTCAGAGGTCTCAGTCTATAGATGGCCGACTCCATGGCTCTGAGCCTGAGATGAGGCAGAACATTGTGGCGGAAGGGTGTGATGGAGGAAAGTGGCTCAGGACATCACACCAGGAAGGTGGGAGGAGAGAGAAGAGAAAGTTTTTCTCACTATGGACAAAATAAAGCCCCTAATGACCCAGCTCCTCCAGCTACACCCTACCTGCCCACAGTTACCACCCAGTTAATCCCTATCAGGGGATTAATGCATTGATTAGGTTAAAACTCTCATAACCAACTCATTTCACCTCTCAACTTTCTTACACCGTCTCATGCACGAGCTTTTGGGGGACACCTCATGTCTAAACCATAGCAGACACTTAACTTCTCTTGGTTCTGGAGACAGGGAAGACCAAGATTCTGCTCCTGGTGGGGATCTCGTCCCTGCTTGCTGACAGCCACCCTCCCAGTATGTCTTCATGTGGCCCTCCCTCAGTGCGTGCAAAGAGAGGGAGGGTTCCTCTCCACCCCTCACCCCACCCCGGCTTTCTCTTCCCCTATTGTGCCATTATCCTATTGCATTAGGATCCTACCCCAGGACCTCATTTGCCCTTCATGACTTCCCAAACATCCCATCTCCAGTTACTCACATGGAGAGTTAGGGCTTCAGCACTTGAACTTGGGGGGCCACAATTCAGCCCATAGATAGGATTATTTCAGTCTTTGGCTCGAGTGCCACTCCCCTAACAGCAATGACACAGGGTCACCCAGCTTGGAAAGAGCTTCCTAACCTAGTAGAAGGCTCACCCCTTCCCCTCGCGGAGGCAGCCTCTCCCCTGAGCTCTAGAGCCTGACTCCCCTTCCCTCAACCCTCCCTCCCCTCTCTCCTGCACCACCAATACCTCTCGTGAGACTGATGGCTGATGTCAACACACTAATGTGTCCTCTTAAATGTTGTTCCACTAAAATAACTATCTCTTCTTTACCCTGTACCCATTCTTCTCTACCAATGCTATAAGACTCAGAGAATAAACTCAAGAAAGATGGCGCTGTTCACGCTCGCTCCCACGAGGAAGGGGCTTGATTGGCAGTCCATAGCGGGGACCTGACATGTGTATGTGTATGTATGCATGCACAGGGAGATGCCCGTGACACACGTACAAACAAAACTACAGATGTACATGTGCACGAGAGCACACACACACACACACAGTCTTGAGAGGGGTTGTAAAAAGAAAATGAGAAATTGAACTGCAATTGGGAAAACAAATGATGTGAAAGCTGGAAAAAAAAGAGAAAAAAAAGAGCTCAGGCTGAGCCTCTGCCTGCCACTGAGTACTGACAGCCCCACTCTCAACACATTTTTCAAGCTCCTGCTCCGCGTCTGGCCCCGGGCAAGGCACTGGCCCTTGCTTTCAAATGGTCCATTTAAAGAGACAGGACCCTTAATGGGCTTTTTAAAAGGAGCAATGGGCCTCGTAGCAAGAAAAGCCATAGTGTTTTTTCACCCAGGAAATGCTACTTGGAACAAGCTAGCACACCTCTACAATAAACACACACACACACACACACACAGTTTAGTAACAGGGTCTCTGTGCTTTAGTACCTCCAATATGGCTTCCAGAGCAGGAATAGGAAAATGGCCCTGTGGGACCAGCAAATTCAAGGAGCCCCCAAGCAGAAAACGATTAAGACCAGGTCAAGGACAAGCACAGCCAACAGCCTTTTCTTTGCTCACTCCTAAGTCACACCGAGGTTCAATAACAAGTAAAAGGTTCTCTTTCCCCATGAGCGCCCCTTTTACCATTCTTGTACAGAAGTTCCTGCTGCCCGCCCTGGCCCTCCCCATCACCCACACCTGTGTCACCTATGTCCAGTGTCCAGCTGGACAGGAGTCTGCCCTCATGAGCAGCGTGAGCCTCGTGCTTCATTATAACAAGCTGCCTTTGAAAAGCCAATCCCCGTTCTCCTCAAGCCTCCCTTGGACTACATCTCTCAACACAGTAGATGCTTTCAAACTTCCTAAAGTGTCAGAGTTCATCTTTTCCAAGCTCCGTTGTGACAGACCCTTGAAAAATACAAGTTTCTGAGATGGTATTTGCTAAACCAGCCGTCTTCCTCTTTACGACGAGTCTTCATGCTCCCAGGTAGCCAAGCAGGAGATTCTGCATGAATTCAGCTGCTGTGACCAACCACAAAAACCCTGTTACCCCACCCCCAGGTGCTCTCTCAATAATCACATGACCACAGAATGGGAGAAAATACTTAGAAGTCCTTCCTGTGGTGTTCAGAGGCCTTTTCTGAAGGTGAAGGCCTGTATATTTTTGGATGCTGAGGACACTGGTTCCTCTGATGAAATTCCAGCTGCAGTTCCTCGGCCTTTCTCTCATCTACAGGAAGAAATACTCAGGATTGGCCCACAGCCTTCCAGTGTCCTTGCTTTCCAGGGTCAATTCATGCTGCAAATATTGGGCACCCATTTCACACAGGGTACCATGGGAAGAGATAAAATAGCCCAGACCTAGAATCTGCCCTCATATTACGTCAGGTTTGGGATAGGAGAGGGTTGCACAGATAACCTAAGAAATGGCAGATTGTGTTAGGTGCTGCCTCTGAGGAACAAAGGGAGCCACAGGGCCCCAAGGAGGGAGGAATGAAGTCCAGCTGAGGCTTCCTCCTGCACATGGTGGCACCTCAATTAGATAAGAATTATCCTGACAGAGACAGTGACAAGATTGCCAGGTGAAGATTGTGTGGGCTTAGCCACAGAAAAGGGGATGCCCAGCATGGCTTTGGAGAAAGTAGGGATGTGGTATGATGGGAACATGGAGGAGAGAGCCTGGTCTGATGGTTCCTTGTGAGGACCTTAGCCCACAAGGCCTTGGGACACTGTGTGCAGGAAAGTGGGACCATTGAGAGCTATCACACCTGCACTTAAAGAAGATAACCTGCACTCTGAGAAAGTAGCTGTCAAAAGAAAGCATGGGAGCTAAGTGGGGTGGCGCACACCTGTAATCCCAGCACTTTGGGAGGCTGAGACAGGAGGATTGTGAGTTCAAAGCTGGCCTCAGCAACGGCGAGGTGCTAAGCAACTCAGTGAGACCCTGTCTCTACATAAAACACAAAGTAGGGCTGGGGATGTGGCTCAGTGGTCAAGTACCCCTGAGTTCAATCCTCAGTACCAAACAAAAAAAAAAAAGAAAAGAAAAGAAAGCATAGCCCTCGTCCCCTATCCTTAAGTCCTTCACTTGAATCAACAAAAGTGAGATCAAAGACAGAGTTCAGAAGATTTATCCAGGTTGGGGACTTCTGGTACCATGGTATCCATAAGACCTGATGGCCAGGGGCAAAGGAGGTGCCCTATGTTTCCTCGAGTAAAAGCTCTTGTTTTCATGGCTCTCTGAAGTAGCCCATCTGTCTGTCCCCTTAGAAAACAGGCTAGGTCTCTCATGGAATTTGAAGAGGTCACCAAGTCTACTGCCTGCTGACTCTCTTAGACCTAAGTAGGGCCTCCCTAATGGGCCATATCAGTCCATTCAGTTGAAAAGGGTTTAATCAACCCCTCTGCAGAAGGGCTATAGTTTGCCGGCTTGCTGGTCACCAGCCTGCAGAACAGGCTGGCACACCTCCTGCCCCTGCCCTTTCTGAGGATACCCCAATGTCTGACCTACATGGGTCCTGAGGGAGCACAGAAAAGTGATTAAGAAATGCAAAATCAATGAAATATGGGTTGCAACTGGGTTAAAGGGACTCTGTATCCAGAGGGAGAAAGACCAGGCTGAGCAACTAGATCTGGCAGCTTCATTTATAGTGGAACTAATGGAAAGAGAGAGAAGACATTAATAAAAGTAATTAAAACAAAGATAGAACTAGAGCACAGAAAAGGCATTCTGGAACTAAAAATGATATTTCTGGATTTAAAATTCAATAGGCAAATTGAAAAGAAAAAATGAATGTTCATGGCTGAGAATAGAATTCATGTTCTAGGAGATTGAGTTAAAGAAATATTGCAAAACATAGAAAACTAGCTTTCAAAAGTAAAGATCATGTAGAAAAAGAAAAAGAATTAGAGAACGAATCCAGAAGTTCTACCATCTTAACAACGAGAAAGCCAGCAGACGTGAAACAACAGCTGCATGGGAAGTGATAAGAAGATAATAGAAGAAAATATTGAAAATATTCCTTAAGCTGAAGAAATACTTGTTCTGTCAGATTAAAAAGCCCACCGAGTCTTAGAAAGGATGAACTAAGAGGAGAGGATACCCTTAGATAGACTTTGGTGAAAATGTTACATATCAAAAGATAGGAAGTATGTTAGTGAGCTTTCACTATAACACCTGAGGCAATCCATTTATAAAGAGAAAAGGTTTATCTTGGCTCAGTTGTAGAAATTTCAGTACATGATCCGTTGGCCCCATGGCTTTAGGCCTGTGGTAGCACATCATGTGGGAGCCCATAGTGGGAGCCACTTACCTCATAGCCAGGAAGCAAAAGTCAAAAAAGAGAAAAAGACAGAAGTCCCACAATTCCCTTGGAGGACACACCTCCAATGACCTAAAGACGTCTCACTAGAACCCACCTCTTAAGGCCACATCACCTCCCAGTACTACCACTTGGGGGACCCAACATTAAATGCATGGGCCTGTGGGGTACACTTAGCATCCAAACTGTTGTAGGGAAGAACTTGTACAGACTTTCTGATAGGAAGAACAGCTTGCTCACTCATCATCTGAACTACTAATTCTAGAGAATATTGAAATAATACCTCTTTTGACACGAGATTATTAATAAAAACTGATTATAATTCTAAAGTTATACACCCAGCCCAAGTATCATTCTTATGAAAGGACAAGAGAAAAGAGTAATATTATAAGCTTTATCCTCTAGTTATAATCCAGTGATATTATAAATCACCAACAGCAAATAATTATCAAAATTTTTTAATTACTTAATTAAAACATTCTTTTAAATTAGTTTTTATTTAATAGGCAAACCCTACCTAAAATTTAACATTATCTAGACAGTAAGAAAAAAGAAAACATTTTATACCTAAGTATATAAGACACAGTTTAATCATACTCAAATATATAGCCTTAAGTATTTTTAGGATATTAGAAAGATTTAAATGAAGCTATAAAAGGACACAAAATAAATTAAATTTATGGATTCAACTTAAGATATTAGAAAAAGAATAGCAAAGTACAAAAGAGGACTATACTGGCAGCAAGACATTGGGGGAAAGGGGAATGTAATTCTGCAGCAGAGCAATCAAGGCCTAAGACACAAACACTTCATGATCAAAAAGAAGAGCTGGATCCAGAAGCTGTTCTGGAATTGGAATGATCATGGTGTCCAGAGAGGAAGGAGAGGAAGTGAGAAGAGTCAAAAAGGAACTAGAGTTTGATCCTGAGTGATGAGGTGAAAGGTAACTATTAGTACGACAGAAAAGAGAGAAAAATGCATATGTTGAGATGGAAGGTATGTTCAACAGCTTTCCATCACAGTCACAAAATACCAAAAATAATCAACAAATGAGGAGGAAAGGTTTATTTTGACTCAAGGCTTCAGAGGTGTCTGTTCATGGTTGCTTTGTTCAGTTGCTTGGGACTGTGGTGACACAGTACATCACGGTGGTCATACATGGCATAGGAGGCTGTTTACCTCATGACAACAGGGAAGCAAAAAGAAGGGGCCAAGATCCCAATGTCCCCTTTAAGGGCACACCCCCAATGACCTAACTTCCTCCCACCAGGCCCCGCCTCCTAAAGGTTCCACCACCTCCCAGTAGCACTATAGGCTGGAGACCAAGCCTTTAATACACAGGTCTTTGAGGGACATTCCAGATCCAAACTGGAGCAGAAGACAAATTTGGCTTTGGACTATAGAGAATGGGAAATGCCAGCAGTGTGCTGTACTGCAGGACGCACTGTACCTACCATAAATCTGAATGTGTCCTGCTCACCCAGGATTCCTATGCAGCTAGCCCAGGGCTACAGCTGGCATCCCAAGGTGATAAATAAGAAAAAAATGCACGTTTAAGATAGACTGTTACCAGAAAAGTCCAATGCAAGGTCTGAAGTGAGAGAGAAGGCCCTGTGCTCTCCATTCCTCTCCTGGACAACAATTCAGAGAGATTATCCTCCTCAGAGACTGGGATGGGGTGAAGGGCTACAGATGCAAGCAAGGTCAGCATTTCCTCTTCATTACTCAGCTCAAATGCCCTACTTTGGAAACTAGTGAACTTCTCAAGAGATTTGTCCCTGAAGTATTTAAATACAATCTCTGTTGTAGCTCAATGACTATTAAATACAGCTTTAGCACTTTAGCTCAATTTATGTTTTCTTTGTCCTTGCTCTCTTCTTGTCCCTTCAGCCCAGAATCCCAACAATACGGAGAAATTTAATCTTTGGGAATCAGAAGAATCGCTAGTCAAGATCTCTTAATATTCAGATAACCCTTTTAAACAGATCTGATAATAAAGGTTCTGGCTTCCATCCAAGTGAATGTTCTTGTACACCTTCTAGAAAAAGAAGCAGATCAATAACAATATTCACTTGGAAACAAAGAGCCAGGCAGGAAACATGCAGCAAAGAATGTCTCCTATCCTTTGCCTCTACTTAGGCCATCTTGATTTTCTCTTTGATGCAGAGGATGGCTTCCGGAAAAGTATATTTGCTTAATCTTCTACTACTGATTTGTACCCAGTTAATTTAGTCCATGGTGAGATTTAAACTGTGACTGAAATAGGAATTTTGAATACTGGCAACAGATTTTAATCCAATCTTTCTAGTACCCTGTTCAAGGCCATGAAACAGAGGACTGAGAAGCGAAGGTATCATTCTCAAGTCCCAGGGATGCTTGAGGTGTGGTGACCTCAGGTTGGTCTTTCCTACCCTGGAACCCATACCTGGAGTGCCCATGCTTTCTCCCAAAAAAGGATTCTCCCAAGTTCAAGCCATGGAAGGTCAGAAAACTATTTTTATGTCTTGCTACTTTTCAGCCAAAAAGAAAGAAGACATTACACCATTTACAATAGAAGTCTCCAGAGCATTACTTCGAGCTAATACATTGGTGGTAACTGCATAGGAGCCCTATGGCCTGACCTTGTATCCAAATGAGCCCAATTCATGCTCAAGGAAAATAAAGATGTAGGTATCCAAAGTAGTTCTGAGAACCACTGAGATAATCACTGGAGGAAAGGGTATTCCTGAGCCTAGAATTAAGTAACTTCATTCCCTGGAAATTGTCCAAATCCATCTGGGCCGAGTTTCTTTTTTTCTTCTTCTTTTTATTTTTATACAGATATTTTGTAAAGTCAGTTTCCATTTCTCCTAGCTGATGATGCTCATTAGCAGTCCAAATAAAAATGGCAAAATGGCCCAATTCGTGATCTCTCTTCTTAAGCTGCACCTAGCTCTGTGTCCAATGCACCAATTTGGACATTTAGCAAGGTCTTCTTTCCCAGCCATGAGTGAATGCTGTGCTCCTCATATGGTAATTGGTATTTTTTTTCTCTTTGCATTAGCAGAAAGTGAATTGTTAATAATGTTCCAGAGAAAGGAGTTTTGCTAATACTTTCAGATTTGGAGGTATGGATCCGACCTGGAGAATGTCACGTGGTTAGGAAAGGTCAAAATATCTAAGAGACTCTCTGCTCAAAGTGACATAGGATCTTTTCTTGAAGAAGTAACTGTCTTTGAGGACTCTCTTCATGTCTTATGTCTCCTCCTTCTCCTCCTCTCCTCTACCTCCTCCTCCCCTCCTTCTCCTTCTTAATGGTGTCTTACACATAAATACAACACAATGTTGATATTGTCACCACCATGATTCCTGAGTGGGGATATTGACATTATCAGTGGGATGTTTTTCCACTCATCATTGTGCAACTTCATTCCGTCCTAAAGCAGAACTTGGGGTTTTTGACTTTAGTTCTCCAATACCCAAAAATGTGCTCCAATGGCCAGCAGCATCCACATCACCTCAGGCCTTGTTAAAATACTGAATCTCAGGCCCCATCAGTATGTACTAGTATAAACTGAATTGTATCCCCCTCAAAATTCATATGTTAAAGCTCTAACTGCTCATGTATATGTGGAGATAAGGCCTATCTTTACTATAATTGAGGTAAAATGAGGGCCTAAGGGTATGTCCTGATCTGATAGGATTAATGTCCTTGTAAGAGACACAGCAAGCACATGCTCACTCTCTGCTTCTGTCCCTTGTCTCTCACTCAACAAAGAATATATCATGTGAGCACACGAAGAAGGCAGCCAGGAAGAAAGGACTCACCAGGAGCTAAACTAGCCAGCATCTTGATCTTGGACTTCCTAACTCCTAGGAATGTGGGAAATAAATTTCTATTGTTTAAGCCATCCAGCCTATGGAATTTTGTTATAGTAGCCTGAGTTAACTAATATACCTACTATTTGTGTGAACATAAATATTTATTCTAATAAGATCCCTTAGGGTATGTGTATGCGTATGGAAGTTTGAGAAGCACTCTAGTCAACCTTGATCATGACAATATTTAAACTTTTTCCCTATTCTGGCCATCATTTTCCAATGGAAGGAATTTCGGCTTTGAACTGTAATGAACTTTGAAATGAGCCTTAGGATTCTTAGGCATTGACTCTAATTCTAAAGACCCATGTCAGCCTCAATTTGCCATTCTCTGAAATGAAGAGAACCCTTCATAGACTCTTACTAAGAGTGAAGAGGTACCCTAGAGAAGCTCTATGCATCTCTAGCACTTTCTTTGCAGGAGGGGTCTCTAAGAGGGTCACCAGCAATTATATGGTGCAGAATTGAACTAAATGCACAATTCTGTGAATTATACCGGATGTCTCAGGGCTCACAGGCACACTTCTTATCTGTGGTATCTGCCTGCCCCTCAGTCTACATGGGAGTCCATCAAGTTTGTAGGGCTATGTTGTTTGCAACATTTAACCTCCCCTTTCAGAATATTTTTCCACTTACAGAAGGTGATTGTCATGGTTTCCATGTTTGTGTCCCCTCCAAAATTCATGTTGAAACTTAATCCCAATGCAACAGTATAAAGAGGTGGGGCTTTTAGAAGGTAATTAGGTCATGAAAGCTCTACCCTCATGAATAGATTGATGACATAAAAGGGCTTGGGGAGGCAAGTTCACCCTCTGTCCCTTCCACCATGGGAGGACACAGCATCATCACCACTGGAGGATGCAATAGCAAGGCACCATCGTAGAAGCACACAGCAGCCCTTGTCAGACACCAAACCTAGTGGCACCTTGATCCCGTATCCTCAGCCTCTGAAACTGTGAGAAGTAAATATCTGTTGTTTAAAACTTACCAAGTCTGTGGAATTTTGTTATAGCAGCCAAACAGACTGAGACAGTGACCAATAAAGGCCTATTTCTTCCTTCCTTTCTCTTTGATATCAGTAATACTTGGTGAGATAGGATGTGTGACCAGACCATTATCAATTACCAAGTGTGTCTTGCTCAAAAAATATTACACATAGTAACTGACATCTGAAAGGGGACAGAGAGGCAAGAAATATTTGCTTACTATGAGCTACTCCCTGGAAAATGCAGACCTAGTTTTGCAGTGAGAGAGAAGAGAGGTTCCACCCTCACCAAGTCTCTTCTCTACCACATGTGGCAAGAACATCCTAGGTCAGGGGTCAGCAACTGCAGTTCCAACCCAACCACTGCTTACTGCCTGTTTTGTATGTTATGCCAACTAATAATTTTTACACTCAAGAATGGTTGAAAAAAACCATCAATTTTAAAGAATTATATTTCTTGACATGTGAAAATTGTGAGAAATTAAAATTTTAGTGTCCATAAAATATGACTGGAACACAGTTGCCCCATTCAGGTGTTTGGTTCATGCTACAATCACAGAGTTGAGCAATTGCAAAGGAGTATGGTCTGAGATACATACTACTGGTCTCTTCCAGAGTATGTCTGCCTCCCACTGCCCCTGAGAAGTTGGAATGGGGTGGGAAAGGAAAGCAAACCATGTTGTCTCTGATGGATTTTGGACTACGGGTGATAATCTGTGGTTAACATGTTTGTGCTTGGAGTTTGGGTTTTATTTTCAACTTCAATGAGATGGTTTAATCTCAGAATTCCCAGAGATAGATTTTTGGTACCAAATATCATACAACTTTTACAATTTGCCTAATTGTTCTCCAAGAGAATTGGAGAGATTCCTTATGCCACTGGGTAATTTTTCAAGCTTTCCTGAATGTTATAACATATGCCTCCCTACAACCCAGAGGATGTACCTGACTGAGTTTACTATTTCTTTCCCTCATATTAATAGGGCCCAAGGTGACACGTTGAATCCTCCCTAAGGTCCCCACTCCTTCTTTGTCATCACAGTTCTGTATTCTGTGTTAATATGAAGAGCAGAATAGCAATCCCCCTTGTTACTTTCATTTTCCTCTAAGCAATGAAATTGTCAACAGGGAAATTCAATAAATAATCAGATGTATTGTGTTTTTTTTAAAAACAAATTTCCAACAAATATCTGAAGTACTGAAGACCTCAAAATTAGAACTCTTGCCTTTACTGTGTTCTCTCTACTTGTGGTTAAAAAAGTACAACAGAGCTTCTATCTGGCCTGAGAGTTTGTACAATACTCCCAGAATAATCCTTCCACTTCTCTTTTATCCACTCATAGTCTTTGTTTTGTTTCTCCACTAAAATTTGTTTGTTTTCACTTAATCATATGCCTTTCACACACACATACACACACACACACACACACACACACGTACACACAGTGCTAATACTCTATTTGTAAATTTCTTGAGCAAACCCTATGTGCCCATTAGTCATAATCTAGACATGCACCCTGAGCCACCAGAGTACCATCACCAAAGAGAAAAGGAAGAAGCTAGCATTTATTGAGCACCGGTTGCTTTCCAGTAAATAAGCTTACTGCCTCACCTTACCTCTAGGTTCGATGCTGTCTGCGGAGCAGGTTCTGGCCCTCTCTTCCATAGATGCAAAAACTAGCATTCATAGGAGGAGTGGTTTTATCCAGTTAAAAGGCATTGGCCCAAAATTCAAACCAAAGTCATCCTAGTTCTAAAACCATCAAAGGCATTCTAGTACATCTCTCTGCCCAAGGGTGAAATATATGAACCTGGGACACAGTCATTTTGTAAATACTTATTCTAGATTTCAAATACTTCAACAAGAGACTTGAGCTTATCATTACTCCTGGCTCTTCTTTGTGCATTTGTAACATCAAAATGCAGACCTTAAGGGTAAAGTGCCGAGTGCAGAAGTAGCTTGAGCAGTATAGTGATGCACTTCAAAAAATGTTTAAGTTATGCACTTATTTTTAGCCCCCAGTAGGTCAATAAAAATAGTTGTCACCATTTACCATTTAGATTCAATGTATTCTTTTGTATATATTTTAAAGATCTTTTACAAATAATCTTCAGAAATAAGAATAAATGAATAGTGAAAAGCAAATTTATTCAAAATTTCAGTGATTTGGATATAATAGTATGAATGATGTATGGACATAAACAAAACAAACACAATTTTTATTCTATATTTTCCTGGAATGGATAGGCAGGCAGATTGATAGATGGATGTGAATGGGCAACATCGTCTGAGTGTAATTAACTACTTATAATTGTCATGTGTAAACCTGGGACACAGTCATTTTGAAAAAATTTATTCCAGATTTCAAATATATCAACAAGGGACTTTATCTTATTATTACTTATTATTCCTGGCTCTTCTTTGTGCATTTGTATCATCAAAATACAAAATGTAAGTAATTTTGGGGAATCTTTACTCCAAACATTGTTGAAGAGACAAAGGCTATCTCTTTGGATCCATAATAGGAAATATTTTTATTTTAGATTTAGAAACAACAATTAGAATAATGAGTCCATTATTTGAATTTTCTTCTGATCATCTTCATAATTTTCATATATATATCTGATTCAGCATTTGTCCACTTACAAATCATATCAAATCATTTGGATACAAAAACATAAGAAAAGATGAAAAGGTAATCCAGACATCCTTTTAGAAACCTAGGACAGTCTAAGTTGCAAAATATTACCTGATAAAGTTCTAGCTATTAAATGAGAATGTTGCAATCCTTTTTTTCTTTTAGAATTATATTGCTCACTCATAAATTATTAAGTTTATAAATTCATCTAGAACATTGTCATCTGAAGAGGCAGGGTCTAAGATTTTGCTTATACTATACAATCAATCTGACCAACATCCTTAGAGTATAGAGTTCTGCTGTCTCTTTGCATCTGTCTTCTCATTTGTCAATAATTGTGAAGCGTATTCCTTCGTAAATTTTATTCTTCTTGCCATAATGGTGAGAAATGAAAAGATTCTGAATTTTCAATCATGTTCAATGAAAGCTAAATAGACTACAAGGAAAGTACTTCTCGTTTCCTTTTATACCTACTGACAGCTGATAGAATATTCTGAGCAACATAAAAATAAAACTAAAGGATGATAATATTGGTGGCTTACTTTACTATTGTATCTAGATATACCCTTAGTCTTTTTTGTTTTCTTATTAATTTGGTCTATTTTAACATCATTTGTAATAGTATGTAATCATGAAATAATTTCTAGGATGATGAAAAAATTGTCAAGATGTAGGAAAAATAAGATCACTAAGCTTTTATTATAGATCTTAGATTTTTTAAAGGGTTCAAGAGACCTATGCAATAATTATATGATAAAATGAGTATCTTTTTTAATAAGTAAGCATTCTCTTCATGCTCTGAAAGATTTATAGGAAAGAATTTTAAGTCATGAAATTTTAATACTTACAAATAGAACTCCTCAAAAAAGAAATACAACTAAAATTAGGTCCAATGGACCCTGAGAGTTAAGAGGTATTAAAATACATAACTGGCATATCAATCCATGATTTCATAGATGTTATTATTAAGATACTATTATTATTAAGATATTATTATTAAGCTTATAAAACATCAATTGAGTGAGACTTCCAAAATTCCTATGCAAGGGACTCAGCAGACCCCTCTGCTCAATGAGAAAGCCTTCTAACTGATGAAAATTATAAAACATAATGATTTAAAGTCTCTAGAAGTTGACCTAAAGGTATGCAGACGATCCAGAAGCATTCATTCAAGAAAATCTGTTCACTTTCAGTAAGAAGAGTAGGAGTCTGTGGTATCTGTGCCAGAATGAGCTCTTATGCCCCTGTTTCCCATCCCAGTGCTATAGAACCTGTACTCCAGGTAAAAGCAGCTGAGCATACAGGGACACCCCAGAGCCCCATCCCAGGGCCTGTGGTTTTACCACTGGTGTTTCACATCACACCTCTAGATCTACATTGTAGAAGCTCTGTTCCATGTGCAAGCAATAAGAAGAAAGAAGGAAGAAGGAAGAAGGAAGAAAAAGAGGAAAGAAAGAAAGAAAAGAAAAGAAAGAAAGAAAGAAAGAAAGAAAGAAAGAAAGAAAGAAAGAAAGAAAGAAAGAAAGAAAGAAAACGGTGCTCCTTTCTCCCTCCCCTGCAGGCCATACCCCACATGCAGCAGGCCAAGAATATGGGGTTCCAATCACCTCAGCTTCCACTCATAGGTGGAGGTGCCAGAACAGAAGGAACAGAGGGACAAACTGAGAAAGATGTAGGTTCTAATCTCCCCTCTCAGTTTCTGTTCATAGAGTGGGTGATCCATAAAAAGAGGACCAACACCAAGAAGATGAGGACCATCATCCTCTCCCCTCAGCAGCCCCCTGTAGGATAAATGTGCCACTCCAAGAGAGGCAAAATGAGATGTCTGCAGCTCCACAGCTCTGCTGAAAGACTTGACCTTACTTGGGATGGAACAAGGAGGAATTCATGCCTTTAGCTTTATCAAAATCATTGGAGAGCTCAGTGATAGGCAACTAGTTAGGGGCTAATAGTTCCATGAAACAAGTAGCAACAAACAAAATGGAAGACTAATCAGAGTTCAACAAATACAGAGAGAGAGAGAGCTAGAAAGGGTCCTTCCTGCATCACACGCATGTCGAGGTGTCCAGAGCGCTGTACTCATGCACTGTGCTGCATCCAGTCAGGAGCAAGCAGAGAGGGCACGTGAGAGCCATCAGCCCCTGGGTGACAGTGGAGCAATTCTGAAAGCATTCCCCAAGCCACACATAGATGAATCATCCATGGGGGAAGAATTATTGGTGTAAGGAGTTTAAGCAAAACTTATGACCAAAATAACTAACTAAACATTAAGCCATGATGATCCAAGGACAATTTCTAGAAAGCCAGACTTTAAAATATAAACAAAGGGGGAAGAAAACATCAGGTCTACCAGAGGGTGCTCAAGACAGGGAAGGTGACTTCTCACAGTTTGTCCCGGCAAGCCATTAAACAAGCCAACCAACAAAAACAACCCACAACAGCCACACACTCATGATGTTGGGGAAAGGGCTGATTGGAATCCAGAACTGCCACAGTGTATTATCTAGAATGTCTAGGAAAAAAAAAAAAAAGAGAGAAAGAAAACTTAGAAGGCAGAGGAAAAAGAAAGGAGCAGCAGCAGCAGTAACAACAGTATCTGCTTTCGAAGGCCCCAGATGTCAAAGTGAAGAGACAAAGACTTCAAAGCAGCTACTATAAACATATTCAGACAACTAACAGAGACTGTGTTTAAAAAGTAAACTATAATGGCCATGGCTTGCCAAATAGAGAATGTCAGTAAACAGATAAAAATAATACTAACAATGAGAAATTCCAGAACTGAAGGACTGTCCATGTAATCCTCCTGCTTTCTTCTCATTTCGTAAGAAGACATGAGATAATATAAGGCAACAATAAGAACACTGAAGTATCTTTATACCATATGTCCTATATATGAGGGACACAAGACAGTTAGTGCAAGATTGGGGACTAGAGTGGACTAAATCTTCTACATCTCACTGTATATGACTCAGACTCATCCCAAGCAGAGTCTGATAACTTAAGGTGGGTATTGCTGTCCCAGAGCAGTCACTAAAAAGTAACCAAAAAGTAGTGAAAATCAATAGAGGAATTAAACATAGAGAAAACAAATAGCCAAGTGGCAGAAGTAAATCCAACTCTACTACTAATAATAGAAAACATGAATGAACTAAGTAATCAAAATGCAAAGACTGAGGAACTAGATTTAGAACAACAAAAACCAGATCAAACCAAATACAAATATACAAATATACTGAAGAGAAAGAAGGTGGAAAATTCTCCCCCCAAATGAGAACAAGACAGGGATGCCCTCTTTCACCACTTCTATTCAACATAGTCCTTGAAACTCTAGCCAGAGCAGTTTTAGACAGACAGAAGAAATTAAAGCAATAAGAATAGGAAAAGAAGAAGTTAAACTATAATTACTTGCCAACAATGTGATCCTCTTTACTTAGGGGATCCAAAAAATTCCACCAGAAAACTTCTAGAATTAATAAATGAATTCAGCAAAGTAGCAGGATATAAAATCAATACCCATAAATCAAATGCATTTCTATACATCAATGATGAGTGTTCCAAAAGAGAAATTAGAAAAACTACCCCATTCCCAGTAGCCCCCCCCAAAAAATGAAATACTTGGGAATCAATTTAACAAAAGAGGTGAAAGACCTCTACAATGAAAACTACAGAACACTAAAGAAAGAAATTGAAGACCTTAGAAGATGGAAAGATCTCTCATGCTCTTGAATAGGCAGAATCAATATTGTCAAAATGGCTATACTACCCAAAACACTATACAGATTCAATACAATTCCAATTAAAATCCCAATATCATTCTTTATAGAAATAGAAAAAGCAATCATGAAATTCATTTGGAAAAATAAGAAACCCAGAATAGCCAAAGCAATCCTTAACAAGAAGACTGAAGGAGGAGGCATCATAATTCCAGACTTTAAATTATATTACAAAGCTATAATAACAAAACAACATGGTATTGACATCAAAATAGACATGTAGATCAATGCTGTAGAATAGAAGACACAGAGACAAACTCACATAAATACTGTTTTCTCATACTAGACAAAGGTACCAAGAACATACACTGGAGAAAAAATAGCCTCTTCAACAAATGGTGCTGGGAAAACTGGAAATCTATATGCAGCAAAATGAAACTAAACCCCTATCTCTCACCATGCACAAAACTCAACTCAAAGTGGATCAAGGACCTAGGAATTAGACCAGAGACTCTGTGCCTAATTGAGGAGAAAATAGGCCCAAATCTTTATCCCATTGGATTGGCCCCAACTTCCTTAAAAAGACGCCTAAAGCGCAAGAAATAAAAGCAAGAATCAACAAATGGGATGTATTCAAACTAAAAAGCTTCTTCTCAGGAAAAGAAACAATCAATGAGGTGAACAGAGCCTACATTCTGGGGGCAAATTTTTGCCACATGTTCTCTCTGCTTAATGGATGCTGATACATAATGTGGGTGGAGGTGAGGAGCATGGGAGAAATGGAGAAACTTTGGATGGGACAGGGGAGTGGTGGGGGAGGGGAGGGGGACTAGGAGTAGCAAAAAAGCTTGAATGAGATGGACATCACTACCCTGGGTACATGTATGAAGACACAAATGGTGTGACTCTATCTTGTTTGCAACCAGAGAGATGGAAAATTGTGCTCCATATATGTACTATGACCTGAAATGCATTCCTCTGTTTTAAAAATAAATTTAAAAAATAAAAATAAAATAAAATACACCATGTGGTAACCGTAGAGATATGGAGTAGCATACTATTATCAGACAAATAGACTCTAACAAAAAAAAAGTTATTAGAGACACGGAGGGACATTTTAAAACAATAAAAGCATCAGTTCATTTGGAATCTATAATAATTAAAAATAAACATCAGCTTAACAACAAACAAACTGACAGAATAAAAGTTTTTAAAAGTTCTAAAAGAAAAATATTAAAAGAAATAATAGAACAAATCAGTTAGGTAAAAAAATCACAGAGGTGCTAAGTAAAGTGCCAGAGTTTGATAAATCCCACATTACACTGTACTAAAACCATATTTTCAAATTTCAGGTTTGCATTGTTATATACTGACATTGCAAGCAGTAAGTACCTTCCATTAATTTTCACAGTTTAATCTTTCCTTCTTATAGAAGTCCATTCTTACCAAAGGTTTATTTTTTTTTCGAATTTCCTTCATCATTATTCCTTCATTTAAGATAGGCAACATATCAAATTAAAATAAGCAATCTAGATTTAAAAGTTGGTTGAAGTCTTAGTTTTATTATCTACTCTCTACATAACCTCTCCAGAATTAGCTAATATCCATGAGTCTAAGTGAACTTATCTTTAAAATAATAAGATAGGATGAGACAATCTGAGGTCCCGTCCATGGATGGTGCTGAGTCTCATGTTTTCTCCATGAAAATGAACTGTCTTTACCAAGCTCTTAGTGGGAAAGCCAGAAAGATCTAGATTGCTCACTAGCATCAACTTTTAGCTTCTAGAAAGACTTGTGGGAACTCAGTATCTGTATGGAATTCAGTTAAGTTACAGCATTTAATAAAGCATATTTTGCTTTTGATCATAATCAGAGGATTCTGCTTAGAAATACTTTAATTCCTCCTGTTAAGCTTCCACCATGTTCTGTGGTAAGATCTTCACTCCTAAGATCCACAGTTGCCCCATGAAAACTCAATCCAGTCTAGGGCTGGGAGCAGTTTAGTATGCAAAATTGGGTATGAACATTCATGCACTAAAGAGAAACAATTAAAAACACAATTCTAACGTTCCCAGCTGGAAATAAAACTATGCTTATATAAGATTTATTACATTCAGGAGTTCCTTAAGAAATTTCATGTGCCTGCAAACTTGGTTTCCAGTTCAAGTGAGACCTTTCTGCAATTCCATGCTTATAGATGTGAATAACTTTCTATATGAGTCTATGTCCAGGCAGCAAGAAAGTGTCACATTAAAACAGTAATTTAAAGAGACTTAGGAACTATTTAGAAATGTGTGGACTTCCATAAGAAAACCAGTAAGGGACCGTGCAGTACCTCAGGGTTAGAATCATTCAAGAGCCCCTACTAACCCAAATTTGAAAGGGCAGGAAGTGGACATGTCTACAGAACCCAAAGAGGGTAGTTGTACAGAGAGAGCTGCCTATCAGAAACTGAGGCTGTGACAGAGGGACACAGACAACCATTGATGAGCTGGAAGGAAGGGATCCTAAAAGGTGAATACCCTATCTTTACTTTCCGCTCCCCTGCCTATACTTACTATTGGCCAAACCAATTTAAAGCCAAAGAGCAAGAGCACCCAGCTAATGCACCCCATACTGCTAAGCACCCCAGAGCCCAGGACAGTTTGAAGAAGAGGGAGCAGATACAGATGGGGAAATGGGAAAACTCTGCATAGTTCCAGAGACTCCAGAGATTCCAGAGGTTATGTAGTGAAAATGTCCACGAGGTGGTTATTTCACTTCATGGGCAGGATTAGGGTAAGGCCGACGAGGTATCATCATCACTCTCAGGGTCACCCACATGTTCAGCACTTGCAGGAGCTGGAGAGACAGCATGTCTCCTCTGCCTCACTGCAGACCTGGCTTATCTTACCCAGTTACCTTGAGTTGCTTACAATAGAGTTAAGAAAGGCAATAAATTACTTTTTAATCTGTAAGCATAAACAGAACATTTTGTTAAATGATTTCAAATATCTATTTTCACTTTTTGTCCCCAAGAGCAGCAAATAATATACTAGTTATGCATGAAATATCCAGAGGCTAGTATGTACAATAGCCAGGCATTACCATTAACCTTGGATTTTGATTATTTTGTGGATTGACGTCATTGATTCCAACTGCACCTTTTTTTTTTCACTTCTTAACATTTCTGAGGTCAAGATGTATCTTACAATCAACGTTGTCCCAAATGGATAGCAGTATTTTTTTTCCTTAGAGGCACATAAAGTAATAGGATGCTTTATAGTTGATGTCATCTGAAGTTGAGCAAAATTCAGTATAAGTACTTTGTAGATGTTTTTCGGTTAAAACATTTTTCATGTCTCCCCTGGTATCTCACATGTAGTAATGGGCTTGATATTATCTTCAAACCCATATTTCATGAATGAATGAGTGAAGGGAGGAAGGCATGAAAGAATCCACCTGTTCTTGATGATATTTGCTTTTAGTGTGGATAGAAGGGTGTCAGGAAAAGTATCAGTTCATTTACACTGGTTATTTGAGCTGTCATCATGATCCCCTGCAATTATAGGCTAGAAAAGCAGAAACAACGCGGTAGCCATGAGCATCCACTTAAGTCTCATTATTTCATTTCCTGCCAAATTGATGCTAATTCTGTTCCCATGCTGTGCCCTTTCTGTGGTCTTCATGATAATTTGAGAACCTGTTTTACAGCAGATTTTTACCCGCTCCTTCCCTCTTTTCCTTTCTCATCTGCTCTAAAACAACTTGTTCTTAACAACATTTTCATCGATTCTTGATTCACTTTCCTGATTTTAAACCATTGATTCTAAAATCAAAGTGCATTTTTGCAATGCAAAGCTAGCATTAACTGTGAAGTCTTTAACTTTTTAAAGTTTAAACATTTTATTTCCTTTTAGTACAATCATGCATGTAAGCCTGCACTTTGGCCCAAGCTGATTTGGCCAGAGAAAAACATTATTTTTCTAGTGATTTACTTTAATCCCTCTCAGCAAGAAACTCAAATTATTTTCTTCTCTTTTGATGAGTCATGCAGTAGCGGCTTCCTAGCTTACCATTATCTCTTCCTGTCAATTTCCTTTTTATAATTAAGATATTTATTCATGTTTAGCAAAAATAAAAATGATGCATTATTAAGACTAATTCTGACTTAACTCTTCCTGGATAAGAAAAGAAGCATTTTCACTTAAAAAGTAAATATATATGCATTATATATTAAATATGTGTGTATCACAAATCTTAGTAGTAATTATTAATGACATCATCTGGTACTACTAAATTTTAACCACCCCAAAGGAAAATAAAATTTCAATTGTTAGTTTGCTGAGATTATGGATCGCAATCTACCTCCAATTGTGGACTTAAATAATGGTTTCTGCAGCCATTATTTATCCCAAAGCTGTTTTAATTTCAATTTTCGTGATTTATTACTGTTGGTAAAGCAATCTTCTTCAGCTTTTCTTTACGTTTTCTGTCCACGTGGGTAATAATGCTGCACCGTCCATGGGATGCTGTGATGGATAGCCAAAAGCAACAGAATTACTGGCACAAAATTATTATAGAACCCAGTTGCAAGTGCTTTTTAATGACTGACTTCAAGAAATGGGTTATCAATCTTTCTTTTTTGTTGTTGTTTTTAATTACTAAAATACATAATGTTACAATAACTTCAGATCTCCCTCCCCAATTCCATGTTTTATATAACACATGAACATTACCGAAAGCAGACTCCATATATTAGCTATTACTATTACGATATTGTCTTTAGCTGTCTTTCCACCCTCTGTCTCCCTCATTTGCATATCCAGTCCTGCCTTCTCTCAATACCTTTGGTGACCTTGGGCTTTTATTCTCACTGCTTGCTGCCCTCAGAATAAGTCTGATTGAGTCACTTGTACTTTGCACGAAACAAGCCTGAATGTTACCTTTCCCACGTCCTGGCCTTTTACCTCTAATTTTCAATAGGGAATGGAGAGCTTTATCCCATTCTAAGTTCTGACATTAGCAATTCGAGAAGGTTACAATTTGGGGAGGTCACCTTCTCAATGCAACTTGTAGACAACCTGCCTGACTAATGGGTAAAGCCAAGTTGGGATGAAGTGGTCAGAATCAACCACTGGAATTTCGCCTTTCGCATGAGTTGTGTTATGGGTAAACATCCATCAATTTTGAAAGTGCTGCTGTTCACCTCTAAGGATTATTTCCAGGACGTCATTCCACAAAAATAGCTCCTCTTCATCATTTGCTTTACCTGGACCAACTTTTCTCCTGGATTATTTCATAGAATTTTAGTGTTCTCTAAATATATCTTCATGTATGTCCCTCTTTTTGTCAAAATCTATACATATATATATAACATATATATATACACACACACACACACACATATATATATATATATATATATATTCAAATCCATTCCTATGTATACATTCTTTCTTTTGGGTAGCAAGTATTGCATTCAGGGGTGCTTTACTACTGAGCTACATCTCTAGCCCTTTTTATTCTTCATTTTGAGACAGGGTCTCTATAAGTTGCCCAAGCTGGCCTCAAACTTGCCATCCTCCTGCCTTAGTCTCTTGAATTGCTAAGATTACAGGCATATACTCACTCCAGGACCACACTGGTCCAAGCTTGGTCCTAATGGAGAGTAGGCCATGTTTCCACCTGGTGTTCGCTGTAGCCGGGGATGGCTTGGAGTGAGAGAAGGACACGTGCTTCCAAAATTGTCATATAATCCTACTTGTTTGACTGTGAGGTAACCACAGTGGCTTTTAGGTTGCAGGGTTTCCACTCTCAGCTCAGCTCCCTGACAGTCTGGGATTTATTTTTCAACCACTTTTGGTTTCATACCAACATATAAAGCATCTTCCTATGACTACTTGGTATTCAGTAAAAAAATATCTCCATTCCCACACAACATGTTCAATCTGACATTGAGGAGATACCCTGCTGGGCAACACGCAAGAATTTAAACAAGCTGATCCACTTGAAAGCATGGTTTTTCTGAGGATGTGCATTTGGCTCTGATAAATCCCTAATTGCCCAGGCAGGGCACCCAGAGCGTATCCTCAGGGAAGGCAGGCCAGATGCCTTGATAAGCTATCACATCTGTCTTCCCACCAAAGGGTGTCAGTGTGTACTTGTGGCTTAGGTCAAAAGAAATTAGTCTGCGTATTCATCCTCAAAACAGTTTCTAATTGATCTCATCTGTAGTCTGAAATGAGCTTACATCTTGGCAGAATTAAGGTCTCCCAACTTAAGGGAAGTTTTGCCAAATGTACAGCACAGGATGTGGCGCTGCATTATTTGTGTCCATGACGTGTACATGTTTCTTGATGTTTATTTTTCAAAGAACATAATGTTTTCAGCATACTTACACATTTCCAAATGTACTCCTAGATTGTCAGACGTGTGTAAACACTGGCCACATGGCTCATCTGTGCAGCCAGAACACACACCTGCTCTTCTTTCCCACTCCCCAAACCCCTTTGTCAAGAAGGCTCCATTGGAGTCAGAAGTCACAAAGAAAATCTATTGTAAGACCAGCGGAAGAAGGGTGAAACACAATTGGCATTGGAAGTATCTACAGTTAAATCTCTCTTCAGAAGATCGAAGTTGTAAAGATTACAACATCAACCACCACCCTGAGAACTGCAGCTACCACTTCCCAGCACTTTCTGAGTTGCCAGCCCCTAAGATGGACCCCATACATGCATTATCCATAACAGCTCCAGGAGATGGCTACTCCATTTAGTAGAAAAAGAAACTGAGGACTAGCCTCTCACCCCTAGTCACACAGTAGGTGGTGACTATAGGGGCAAGGGTCTAACTCCTGAAGGCTGTGTGTCTCTTGTGAACTGTTAGGCAGAGTTTTCAGTAAGCTTTGCCAGCAAAGAGGATAAGAGAGACCAGACCCTTCTCAGTCTAATCAGCCTGATGGTGTTCAATTGGCATCTGCTGCAGCTCTGTCATCTCTAGGAGAAAGTCAATGCCTGTGGGCAGCCTGAGAACACCCAGACAGGAACGCTACACAAACCCTCATCTGGCCATTTTCAATGTGATCATAAGACAAGTCCCAAGGCTGGGAAAGCATAACCAGAGGACCATTCTGCTTTCAGAAGCATCCCAGCCTTGTATTATTCTCTCCCATGGGGGACTCACAATTGTACTACGTACTTCATGTCCCCAAATTGTGGAACTTCCCTTTCTGCTTTCACTTTATTGGCAGATCTCGTCATATCACTCTCCACATTCAGAATCAGAGTCACCACCCAGTATACCCTTGGGCTTTAACACCAGTCTTTGAGTGGAAATGTAATATCATCTACCCAGTCCCTGACCACAGGACCAGTATCACAACCTCTCTAATATGGTTCAACATCCTTTTCTTGAAAGCACCACCACAGAACCAGCGGGGTGGGTTGCTCCTCTTCTTGGTACTAAGCCCACATTGACCACAGTTGAGTAACTTCAGTATAGTCCTGTCCTAGGTAGGGGCCTGTCAATCCAAACCCAAAGCTTTCAATACCACTCACCACAGCTCTCATCCGGAAAACGGTCACATGTTGATCTAGTCCCCTGCACCTCCTTCCTGCCAGTTTCTCTGGAGTCCTTGTGAAGTGAGATGTCCCACTGTCTTCAAATACTGAGCCCACCACCCCTGTCTCCAGCTTCCGTGAATGATCCCAGTCCTCCAACTTTGGCTCTAAAGAACCTAGCACTCCTCTTTCATTCCTGTACATTGCCTTTGGGTCTGAACCCCCTCTTCAGATAAGCAAAAACCATTAATGGGGAGGGCCTGTTTTTCCTGCCTTGATAACTGTGGAGAGCCGCTATCGCTTCATTCACTATAAGAATATTCAGACCCTAGGGACCCTGAGCTTCGGTTTCATCTTCTGAATAGGATTTCCCTTCTGGAAAATTCTTACACATGTTTCTCTTCCTTTAATATGAGGGAAAACCACTCAGGTGTCCTAAGTGGAAACTCAAGAGCATCTCAATACTCTCTCTCTCTCACAGTTGGGCATGTACCCTGCCACCATCCCATGAGGTACACAGCTCTGAAGTCTATCTCCTCTGCTCCACCACCACTATGTTAGTTTAGACCCTAATCAATTGTTAGTTGAACCATTGAAGTAGTCTACTAAATGACCCCCATGCCTCCATATATTAATATCATTATATATGCCTCCAGTGGGCTTTCCAATACAGAAAAGCAGACCAAATTGCTTTCCTAAGCATAGTACTCAAGATCCTTCACAATTTGGTCTCAAGTTTCATTATGCCATGTACCTCAGTATGCACTGCCCTTGCCGCCACACAGAGCTATCCATCATGTTCCAACCTTTGTTCTTTTAAACTTCTGTGGCTTCGCCCCTGCTGTGCCTGAAGTGCCCTCTCCCAACCTCCTTTACTCTTACCATGAAACTCATTCTCACTTCTCAATATCAGCTCCTCTGTAAAAGCTCCTACCCCTCCACAGCCCACTTTCATTGGGCTCTTTGTTGGCATTTTCAGTAATCTATGTACAATACACTCATCATGCCATACCAAAGTTCTTTGTCTCCAATGTCTGCCTTCCCCATAAGATCCTGGGTCATTGATGGCAGGACTCCTATCATTGGCTTCTATGTCTTAGCATCTATTAGTTATAGAAAATCTTATCTTGGCTTTCACCTATCTTGTATTTATCACTCAATTTAGAATACATCAGTTTCTCCTTAATAATAAAAACACTAATAACCATAAGAACATCAACTAATATTTCATAACTGCTTCCAAGATGGCAGCCAATATTTTATACACTTTATACAAATTAACTTACTTCATACTTAAAATAACCCATAAAGTACATTCATATTTATCCCCATTTGCAGTTGAGAAAACTGAGATTTAGAGAGGTGAAGTGACTTATTTCAAAGGTAAAAACATAGTCAGTGATAGAAGGAAGATTTGAACCCATGTGGCCTGGCTCCAGGGTCCAAAGTCTTCACATTGTGCCTCACTAAATCAACAAATGAATTCTTCAAGATGAGTTCTTACAATCCCTTTAGTTCATGTTCCTCTTTTCTCAAAATGAATTTAAAATATTTGAATTATTAATGAAATTAGATTAACTTGGGTCATATACAAGCTCCAGTAAATTTATTAAAAGGCTTCAAGGAGAAGGCAAGATACAGTGCCAGATTTTGACTGCCATGTGATATACTCTAAGCCACAGGATAGTCCCCAAACCTCAGCAAGTGTTTTTCAGACTCCTCCATTGTCGAGCTGTATTTATGTGCCCAATATCCAGTCACTCTTCCTTTACTGAAAATGTCATTTTTTACACTTTGCCATCAAATACAGTTCTTAGAGGAAATGATTTCTCCTCCCCCACTACCCAGCCCTTGTCAGCAGGGGGCTCAAAAGAATCCAAACCGCCCCTAAGACTATTGGAATTCACACAATGAAACTAAGCCCTAGTAATATTTCACTGCTTTTCCGGAGGTGCTAAGTGATAAGAATCAGAATAGATGCTGTGGGCTTTAATGGGAAAAGTGAACCTTTTGTGTTACTTACTTTGCTTTCCTTCCAAGAAAAACCCAACTCCAGAGCATTCTTTATGGTCATGGTTGGGCATGAGAGCATCCTGAGATTTTAATATGTCTAATGAAATTCACCAAAGAATGGAAGTACAATAGGAAGGGAGGTGCATTACTGTGTACGAGAGATGTGTTTTACTTCGAAAATGGATCTGTGCTCACTGTAAATGAGGCACACAGAGTGAGATGTTTGCAGGCACAGCTGGGAACACCACAGAGCGGACTTTCATTTCCATTAGAATACCACAGAGGTGGCACTGCACTTGCTTAAAATTAAAAGGTGCATCAAGAATGCAAAACAGTTTCATTTTGCTGCAAATGCATTTCCAGTTTTCCCAGCACCATTTGTTGAAAAGGCTATCTTTGCTCCAATGAATATTTTTGGCTCCTTTGTCTAGTATGAGATAGTTGTATTTATGTGCATTACTCTCTGTGTCTTCTATTCTA
>CM053409.1:11566748-11619695 GCA_028644305.1 Xerus rutilus
CCCTGGCACATCTATGAAGACTCTAATGTTGTGACTTTATTTGGTTTGCAATCAGAGAAATGGAAAAACAGAGATCTGGTTATGTACTATGACTTGAAATGCATTTAAATAAAAAAATAAATAAATAAATTAATTAATTAATTAATTAATTTTTAAAAAAAAGAATGCAAAACAGCATATCAAATTTTAACGAGGCTTTTTAGTTGCTTTATAATCCTTTACTAGCTTTTGTTTTGTTTTTGTTTTTCCTGGGGAGGCGGATTACCAGAGATTGAACCCAAAGGTCCTTAACCATTGAGCCACACCCCCAGCCCTTTTTTGTATTTTATTTAGAGACAAGGTCTCTCTGAGTTGCTTAGGGCCTCGCTAAGTTGCTGAGGCTGATCTTGAGTTCACAATCCTCCTGCCTCAGCCTCTTGAGCCATTGGGATTACAACAGGCATGCGCCACCACACCCAGCTAGGAGCACCTATTCTTGATGATATATTCCTTCCTTTTCCTTCTTCACATTTCCTTTTCACCTTCCATCTCTCTGCCTTCTTCCTGCTCAGCTCCATCCTCTTCTTTCCTTCTTTTTGACCTTTAGATATCTTCCTTTTTGCCCTTCTCATCCCATTAACCTATTAATAAGCTATAAATAAGTCCCAATCTGGAAAGCTTGGCCCTTTTCTTGATAGGCATGTTTTACTATGAGAGCAGAAATTCCCACTGCACTCCCTATGGCTCACCTGTGGCTGTTGCTATAAACACAAGAGTCCCTCGGTGCAGAACCCAGGACAGGGAGGGTTTATCTCAGAAGTTAACAAGCAGTGAGCTTGGCGAGACTGAGCTCTGGCACCACTGACAATAAAAAAATTAATAATGCTAACAATTGCTGCTAGCATTTCTTAAGAGTTTTCTACATACTGGGTCCTAAGAGAAACACTTCCAAAATATTTTCTCACTTAATCCTTCACACTATCCTATGAAGTAGGTTCCCTTGTTCCCTTTGTACTGGGGAGCAAACCAAGACCAAGGCACAGTAAGTGGTCCAAGTCACTCAGCAAGTAAGAGACGGAGCCACAGTTCTCAACCCAGGCAGTCTCTCCAGATCACAGGGGGATCTCACTGACCCTCGTCAATCACAGGGTGGCCCTGAGGCCTCAGATTCCAGCTAGGGCTGGCATAGAATGCGGAGTACTGGTCTGCCCTGCATGGCTGCATGTAACCAGATAGGTGAACAAAGGTTAGACCAGGTCACCACAGAGCCCTGTGATCACAGGCACACACAGGAGCAGAGAACTGGAGCAAGGCAGCCACTTTGAGCCAAGTGCCTAAAAATTTTGAGTGACTGGGGAATCTGAGACCTAGAAAGGGAGTCAAAGTGATGATCAGAAGGGGAGGAGCAGTGCTTAGAAGTTCCAGAAAGGAAGTGGGACATCACAGATGCCCAAACCACCAGCCTGGAGTGTGGAGGGAAGGAGTTCAGCACTGAGAGAGGCACTGGCAGATCCAGAGCTCAGGGACAGTATTGAGTACTATGCTCAGAAACAAGGACAAGTTCAGTTACCAGGCCTTGGACAGATGGGCAGAAGTTTGCTTGACAGTGAGGGAGAAGGGCCTGGGACATCACTGAGCAGGGCAGACTTAATCCCATACACTTGTGACCTCAGCTGGCGAGGTGCCCCATATACATATGGCCTTCCTTCTAATAATCTCTCAAAAAACTCATAGTATGTAGCTGATATTTTAGGCACAAAAGTGAGTGGATGCAAGGTTAGCCCTGAACTAGGTCTCTTTCACACTCTGACTGGCTTGCTTGAACCACTGAGTAGAGATAGAGATGCTACCAGCATGTTTGCATAACCCCAGGGGATGCCAAGTGAATGTGCCAGACATGTCAATGTCAGTCATTATATATCACAACCAAGAAAAGGCAGAAAATTGCCCTTAGAGACAACTTGGATGTACAGGTGTGTGGCAAAGAACACTGTGTGTTTTATAAGCTCTTCTATAATGTTTGAATTTTATTCTTTTATGTTATGTGTATGTGTACCTGGAAAAAAAAATGTATTAAATTCAACTGTCAGGTTATTTGTCCCATACTCAATTAAAAGGAGGTGGTAAGGGGTAGGGGTGACATAGGGACCATATACTGACATATTGTTGCAGCTAGAAAAACCACGGCAATCTAACTGGCAGATATAAGAATTTAAAAAAGAAAAATAATAGTAGCCAGGGATCATTTAATGCAGTCATAAAGAGGTTCCAACACCTCTCAGAAATCATTACCATGCAGCGCATGTTAGACTTTATGGGACCAATGGTCATGCTGAGACCTCCGGTTAAGATGAGAGCACCCCACCGCACTGTGTTTAAGGAGGCAGGGAGCCAAGCCCTATATTTTAGCAAGATTTTTATTAAAAGTAGCCAAAACCTCAAGTGGAAGAAGGCACGGCTCTTATGTGCCTTTCCTTCACAGCATTTTCACTACAATAATTTTTTATATAACATGCTCATTAAAACTCCCAAAATGCAGGCATGTGAGGGCTGGGAGAGTGTCTGTTTTGCTCACCCTGGCTGCCCACGGAGGCAATTGATTTTCACAGAGCTTCTCCTTCCTCAGACCACTTGAGATGTACGTCCACTCTATGCTCAGCAAAGAGGAGCTGCAGAACTGGCCCGGGCGCAGGCCCTAGGCTGCCAGGAAGAGGGCTGAGAGAGGACGCAAGGCCTTGTTCCCAGCCAGGCCTCTGGGATGCTTCACACACGGGAAGCCCAAGAACTTAATCCGCCACCACCATGCCTCGGTGCTATCTGGCTGCTGGAGTAATTGGAACTGGAAATGCTGGCTCTGACGGCCACCGAGGAGGAAAGCTTACATTTTAGTGGGAAACTTGGGTACTGCCTCAGACTTTAATTGCTGGGTTTCTTATGAAATTTGATTTCTGTTCTCTCCAGTTTTCCAGACAGATAACTAGACAAAGTCCCTAAACAGGTGCAACAGTAGGAGCTTCAGGACCCTCAGTTTGATTCACAGCCTACCTGGGTACCAGGTAGCCCTTAGCAGGGGCAGATCTGGCCTATTTCAGTAATAGAGCTGCACAGGCCTCTCCCAGTATCTGCCAGAGAGCTCAGACCCCCCAAATAGGCCTGAGAGCTTCTCAGTCCCATGAGAGAGGGTGGCCTGCAGCCTCCACACATAAGCCCCACTGTTGGACTGAGACCACTCAGACCCTATGGCCACTGCCTGGACTAGACTCCCCTGGGGAGGCCTGACCTCATGCCCTTCCACTTCTCCCTCCCCCTCCCACTCTCCTGGCCCTCTCTCACCTCCTTCCTTCCTCTCTCTTTCCCCCTCCTCCCTGACAGCCACTCCCTTTTTTCTCCCTATCCCTTCCAGTTCCAGTTCCCCCTTCTTAAATGAATTAGTTGAAACCACCTTTTTGAAAGGGCGAGGTTGACAGGGAGGGGGAGACTGCTCCTCAAGTTCACACATGGGCCTGGGTGGCGGCTTTTAACCTTGCCTTCACCTCTCCACCCAGACAGCAGACCCAGGTGCTCGCAGATCTGCTTGAGGGACAGTGGTTAAAGGAAAGACTCAAGTTCTAGCCAAGTGCCTTTAGAGGAAGAGCTCTGTGGGAGCCTCGGCCTGGGGCTCCCCAACTCAGGCCTTCCGCCCACCCAGAGACACATTCTCTGGGGGAGAGGAAGTTCAAGCTTTGGGGGCCCTCACTTGCTCTAGTCTTTTGAGAGCCCTGGGAAGAGCCCCAGCACTTTGTTCCCAGGGTCCTGTGTTGTTTTAAGATTTGCAAAAGGAATATATTTTAAACACAGTAGAGTTCAGCTGCTGTTTCTTTCCACTATGGCTCCCCCCCATCCTTCTCCTCTGTTTAGAGGGCTGCGGGCCCTTAGGGGTTCCAACTCAGGGAAGGTTGAACTGGGAAAGCACTTCCTTTGGATTGAAGGGTACACATTTGTATGGGTCTTCTGTAAGTCACTGCTGGCCATCCCAGGGTAGGAAAGGTTGATAGAAATAATGCACAAAAACCAAATTAAATATGAATGTGTCTTTTGGCACCTGGCATCAGAAGTCTGTGGATAGTGGAGGAAAAACAAGGTTTGAAATGCACTGAGCCAGAAGACGCGGTGGAAAATTCTTCCAGTCATGAGATGCGTAAAATTCAGTTCTCATTGACGCCCTGTCAAAATGGAAATTCAGAAATGCACTCAATAAGGAAGCATGTAGAGGGATAAGTATGTTATACGTTATTTATGGAAAATGCACAAAATGGAATTTATCAGAAATCTTGCATTTTTAGGACATTATCCTAACAGTGCTGCACGCAGCAAGCATGCCTGAGGGTGAGGAAGCTATCAATAATTTTGATCCATATTGCAAGAGGAAGGGCTACCTTATCTTTCTATTCCCCCTAACATAAACTCATTATCATGTGAAGAGAGCATCAAAGTATAGAAGCAAATATTACAGGGGAAAAATTGTTTTACAGATGCATTAGACCATTCATTAAAACATTATATGTTTTATTCTCAATTTTGAGATGCGTATTTCATTTACCAGCTTTTTTTTTTAAGTATAATTTTTTAGTAATTTATTTTCTCATTCTAAAGAGTCACTTTCATTTCTGATTTGATGTTTATTTTTGAATTCCTTTCTTTGAAGAAAGCCCCCCAACCAAGTTGTATAAGCCTCAGCCCCCACAACCTAGATCTTCCCCATGGAAAGTTTCATTGAACATCTGGACAAAGATTTGATTTTCTGTCTTGAGAACCCTGTTCTAGACTAGGCACCTACAGTCCCAGGAGAGTTTGCTCAGTGGGTTCTATGGTGGCACCAGGTCACCTCCCCTCCTGGATCCCTGTTTCAGGGCTATGGAGATGAGTTTTTTTCCAATGACTGCCATCCCAGGCTCTCAGGGTCCCTGCTCTTGTTGGGAAGGACAGGAGCAAGAAATTGCCATTGATGCTCAGTCTCTCCAGCTGTGCTGAGGCCCAGCTGTGCATGTTCTGATTTGGCATCAATCTATTTGAGGGTCTTCTGATTGAGGGAATGTGGGATGATTTTCTGTTAAGTCTTCTTTGATTTGCATCATGTTTGGGTCAGATGATCTTATACACAAGGTGATCTCATGCCTTCTATAGCAGGGCATTTACCAGTTTTCTGCTTTCTTTAACAGAGTTGGTGTGGACCTGGATGAAAATCTGAAGGAGGAGCCCTCCTCATACCAGGCAAGTCAAACAAGCCAAAGTATAGAATTTAGAAATATGAGATGTTGAGGTGTTCTGTTTTGTGGGCTGTTCCAAGTTTGTCCAGCATGGAACCTAGGGGCTTATTCTAAACAGGGCTGCCTCTGCTGGCAAACCAAATCAGAGGAAAACAGAATACACAGGAATTCAGGGTGTTGGCCATTTTTAGCATAGGAAGACTCAAACCTAGCATGAACTTAAAACCTCTCTGAGCTAGCAGGAAGCCTGAAAACTACAGTGTAGGAGCCAGACCACAGCCCTCAAAATGAGGCACCCCATGATTCAAATCCCTGCCCAGAAACTTGCTAACTTAGTTATCTCAGTGAATTTATTCGAAGCCTGTCTGGTTGGTGCATGTTGAGCACACAACAAATGGACCTGTTTCTCCCACGTGGATTCTCGTTAATCAGGTGTAAGTGTACAGAAATATTGAAACAGGCAAGAGACTGCAAAACTATCTAGGTGATTCATTCCTGACTTAACTGAGCAATGATTATCCACAGAGACCTAAACATCCTTTCAGAAAATTGTTCAAAACAATGTGCTATTCTCTGGAGTAGAGAAAAGTTATTCTCCAGACTCTGGATTTGAACCTGATAATGGCAAAGTACATTACCTGGGTGCTTAAAACAGATGAACAAATGTGTGGAAATGTTACACTTTTTGCTGCAATTGGATGAAGGCGGATGTTGTTGGGATAATGTTGTCAATAAGTGACGTTGCTAATGACATTATGATCATATTTGGATTTGAGGACAAGCCACCTCGCTTTGTTTGCACAGGGTTTTCCCCAGAATACAGCTAATGAGGCACAGCTCTTTGGTGTTCATGGGCGGGAAGCTGCTTTCCTGGTTCATGCAGGTAGAAAGAAGGAAGGAGCCTGTGCTGTACAGAAAGGCTGAGAAAATAAGTTGCCTTGAACTTGACTCGCAAGTGCTAGGACTTGGTTGTCATGTGTGCTGCAAGGCCAGGCTGTGCTGTTTTCAGATCTCATTGCCCAGGATACACACCTAACTTCAGGGTTGAGCCCAGAAGGCATGCCCAAAGCACTGGGATTAGGGCCAGCTTGGTGACCTCAGGAAGAAGATCAAAGCCCATCTCTAGGGCCGGCAGGCTATAATCAGTAAGTAAGGTCTGGTGGTGGCTGAATTTTGAAAAGCATTTAATCTTGTATAGGTCACATAATCTATTCTCCTACCTTCAAGCAAAAACTTTTATCTAAATCTTGTTCTTCTCATACACCTTTTGCTTTAAAAAGATAAGAAAATTCATCAAAGCAAATTCTTTGTCTTCCTCTAAGTGCCTCATACTTTGCAATCACATATAATTATTGGTAAAATTTCCTGCTAGCCTAACACCTTCCTTTTGCAATTTGAATGTATTTTATTTTAGCTCATTCATGTGACACTTTAAAAACAAAGTTCACCATTGTTAATTCAGTAATAACTCTTCTCTGAAGATATTAGAGCATTGAAAGGTATTCTTTTATTGTTCTTGTTAGAGTAATAGGACAATACAATATAGAACAGTGAACACTACGTGTTATTTGTGTCTTGGGCAAGTTTTTTACAGTTTGAGTCTCGGATTCACTGTCTGCACAATGTGATGATAACAATGTCCATCTCTCCAGACTACTATAACAATCAGAAGAAATTATGTTTATGAAAACTACTCAATTTAATTAAGCTAAATCCATTTCATTTCATAAAAAGATTTGAGGCAACTTATAACCCTACATATAACTAAATAATAGTAACATATTTTTAAAGAATTTTCGATTTCAGTAAAAAATAATAATAATGAAGGGACCCAAGCCCAGAGGGGGTGAGGAGGATCAGGAATAAGCATGATCCTGCCATCATGGATCTGTAAGTGAGCTTTCCAAAGCCAAAGAGGGCAGAAAGGAAATTATCAGAAACATACTAAATTCTCATCATTAGAGGGAAAAAATCATACCGCCTCTTCCAGTGGTCCGAAACTTCACAGGTCATTATATTTAGACATTCCTCACTTGGAGCCTCTTACAAAGGACACAGTGAACTGTCTAAGTGTGAAGTGACTGATATTATAATTTACCAGGTTCCTACTAACCTGCTGCGGCTTACGAACAACTTTGCTTTTAAGAACCAGCCTCTACATATCTGTATTCACCACTCTGTGTCACTGCCAAGGTCATTAGGTTTCATAAAGAGATTTTGTCCACATGTTGGGGTAACTGGTCAGTGTCAAGTACAGAAAAAGGTGGGCTCATACCCAAAGTAACAAGCAACTGTGTTCATGCAGCTGTTACTCAGCCTGGGCATTCCTGTTACTGAGCCTGGGCATTACTGAGCCTGGATATTCCTCAAAAGACTAGGAATGGAACCACCATATGACCCAGCTGTCCCTATTGTATTTATATATATAAAATATATATGTAGCTAGATCATATGTGTGTGTGTGTATGTATGTGTGTGCATTCCACACAGTCTATGTGTATATGTATATATACATATATATTATATATATTTATATGTGTATGTATGTATATATATAGTTTGCTCATATATATATATGTATATATATATATATGTATAGTTTGCTCCATTTCAATCCCTAATACTTCCACTTTTCTCTCCCCATGACCCCCTTCCTCTATTCTATTGCTTTTTTTCCTATTTATTTATTGTTTTAATTGGTGCATTCTAGATACATATAAAAGTGGAATTCACTGTGATATATTCATACATGCATGTAGCATAATTTGGCCAATTTCATTCCACAGTTCCCTCTCCCACCTCACCTCCTTCCCCTCGATTCCTTTCTTCTACTCCATTCTTTTTCTTTCTATTTTCATAGAATCCTCTTTTTTTTACTTCCTTATTTCTCTCTAGCTTCCACATATGAGAGAGAACATTTGACCCTTGACTTTTTGAGTCAGCAATCTCACTGAGCATGGTGTTCTCCAGTTCCACCCATTTACCAGAAAATAACATACACAATTTTATTCTAATTTATGGCTGAGTAAAAACTCCATTGTGTGTATATACCACATTTTCTTTATCCATTCATCTATTGACAGGCACCTGGGCTGGTTTCATAACTTAGCTGAATTGTGTTTCTGTAAATTGTGTTTCTGTATGAATGCATCACCATAGCCTGCTGATTTCAGTTCTTTTGGATAAATAACAAGGAGTGGGATAGCTGGGTTATATGGTTGTTCCATTACTAGTCTTTTGAGGAATATCCATACTGTTTTCCAAAGCAATTGTACTAATTTACAGCCTACCAACCATGCGTGAGTGCACCTTTTTCCAACATCCTCTCTGAGGACTGGTTTTATTTTTCCAAATTGTCTCTCCAGACCCCATCTGCCCTCATTTGCCTGTCAATTACTTACTTATTATCAGCACCCATGGTTCTATTGGACCCCAGAATATAACCCTAATTCTTAGGAAGACTACGTGTTTCCACTTGATTTGCATTTATTAAACTAGGTTTGCATTAACCAGGAGGATAATCTTTGCACTTATCAACCTTAAAAAAATAAATAAAATAAAAGATCCTATTCTTTTTGTTGTTGTTGTTCTTTTAGTTATACATGACGATAGAATGTATTTTGACATGTCCTACATACAATACTATTTTTTTAATATTTATTTTTTGGTTGTAGGTGGACCAAATATCTTTATTTTATTTTTATGTGGTGCTGAGGATCGAACCCAGTGCCTCATGTGTGCTAGGCAAGCACGCTACCACTGAGCCATAACCCCAGCCCACAATATCCTATTCTTAACTAACCAAATGCTAAACACTGCACAAGTAGTTATGACCATTACTGACTGTATGTGCTCAAGATCAAGAATAAACATTCATAATTACATGTGCCTATTCTTACTCTGCTTGTGAGTAATAAAATAAATAACCTTCAGGATTGGAATTTGTATTACTTTTAACACAGTTCTAAGTACCTTTCATGTATTGTTTCATTTGGTTTCCATGATAACCCTGAGTGAGTGCCATTATTATCCTCCTCTTACAAATAAGGAGATTGTGCACCATGAATAACCTGACCAAGGGCACACAGAAGGCAGAGGTGAAGTCTGAGCAGACAGGTTGGCTCCAGAACTTCCATTCTTAGCAAGTGTGTATCATTCATTCATGCCCCTGATTACTGACACCATTCATGTCAGGTCCTAATGCAGGTGTGAACAGGATTTGGCAGTTATAATTTCAAACTCTTCTCCCTCTCAGAGCTTCTACTCTAATGAGGGATACTGGTAAGAAAGGTAAACAGCTATGTAGTTTAGGTTCAGAGAAGGACAACACAGAGCAGTCAAGAGATGGAGAATGGAGGGGAGGCTGTTGGCTAGGCAGGGTGGGCCTCTCTGAGGAGGTGGCATTTGATCAGAGAGCTGAATGACATGCAGAAGCAAACCATGTTAGATCTGGGGGACCAGACAGAGGCCCTGGAGTCACAGTGGGTCTGGTGTGCCCAAGAGCAGCAAGAAGGCCAGTGTGGCTGGAGCTGAGTAAGCACAGCGGGAGCAGATGGAGATGAGGCTGGAGAGATGGACAGGAGCCAGCTCCTGGGTCAAGATGGTGAATCCGATTTTATTCTACATGTGGTGGGCATCCTGGGCAATTTAGAGCTTGAAAGTAATAATCCTTTATACAATTTTTTTCTCCCCACTTCTCTGTCCACTGTTACAATAAAGCTAACTTTTGTCGTTTCTAACATAATTCTATGTTTTAGCACAGTGCTTGTTTCTGTATGATTTTTCCTCATGTTCATTTCCAATTTTCTTTTGCTTCCCATAATCCCTTCATTGAAATTCTGGTTTCGGTTGTCCTCCATGCATGTGCGTAACCCTGGTGGATCAGTTCTGGTCACTGCTATTCAAGGAAGTCAGAGCAGAGCTCAGAAAGGTCCAGAGAAAGGAAACCATAAGAACTGAGTGAAGGGAACTTCTGCCAGAGGGACAGGGATTAAAGGACCAGGATTTCTCCATCAAGAAGACAAGTGCTCAAAAGGGACACAACAAAGTGTCTGTCAAAATGTGAAGGATGTGAATAAGGCAAGCAAAAGTTGATTGGCCACCTCCCAGAGAACCTTCACCTGGAATACCTCTGAGGCTTTCCAGAGTTGCAAGGGCTAGAAATACAAGCAGGTTCAGGAGGAGAAGAGATTCATTATCAGAAGGTGGGGTCAACTGGACCATCAAGTAAGATTTCCTTTTTCATTCTCAATATTGTCAAAAAATCCTAATAAATTTATAGAGAATAATTAATCTCACTTACCCATGCCGTACATTGAACAATTATCAACATATTTTCATATGAAGCATTTCTCCTACCACATTGGAGTTGGTCTCAGGATATAAATTCTACACTACATCCTCACCAATATTTCGAAAATAGAAAACAAGGCTTGGAAATGGATATGACCCAGATGATAGTTTTTAATGTTCTATTGAAATTAGTGGTATTTTGATAAAAACAAAAATAAATATTTCATAGCAAATACTTTGGGTTTTCCTTTGCTGACATGGAATTATTTTGGGCTATATTTATTTATGGCTTATACATCCAAAAGCCACCTTCCTTCCCTGCTCATTTTTCACTATATAGGACCAAATTCCATATATTTGTCCTGCCAGTACAGTCTACTATTCCATGTTCTAGAAAGCAGGAGTAACCAAGAAGAAAAGCAAAAGGAGAAAGGCAGCAGCTACACCTTAGTGAACACTTTCTATATATTTTACATATAAGATTCAAGTCAACTCATCTTTACCTTGACCAATCAAGATACCTATTATAGCCTATTTTATAAATAATGAAATTGAAGCTTCAACAGGAAAGCTTCCAAAGACAACAAACCACCGATGTTCTGAGCCAGGACTAAAAGCCAAAGCTGAGTCACCCTTGCAGTCCCCTTTTTATACACCCTCTGTGGGCAAATGTCTAGTCCGTAAACATGGTCTCCTCTTGTTTTAGTCAGTTTTGACATCACTGTGACCAAAAAACCTGACAAAAGCAATTTTAGAAGAGGAAAAGTTTATTTGGAGCTCGTTTCAGAAGTCTCAGTCCATGGATGGCCGGCTCCATAGCTCTGGGCCCAAGGTGAGACAGAACATCATAGCAAGAGGGTGTGGAGAAAGCAGATCAGGACATGGCAGACAGGAAGCAGAGAATTCCACTCACCAGGGACAAAATATATACCCCAAAGGCACACCAGTAGGTGGGTCAGTAGCCCACCTCCTCCAGCCACACCCTACCTGCCTACAGTTACCACCCAGTTAATCTATTCAAATGGATTAATGCGCTGATTAGGTTAAGGCTCTCATAACCCAAATATTTTGCCTCTAATTTTCTTGCATTGTCTTACACATGAACTTTTGGGGGACATGTCATAACTAACCCTTAACAACTCTCCTCCCAATAAGGTGACACTTATGTAATCACGTTTCCTGTTATTTTCCGTGTTATTCCTGGCCAGCATAACTTCCCAATCCTATTGAGAAAACCAACAGTATTCTCATCTCAATGGACTGGAGCATATTCCTTATCCCTCTACTCTTATTACCTCAGTGTGGAGTCCTTCCTTTCACTCTCTACTCAGTTGAGGACATTAGTCCATTGTCTAGGAAGTATTTGCAATAGTGTGTTCATCCTTCACTTATGGAGGAACAGACTCTGCTGCCTCCCACTAGGAGGGAGCCTAACTGCATGGTCCTCTTTTTGTCACATCCTCCTGGCAAAGGCTGAGCTGCTAGCCAGTCTAAAATTCTTCTCCATGTAGATACCTAAAGGAAGAACATTTCAGACAGTACAAAGTTCCTGAAGAAGGAATATTCCCATCCTGTTTGACAAACAGCAAAATGTCAGTATAGCTAGAGAAAGCCACAGGGAGCATTACAGGATATGAATCAGTCAGAGATGTGGGCAGGAGCCAGGCTGTATGTGTTACTCATTGCCACATGAACGCTGCATAACAAACACACAAAATCTCTGGGGCATGCAACAATAAGCAATATTTGTCCCACAAGTGTGTGGACTTCAGCTGCTCTAGTTTGGACTCATTTTATGTGTTATGGTCAACCAAGGACTGGCTAGATAACTCAACCCATGTTTGCTGGGGGCTTGCTCACTATATCTGGAGTTGGATGGCTGTTGGCTGGTTCAGGATAACCTTAACTGGGTTGAGTTAGGAGACTGGGCTGTGTTCCACATAATTCTCATCTTATCCAGAGGTGAATGAGCAGCCCTGAGCATGTCTTTCTCCTGGAAAAGACAGAGGACAAGAATATCATCAAAAACAAGCCCGGTTTCTTGAGGCTCAGAACTGATACGTTGGCACTGCTGCTACAGTCTATCAATCAAAGAAAGTTACAAGGCCATCCCAGAAAACAGATGTATGAATACACAACTTCTCCTTGGTCAAAGCACTGCCAAGTTACGAGGAAAAGAACAGCAATACAGGGAGGGATGAAAAATTAGGATCTCTAAAGCAATTGATCTACCCTATAGATCATTTGGGCTAAGGTAAAGAGTTTGGATCTTATAGCAATCTATAAAATTTCAGTCTTCTGAAATGTATTGAGATTTTTTCTAAGTTCCAATTGGTCTGTCTTGGTAAACATTCCATATGTAGTTGGGAAATATATGTATTCTGGCAACTTCTTGAATACCACACCAAACAATTATGGAATATAGTGTTGTGATATTCAGTAAGTTCAATCATGTCCAGTGGATTTTTTTCTTTTCTTTTTAGTTTATTTATTGTATCATTCATTGATAAAACTTCCAGCTGTAATGAGGGTTTTCCTCTTATTTAGTTCTGCAGATATTGCTTCATTTACTTCAACATTTTTCACAGGTTTAGAATTGTATTTTGATGGTGAGCTTCTTTCAACACTTGAGAAATTGTGTTGTTGTTTTCTATTCTCCATGTTTTTTGTCTTTTTGTTCTTTTTCTGATGAAAAGTTAGGATTTTTGTTTTATTTCTCTGAACACAATATGACTTGTTTTTAATCTGATTTCTTTTAAGATTTTTTCCCTTTATCTTTGGGTTTAGAAATTTGACTCCTGTGTCAGGTTTGCTTTTCTTTGAATTTTTCCTAATTCAGATTTCCTGAGTTTCTTGGGTCTCCAGGGTAATATTTAAATCATATTTGAGGAATATTCTACGATTGTTTCTTCAAGCACATTTGTTTTCCATGGTCTCTCTGCTGTCCCCCTCGCACTCCAGTTATACGTGTGTTAGGCTACTTTATGCTAATTTCTCACATCATTTAGACATGCTTCTGTTCTTTTCACCTTATTTCTCTGTGTTCTACAAATTGAAGATCATAATTTTTATTGTTCTCATTTTAACTTGGTTACCACTTTATTCTGCCCTTAAACCAATGTAAGTAGGATTTTCTTTCCAGATAGTACACTTTTTGGTTCTAGAATTTTCTTATTTTTTTACATATAGTCCACATTTTTCTAAGCTCTTTAATTGTGTGCTCATTGCTTCAATCTTTCTATTTAAATTCGTTAGCATATTTTATAGCTGTTTTAAAGCCTCTGCCTGTTTATTCTGATATCTTTCAGTACCTCATGCTTCCTTGCTTTTCCCCATGTCTAGTAGTTTTGTGATATGCTGGGTATTATGAATTTCACATTATTGGGAATCTGGATTGTTCTATAAGGGGTGTTGGATTTTATCCAGTTGGAGTTTTGTAAGTCGTAGTTTTGTGCTTGTTTTGACTATTTTCATTTTGCTTTTAGTTTCAGGGCACAGTCATTATTCTAGAACATCATCCTTACTCATAAAACATACTTCTTCTGAAGTCTCAACTAAAAACCCAACTTTATATTTTGGCTGGGCTAACCTCCAAGGTTTTCCAGCACTGTGTGATCTTAATCTCTCCGTTTATTTCTCAACTTCATGACAGCTGCTCTCTGCAAGGCTTTGTGGACCTCACCCTGTGCACAGGTTGGTCCTCAGCCAAGGACTTGAGGGAAACATCTACACAGACGTCTGGTGCCCTGTCTGCTAGCTGCCCTCCTCTCTGATCCACTGCCTTAAAAATTCCAGCCACTTCAGCAGCATCCAAACCCCCATCTCTAGATCCTCAGCTCAGTAAGACTACTCTTATCTGCTTAGACACTACTTCTTTGCACTTCAACTGGGAAAGAACCTCTAGGCTGAAAGTAAAGGAGAATATAGAGCTCACTCATTTGTCCCCTTTTCTCAAGGATCACACTTCTTTGCTGTCTGTTATCTAATACTCAAATCCTATCATGTTTAAGATGCCAGCTAGTCTACCATGGTCAGCCATTGTATATTTTGAAAGTGATTTTGAAGTAGTATTATAGGGTAAACACTGTTTTGTGTGGGTTTGCTTTCTGAAGCATACAGAATACAAGTCTAAATGTGAGACTCTTATCTTCACCATAGTGATTGTGTTTTCTGGGAGCTGTTATTAGGAAAAAGCATGCACCAGGAGATTCTTATTCCAGGTGCATTTTCTGTTAGTGTGTATGCATATGTATGTGAAAGCTATCACACTTATGAAATTGTGATGCAAATCAGGCATTAGGTAATGGTACTGCAAAGCAGGTATACTCAGATAGTATGAACTTCTTGTCTATACTCTATCATTTTTTATCTTTATCCTCAATCTTTGGACTGTAACTTCAACATCGCAGACCAGGATTAATTTTTACATACTTTTAAGGAGGGACACAAGCCTTCTGTCCCACAAACAAGTTCCTTAGTGAAAATACTCTGTAAACTGAAAAGAGTTGTGCAAATGTAGGCATCGCTATTTTATTACCTTTCCCCTATTCCTTTTCCATTACCTTCTATCTAGAACTCATGATCCCAGTATGCAGTTGTATAAGTTTGCTATAGCTATATAGCGGCTTGAAATAATGAACATTTATATCTCAAAGTTTTTATGGATCACGAATTTGAAAGTGACTTAGCTAAGTGTTTGTGACTCAGGGTCTACTATTGGTTGCAATCAAGATGTCAACTAGAGTTACAGTCATCTTCCAATGAAGATGGGCCTAGAGAACCCACTTCCATGTTGGCAGGAAGCCTCAGTTCCTTGCTGACTGTAGGAAGACCCAGTGGTAATGCATGGATGTTCCCACAGAGCTGCTTGAGTGTCCCCACAACATGGCATCCAACTTCCCTCAGAGCATATGGTACAAGAAAAACGGCAAGGAGGAAGTCACAATGCTTTTTTTCTTTATGATAAAATTATATAATTTATTATATAAAACACAATATGTTTAATAGAGATTACACTGAATATCTCATTTTAAGGTGCTTTTTAAAAATTTGTTCTAATTAGTTATACATAATAGTAGAATGCATTTTGACACATTATACATAAATGGAGTATAACTTCTCATTCTTCTGGTTGTACATGATGTAGAATTGCACCGGTCATGTAGTCTAATATGCACATAGGATAATGATGTCCAATTCATTCTACTATCCTTCCTTACCCTCATACCCCCTCCCCTCCCTTCACTCCCCTCTAATACAAAGTACCTCTCTTCTTCCCTAGCCCCCCCCACCATTGTGAATTAGTATCTGCATATCAGAGAAAACATTTGACCTTTGGTTTTGGGGGATTGGCTTATTTCCCTTAGCATGATATTCTTCATCTTCATCCATTTACCGGCAAATGTCATAATTTCATTCTTCTTTATGGCTGAGTAATATAAGCCATAGATATTATAATAATATAATAATAGAAATTGTGTATATATACCACATTTTCTGTATCCAGTCATCTGTTGACAGGCCTCTAGGCTGGTTCCATAGTTTAGCTATTGTGAGTTGAGCTGCTATAAACACTGATGTGGCTATATCACTGTAGTATTCTGATTTTAAGTTCTTTAGATATAAACCAAGGAGTGAGATAGCTGAGTCAAATGGTGACTCCATTCTAAGTTTTCTGAGGAAGCTCCATACCGCTTTCCAAAATGGTTACACAATTTGCATTCCCACCAGCAAAGTCACAATGCTTTTATGACCTAAATTTGGATATGATATATTGTTACTTCTGCCGTATTTTATTCATTAGAAATGAATCATTAAGTATAGCCCACATTCAATATAGAGGAAAATTAACCTCCATCTTTTAAAGAGAGAAGAATCAAAGGATTTACAGATACACATTTTGAAATCACCGTACTATTATGTTCTCCTGAACCAATTTATTTTCCCCTGAATTAACTTAGATCTACTACATAGACCAGATCATCTGGACCAGGCTCTTTCTTTGGAGCTAAACCATGAGCTTATTCCACCTGGTAGTGTGGACTATCGTGGGATAGCTAGAGATATCTGTGACATCTCTGTGTGATCTTCACAGTTTTATGCACGCTTGTCTGGTTGTATCCTTTACGTTCTCCTTACACATGCATTTCCCGACTCTATCTTCTTGATAACACTTATGAATTCATCTGAGCATAGGAAATGTTAAAATCTTTGTATAAAGTGTTTTCTATGTGGAAGTTAAGATTTGATGACTTACCTTTTTTTAAATGTAGTTTTCAATAAATTCCTATTTGCCCTCCATTTATACCATGATTCCTCTTCAGAATCCAGAAATCTTTCTCTTTAATGGCTCGGAATCAGGTTCTTCTGTTGATAATTAGAAAATTAAAGCAATGGACTTGAAATTATTAGATAAATACACTTCATATTGGAAGGAGATGGTAAAGTGAAAGGTATAACAAGTTCCATTCCCACATTCCACATACTACCTGAAAAGTGCTTGGGAATCCAGAAGAAGCTCTGCAGGTTTGTTAGGATGATCATTTGCCTTGGTTATCATGCCACTAAATTTGTACTGACATTAATATTGAATATGAAATCTCAAGAAATATAAAGGAAAATCCTGCCTCTCACACGTACTCCATTGTACCCCCCTGAGGTAAGGGGCAAACCCCATGTGGTTCTATCAGAGCAGGGTTCATGCAGCTCAATGAGCAAGGGCCCCATATTGGAATACTGACAGAGGAATGTTTTTACATTTGTTTAGTTCTTTTCATTAAAATGAATGCAACGAACAATCCCTTCTTGCTTCAGTGTTTGGTTTTCACAAACTTCTGGCAAGAACCCTTAGTTTACTCTCAAGTGTTCAAATAAGTCCAAAATAAAGAGTACCATTATAATTTTCCTTCTCTGGGGACTACAAAGCATGAGGTGGGTGATTAAAAAGAAAAACAGTCCCTTTCTACTGTGCCCAGTCATTTCCCACTCTCTGGTCCAATCTCTTGTTTAAAGAAAATAAAGAAAGATATCCAATGGCCCAGTCATTTTTAAATGTTTCCCAAACTAGAGGATAATAAAGGAACCAGAAATCCCACATAACAAACATTCTGCTTCTTAGAAGTGTCAAGGCAAATAAAAGTTGAGATTCAATGCATTTGTATCTCCACTTTCCAGTTATAAAACAGGGTCCAGAGTTGGTAAGTGTACCATCATTACTAAATGGAGAAAGTTTCCAGATCCTATGTTTCTCCCAACATGCCCATGAACTTCCCCTCTTGACTAAAGGAACTTCAAAGAGAAGAAATACTGGTGATAAAGGAAAATACCACCAAGATCCAGATTCTTTTGAGCATTCCTCACATCCATTGTCCTTGAGGTGTGAGCTGATCTCTACTTCAGAATAATCCAGATAGATTGAAGCCACCTGCTGTCCTCCGCCCATCTGGACCCTCCCAGGGACCTGCTCTCTGTGCTGCCTCATCAGATAACTTCCTTGTGCAGGGTGACTGCAAAGCCTGGCCTTCCACTGTCCCATTTATCTTCAACCCTCAGTGCACAAGCTGGGTACACACTAGACTCATTTATTTCTACTCATTTATTGATGGCCTTTCATAACCAAGTTATTAAGTCATCAATAACTTCAGAGAAATAAATGAATGGATCCAGAACTGGGCCAACAGATATTTAAGACATACACTGAAAATTTTAACTAGGATCAGCAGAAAAGTCAACGCTGGGTCATCAGTGGAATTTCCCTCATCTGATAAAAGGTCTTCCTCAATTTTTCTTCTATTTGAACTCAGTATATTTGATTACAAAGTAGTGAAATGAATGACTTCTCCAGTCACCCAAGTAAAGATGTGGAGGGTATGTAGATGTTCCATCTCAGTCTCCAAGAGCACAGCAGTATCCTGACCTCATCTTCCTGTTTACTTAGACATTTGCCCCAGTTTGAGCCCCACTGACACCCTGGAGCTCCATTTGGAGGAATCTTGGCTGCTGTGAGGCACAACAGGTGCACTTGGAAATCTTTACATTCCCCAGTTGCTTTGGTTTGGTCATCTGTAAAACAGGAATAATAACAGAACATCCTTTACCAAATTGCTATAATAATCTAAACAGTTAACATACCAAAAGCACTTAGAATATGACCTGGTATATGATAAGTATTCAAAGAGTGTGAACTTGTCCAGCACAGTGGCACACACCACACCAGTAATTCCAGAGATTCAGGGGACCAAGGCAGGAAGATTGCAAATTCTAGGCCAGCTTGGGCAACTTAACAAGACCCTGCATCTAAATTTTAAAAATAAACAGGGCTAGGAGTGTGGCTTAATGGTAGATTGCCTCTGGGTTCAACCCCCAGTATAAACAAATATATATATACATATATACAATGTATATTATATGCATTATATGTGTCTATTATATACATTCTATGATTTTAATATACATAATACATACATACACACACACATGTATATATATGTATAGCATTTTCTATGTGATTTTAAGGCCTTAGAGACCAACCAGCCCAATTTCCTCCATTCATTTTACAGACAAGGAAACTACAGCCCTGTGAGTTTAGCCAGCTAAAATTCCTGTGCTTTTCAACATTTAAAGCCTGAGTGAGATTCTGCAGAAAAGACATCATCTTTGGAATCGGGCAGTTCTAGACTGGAATTCCAGCTCTGTTACTTTCTAGCCATATGACTGAGCTTCCTTCTCTTCTCCCAGCTCTCAGGGTCCTCTTGTGCAAATAGTTATAACACATACCACCTTGATGGGTTGTGGTGAGAATTGAAAAGTAATGAATGAAAAAATCAGTGGCTAGATAATGTCACTAGCTTGCTGCCTAACATTGACGAGCACTCAATAGTTGGAGACTGCATTATTGTACATGTCACTCAACTGAGCAACAGCAGGGTGGGGTTCCTGGCTGCCAGTAGAACTCACCACTATAGCACCGCCCTCACTGAAAAACACACACGAAAAGGAAATTTGTTGGCCTTCCTTTTTATCAGTTTTATTCAAATCTTGAAGCCTGTCATCAATAGACATTATCAGCTGTCAAAAATCACCCTTGCCTGATGATAAACAACACTCCGTAAATCCTTATTAGTCTTAAACAAAAGAAAAACCGAAAGGGGGGGGGGTAGTTCCCACTGTTGTCCCAGAGTTTTTTCTAACTAGTTTGGTTCACTGGGAGTAGATTTGTTCTGCCAGCTGAAATTCAACATGAAGTTGGGGGATGGTGACCCAGAAATAAGTTACAGATGTTGGAAGATGACAAAGAAAAACTATGTGCAGCAGTCATTTTACAAATTTGACACATTTGGTGGGAAAGAAATAGAGATAGGTGCAGGGAAGGAGGAAAGTGGATCCAGACATGCTGGTTTCCTTTCTGGGGGAAAATATGAATAAATTCTAACTCTTGAGAGAAAGACATAGCATTTTAGCTCTATCAGAAAGCAAAGATCTTTGGAATGCTGATGTTCATTAAAAAATAATACAAATAATGGGTGTCCCACAGTGGGGATTGGAAATGTGGAATTGGTTTCATGACAAAGTAAGTTTAAGAAAAACTTCCCTCTTGAAAATTTATGATGCTAATTTAAAAATTAAAGACTCTGACAAGTTCAGAATATAAAAAAGCTGTTTAACACTGTCCAACCCATCCTTCTAAGTGATTGGCACAGAAGTTCCATCAATATCATGTGAAGAGTGAGTGGCATACTAGGGAACACCATCTGAGAAACAACAAAATCTAAAAGAACCAGAGATCTTCACCATTGAGAAGGGCAATGAAAAGTTAGAATTTTAATTTCTCTCTGAGTCTCTGCTGCAACCATTCTAGACAAAGGATAAATGGCCAGCTAAAAATAGATCCCATTTTACTCTCTCATATTCCCACTTCATTTGTGAGAGATGGACCGCGGCATCTGCTGGTACACATGTTTCAGAGGACAGAATACAGCCCTTTTTGTTCAGCTATTTATCATCAACTGATATTGGAACTGACTGGGAAAAAGCAAAATAAATAAATAGATAGATAGATAGATAGATAGATAGATAGATAGATAGATAGATAAATAAAATGAAAGCAAACCAGCCTGGCTTATCAAAGGGCTGCCTTTGAGGCAGCCAATGGGCTCCCATCATCCTTCACGTATCAAGTCCTCAGAAGAATGCTCATCCTGTTAACGGGGCTAACTCATGGTATGATTTGGGGATAGAAACTGTGGACCCAGAAAAAGCAAAAATTCAAATTAATATAAGAAGACTTTTAACAGCTGAGATCACTCTAACTGAAATCTATCGGAATTCCCTTTTCTTAATATGCTACTGAACATCTTTCCACTTTTTTTATCCTCTCTCTCTCTCTAAAGTTTACAAAATTTCTTCACCTTCTTTCCACTTTCTCACATTGTGCTTTCTATGCTTACATGAACACCATCACATATTTTCTCCTTCTCTTTTGTCACTCATTTCCTTTTCCTCTTCCCTTCTTTACAGCCCTGATAGAAGGGAGAAGAGACAAACACATTCAGTTCTCACAGGCCTCCCGTCAGTTCTGTCTCTGAAAACTCTTCATCATCTAAGCGGCAAGATATCAAAAATCAGCCACGGCCCTTGGTAGTGATCTGTCAGAAAGAAAATGAGTGGAAACTTGTGGAACAATTATTAGACTGTTATCATTTCTTTAGCCTTGACCTTTCAGTAATCCATAAATAAATGCCACCCATTCCAAATTTGATGGAAGTAAACAGCAGAATTCCCATAACAGCCATCTGACAGAAATATCATTTTTATTGAAGTCAAAAAAGTGGCATTTCTTAGCTCTTTAATAAAATTAGGATTATTAAGAGAAGTAAATGTTGAATTATCCCAGAAGTCTCATCTCATCAGCAAGATCTATGAGCGAATTTGCTTGGCAGCTGTCCACCATTTACATAAAAATGCTTATACTTACAAAGGTTGTTTTTTTTTAAATGTGGTTAAATTTAATTTAGTTGGACATGTATTTTTATATTAAAATGTGTTTGACTATTCAATACCTTTTCCTATGGTCTCTCTCTCTCTCTCTCTCCAGGGAGCAAATAACTTGGATAAAAGTGTAACAAAGACGGAGAGTGCTCGGCTCTTCAGGATGTGGTATGGCTTCGACCATAAGTATCCTTTAGTAGTGAGGAGCTCACGGATCCTGCTTTCTAGCAGGGAATGACTGAGCACTCCTCCAGAAACACCGAAAGGTAAAGTGAATCCACAGCTCAACTTATAAAAAGGAATGATTTTTTAAAAAGTATAATTCATACTTAAGTGTTACATGGAGCTACAGTGAAATCTCTGTGTCAAATGTCTTTGACGGTTTTGTGGCAATCTGATATTTTCTAATGCTAGATGATAACATCATATGGGCCTAAAGAATCTATTTTACTGTTCTTTGCAAAGATTCTGATCTCGTCACCCAAAGGAACCTGCTTGATTGATGGCGTTGTAGGAACAGTCTCAGCAGCCTGTGGCCCAGGTGGCCTGGACAGAGCTCCTGAACCCTCTCCCAGAAGCCTATTTATGGGCTTTTGTTTCATGCTGTAAAAAATGAAGGGGTAGGAACAAGGGTGGTTAGAAGGAAGAGGCTGAGGAGACTGAAATGGTTCATCATAGCGTAAAATAGCATCCCCTGCCCCAGGACCACTTGAGTAAGCTTTTTTCTGGTAAAGGGCAATTTTAAAATTCTAGCAATCAGTGTAAACACAGGAGCTCAGATACACCTTGTCACGTGATTCCCAGGGCTGAGAAGTCAGGCCTGAAGTGCTTCTCCATTGTGAGTTGCAATAAGCCATCCATCTCTAATCCCAGGCAAAGAGCATGGAAGAAAGGAAAGAATTACACTGTGAATTGAATGTGTTGGGTCTTTGTAGTTAGTTCTCCAAGGTCACAAATCCCTCTCCTTTCAGTGAGAAAATGTCAGTCACTGGGTGATTTTAAGCCCCTAAGCAATGATTAAAGCCACAACGAATCAGTGGGAGAGGAAGAATTAAGAACAGGGAAAAGAAATACACAGAACCGGTGACAAGCAGGAGGTTAAAATGGAAAGGGGAGAGGAGGCCAAAAAAAATTACAGGAAATTCACATTTGAAAGCAAAACAAGTTCAAGGAATGACTGCAGAAAATAAAAAAAAAAATTACAACAGAAGGGAAGAGAAGCCAATTGAAGATGGCAGAGATAAGCAAAAGTAAAACTATGTAAGAATCAGAAAGTAATTCTGCCAAAGGAGAATGTTCCAGGAATTACAAATTGGTGATGTGGAGGGAGAGGGCTTTTGAGGTCACAGTTGAGTTTTGCCATAGCTCTGTTTTCTAGGGCCAGATATCTCAGCTAGCTCAAACTGGAACTCTTGTGGGTAGAGTGAGTTACCAGTACCTGAGAAGCAGCGCAACTTAGCCATCAACTAGCTCTTACAAGTTCTGGTCTCATTAACTCCTGGAAGGCTTCCTGGTCTCCCCAAGAGAAGCTAGTTTTCAGGAGGTTATTGCTGGTTTATGGTCTTGGTTGATTTTTTTTCTAGAAGTGGGATTTGCCCCTGACATTGTTTCTAAGTGTCTGATAGCCAAATTGGTAAGAAGTTATTTGTATATTCTTTGACTGGCGAGTACATATAATGAGATATACAATAAGCAAATGGTGCCTTGGAAATGTGATAAAAGATTTTTTTTTCAAACTCTGAAAGTGCTGCCAGGAAAGCTTTAGAAGGAAGAAGAGGAATAAAGCAGAAAAATTAACTTGGAGACCAGAAAATGAAAGTTGGAGCCCATCCAAATCTTTAGCTCAGAGTGGTGACACTAAATTCAGATGATGTCATAGTTTTTAGTCTCACTTTTCAACAGGGGTTAATTTCCATACGATTATGGACAGACTAGCAAAAATGAAAGGAGATTTATACTCTCTGTAATATCTCTTCGTGTGGCAATTTGTCTTCCCTGTGCATTCATTCTAGAAATTGCTGTGCTGCCATCACCACGCAAATATATTTTCACTTAGACAGCAGGGTTTTTGTGTCCTACTTATCCTCTGTGTGTATACATAGATAGTAGCAAACCAACCAGTCTCAACTCCACGATTTCTTGATGTATGTGTTTTTAGAGACAAATCGTCCACTTGGCATTTATGTTCATTCTGTGGTCCACCTAGAACCCAAGTGATGTGCCCCATGAACCTCAGGCTAGGCCATGACAGTTATCGTCAGTATAGGAGTGATCCTCCATCCCGAGGTCAGGTTGCCCAACCTGGACCAAAAAGAAATTTTCACGAAGCTGAAAGCAAAGGACAATGCAATTTAGAGCTGCTCAGGCTTCATTTTAGTAAAATCATTTCATGCTGATGAAACATTATAAAAAATTATTGACAAAAGAATAAAGCAGAATAAATAAGGCTTCAAACACAGGGTTTGGTATCAGCCAGGGTTCTCCAGAGAAACGGAAACAGTAAAAATAAATATATAAAAAAAATAAATAAATATATATATATATACACACACACATATAAACTAATTTCAAGGTATTGGCCAGTACAGTTGTGGCAGCTGACAGGTGCAAAACTTGAAGGCCAGGCTCTTTGTCCAGACACTCAGGTGGGAACTGATACTGCAGTCTTGAGGAAGAACTCATTCCTCCTTCCTCCAGGAAGCCTTGATGTTGCTCTTGAAGCCATGCGGCTGATGGCATGAGCCCCTGCATGTTGTTGAAGATAATTTCCTTTACTTAGAGCCAAGTGATTGTAAATGTTAATCACATCTCCAAAATGTCTTCAATAGCACGTGTAAATTAAGGTTTAATTGAGTGACTGAGAACTCTAGTCAAGTTGAAACATAAAACTAGTCCTCACAAGCACCTAACACATATTCAGTAGGTGCCCAATGTTCAGATGCAAGGATAATAATACCTTCTTAATTATACCATTGTTATCAATAAAACAAACCACTGGGGCTCACTCAGTTTTTGTCTTACTTTTTTATAGCATGAGTCATTTGCACATTAACATAAAATTTTTCCAAAAACTACAGGGGAAAAAAATCCTAAAAATTAATATTCACTAAGAGTAATGATACCGAGCAATGATCAAGCACTGGGTTGAATGCTTTCCATTTGGAGTTTGATCTCACGTCCCAGTGAGGCAGGAGGGTGAGAGAGGCTGGAGAGTACAGGCAGCATAAATGGCCCACTGATGAGATAGATTGGCCTCTGCGCAAACCTGGGCTCCCTGTTTAAGAGCACTGTTGGAAACCTACGGTGCCAAAATGGATGATTAATTAAGATCTCATAATGACTCAATGTGGGCAGCAGTTCTGAATATTTCAGTGCAAAGAAGAAATTGAGAGGTGGGGGAGGAAAAGGAAAACATGTCACAGTGTCGCGGCTCCGTCACCAGGCACACAGTTCGGTGGCAGCTCTATAACCATTCTTTTTGCTTTATTTAATTCTTCAGCTATGCTCTTTGTGGTGGAAGAACTAAACTCCCAGATAACTTAATGAACTTTCTGAACTTTTCACAGTGAGTGAAATTCATTTCCGTAGTGCAAGTCCAGATCCACGTCACTCAAAAATCTCTGAGTATACTAAAATGAACTTCATTGTTCACAACTCTGTGTCCATGGCGTCTCCTACTCTACCTGTGAAATCTCACATCCCAGTATGTTCGTAATGTCACCATGAATAATTACTGTTTCTTAATATTCTGTTGTGCAGCACTCACATCTCAAATACCTGTTGACAGTGTATGGGGTGAAAACAAGGTTAGGGATCTTTGCTGGCCACCCAGCAGGCACCATCACGAAAGAGTCCCCGAGTCCTCACCTTCTCAGCGGCAGAAATACGTGAGAAAGAATCTAAGTATGGTTCCACTTCCTAAGAGATGAACTCACGCTAGCCAAGCTCAAAGGAGGCAAAGGTATAAAGCAGTCACTAAGTTCTTAATTCATTGCATCCCCTGAGAAGGAGAAATATCCTTTCCCAGCAATGAAAAGGATCAAGCCACAACTGGCCCCTCTGGTCCCTCCTCTCCTGCTCTTGCTGGTGGCTCACCCGGCTCCAGCCGCCCTGTCCTTCCTCAGACACACCAGGCACTGGGTCTGCTTCTGGGCCTCAGCATTGACTCTTACTACAGATAGTCAACACCTCTGTCCTTCCTCTCTTCCCTTCAGGCTTGTCCCTGAGACCCTCCTGTCTCCATATTTAAATCAGCAGTCCCACCAAGAGCACTTTCTTAGTACTTCCCTGCTTAGTTATTTTTTTCCCACTTACCACCACCTGACTCAAAGTGGACTTAGTTTCAGATGTCTTCTCTAAGCATCTATCTAGGATATATGCTTTCTGGGGGAAGAGATCTGGGTCTATTTCTGTCCTCAAAGTACCTGGCAGAGAGTGAATGCTCAATAAATATCTGTTGAATAAATGAATGAATCGATCAGGCAAGCAAGTAAATGAGTGATATTGTCTATCCAGGGCCCCTTCATTTCAGATATTGATGGAGCAGAAATGCCAATTAATTATCCAAAGGTTACTAAGTGAGTCTGAAGGCAGAGGAAGGCCAAGTGTAGATAACATGAGTGTTTCCATCCCCAAGCAATCCTGTGTACACCTCCATCCACAGCCCAGCCTTGGTGTCTCTCTCCTTAGACAAGGCCGGCCACTCTCAGTAGACTTGGGTCCCAGTTGCTTCAGCTGACCTCCTTCCTCTAGTTGGTTCATCCTTCTGTAGGTCCCCACCCCACCAGAGGGGGAAGGAAATCTTTATTTTCATCAATCTTCTTAATACATCCATGAGAATTTTGCAGATTTAATTCAGTACTAAGCTTGATTAATAATACTCCCAAGAGTTCACAATTTCAAGGCCAGGTTTCCAATTAAAGTAATATTGTTACTGACTTCATATAAATGATTTTTTTAAGAAGGCACAAAGCTGTCTGACCTCTTAAACCAAAACATAAACAGCCAAGACATTAGACCTAGTAACTCAGGGTTCTTTAGTGCAACTGATGTGGTACATGCAAGCCTGGTCTTGGATGAGAAGCTTCTCTCTGCATGGGTGACTTTGAATATATCTCATCTCACCAATCATGTGTTAATATTATCAGCACCAAACTCAAAATTTTAGAGTCCCCTATCCTATCATCCCCACTCACAATTTGATAAAATGAGGAGCTTAGAAGCTAAAAGTGATGGCTCCTTATTCATATTTTAAGCCATCAGATAAAGTTTTTTGCTTAGATTCACCATGCTGCAACAGGTACAAGTCACCTTATTCACAGGTGACTTTGATCCCACTGGAGTCTCTTTCCATTCTATCGTTTATCATCTCAGGTCTTAAGTGTGTGTCTTTACTAGTCCTGCAAGAGTGAATTCACAGGATAAAAATGACATTTTCCAAAATAAAAAAGTGCAGCCTAAAATTATTTTAAGCACTTCCCCTATGCTGGCAATAAGAACTTAGGTGATCGGCTGGGATTGTAGCGCAGTGGTAAAGCTCTTGCCTTGCATGCATGAGGCACTGGGTTCGATCCTCAGCACCACATAAAAATAAATAAATAAAGATATTTTTAAAAAAAGGACTTAGGTGATTGCCAACACGTTAACCGAGTATAAAGAATGCTCAGAAATAACAATGGATTGGCAGGTTGACGTGACGGCTACATAAAGCAGCATGGATGGAGACCTCTTCCCATCGCTGGTTTGGAATGAGGAGCCCAATGAAGTCTTCATTCCACAAAGTGAGATGCCCATGGCAAGATGTGTGGGCGCCTGGGCTCTTGCAGATTCCATTTTGGCAAGGAAAGTGGCAGGTACCAGACCCCCTCCTATACTGACAGGTGGCAGGTTGAGACTCCACTCCAGGAAAAGTTAGCAGGAATCTCAGAATCCATTCAAAACAATACTCAGAACCATGTATTTAATGTATATAAATGTGATGGCATTTTATAGTCTTAACCAAAGAAATAAAACATTTAAAAAAAAAACTTCCCCTCCTAAAACTTGACAGAATTCATTATATCCCACACACTCACGCTTGTGTTAAATCGTAGGTCTGAATATTGTGAGCAGCAGTTTCCATTTTAAATGATGATCCCTGAGTTGTAGTTTTTCCGTATTCTGAGTTGAAGCATCCATGAATTATTTATTGGGGTAGCACCGTGGCCTTGTGAGAACTCGAGTGTGCCTCACAGAGGCCTCTGGGAGGAACGTGGAGTGTTAGTTCTGTGATCCTTGTTTTATAAATGAGGCATCTGAGCCCCAAGGAGGGAAAAGGCGAATCCAAGGATGAACTTGGAGGCAGCATTCATAATCAACAGAAGAGCAGGTTGTATCCACCTGAGGAATCCCAGCACCCCGGTTCCCACCCTGGTTCCTGTGGTCTGCCCACCGAGTTCCAGGAGCACCAGTATGTGTGCTCACTATTGAGCACACTATTGCTGCAAGTGTGCCCAGCATGCAATGAGCAGCTTTATACTACAGCTTCTTTGGTGGTTCACCAAAAGCTTCACCAGTGTGGGAATGAGGTGTGTTTTTCTTTTGTCAGTCAACAGGAGAGGTAGCAGAAGATACAAGGAATCCTTTGTTCAATGGATACTTTAATGAGTGACTACTATGTGCCAGGCAATACACTAGATCCTAAGGCCCAACAGCAGACAAAATAGGCATGCTCACCCTCATGGAGTCTTGCTTTTTGCCTCATTAAAAGGAGTCATGGAAATAAAGTAAAAATATAAATTAAAAAAATAAAAAATGAGTCATGGCCCCAGAGCCCTCTAAAATCACAGGAAAGGAAGACACTGACATCACCAGAATTAAATGGGGAACAGATTCTTTTTAGTGCACTGTAGTTAGACGTAAGAGTGGGGTTCATCTTGATGTACTCATAAATGCATACAACATAGTTTTGTCCATTTCAGTCCCCAGTACTATCCCTACCCTACACTCCTCTCCTCCCCCACCCCCTTCCTCTACCCTACTGGTCTTCCTTCTGCTTGTTTATTTTTTCATGAATACATTATGGTCATCTGCAAAATTGGAATGCATTGTGATATGTCCGTACATGCACATACACTGACAGAATCTTGAGGGGAGCAGTAAATTAAAATCATCCCTAGCCCTCACTTGCAAAACACAACCAGGTGACTGCCAAGTGGTTTTAGAGAGCACGTAAATTCCAAAATATTTGAAACAAAAGAAATCAGCTTTCCAAAGGCCCTCTCTAAATATATCCTCTGATGGCACCCCCACTATAGCACACCCACAGTGTGGTCACTGCCCCTCATGCCTGGGACAGCAGTTCGCCTGGTCAGTTCACTGAGGACTAAGGCTGGCCGTGGTCATCCTTGTCTTCAGAGGTGCTGCTGTAGAAAGTTCTGGCAGACAGCTCTTGACTTACCACCCAAGTGAAGTGAAATTAAAACTCCCCAAAGGCAAACACCAGCCCCCTAGACCCCTGTTCTGATGACCTTTTGGTGAGAAACAACAGAGAGGAATTGGAACAGTACCTGGGAATATGGACTCTCTTTTGTTCAAGTCATCACTTGGATCTCCCAGTTTCTTCTCCCATATCATGGGAATAATACATGCTATCCTCTGTTTGGGCTGAGTCCAGGAAAAAAACGGACTACTTGTTAAGATGGCTTCCTACTGATGCTAACTCATTCAGAACCAAAATATTTGAAACACTCAAATAGTGCAGTTTTCTCAAGATCCTGTGGCCTACATACATTATGATACTTGATAGTTGGAATAAAACTCTCCTGGAGACCTGAGAGGGAACACAAGTGTGACTGTGTGGCCTGCTGCCTAAGCAAGATGGACCTCCACTGTGATTGTAAAAAGACATGGGTCTCAAGGTCCTGAGTTCTCTGCAATGGTCCTAGGATCCTGCATGAGCTTCAGCTTCCCTGCTTTATTTTGCCCTCACCCAGTAAAAATTTTAATGATATTCCTATGAAATGAGAATGCGTTCTCATTTCAACTTCACTTTAAGTAAACAAAATGAAAATTCTAAATTTATACAAACAAGAAATCAGAAGGTAGCTCCTTCCCTTTGTAGCAAATGGATTCACTGAATAAATTCCTTTAAATCAAATTCCAAAAACTCTGATGAGTGTTTTCTCCATGTAAAACACTGTATTAGACTTTCTTAACTCATTCGTTGATTCATGCATCGATTGACCTCATGCTAATTAAAACCTCCCACATGTCAGTCACCATCCTGGGCACCAGGGACACAGTCATGGGCAAATTCTCACAGAGCTTGCCTTTCACTACAGTACTGTTTTTGAACTTCTGATTTACAGATGTCTATTCAGGAACACAGCTAGGGAATAGAGACACACTTAGACATTACACTGTTGGTTTTTATCAAATGGAGGAAAGTATGGCTTAATGGGCAGGAGTTACTAATTGTTTTCATGACCTATCTAGTACTGGTTGTGTAATTTTAAGAAAATAATTTAATTTTTCTGTTCCTAAGTCTTCCATCTGAAAAATGGGGATAACAGAAGTCCTTACCTCAGAGGACTGTTAGGGTGATTAAATGAATCTACACAAAGGTCAATAAATGTTGTCATGTTATCATTACGACCTATTGACAGCCACATCTCCATGTAATCGTTAAATAGTCATCGTTTTTTATTACCTGTGAGCAATCCCACTTTCCATTTTGGTACATTCTGATAATGATTTTTAGTTTCAACCACTGGATTTTAATACCCTAAGAACATCTTCAGTCTCCATTAAACAAAAGGCCTCATGCTAGGTCTGAGTCAGACACCATTCTTCTTATTTGATCTTCAGCAAATGGCTGTAGTTAAGTTAAGCTGGACTTTTGTGTCCTCAGTCCTGCACATACAGTTGTTTCGTTTATGATTTTTTGAAGTTAGAGTCTATCATCCCATAGTTATTTTTCTGGAAATTACACCAAAGATAGCAATTTGGGATTGATAGAGAAGAGCAGCAATTTTTCTGTTCCACAATGGAGGCAACACAAGCCTTTGATGATAATTATTCCTCTTCTGCCTTCTTGTGATAAAGGAAATCTTTCAATTGTACCTTCCAGGTGAAGCTGTGGTGTTTTGTCATTAGCCATGTGATGTTACATTGGAGATTTCTAGGTCAGGAATGAATCATTTTATTAGGAAAAAAAATGAGAGGAGAGAAAAATGTCAAGACGTACAAAAACATGTGTATGGCCTTAATGTTACCCAAACTGAATTTAGTTTTTTAATATTCCTTCCACATGGGAAAAGAGAGTATTTACCTTAAATTTTCTTTAATTGTTATGTAGTCACTTCCCAACTGTAGCAGCCAAGGTATTTTCAGGCTGCCAACAAATTCATGAGCTACCAGGAGCCCATTATCAACATGGACCGTGGCTGCGGCTTCATGTATTATCACCTGACAGTGAGACAGGGTCCTGGGTCTTTCTGGGGACTGCAGCTGCTCAGTGCTTGTCTGCACGTGGAGTCATGTTTGACACCCACAAAGCGCCTTGGGCAAGCATGGCCCTCCCTTAATTAAGGTTTACTTCACGGAGAAGATGGTGATGATATATTCTCAATGTGTGTCCAACCACCTCATAAATAAGAGCCTGCAAAGAGATAAGCACCATGGTGGTTGTGGAAAAAGAGCTGGCTGGAGAAATAAAGACTCCCCCTGGGTTTTTTTTTTTTTTTTTGGTACCAGAGATTGAACTCAGGGGCACTCGACCCCTGAGCCACATCCCCAGCCCTATACTGTGTTTTAGGTAGAGACAGGGTCTCTCTGAGTTGCTTAGCGCCTTGCTATTGCTGAGGCTGGCTTTGAACTCCCAATCCTCCTACCTCAGCCTCCCAAAGTGCTGGGATTACAGGCATGTGCCACTGCACCCGGCATAAAGACTCCTCTTGCAGTCGTGTGGGAAAAGGTCCATGGAGGAATTGGGATTTCCTAACATGATATTCAGTAATGAGAAGGGAGGATTTGTGTTCTGGGCAGAGGGAAGAACATGGGGGAAGTTCCTCTGATAAGTGTGTCTTGAATGGATGACAGAGCACCTGAATAAAGCTGCCTGAAACATACAGAATTGCAAGAAAAAGAAGAGAGAAGATCTCTAGAGACAGTGGATAAGCACTCTGAACAATGCAGGAAGCTCTTATTCCCAATGCCTAACATAATCAGAATTCTCTCCTGTTGGTATTCATATTTTTGTTGGGTGGTCAGAGAGCTAAAGATAGAATAGTGTGTCACCGGCTCAAGTGTCCTTTAATGTTTCCTTTCTGTCACAGATCTAATTCATCCCTGTGACAGTCACTTATCAGGCACTACATACAACATACTTCCAAAATTGGATTTAGTTTTAATCTTTCTCCCTTGATAAAAAAATAAATCTTTTGTTTACATTTTATTCTGTTGTTTTAAATGAACTTGGTTGTAATATTTTTTTCCTAGAAAAAAAGTATACATCTCCTACCTTCCTCTGAAGCCAGAGAGGTAAATAAGAAATGTCATCGGCCCCCAAGACACCAGCATCCTGGTGAGGTAGAGACACCACCCACTGCACTAGAACTTCAGTACACTTATAAGCAAAGAGGACTGTCAGCCCCTTCATGCTGTTGCCACAGAATACTTCAGACTGGCAGTTTATAAACAGCAGAAATTTATTTTACACAGTTCTGAAGGGCTGGGAAGCCCAAGATCAGAGTGCCAACAAGTTTGGTGTCTGGTAAGACCCTGATTCCCCAGGTTCACAAAAGCACCTTCTTGCTGAAACTGGTTTGAAGGAGCAAACCAGTTCCTTCCAGCCCCTTTTATGAGGGTACTAGCCCCATTCAGGAGGCCCATGTCCTCCAAACCTAATCGCCTCCTAAGAGTGGCGATTAACCTTGTGGTCTTAGAGACCTCTAACCTTAGAGGTTAGATTTCAACATATGGATTTGTGTGACACAGACATTCAGACCACAGCAAGAGTTATAGAAGCTAGAGAGGGGGACAGACAACTAAGCAGCTCTGGAGGATGGAGGAGGCCACACAGAATTTGGAACTGAGCAACAGAGTCAGAATCTCTAAGGGCCCGGCTGAGGGTGCGAGGGACTTTTAAGCCCAAGCAGGATGTGGGACATTTGGAAAATGGCGAGAGATTCAGCGTGAAGTGAAACTGAGGAGTTTTCATATAAGCAGGTTGTCACAACTGTCATGGTCCCACCTGTCAAGGTCAAGAGGATAGATTCTGTTCTTGACAGCAGGAGACCAATGCAGGGCTATAAGCACAGAGACTCCCCGTGTGGTTTGTTATAATGAAGAGGACCAGTGGCTGTGCAGACAGTGGTGTGACAGGAAGAACAATAAACTGGAAATGACCAGGTCCGTGGCTCCTGAAAACATCGACAGGTTTTTATGTGGATAAAGACAAGGACAGGAATGTTCTCATTCTACTTCGAAGGACATTTTGGAACATTCAACATGTGTCCCAAAATATAAATGTGTTAAAATGTGAAATTATCACTTCATTCAAAGGTTGAGGGGTTTTGTTATTGTTGTTGTTGTTGTTTTAATTTCCACTAATGAAAATGATCCAGTAGCAGAATTATTAGGGTCGGGGTCTACCCGAACTTTTTCCAGCTAAAAAGCACAGTCTGCCTCTCAGCTTATCTTCTGGTATTTCATTGGCCATCCAGAGTCAGAAACCGGAGTGTTTCTGACAGAGGTTTCAACTAATCTAACAACAAATGTTTGAATTAAAATTCACTTCCAAAGAAAAGGCTGTGTTTTGTTCTTAAACTGGTAAACTAGACCACACCAGCCCTCAAGAGCAGCCTCCTGCCAAGAGGAGCTGGCGCTGTGGGCTTTTAAATGTAGGGGAAGAAACAGGAGAGCTGACCTCTTCCCAAAGGAAACAGACACATCCTGACCCCCATTGCCTTTGACATCCCTTGAAGCCATTTCCTTGGAATTCCTTGAAATCCACCCATGTATTGGATTCCACTGACCTGTTGCCGGTAAACATGGCCAGAACTGATTTCTAGCTCAGACAGGATGCCAAGCAAATCTATTCCTAATCCTCTAACATGTGCTCCACAGCGAGAACAGGAAAGACGGTAGCAGCTTTGCCCCTTTGCTGCTACTTTTTCCCCAGCACCTGCAAATACCTCTTCCCACACTCCTCACCATGACCTTGACTGCTTGGGTTACAGGTGCCCAGACCTTGGCCTTTCCTTCCCCTGCTTCATGCAGACCAAGAACCTTGCTGAGCACTCCAAAGGGCAGCATGCCAGCATCATCCACAAGAGGTGGGTGACCGAGGCTGGCTGCACACACTGCAGGTTCTGGGCTCCCAGGAGCATCGGCAGCAGGTACCCCACATCTCAAGCAGCTCCAGCATACAAGCTCAGAAGGCTGGTCTTTAACTAGCTTGGCCAATTTTTTTCAACTTTTTTTCATTTTGCATTTAGTCTGAAGTCCTCAGGCCTTCTCTGAACCAAAATGTTCAGAAGATGAACATTATGGTAATTGGTAATTGTACAAGCACTTTGCAAACATCAAGTGCTTCATAAAGTTGAAATGATACTAAATCCAGTGACAGGTTTATAGGCCTGAAGGCCCTCAGACTCACTATGCAGATATAAACAAAGAATTTTATTACATTTTTATTATTTTTAAATTCTAACTGATTTCCGGCTATACTCAAGATTATGATGAGCACATAAGTCTCTTCTCAATCTATAGATGTGACTTATTGAGAAATCTTCCCACCCCCCAGGTCTACAGGTCCTAAAATCTCCCTTTTGTAGATGTCCCTCTATAGAATGAACGCTCTCCTCCCCATGAATTAGCTCACTAAAAATCCCTGCCCTTGACCTTCCTGCAAATAGGAGTTGATGCTTTCCAGCCGAGGTCCTTCCTTCCTGGCTCAGCCTTGTGAGAAGTGTTTGTGTTCCTGTTAGGAACTACAGATTAAATCCCTGGCTAACGCACCTCTCTTGCTAGCCCAATCTTTTGCAAACCTTTGAGAATGTTGTCAGGCCATTTAGAAGATACAGATAAGATAGAAATCAGAGGTTTTCAAAGTGCTGTTCAGAATTCATGAGCATTTCTTTGGATCCATTCAGTGGGTTCCTAACCAGAACTTTTTTAGTAAATTAAAGTGCATGACAGAATTAGAAGTAAATGTTGTTTTGTGACACTCATTTCAAAGGGTATGCATGTGTGCACCTGTGTTCACTCAGTAGTGACATAAAATACATTTCTTAACAGGGTCATGATCAGAACAGTTTTAAGACCTTGGTCTGTGCTCTCATCAATTCCTTCTGCACACTCAGGCCTGTTCCCCTGATTGCTTTAAGTACCCAACAAGTTGGATAAGGAGCTGTAAAAGCTCAGAGAAGGGAGAGCTTGCAATTCTCCTAGGTTTGTTTTGGGGAGGTACAGAATTGGTGGATTTTAGCCAGACTTTGGGAAAAAGATAGAATTTGAAAAGTAGAAACTGAAGGGAGCCGGAGAAATGCTGGATGAGGAGAGAGAAAAGCATCCAGGCTGTGGGCACAGCCGTGGCTTTGAAGGTCTGACTCCTTGTCTTGCCTCACCCCCGGCCCCAGGGGTGGAACCTCGGGTTCCAGGCCCACTCTGAGCCAATGTTTTCTAATCTTTAAATCAGTATAATCATATCTTCCCTGCAGAGAAATTGTGATATGGAAATGGAATAAGACAGGAGAAGTACTGAGAGTTAGCAAGGACCCACCACACATGAGATGGGCTCATTAATTTTTCTAGGCAAAGCCAAGGTCACCAGTAGAGGGGAGGAGGAGGTTGCAAGTGTCACACGTTCTTGGAATAAAGTGTAGATTGCAGCTTGGCCCCTTCCGGGTCAGCTGTTACGGACAGAGAGTCGAAAAAGCTCTATTCAGGGAAATCTGTAAAGATTTTGAGTATCTGGTGAAGGTGTCTGGATTTGATTGGGTGGATAATGAAGAATCGGATGGTTTGTAGACACAGGCGTGACAGAGTCTCGTTTTAGAAAAGATTGATCCTACAGCATTGATTAGAAAGAAGTTGCAGGGTCCTAAATTATGGTAGTTGTAATGGGAATAGAAAAGAAAGGGACAAATGCTGGAAAACTCTGGCACTCAATCCATAGACTCTGATGCTTTCACTGGGGGCATCCGGGCAGCAGAGAGAAAGGTGCAGCTGTGAGCAAGCAGGGGGTCCGTGCGACTGTGCGGTTCCAGCCCTCATGACTGAAAGTCTGCGAATGGCCGTCACTGAAACAGGGAAGAAAGGGAGGCCACGCCCACGGGGAGAAGATGGAGGTTCTTTTTCTCTGACAGAATCCTGTTTATGCCACCTGCTCCACTTTCTTGCAGAATCTGTTCTTCTTGGGGATAAATAAGAAGTCACTTGCCCAGTCTTGCCTCACAGAAGGAGGTCTCTACACCTCCGAGTGAACTTGCTTTATCTCTTTGAGCTGCTTCCTCATAGAGGGATGCTCCACAATTAATATCCTACTCAAAAAGAGGCTGACCATTTATTTTAGTATCTTGCGCTAATTCGCTCTCATCAACTTGTCTCCTGTCGATAGATGTCACTTAAATTAACCTCCATGCCAACTTGTGTAATGAATACAACCTTGCTACACCACATCCTAGCAAGTCCAGTTCAGACTCATTAGCCTGGAGCAGCCCAAAACATGAGTCAAATAGCTTAGTTCAGATCTTTGTCATTACTAGCTGTGTGATGCAGGGAAAATAACATGAACTCTCTGAACTTTGCTATCCTAATCTGTAAAACAGGTACAATGACAACAATAATAATACCTATCTTGCAGTGAAATGAGACTTAGCATACCTAGGAAAACTAGGCCCTCCATAAAGAGCTGCTCTTACTGTTATCACTTAAGGGTATGAATTGATATGCTCACCTCCCTTTATAGCCACACAGAGAAGCCTTTCCCTAGTTCCAAGAGAAAGGACGTAGCTTAGTTCTGCCTAAGGAGAGGTACTTCCCAGGGCCAGCCTGGCAGAACCTGCTCCGGCAAGAACAAAAAGGTTACCACCAGCCCTCTCCGACCTTTAGGCCCAGTTACAAACCTTTCAGGCAAAATAATTTTGTTCCTGCTCAACATGGTCTGAAAATACTAGGTGTCCCTCACTGAGAATAAATAGAGGTGGGACTACCACATAGTTAATCTGGACTTAAAGCAGCTGGGGCAGAGTGTGGAGGGGTGGGTGGGGAGAAAGTGAGTGCCCATGTTGGCTGCAGTCAGCAGAGGCTGGGGGCAGCTAGCTTTCTCCTCATCATGATCAAGAAAGTACTGGGAATTCCATCTGGTCATGAAAATAAACTGCCTATTTTTTTTTATCATAAAATGCACCTGTTAGCATTATATACAAGCTTCTATTGTTTAAGTGAATGGAGTAGTCATTGTGAGAAAAGTCAGGTATTTTCCAACTAAACCAAAACTCATAGTCAAAGAACATGTAGCCGGGCTCCAGAGGTCACAAGCAGCACGATTAGGAGTCACAAGTCCTGGTTTGAGCCCAGGCTTTACTGGCCATGCAAGCTGAGCCAGATAATCTCTCCAAGGTTCAGTTTCCTTAACTGTGAAGTGAGAGGAATGTCCTCCTTGGGCGCTCTCCCACGAGCAACTTCCCTGATCCAAAGTCACCCACACTCAAGCTCAAGAACCCCCCAGGCCTTCAGATCCCGTGATTCTCTTGGGCTGGGGATGGAGCTCACTGGTGGAGCCCTTGCCTAGCATGTGTAGAGCTCTAGTTTCCATCCCCAGCACCCAAACCAACAAACAGAGAACCCATGATTCTAACATGACCTTCCCTGGGTCTTTAGTAGGCTTTGACATTGGAGCTCATTTTTCAATCTTTTCAACTAAAACTGTAGGGCACAACAAAAGTGGTTCTAACCATGTATTCTGTGAGAATTTGGCTTCTTATTGGCCAAACAAAAGCTACTTTTATAAAAAGGAGCATATATTCTCTTTTGCTTTTACGTGAAGAAAGGAAAATAATTCTTGGGTCTCTTACACACTTTGAATCTATTTTCCAGAAATATGGCTCATGTGTCTGTTTTTTTATCCTCACAAATAAAACAGCTCTGTTCAATGATATATAGTAAGTGAAGGTGCTCAGGGTGCTTGCTTAGGCTCCCACAAAGTAAATAATTGACATATTAACTTCCTGTGATGCAATCACAGGAAGCATACGTGAAAATGAAAAAAAGAAATGGGACAAACTCCAACATGCTGCCTTCCACATTGCTTGACCTCCTGTCTAGATCCCACCACAAGGTGCGTTTACCTTCTTTCTGATAAAAACAAAGAAGCAATCTTACCAGGCTCCTGACAATCTAGGAACTCATCTTTTCTATGAGGTGCCTTAAACCGATTGTCCTCTCACAAATAGTTTTTCCTTGGTTTTGGAATAATTCTTTCAAGATAGAGTTTGAAATTGCTGCTCACTTGCAGGAGTTAGCTACAAAATGTATCTTAAGCATTTGGAAGAAAGGGTTGAAAAGCCATCTATCCCAAGTCAAAGAGGGTAGCTGTGGATGAGGGGGGGGGGGACATTGCTGGTGGTCCTTCTGTCATTGCATGGAGCAGGGGCATAGCTCTCTCTTGCAGGTGAGGAAACTGAGGCTCAGAGAGCTAGGACCCAAACCCAGTGCAGAGGCCTGCCCGTCCAGGGGCCCTTTCCCCATCCTGTGCAGCAACTCTGGACCTCAAAATGATGTAGTTTCTCTTTGATTTCTGGTTTAGCCAAAAATGCCTGCATTTTCTTATGATTAATTCTCTTTGGGGGGGGGGATGTTATATTTCATTTTTATTTCTCCACTTATCCTGTTTCCTTTGAGTAATCTTCTTGGTTTCCCCTTTGATCTTTCTCACCATTGCATTTGTTAATGCAAACAAATAAGACTATGCCTGCTCCTTCCCCACACCACCATCTGATTAAGTGGTCCCTACATCCCATTTTCCATTGCAACCCTGTGAGATTGGTCCCCAAGCTTGAGAAAACCACTGAGCAAACCCACAGCCAACATAGTGACGAAATCTAGCTCCTCGTTCCTTGCCAGAAAAATTTTGATCCATCATCTCATAGGTTACAGATGGGCACATTCTGCAGTTCCGGCTTCCTCTTCGGTTCATGTCTCCTCCCAGGCCCTTTCCAGGTCCTTGTATTGCTAGATGCATTTCAATTATCCACAGTTTAGTGAGTAACACAAAAATTTTATTTCCTTCCATTTGCTTCTGTGGAATAACTAGTCATTTTCCTTTCAGGAAAAAAAAAGAAAAGAAAAGTTAATCTTGCCCTGAGCTGCCATATTTCCTATCACATGGTGAAGAAAATTGACAAATCATCTGAAAATTTTTGAAAAGTTTGACTGTTAATTTTTTCCTTACCTTTTTTCTTTGTGTTTGACATAGCATTTTCTTTCTTTTCCTTTTTATTTTATCCAAAGGTTTTAATAAAAATAATATAACACAAAAAGTCACATTGTTCAGAAAAAGAAATGACACTTTAGAATGATTAAGATTTTTTTTTTGCAACCTCAAGAATCAGTTTTCTCTAGCAGTTAGCTCAGCTTTCATTTCACTGAGAATAATGGAAAAATTAAATGAGGATCATTTGAGTAAAATTATGTTTTTCATCTCCTCCATCTCTGTATTTCCTCCTCTGGACTGCAATTCTGTGTATACAATCATCTTCCTCCCCTGGCCAAATGAAAAAGAGAGTATTTTTCCACAGGTTTATTATGCTGAGAGAGGCTCTACTGGCATTTATAGAGAGAAATCTACATTCAGATAAGAATATATATAAGCCCAGACTTGTCTGGAATTTGTTTTGCCTGTGGTTGGTTCCTCCTACAAATTTGAGGTGAGAGGAAGTTGTTAAAATTGGACTCAGAATTCAAAAGAGAAACTTTTGCTTGTTAGCTTCATCAAAAAGAAATCCTTTTAACTCTGTAGCTATAAAGTCTTATAACTTGAAAAAAGCCATACATTGTTCCTCATTCTATAGACAAGCAGTATTTAAGGGGACCCTTCTTCAAGGTGATAGGGACCCTAGCCACTAACATCCATCCTTTCTCCACCATCCTCTTTATCTAGGTGTGAATCCCATGCTCCATCATTACAATGTCGCCCTTGCAAATGCTCCAGTTCCATTATCTTTTGTGTTACACCCAAACAAAAATAGCCATTACTGGAGAAATCCCAAAGAGTAATTAACCCAATACTTTGTTTTGGGGGTGCCCACAGCAGAGTGGACGAGCACTGTGGGAGAGAGTGGCTTATGACAGTTTCCTTTGAACTATGGATCATCCACCTCACATGGACCCTCCCACCCCACACCCTACTTCGCACCTCTCATCATTTCTTTTCTTCCATTGCTTATCCAAACCCACTTCTCTTTTCCTGAAATTGCCAGCCCTCTGACTTTACCTGTCCCTCTCAACCATCAATCTAACTTCCTGCTTCACAGAGAATCCAAAACTTAGTAGATGGGAACTCTTCCCATCAATCTATCAAACATGAAAGCCAGTCTACTTCTATCTTTTCTTTCTCTTTTCCTATCTAGTCAACCATTCTTTCTCAATCAATCCTTCAGAATAACTTGTAAGTCTTAACCATGTAACAACATCATGTAAATAAAAGCTTCCAGTGACTTCACGACTTTTTATGTATCCTGTCCTCTCTCTTTCCCTCATAGACAAACTTCTTAGAAAAATTGATCATACTGATGGTCTCGATGCTCTCCCTCCACCCACTCCTCAGCCCACTTACCTGGTTCCTACCTCAACCACTTTACTAAAGCAGTTTAATAAGGTTAAAGTCATTAACCAGATAGGTGTTCTTCAATCCTCTTCTGACATGTCTTCTTAGCAGCATGAGATACTATGAATTGCTTCCTTTTTCTCTGAACACTCTCCTCCTTGTTTTCCGTAACCCAGTACTGGTTTTTAGTTTCTTCCTACTTCCCTTGACAGCCACTTTCAGGCTCCCTTTATCTGCTGAATGCTGGAGGTTCATTAAGGTTCTGTTCAGGGCTTCCTTCTCTTTTCACTCAATACTCTTTCCCTAGATGATTCCCTTACAGTCTCAGATTAAAATAACATGGAAACAGAGCTGAGTATAAATTTATACCTCAAACAAACCTCAGACACCTATGTGCAACTTACCTGATATCTCCACTCGAAGACGCATCCCAGTCATTTCCGAAACCCAACTCAGGAGCCCTCCTCCAAACCTACCCTGTCTCCAATGTTCCCTCCATCCCATTGTTCAAACAAGAAGCTCTAACTTTTCTGGGGTATCTGTCTCTTTCTCTCTCTCTCTCTCTCTCTCTCTCTCCACACCATACATCATCTTTCACCACTTCTAATGCCCTCGGCACAAATACTTCAGAATGTTATGATTGTTGATATTGTTTGGTTGAATTTTTTTTAAAGAACTATGTAACACTGTTTCTCCCCTTCGACACACTAAAACAAGAAAGGATTATACATGGGGAAATGATGTAAGTGTAAAACACTGCATGGGGTCAAGTATTTTTTGAAAAAAAAAATTGCATGCCAGGAAACGTTTTGTTTTTTCAGAGAGAAACAACATTAATAGTGGGCACTGTTCTTGTCACCTCCCCAAGGTCAGAGTCACTAAATTAACACAGAACTGAGACACAAAAAGGACTCCAAGCTGCATCAAGAATTTCAAAAGGTCTAAATACCCTCTTAGATGCATACCTTTCTTATATTTGATGGAGTTGTAAAAAAATTTTATAGTTAATATTTTGATCATTGTGTCTTGTAAATGAGCGTCTTCATTTTGTATTTCTCAAAGGTCTGTACTTGGTCTAGAAAAGAAACATCTTTTAATATATTTTAAAATATCTTCGGTTCTAAGCAGAGAGCACAGTTAGAATAAATATTTTGATCTTCTTTTGGTCTTGACCATGCGTACACTAGTGTAGAGAAATGTTCCTCTGCAAAACCTCCTGAGAATGCAGACATAAATGCATCAGGATATTGAATTGTTTAGGAAAATAAAAATTACACTTTTGCAAATAAACTCTTGTACCTATATTGAAAGCTCAATATTCATAGGCACTTTCCCAAATAATATGCCTCCCGCTGCCAATATACAAAGCAACCTCTGTCAGTTAATAACTGGTATGACTAATTATTAACCTAAACAACAGGTGACATCAGAGAAAACTGGCATAAATTATCCCAAAATGAACTGTGAGTGAATCTGTCCATTTCATGCATCTAATTTACATGATTCTTCTCCCTTCTGTTCCCTTTAAAAATAATCATTCATTTCAATAATTTCCAGCCCCAAAGCTGGACTCGTCATTATTCTGGGTGTTATGTGGGTTTGATGGGTAAACCATTCTTTCAGCTGTAGGCTGTTCTGACCACTGATCACTACATCTGACTGTTAGTTTAGATAGAATATTGCTCAGGTAGTTGGCTCAGGGTCTTGTTCAAGTCTCAGATCATGGACATATTCCTTGTATGGAAACTCACAGAACCTAGAACCATGTTCTGAAAGGCTACAGCACAGGCAAATATCCTAGGTGAAAACTTACATTCTCCATTATTTTAAATGTGTGACTAATAGACAAGTGTGCTTTCATCTCACGAAACTGTGAATCATCTTTGACACCATCAGATGAATTGGCAGTAGACATACCACCTTCAGAGTCCCCCTGAATACAGGCAGACTCCTTACTTCACTCTGGGGGGATGCAATAGGAGCTCCTGCAGCTTTCTCTCTGTAGTATTTTCCTGCTCAAACTGAGGCCAAATTACGAATCTATGTCATCGATTTGATCAACAACCACTTGTGGCAGTTTTCTCCCAGCTGTTGAAAATTTCTCCTCCCACCCCACCTCTTTGCATCTTGGTAGAGCATCTCATTCTGAGAATTGACTTAACTGTCGCCCTCCGTTCCCACATTTTGCTTAGAAAAAGAACTTTGAAAGAATGCCCTCCTGCTCTTACCACCACAAAAAGAAAAATCAAAAGGAATTTAACATTTCCTGTCACACACAAGCTCGTGAGCACATGATCACACACAATTAGTCTCCTTAACAATAAAGAGGAAAAGAAACAGGAGAAAAACACATTTGTAGCCCCTTTTGGTGTTAAGTCAATGGGATGTACTGTACCTTCAAACCATCTATTAAGGTCAAAACCATCACCTCCTCTTCTGGGTGTCTAAGCTGCCTGTATCGGTCATTTTGGTGAATAAGGGAATAAAGACTAGAAAATAGGATAGTTGCAGATCTGAGAAACAGTGAAAGTACTGGAGCCAGGTATTGCAATGATATCATTTATATTATTACAGTCATTTTTATATTACTAGCATTTGAGGATTATATTACCCAGCATTTGAAGGTTGCTTTGACAATTTGTTCACAGAGAGATAAAGTAGAAAGAAGGGATAATCGTGTCAGGGAGAGACATGTCTGCTTGTGTGTGTGTGTGTGTGTGCACATGAGTGTGTGTGTACTCACATAACACATGCCCACTGTATATGTCTGAGATTGAGCATCCTCCAGGTACACCAGGCCCGACCTGAGTGGCTAAATAGATCCTCAGTAGGGATTTTTGCAGCTCATTTTCAGTTTGCTCCGTCTTTTGAAATAAGGTGACATTTTATGGTGTCCACAGGGGTGTGTGTCTCTAAGCATTGCCTGATTTGAACAACTTGTTCAAGTTAATCTTGAAAAATCTGGTTCTTGGCAGCTGTCTGGCCATGAAGGTTATTTTATTTGTGAATGATGCTGTACTTGCTACATAGATGGTGGCACTGAGTGGACCGCTTTAAATCTAAGGTGGTCCAGTAATAAACTGGAATACATCGGCAAGAGCTTTATAACATCATAAGGAATCTTCCTCCTCAGTAAATGCTGGACCAGAGCCTGTTGATGGTAAGGAAGCAGAAGTTTTCTGTTGGGTTCATCGAGAGGTTTCTTCCTATAGGATCTGACAAGCAGGTCCCAAGATGGTCAGCAAAGTGCTCAGATGTGTGACGTATGAACATTAGTACTATACTCCCTCATTAACATTAGCCTCTTGCTGACTGGCAGAAGAGCTAGGTCCTGCCTGAGACAGGCTATTCCCATAACACAGCCCAAATCCAGAGGGTTCCCCAGGAACCAATTAAAACCATGTGACTTGATGGTCCTTTTTTAAGGGAGCTATATTTATTTTATATTCAAGTCTGTATTCTTTGGCTACACCTACATGCACAAATTTGGTAGCCTTTAGGCTCTACCAAATCTGGATGTACTCCTGTCCATATGAGTAGACATTATAAGGCAAATAAGATAAACTTGTGCTTTTATAATATTAAATATTATAATAAATCACATGATTTCAATCCCTACCACCCATATAGCTCCATTTTCTGCATTTGCTTATTGCAATTATTTTGGTGAACAAATAAATGCTCAGTTTACTTGAGCAGGGTTCAAAAATTCCTCAGGAAGTTTAATTTTCAGTTTGGCATCTGAAGCCAATGTTTTCCTCTCCACTTCTCTCCTCAACCATTCTGCACAGCTTTCCCTACTTCTAACATCCTGGCAAGCCAAGTGTTGCCTTCCGAAGAGGGTGTTTAAGTTCACAGATGGATGATAATGGCGGGCACAGAGTGTCCTTCAACATCTTTCATTCTTGTGCATGTACATTGCATATCCTGGAATGAATCTTCTGCCTTCCTTTGCAACTCAGTCCCAGCCATGAATTATTATTTTTATAAAATCCTATTCTGGGTTCCCCAGACCACAGGCATTGGAGTCTCCCAAACTGATCCCACTTCAAGTGTACAGGCCCAAGACCAAGAGTTCATGGGAGCTAAGCACACTTAAGCCTACCGCTCCAAAAAAATATGCACAACAGAAGCATGAAAGAACCTTGAAAAAGATTCTAACTAAAGAAAATCACCTCCCAGTCACACCAAATTAATGTTACCCTGAGATCCACAGAAAAGAATGTATTATAGTCAATGTAAGTGGCCAAAGGCATTTGGACAGACTTTGCAGCCTAAAGGATAATGGAGAGATAGTCTAAAAAATTATGTTAAGAATTTCTTCAAGAATTCTCTAGAACTAAGTGCCCTTTACAGTTTTGATTTTCATTGTGCTACCAACAAAAGTGTTTAATTTCGGCTGTTCCTAACTATACAAAATATGCATCAATGAATAAAGTCATTCGAGCTGATGACTTACAAATTTCAATAAATTCCCAGCCTCTCTTCTTTGCATTCCTCATATCAACCCATTTATATGGTCATCTTAAAATAAATGAAAGGGTCCCTGGTGAAGTTTATGGGCCTTAAGAGAATCTTGACTCGGTGCAAATAAGACCTGAGTAGAAGACCCCTTCTGAGTCTCTTTGGTAATTTAGACTTGGTGAGCTCAGTGGGGAAGTCAGTCACATTAAATAGCATCTGCAAAAGAGGAGGGGGTCAATTGCCCTCTTCCAGCAGAAATCTTGAAGAAGGTACAAACAGAGAGCCCTGGGAAAGCTGCCAAACACCTGGAATGAAACCTCTTTCAGAGAGTCTCTTCCAAGACTCCATCAGCTACAGAGTAGTTGCAATGGAGAACCATCTGGTTTTCCATTGAGAAATTCCAACCACTCATTAGTACCTGTTTGCTTCCCATTCCAGCCACCAAACCCACCATCGTGCTGGTACCATGCAGGTGCTCTAGTAAATGTCGAGATAATGTTGAATCAGCAGGGAATCAAACAATCCTTCAGCTAAATGACAGCAAAAACCCTAATGATTCACAGTGAGAGACAATCTATTTCAGATCGGTGATGGGCATTGTGTCTTGATCCCTGCCCATTGTTTTATTTATTCATTTGCTTTTCATTTAACTTCTGTGGCCTAGCATGGTTGAGCACAGAATCTGGAACCTTCGACTGTATTAGGCCAGTCAAGCATGAAATTATAGTTTGTTGGCTGACAATAATGCCCAAGGGTGCTCAGGAGACTAAGCATAGCAGTACCAGGAATTCTAACATGAATTTAATCAACCATGATTTCAATTCTCTTATTATTTTGTTTATAATGTCATGATGCAAAAAAGTTTGCATGTTGTATCCTCCATGCTTTTGAGATTTCTCCTATGCCCTCGACTTCAACTTGATTGCTTTTATATTCCATGTCAGTTGCAACTTCTTCAGAAGCTGTAATTGTATGTAGTGTACCCCATAATTCAGGCAGCAGTGTTATTTTACAGAAACACTTGTCACTCCCAGAGTTGTATTAATAACTATAAGAAAACAGTGACTTGAGCGACTATTAACATGAACTTAATGATCAGAAATGAATTCAGCCAAGCTCAGCTTTGGAGCAGGAAAGAAAACCATCAGAGTATCTGTGATTATCAAGCATTCCAGGTACACATCAGCAATCTGCTGTTTTAGAAGCAACTATTGTTCCCCAGGTGCTACCACATTTTTAAATGATTTGGCAGTCAAAAGAGATGGGAAGCCTCAAGAACATCACAGTGATTTATTCATGTTAAGAAACCAAGTAGAGCCGGGCATGGTGGCGCATGCCTACAATCCCATCGCTTTGGGAGGCTGAGTTAGGAGAATCTCGAGTTCAAAGTCAGCCTCAGCAAGGATGAGGCATTAAGCAATTCAGTGAGAACCTGTCTCTACATAAAACACAAAATAGGGCTGGGGATGTGGCTCTGTGGTCAAGTGCCCCTGAGTTCAATCCCTGGTACCAAAAAAAAAAAGAAAAAGAAAGAGAGAAATAGCTTGTCAGTGTAGAAAGGGGTGGGAGGTGCAACATGAAATAACTGCTCATTATGGAGTGAGAAACCAAGTAGACTATGACTCAAGCAGAGAAAATCCTGAGCCAGGCCCTCGCTGCACAGGTGAGCAAGAGAACAGCAAGCTGTGTGTCTCCCCTTGGACCACCCACTTCAGAGGAAGCTGTGCAAATTGCAATTAATTCCAAAAGAAGATGACAGACAATGCGTGCTAGCGAGGAAGGATGCTTGGGGCCCCTGTCCAAGGTGCTACATGATGAACTTCCACACCAGGAGGGAGCTCTAATGAGAAGATTGTGAGATAGAGCAAGGCAGAATTCCAAGGAACTCACAAATAATTACTGATGCTGATTGGGAGAGAAGCCACAGGTGGCGAGTAATGGCATGGGGAAACCCAATTCCCATCCCTCGGACTGTCAGTCACACGGTGCTGCAGGTAAGAAGCATCAATAAGGTTTGGGTTATGGCATGTGAAGGGGCCCAGCTTCCTCAACTACTCTTTGGCTATCATTCACGAATGAGCCCACAAAGTTTAATAGAGAACAGAAATGGAGAAATGCTTCATTCACAGAATGTTCTTCCAGGCATGTGTCTGAAGTGGTGTGATGTTGTGGAATGTGTATTCAAAACCCAAGGGTTCAAATCCGCAGCTCTTTCACTAATAACTGACTGACCCAGAGAAGCCATGTTTTCAAATCTCTGTTTTCTGATATTTAAAATGGAAGAGAGTGGTCGTGATTTTAGCAACTTGTATCCTCATATGCAGTCCTTGGCTGCTTCGTGTGGTTTTCAGCACAGAGATGATCAATTGGCCCTGGATCATCTGCTCCTTGCCATCTTTCCAGTAGCTGCTCTAAGTGAGAACAAACCTCTCCAAGGCCACTGGAGTGGAATCAGATGCATCATTATTTTCAGAGAATTATTTTATAATATATGCCTGTCCGTCCCAACATCAGCATGTACCAATTTGGTTGGGAAGGAGTTAATCAGGAATGTATGATTAAACCGAGCTGACTAGCTGTCTTGCCTCCTCCCTCTCTCCGGCTCTCTGCCTCCCTGTCTCTCTGTGGGTTTCACAAAGGTGTTTGTTAAATAGAACACTGTCCTGTCTGCCTGTCAGGATTTTCAGTCTGACATAGAAAAACATAAAGATCAAATCGGGCCCAAAATGTTTACAATGCCCTTCTCTTGCCACATTCTTTATGCAAACTGAAATATTACAGAAAGAAGAATTCAGTTTTACTTACAAAAAAGCCTCTTAAAATGTACTTAGGCATAACTGGGCTGACAACCATAACACTTTGACATCGCAATCAAGATGAGAGCTCTTTTCTTTCTAGAAACTCTCCAAGACCACTACAATAAGGGAGCTGGGTTTTTAGCCTGGGTGCCAAAAATACACATTTTGTAACTATTCAACTATACCCGAGCATACGTCTTAACGAGATTTTTTTCATTTAAAAGGACATCCAGATTAGTCTTATACAAAAATGACTTAATTAGCATTTAAAGATTCCTTCTTTCTTACCATTTTCCTCAAAGATAAACTAACTAAATGCCTATGGTTCCCCACCAGGATGCCATGACTGGACTCTCTCTGGCCCTGACAAGAAGCAATTGTCAGTCTGACTTTCAGAGAAACCAGGTAGATGCTCCTAGGCCAACGGAGAAGATACAGGTCTAGAAATAAAGGGAGATGGGTATAAGGCCAAGGTCATTACAGGCTGGGGATTTCCTTTCCCATTCTTGTGTTCCTCAAGAACCTCATCAGAGTTTACCAAGTTCTCTCTAAAGGTTTCCAAAGGTGAATGCAAGTGAGAATTCCCTGGGGACACCTCAGTTCCTTGGTCCTACCTACTTCTAAAGATTGGGCAGTCTGGGGACAGAGACAGGGATCTGTATGTTTTAACCAGTGTCCTAGGAATTCTGCTACATCATGGGGGCCTGGAAAGCTCTGGAAAAGTCCAAAGGCCTGTGAAGGAACTTCCCTGCCACAATCACGTGGGGCCTGGCTAATGCAGGGTATGTGAACAAGTAAGAGTGTCATTTTGCTAGTGACCTTTGTAACAGGTGTGCGGTGATGTCACGTTGTAGTTTAAACTTGCATTTCTGTAACGATTAGTAATGTTGAGCACTCTTTCATATGCTTGTTAGTCATTGACATAGCTTCTTGAAATTATCTAATCAAGTCCTTTGGCCATTTTTAAATTGGTTGGTTTAGTTTCATTGTCAATCTATGGGGTCCTTTGTACAATCTGAATATCAACCCTTTATCAATGATTTGCAAATTCTTTCTCCCAAGCTATAGGTTGCCTTCCCTCTCTGTTGTTCATTTCCTTTGATGCAAAGAAGTTTTTAATTTTGGTGTAGAACCATTTGTCTGGTTTTACTTTTATTCTTTTTGGCATCACATCCAAGAAGTGGTTGCCAAGTCCACTGTCAAGAAGCCTTTCCTCTGTGTTTTCTTCTAAGAGTCTCATAGTCCAGGTCTTTGATCCATTTTGAGATTCTTTTTTATATCTGTATGTTACGAGGTAAGGGTCTAACTCCATTTTTTTCAGGTGGATGTTTGCTTTCCCAAATTAACATTTGTTAAAGAGACTGTCCTTTCCTCACTCTGTGGCCCTGCACCCTTGTGGAAGATCATCTTGCCATATGCACAAGACCATATTTCTGAGCTCTTTAGTCTGCTCCAAAAGTGTATATGTGTGTCATTATGCCAGTATCACACCATTTTGGCCACTGTAGGTTTCTAATATGTTTTAAAATCAGGAAGTGTGAGTTGTTCTTTTCCAGGAATGTTTTGGCTATTTGGGGACATTGAGATTCCATATAAATTTTAATAAGAAATCTCCATTTTCTATTAAAAAAATTGGCATGGAAACTTGGATGAGGTTAATATTGAATGTATAGCTTTCCTTTTTTGGGTGGCGTAGACATTTTCATAATACCACATCTTCTAACCAGGAACACAGGATATATTTTGTTACCTGGTTGATCTGGCTACAATGTTCATACTAGGATGAATGAAAATAGCAAGAATGAGTAAGCTTAACTTCTTCCTGAAAATCTGCTTTTTTATCTTAACATGAATTTATTTGTAAATTTTTATAAGATATATAGTCTTCTGTTATTACCCATAACTTGACAATCTTTATGATTTGCATTGTCATTATGAATCAGTATATATAGATATAATGCTCTGATGCCCCTTGAGAAGTTTTGACTTTTACAAAAAATGACTTGGGTTACTTCAAACCAGAGCTATTATTACTGAGCCTTTTATTCAAGTACATTAAAAGATGATTCCACTTAATCCACACATTCACATTTTGAGGCAGGTATTGCTACTCTTACCATTTTATAGAAGATAAGATTGAGACTCAAAGTTAGGAAGCAAGTAAAGGGGAAACTGAGTCATGAACCAAAATCTGTCAGACTCCAGAGTCCACACTCGTGCTGTGAGAAAGTCCCTCCAGTGCAGCTGGTCTGAGCACACTTCTCCCTGTGGCATCTGGTACTTGCCAACATGTCACCTTCCAACAGCCCTTTGCTAGTATATGCAGCTTCTTGAAATCTAGAATGATTAAATCTTGAACCCCATTTTAAGTCCACTGGCCATGGCCCACTGGTGGACCCAGAGCTCTCCTAAGAGACAAGTTCATGGGCTTTCTGACAATTCTTCTGCTGTGTTCATGCCCCTTCTTCAAGACATGTACAGGACCCAATTGAATTTCCAGATAATTAAACTAACAAGAAGTTCAATTGATTGATATATGTGAATATTTTACCCAGAGATTTCTCATGTCTAGAGTGATGCTCTTCATACCACTTGTATCAGATTATTTCTTCAAGTATAAAAACCAAAAAAAGCAAAACTGCTCACTTGAAGAGGGGAAGGATTTCCTAGAGCCTCACGTTCAACCTGCTTTACCTTCTCTTCACCCTGAAATCCACTGAGGTATCCTGGAAAGAACACATGGAAAGCCAAAGTTCTAGGTTCTCTTTCCAATAATGAGTTAAAAAAAAAATAAAAGCAGCTATTAACAGAATGGATAAGATTTTGCCAAGAGATTAAACCGTAACATCCTTACCTGGTTGCATTGCTAGGAATTAATGCAAGCTGATTGTTGAAGCAATGGATTCAGAACCAGGAATTCTGTACTGTTTTACATTCCACTTCTGGCCTCCCTGAGGCTCCCTGGGCTGTAGCAGCAATGCCCCTCCCAAAGCCCAGCCTTTATAGTCATGTCAGGAAACAGCCTGCTGGCTTAGTATAGATGAGATCCAGGTTGCCAAGCTAAATACACATCATAGGTAGCAGCTATTATACCTGCCTCAGTTGTGTAGAGAGATTCTAGAAATTTCAAACAAAATAAGAACCTAGTGTTTACTGTGAATAGTACTGCTACTACCAATTCCTGTTTGCTACTTCTGAAACAATCTGGATAATTAGGGAGCCATGGAGCATGATTTGGTGGTTTAATAACAACTAGGGAAATATATCCAAATTTTCCAGGCATTTGTGAAAGGATTTTAAAGCGAGCCCTTGTGTCTCTGGGTTTGCAGGGGTTTCTTTGTACTGTGTATGGGAATCACAACCATGAAAACACACCTAGTCAGGGCTATGGTGTGATGTGCCTGGGAGGACACATAGCAAGAGGAATGGTCCTCATGAAAGTCCTAACCCTGAAAGAAACACTCCTTCTCCCTCCAGGCTTCCCATCAGGCGGGTATATTAGCCATTGTGATTGGCATCAAGTGCCCTATGACCTTAAGCAAGTTACTTAAGGTCTCTGGGACTTGGTTTCCTCATCTGTTTATGAGGATAATAAATACATATTCAGGGAGTTAATGCGAGGATGAAATGAGATGATTTATCTCTAGGTAAGTCAGCAGCCGCATGGGTAGCCCTCAAGGAGGCAGTCATGGCTGGTAGTACCACATGACTCAAGCTTAATAATAGCAAGTCCCCTCCCATCTTCCCCAGGTCATTCTCCTCTCCAGGTTCATCTTGAAGGCAATAGAACCTCTTCTGTTCAGTGAATGAATAAATGTTTTCCTAATCAGATACCCAAACAGATAGGTCTCAGCCCTTGAGCTCCTGAGAATCCCTTTGTTTTGGTTTATTTTGTTTTGATTCTGGATAATTGGTCTGGGGTGGAACTTAGGTATAACAAATATTTTTCAGCAAGCACTCCAGGTGTTTCGGTGTGCACTCAACCTGAGAACTAATGACTTAAACTCTTAAACAATATTCTATTAGTTTTCCTGATTCCTGATTCTCCCCACCCCAGTTCCTTCTCTAGAGTACTGGTTCAAATAGTTTTCTCAATGATCAAATCTGACCTTGCCATCGCCTATCTAAAGACCTCAGCTTCCTTTGCCTAAAGCAAAGATGGTGAATAGACTTCTCCTATGTGCCAACTCTGGTAAGTAAGTTAAGTTTTCTTAAGACCCTGTGCAGAGAATTCCAAGGGTTAGCCTGGGCTTGGCAGGAAAGAACACAATTTCATGCCAGATTGGGGACATCTGCCACAAGGACAGCAAGAAGGGAGCTCTGGGATTTTCCATTCCCAGCATACAGAATAAAGCCAAAGCTTTAACATGACATAGAAAATCCTGCACAGGTTATTTCTCTAGCTGTATTAACTGCCTATGAGTAAAAAGCTATATCCACATCAACTTCAGATTTTTGTACTTTTCCTCCCAGGCATGAAACTGGAACTCCATGACTTTGCTCATGCCATTTCCTTTGCCTGGAATGGCCTTGCTCTTTTTAACTCCTGATCATCTCCTAATCTAACTTTAAGATTTAGATTGAATGTCACCTTTTCTGTGATGATTTCTGACTGCCCAGATATAATTAGTCTCGCTTTCCACTTCTAAGCTGCAATGTACTTTTTCCCTGTCTTTATAACTGATTTTGTCACACCAGATGGCAATTTACTCTATGTTTACATGCTCAGCCCTCCAATATACAATGCACATCATTGGTGCTCTGTACCGCTTGATGAATGACTGAACGAACAGATGAATGGATTCCTTGGCTGCAGATACAATCATGCACACGTTCTTATTTCCCAGTGCCCAGCAGGTGACCAACACATAGTAGGGGTGCAGGAGAAATCTGCTGAGTGACTGAATCAGTGTCTCTAGTCTCTGCTGCCACCCATATGGCACAATAATCTGGGCTCATTCTGAGTCACAAATCACAATCTGCCAGAACGCTTCCATCTGGAGAGCTCGCTCCCCACAGCAGCTTTTCCTTTCAGTCTTTAGACCTGTTTTGTTCCTTATTCAACAGGAAATAATTGAATGCTAGCACTGACTCAAAAATAACTTGGGAAGCTATAAAAACTGTAAAAGGTCTATTAGTAATATTGCACAGGATGCTTGAAGATAGCCTTGCAGAGCAAGACATCTAGCTCCCAGGGTTTCTTTATGTGACAATGTTACAGCTGCCCTTATCCATGTGTCAAGATGACCCACCAGCCCCACATAACCCTCTCCTGTGCAATTCAGCCTTTCTGTCTGTTCCTGTGGCAAAACCAATCATCTGCTATGGGAGGAGTTAAAGGAAAAGCAGTCAGGATTATCCCTAATTTGTT
>CM053409.1:11620195-11686454 GCA_028644305.1 Xerus rutilus
AGGAGGTAAAATCCATCTTCTTCTCTTCCTAGTTGTATTAGTCAAGATGCTTTAGAGAAACTGAACCAATAACACAGGTAGATAGGTAGGTGAGTGAGTAGGTGGATGGGTGGATGGATGGATGGGCAGATGGACAGATGGACAGATGGATAATGGATGTATGCTTAGATAGGTAGATGGATGGATGTTTACTGTATATGTAGACATTATAAGGACTTGCCTCATGCAGTAGTTATGGAGACTGACAAGTTCCAAAGTCTGCACTCAGCCAAGAGAACTGATCATGTAAATTCCAATCTGAGTGCAAAGACAGAAGAAGACTTATATCCCAATTCAAATACAGTCAGGTAGAGAAATTTGATTCTCTCTCATTCAGTCTTTTGCTCTACACCAGTTTCCAACTGTTGGAATAAGACCCACCTGCATTAGGGAGCGCCCTCTGCATCACTCAGTCTACCTGTTCACATGTTAATGTCTTCCAGAAATACCCTCACAGATGCACCCAGAATAATGTTGGAGTAAACATTTAGGCATTCTGGTACCCAGTTAAGTTGACACATTATCACACTGGTAGAATTATCTTAGGAAAGGGAAGAGTTAGAAGAGATGAACTGAAATGTCAGGATTTCTCCACTGTCTTCCCATAAGCCAAAGGCTGGGGCCACACCACACTCCCCTTATCCTGAGAAATCACTGGAAAGGTTGAGTGGCTTGCCCTTTGACAGGCTGGGATGAGGAAGAAGATGATCCAGCTAGGTCAGAGCAAGGTTTCCTAATACAGAAACCACGGACCTAAAGGTATCATCCTGATGTACAAATAATGACCTCCCTGGGAGAGATGCCATAACATCATCAGACTCTCAATAGGTCTCAACCTTAAACAAGATTCAGAATCACTGCTCTGGAGTGTAGAATCTTCTGTAAGGGACTAAAACTCAGAACCAAGAACCACTGTGATTCCATCTATATTTGAATTAAATTTTCAAGTATTCCTTATTTACAAGAAGAAATATACTTTAGAGCAATGACTGTACCATTTTGACTGATTCTTTGAGTATTACTGATCATATAGTTATTAAGTTTGGAGAGAAATCTTAACATAGAATTGGCACACAGACCATGGTGCCCGGAGAAGAGCGCTTGATCTCATTGGAGACAGAATATGGACAACACATTTTAAATGAAGGCAGGTATATCCAGAGCAGTGAACCTGCTAAGTGAGGCTAACCCTGAGGAAACATCTCCTAGAATGTGCAGGACTTCAGGTAAACATACTTGAAGACCAGACACACCAGCCAGGGTAAAGGAGCAGGTGTACACCTCCCTCCCTTCTTGTCCATATCTGTTACCACGCTGGCAAATCTATGACTAAAAATCCCCACAGGGTTTCTTCTTAGTCTGTAATACCCTTCAAGTATTAGAGTCCTAGGGGTGCTGTAGCAGAGTGCCACAGTGGCTTAAGAGAACAGAAGTTTATTCTCTCATTGTTTTGAAGGCTGTATGTTTGAAATGAAGGTATCAAGGGCATCCTTCCCTCATAGCTAGGGAAGAATCTTTCCTTGCCTCCTCTAGCTTGTGATGGTTGCTGGCAGTCGTTGACATTCTTTGGTGTTATGGTCTGGATCTTTAATATCCCTTTAAAAGCTCATGTTAGGCCATCGGGAATGTTCAGAGGTGAAATGATTAGATTGTGAGAGCTGCAAACTCATCGGTGGATTAATCCATTTGATGGATTATTCATTTGAACGGACCACTGTGTGGTAACTGTAGGCAGGTGGGCTGTGGCTGGAGGAAGTAGGTCACTGGAAGCATGGCCTGGACTGTATGTCCATGGTCCCTCCCCCCATATCTATCTCTCTTCCTCTCCCCCTCTACTCCCTCTCCTCTTCTCTTTTTCCAAGCCACCCTGAGTGGATCGGCTTTCCTCTGCCCTGCCCTTCCACCATGAAGTTCTACCTCACCTTAGGCCCTGAACAATGGAGTCGGCTGGCCATGGACTAAGAGCTCTGAAACCATGAGCCCAAGATAAACTTTTCTTCCTCTAAGTTGTTCTCGTCTGGTATTTTGATCATAGTGACAAAAAGCTGGCTTATAGATGAAACACTCCAATCTCTGTCCTTGTGTTCACATAGCATTATGCCCAGGGCGTCTGTGTCTCTGTGTACAGATTTCCTTCTTCATATAAAGGCACCAGCCATGTTGGATTTAGGGTGCACCCTAATCCAATAGAAGAACCTCATCTTAACTTGGTTACATCTTAAAAGACTCTGTTTCCAAATAAGGTCACGTTCACAGTACTAGGGTTAGGACTTGAACCTATCTTTTGGGGGGCTATTATTGAACCCACAATGCTGAAGATGCAGAAGTTTCCTCCTCTTCTAGATGTTTGTTGTCTCTGGAGCATTGGTGCCCAGAGTCCAGGCAGTAATTCACTTCATATTTGTTGATCAGCTACTATGCCCCAGGCCAGTTCCAGGCACTGAGAGGACCACAGTGAATAGCATGGCTGAGCTGCCTGCCCTTGCAGAGCTCACAGTGCCACAGAGAGACAGACTTGGAACAAAGGAATTAGCAAAAACACTGTCCCTACTGCCACTCTGAGACCATCCAGGTAACAGAGAACTGAGTCATTTCCACAGGATGAGCAACTTGTCATAGGACAGGTAAAGATCTCAAAGTCACAGACACGGTGATGGCCCAGCCCAGTGAATGTCCAGAAAAGCAAAGGGACCACCAAAAACTATCATCCCCATTTCAGAGTCAAGAAAATAGAAACAGAAAATGAGAAGGCATTTCCCTCCCGCTTACTCTGCTACCCCTTTGCCCTGATAATCTTACAGATGTTTCTTGTGAGGTTTTCAATTTCAGTTTCAGCAGAAATCCTGAGTGACTTGTCACCTTCCCCACAGAGCTCTCGCCACCCCAGCTCATCTTCCTTTAGGAATTCATATCTTGAAACAGACTGCAAATGTCAGCCGAGGAAAAAGACAAATGATGATAATACTCTGGAAGCTGCAGCTCTTCACGAACTCACAGAGGCCCATTTCTAGAAAAACATCACCTGCTAATTAAACAAACCCCTTTCTTCTGACAGATGAAAACGTGGGGAAGATCTTATCCCATCTGATGGAGGGCAGCAGTGTCTGCCCTGAGAGGAGGCCTCTCTCAAGAGAATTGACTTGTCAGGCCCAGAAGTAAAAGGCATGTACAGTAGACAGAGCGCTAGTCTTCCAAGTCATTCGCAAATATTAACTAATTAGTCCACCCATACCCTGTGGGGACGTATCACTCATTATCTTCTAGTTGGGAAAGGCGAGGCAACACCATGGTGTACCCAAGGTCAGAAGGAAACCAACAAAATTCTGTTGCCAAGGACAGAATCCAGGCAGCCCAGGCCCACCTTGACCACTGCAGTCTCTCCTTTTCATTCCATCCAAACTGCTGTTGAAAATGTCAGTTTGAATAACAGGTTCTGGCTCAGCCAGTGACAGGGCCTGTGGTGAATGAGGTCCTGTTTTATCACATGTCACTTCAAGAGGCCACGTCTGAGGCAATGTCCATTATCCTTACATAATAGGTGGTTATTTATTTACTTAAGATTTTTTGTTGTTGTTCAATGGTTATTAGTTATAAGATGTCAAAGTTATTTATGATAAGAAATTGAAGTCAGGATAAGAGACTTGTCCAAAGACCCAGGGCTAGTGAACTGTGAAACCTGAAGACACCCTAGACCAGCCTTCCTCTACCGACTCCTTCATTTAACATAGTCTCAATCTATGCCTTCCCTGTCACATTCCCACTCTCCATGTCTCCAACCGTCCCTTTACAAGCCCACATTCAATTCCATCTCTCCCAGGAGGCCTTCAGTGCCTGCCAGCAGCTCCAATCTCTAGCTCCTTTTGCCCTCCCTCCGTTCCATGCATTAGTCTCAGGGATGCAAGCAACACCTACATTTTGTGTAGATGCACCTTATTTCCAGGTGGATAGCAAACTGAGCATAGCAGGCCAGATAAAATCCAGGAATGACAACAGAATCCCCATGGCATGTCAGGGAGAGGTGGCTAAGACTGGTAAGACTGAAAGCTTGTGTCCCATAAAAGGCAGCCATTTGTGACTGATGGGTTGCTATGTTCTGAGTCAATACAGGCATCTGGACGGTTGGCGGCTATATTGAGTGGCTAATTGAGAGGTCTGTATATAGTTGGGAGTTCTGCTTGACCACACTGTGTGTTCCAAACAAGCAAATCACTATTCCCCTTAGCGTTGGTTTCCCAGGAGAAAAAATGCTCCTAATAACATTTCCCTCATATTCACTTCCCAGAGTAAATTGAAGGTTACTTCGAGTTCCTTAAAGAAGTGACACAAACTATCTGCTTATCTTTCTCAAAGACTTCAGGAATGACAGATTCCTCCAAATGTGTTTTAATTTCTCATCTTCCCTTTGAAATGTCCCAGTCTTGATCTGTTCAAAGAAGGGGGAAAAGCATTTAAGCGTATTTATTAATCAGTGGTAAAACAATCTTTGATGTAGATTTTGAAAGCAGATTTTCTAAGAAATAGTAAAAATAAAAAAGAAGTCTCTATATCAACATTCAACCCCCTGCTGGTGATTGTGACAAACTTCTAGAAATCCCATTGGTTGGCAAAGGCCGATAGAGAGATCGGGATGGGGAGAGATGGAAGAAGATGGAGCACAGAACATTTGAAACCTTAGAAATCATGAAATTGACAGGCTCTGCTTTCTTTAAAAGAAAGAAAAAAGATATCTGCTTACCCCGGTAGGCAGATGGCTGGCACCTTGTAGAAAGATTGGTTCACCGGGTCTCATCTTAAACCTCTCTGATATGCACGGATCAGGAAGATTGTGACCTAGGAGTCTTTAATCTCAGCAACACTGAGACGTTTGGCCTGAAAGAAAAGCAGAGAGACAGGAGTGCTCCTTGGCTGGGCTCCTGAGACAGCGGTCACAGGTTCTGCAGGAGAGGGTTCCTGGGGCAGCAGCCTGTGTCTGAGGAGGGCTGATGTAGCCATGCTGACTAGGGTCTCATTTCTCAGCCAGCCTGATGCCTGGCCGGACAGAAGGAGCTCACGTTCTTGCTTCATTTTCTCCTTTCGAAGCAGATAATTAGTGCCTTTAATCCTGGAAGGGTCTGAGTTCCTCTGGTTATTTGAGGGGGGTTCATTTATTTTTGTCTTGGAAGAGGTCTGCAGTAGATTTCTCTGTGTTTGTAATGATGTTAACAATTATTGAGTGCTAACCGGGTTTCAGGCCCTGTTCCTAGCACAGTGCAAACGTGAAATTATTTAATCCTCTGCACAACCCTCGGGGTAAGACTAAGGTCGGGTTCTGTGCCCCCGACTCAGAACCTGTGTGATCATGAGGAAATCACTGTACTGACCTCTGTAAGCCTCGGTTCACTCTTCTAGAAATGGAAACCATGATAGCTCCATCCTTGATGGCTTATTGTTATTAAATGTAGCAATATTGTAAATTGTTTCAAGTGTTCAATATGAATTTATTCTTAATATTGTCAATATCATCTTCCCCAACTCCTTCCCTGGTGTGTCCATTATATCCCAGCAGGGCCAGTTTTCACCACTATCCTTGTTTTGGGTCCATGTCAGATGGTCAGGGTTTATCAAATACCCACAGTGTGTTACTTCCCATTTGCATACCTGATATGGGACAAAAAAGTATTTTCTTGATATTATTGTAATATGTCAATGGCAACAAAATCTTACAGGCGCATCCTTGAGGTGATGCAGTTCATGGAATAGCGTCTGCTTGTCACTGTGCTATAACCAGCTCTTTGGGGAAGCACTATAACATAGCAGAGGTCCTCTGGGCACCTAGTTTGCAGTAACTGCCACTCCCCAGGGGACATATATGCCACCATCTTCCTCTCTGCCTCCTGCCTCCTTCTCACCTTCCTGGCTGCCATTTGGATGCCCCTCTTCTCCATCCAGATCAGCTTCCACCCTCCTTTGCTCCCCTTCCCTCCACAGCAGAGGGCCCTGGGATCCTGCTTGCTGTACCATTACACAGTTATTACATGTTTTGGCATTACCCCATGGCAGCATTAAACATGGGGTCTATTTTAACTCTGCTCACGTGGGAACTCTTCCAATTAAAGGAGATGCTTAAAACCTAAGATTGGTACAAAGCATAAGTATTATTAAATCTCTTTTACCAAAGGGCAAGCAAATCCCTAAGTCTTTATGACCTTGTGGTTCCTGACCCAGGATCCTAACACGTGATTTTGAATTTAGGGAAAGTGACAAAGTGGCATCTTTTAGTGTTGGGTTGACAAGTATCTGTTAGGTGCTAAGCCAGGTACTTACTCTCTGTGTAAAGCAGCAGAGGAAACAGAAGCAGATCGTGAGTTTTGTTTTGCCCTGCTACATAGCATGGCAGAGTGCTTTACAGAGCTGCGCTGATCAGAATTGCCCGATGGACTCTGTTGCTATTAGAGGCCTTCGCCACCCACTAGCCCCATCAGGATGAGCCAACTGTGTCTTTGCAAAAATCTAATTTTGGAGATATCAGAGATTGGTAATGTGTGCCCAGTGTAATAGGAATAAAGTGTGACTTCCATTAGTTAAATGCCCAGAAGATGTACTACAACTTGTCTTTGCTTTGCCGGGACCTATAGCTGATGCACTTTAAATTTAATTTATTCGGGGCTGGGATTGTAGCTCAGCGGTAGAGCGCTTGCCTTGCATGCGTGAGGCCCTGGGTTCGATCCTCAGCACCACGTACAAAGCAATAAAATAAAGACATTGTGTCCATCTACAATTAAAAAAATATTAAAAAAAAAATTTAATTTATTCTCAAAAATTGATTTTCTTTATTTGATTTACTTCCCCCATCAAGTCTTCTACTGAGACTGTCCAACTGTATGGCTGTTAACTATAGGACTCCAAAATTTTCTTGAGTATCACACCTTAGAGTTGTTCATTTCTGCAAATTAGACTCAACTCTAATGAGAACATTTTTAAAACCAAACAGTGTTTTGTCTGGTGTGGAAGGCATGGAAGGGCTGAGGCACTGCCCAGTGGCCAGGCAGCTACTCACTGGATACAGTGATGGGCCAGTTCTAGGATCCCACGGGTGGTTCTGGGGTTAATCTCCAAGTGTGAGTCTTGCCAGAGTGGAGCAGGCCAGCTGGGCTGCCTGTCACTTCACACCCAGCTTTGCAGACAATGCTGGGAATATCTGGAGCCAGTTGATATTCCAGTGACAAGAGGCCCATAGGGGAGAACTGGCTTCCTTTCATCCCTATGATGTCTCTTTGAGAAGGACTGGTCAGTGGGAAGAAGCAGGGCTAAAGGAGATCTCTGAAGCCATCAGCTCGGGAAAATTCTTTCCTTCCACCACTTTAGAATGATTTAGAATGACTCGTTTCCATGGAGTTTTGTTTTAAATTCTGAGTTCATTTGTAGTGATACTTGCTAATCAATTTTAAGTGGAAACAGCTGCTCTGTGTCACTCCCATAGTCCCCCTTCAAATCCTGGAAAACCATAATTCAAACCATCCTCTCCCCACCCTCGAGCCTACTGAGGATGCTCATTTGTGTGGCTCTGTCAGCCCGGTTCCCTACCGCTCGTGCCCCTGCTCTGTGGGGGCAGGGCAGAGGGAGAAGGGGTCAGCACAGTGCCAGGGATATGCATGAGCAGGAAGCCACCTCAGATACTGACATCTGATGAGAGATAACCATTGGTAATATCTACACCAAGGAGCATGATCTATGCAGGACATAAATGTTTCTCTTTCCATTGGTCCAACACATACTTTATTGAATGCTTGATACATGCGAGCCAAAGCTCCCTGCTAAGGGTGGAGATGAGGAAAACTGCAGACCCAGTGCTCGAGGAGATACAGGCCAATGGGGAAGAGAGAACTTTTTTTTTTAATGTCCTAAAGTTAAGTGCAAAGGTTAAGGTGAGCACAAAGTAAATGCAGGTTCAAAGGAAGGTCACCATGCTCCATCTCCATCCTACCAGTGCCATCCTACAGAGAGAAGGGATGGTGGCCTGATCAGCTCCATGCCTGGGTCTGGCGTGGCCACTCCAGGAGATGAGCACTGCCCAGTGTAAGATCAAAGTAGACTGCATCCCTGTCTGCCTCCTTGCTCTGTGCTACAGCCCTTTGAATAAATAGAAGAAGCACTTCCAAAGTCTGCATGCCAGCCAGGGCCAGTCCCCGCACTGCTAGGAGAGGGACGTTGCTGCCGTGCCTCTACCCTGAATGGCAGGCTCAGGAAGGCAAGATGTTGAAAGATTGAAAAGGTCCACCCCTCACTTAGGACTTTCAGGACAAGGTGTCTCTATCTGTAGAATGGGAATAATACTTGGAATGTTTGGGGAAGATTTGAGGAGAAAATAGACCATTGACATTCAAGCCAGGGAGCATGAGGAAATCATATAACCAAAAAAATAGTGGAACGGGGTGACCAGTGTTCCTGGACATTGTAACCACCAGGAAGGAGCAGGGCTGTAGCTTAGATGATTGTCCAGTCCCCAAACTAGCTGAGCCCTGAATGTGTTTTGTGATTTACCTGTGGAACTATGTACCTATGGCTACAGGGAAGGAAAAGAAGAGGCGAGAGGGAACTGGTCCCTGCCCTTCCTGCGTAGGCTTGGGGCCAAGTAGAGTTTTGGAATCACCAAGATACCCAGTAGTTAGTTCTTCGACTTACAACAGAACTCAGGCTTCATTTCCTCAAAATGGCAACAGCCAAATCCCCTTCAAAGGACTCTCATGAGGATTATCTGTGGTATCCCTTGTGTAAACCCTGGGTGTGGTACTTTATCCATAGCAGAAAATCAATTAATGCTAGGTTTCTTTTTTTTTTTTTTTTTTTTGATACCGGGGCCCTATTTTGTGTTTTATGTAGAGACAGGGTCTCACTGAGTTGCTTAGCACCTCGCCATTGCTGAGGCTGGCTTTGAACTCGCGATCCTCCTGTCTCAGCCTTCCAAAGTGCTGGGATTACAGGCGTGCGCCACTGCACCCGGCTAATGCTAGGTTTCTGTCGTTGTCATTGTCTAAACTTCCTCAGCCTCTATTCTGTTTCTTGTGTAATGTTACAGCTTCAACAAAATCTCCTGAGAGGAATTAGTTAGCTATCTTGCCCAGAGAGGAACTTGAGGGAAAATAGTTGGAAGTAGAGAAGGTATGTATCTAAAGAAAAGCTTGTTTTCTGGGTAGAAGATTGACAGGGAACTCAGGTCATCAAGGAGCCAGGGCTGCCATCTTGGTCTGAGCAACGGTCAGTGGTGTGAGAGGAAAAAGCCCAGGGGGACGACTTCAGTTCTCGAATGTCTGACATTAATGGAAAATGGGGATCAGCTGTACTGAAGGAAGATAAAGACGTGGCCAAATAATGCCACATGAAGGGCTTGGCTTCAAAAATGAGAAGAGCTTCCAGGCAGCTGCAGTTGCCACCGCAAGGAGTGAGTTGCTTGAAGGAAGGTGTAGAAAATGATTTCTCAGTTAGCTGTGTCAAGCAGGGTAAGTTTTCATCTACTAGATAGAAAGGCCAGACCATGGAACTGGAGACTCCCTGAGTCCCCTCTTATCCTCAGGCCTAGTGAACCAGTGTTCAATTTTGGAAGGCCATTTATTCTTACTGCCCTGGTGTGTGATATCGAGCAGCTCACCTGCTTCTATCCAATGGGACAGATCCATAGATGGTCAAGACTAAGGTTTGAGCAAAGATTTGAGAATGGCCTCCTTCTGTACAAATGCTCATGCTTCCAAAAACCACAGGACCACCTTCTGTAGAGGAGCTGTTGTTGACATTGCAGTTGAGGTGTCAACTGTTCGAAAATCACTTCTGTTTTTCCTCCAAAGTTTATACCTGCTCCTTCTGACTTGTCATTAGTTTGGGCCTTGTGGCAATGCATTTTAAACCATCTACCACCACCGCCCAGCACACACTCAGTAAATGACAGAAATAGGTTAGATACCAAATCCTCTGACATTGTAAGAGGGCAAATGATTATTTTCCTGAAATGTTTCAATTCCCTATAACTTAAAAAAGATTTAACAGACAAAACTGTCATCATGTAAACTTTGTTCCTCCATGAAAATCAGAGCTGTTTTCTTTCCCCTTCCACTACACAAATAGTATGTTTTTATCTCTCCAAAGGACTAACTCATGTAAAAAATTTCCCTATTGGATAGGGGATATATTTTTCAAAATATTTTCTAAGGCAGGCTTTAGAGAGTTATCAGAGAAAGTAAAATATGGAATGGCAGTCCTCATTTTTTGTGCTTAGGTTGTTTAGGGTTGGTACTCAATACACATCAGAGGGGTCGGACCAAGCAATAGGTGGAGACGAGGACATTTGGAACATGTTTCTTCTCCCACCATTGGCAGCACAATCAGACATACATCTGAAGAAAACATGCCATAAGGAGAGGAGGGTTTTTCTCAATGTTTTTATTTTATGTAATAATGCCTGACATTTCTCCTGCTTTTAATACAACTACTTAGTCCTAAGTTTCCTCATTCCCATGGCTTTGTTCCCAAGGTCAGAGGGGTAGGTACTGATGGTAGACTCACCCAACCTGCCCTGGAGGAAAGCCACTTCCACCTGGCTCCTAGAGCAGAATTTCTCATAACCTAGAAAAGTTAAAATATCACAAGGCAGAAAGAGAATTCTGAATTAGAATAAGAAGCCCTAGGTTCCAGCCTCCCGACGGCCACTTCATCGTATGCTCCCCGGCAAGTCATATTTTTCTTGTACTTCTCGTGTCCTTATCTGTAAAAATGGAAGCACATGCCTCACCAAACGTATGCCGGGAGGAGCTGGGATGCTGTGTGTGGAAGTTCTCACAAGTTAAGTCCGATGCAAATGTATGATGACAGTGTGACATTTGAGTGTCTTCATTCCACTTCATTTCCCAAAGAGTCAGAGAGGGGGTCGTGACCAACAGAGAAAGCAAGCACCTCAGTGTTTTAATGAAGAATACTTCTGGTCCCAGGTCAAAATAATAGGCCAAGTACTTCACTTCAGTCCCGTAAGTGTTCTGCTTTGCTTTAGTAGACAAAATGATGAAAATCTAGACGACCAAGTCGTGTTTAGTTTTGCTTTCTGTTACGGCCTTCTCATGGGTTTTCTGCTTTCTAAGAGACATCCTTCTCTTTATTGTTAAAGTATAAACCAAAGAGAGAGAGAGATTCTGGGCAGCTAAGAGGGGGTCTCGCCATTGGAGACAAGACCGCTGACCAAGAGCCAATTAGTGCACAGTGGACTTGCTCTTAAAGAACAGACCCCCCACCTCCCACTGACCGTGTGTGGTAAAAAAACAGTTTTAGTCCTGGCTGAGCTGGATGGGAAAAGGTCCCTTGGAAATCAAATTGTTTACACAGAGTTCTTCCCTTTTACAACCTTGGGCAACTCGCTTGACCTTTCTGGGCGCCCATTTCCTGATCTCTAAACTGAGAGACCTGAGGACATCCGACATCCTCCCAGATAAACAACCCAGTTCGACTCAAGGACATTCATAACTGAGCAACTCAAGGCCCAGAATATTTTTGTAGGACTTAAACATCCCTTCTGATTTTCTGTTTATGAAAATTATAACTACCTGTGCTTATAGGTACTTACGCAGTCTCGGGAGCACGTGAGGGACCCCAAGACTCAGATCCCCCTGGATGCCCCAGTTCTTGTCACTGTCCTCTCTGCACACAAGGGGTAAGCCCAGGACTTCCCCTGGGCTCCATCTATCTACACACCCTTTCTACAACTTCACGAGTGAGAGTTCCACAAGTAGACACATCCCCTGCGTCAAGAGAGTGGGCAGGAAGCAGACAGTATCCATTTCTGACATTGGTGAAAACTTAAATTCTAAATTGGGATTTTAAGGGAAAAAGAAGTGTAAGACTTTCTGGTTTTGTTTTGTAAAAGGCCACACCACCCCCGCATTTCACTCTAAGCATCTCAGCTCTCGTGCTGGCCTGATACCAGTTGTAAATTCAGAGCAGCCCCACGTTCGCGTGATTTTCTTCTAGAGAGGTTGTCACACAGTGCTTTAGAAAAGGAAGAGAATGCCCACCGGAAGCTGATCTTGGTTTACAAATCCCACTGGCAGGCGGACTGTAGCTGGTGGTCAAATTGTGGTTCCTTAGAATTTGAGCCTTTGGGCTGCTTGAAATGGAGAAAAGGAGAGGTTTCCCCAGTTTTCCGTGAAGGTCAAAGGTGGCACCTAGTTGACTCCGAAGCCTGTCACTCAGCAGCCCTGCCACAGAGGGAAAAGATTGGATTAAGCTAAGAAAAGAGCAAGCCTCCAAACAATAAAAGCACCATTATTCCCAATAAGCAATACATGTTTTGGCTGGGCCTGAGCCAGTTCATGTTAAAAGGGCAATCTTAAAATTTTTGTTTAATCACTTAAAAAGCAAGCCAGATCCATGCCCAGACAGGACTTAGCCCTGAAAGGACCTGTCCCTGAAAGCACAGATGAGGCTAGGCAGGACTTTAGGAAACAGCAGGACTTCCACTGACAGAGAAACTTTTCCCCTTTAACTCTCACTCTTGGGAATAGTTCAAAAATTTCCAACCACCAGGCACATGACCAGATGCCCCATGGAGAGGCCTCTTGGGAATTCACGTGGAACAGACCCAGGGCTGAGAACATTCCTTCCCTCTTTCCAACCTTTTCTTTTAAGGAATGACTAGATATCCCCCAAAGACCACTCGAGATGGAAAAAACCAAAAGGTTAAGAAAATGCTCCTTTAAAGGAACATCTGCTTATTTACCCGAGTTACAGAAACGTGAGAAGAAGAATCTAGAAATCCTACACTCCACTGGGAGGAGAGGAAGCCCTTATCCTTACGAAATAAAAACTACTGAGAAATCATGAACCCCTGCCTAGTCAGAAGTCTAGGGTTTGAGCAAAATGGGGATATACTTGGAAAAAAAAATCATCTAGTAGGCCCAAATGAAAAATAACCTTTTTTTCTTTCCTAGTTCCTATATTTTATTTTTATGAGAAATTATTGAATAAAGAATCATTGCAAAATACAATCCAGCCCCTGCTGTTCCCATAGCCAGGAATGCAAGAATATAACACTGTGGGGGACTGACTTTGATTCCTATATCCCCCTATCTCATTATCTGGCCACAGAATCAGTCATCCTTCCCAAACCTCAGATTATTCGTGGGTAAAATGGGTTGACCTTTGAATTAAAGGAGATTTAGAAATAATCTAAGAACTCTTCGTTTATGTATTCAGGGTTGGAAGCAGAGCCTCTTGAAAGTGAATGGAACTTGAAGTCCAAATAGAATCTGCACAACAAGCCCAAGGAGGGAGAAACTGCTTTCAAAAGAACATTAAGACCTTGCTCATATGTATAAATGTCACGGAGTTGGCCAAAACAGATTTAGAGCCTATAAGCTCTTTGGAGATTTCCTTGCAATCCCTCTGTTTTATAGAGAAGGAAAAACTGAGCCTAGAGAAGCTGAAGTGACTTACAAAAGATCACCCGATACATCAAGGTACAATTCAGGTGTCTGTCTTGGGACCAAGCAAAGCAGGGGAAGATAGGCTAGACCTCAGAAATAATCACCACTTCCTACGAAACATTTTCCCTGGGCCAGGCACGGTGCTTAATGCTGTTAATGTTCTTTAGCCCTACTCTGTGCATGACGGATATTATTATCTCCAGGCCAGCTCCATGGGTTGCAACCTGTGCAGTCACATAGAGACGCCTATTCGGAAGGGTCCTGTACTGGTTTTATTGCTCTCGGTTGCCATCTTGAAATCCTCAATAATTTTTAAACAAGACTCCCTCCCCCATTCTTTTTGCACTGAGCCCCACAAATAATGTAGCTGGTCTTCATGATCTCCTTTTGGTAGATGTGTCAACAGAAGTTTAGAGAAATGACAATTGCTTACCCTTGATCTGGACCAGCCACCAAGATGGGGATGCAGACACGGAGTCATCAGGCAAGGCGGATGTAGGAATCAGACTCTCTGCTCACCTAGGGGAGTGGTTCCTGTGACTTCAGAGCTCTCCTTATGGCCTCAGTGCTGGTGCCTTGGGTCATGGGGCACATAGGGTTATCAACCATCATAGTTTTCCATGGACTAGAGGAAATTCTGGCATGTTGTCAGAACAGAAGCCCCAGAATGCAAGCTCAAGGGACCTTTGGCTTACTCACTCTCTGACCCAGGCAAGTCACTTTGCTGAGCCTAAATTTCCTCATTTGAAAAATAAGGGAAGCAATATTAACCTCATGAGGTGAATGTCAAGATCAAGGTCATATATACCCCATGCATTAGTTCAGTGTGGCCACACTGAAAGTTTTGATTTTTATTTATTTAATTCTCTAAATATTTATAGGGTGCTATTATGAGCCAGGCTCTGTGGGACAGACTAGGAAAACCACTCCTGTGTGACTAACCAACAGTGTGCTCATAAACATTTAACCAGCTCTCTGAAAAAAAAAGGTAAAATGAGCTTCATAGCATATGCCAATGTCTATGGTGTAAATAGTCCCAGATGGGTGACATCCATCTACCAACGTAAGGTGACTGAGGCAGCACTGGGAAGACCTGTCTACTTCTGCTCTAGGAATGCTGCACCAGCTCATCACCAAGCTACCTCACTTAAAAAGGACAGACAGACTGTGAACCATAGAAGAGAACAGAGAAGGAATACAGGTCTGCAGGACTTTGCAGAAGGCCTCCCTCAGGACTCAAGACTTCTCCTGATACTTGAAAGAGGCTCACACATAAGAGGAGTGTGCAGGCCCGGAGGGAAGGAAAGAGGGAAGCAGTTTAATAAAGACCTGGAGCAGGGAAAGCCAAAGCTGTGGAGGAGCAGAGACCAGAGAGTGCAGCAGCCAAGGGTGCCATGTTCAAGTTGGGTTTATGCTAAGGAAGCTGTGGGCACAGTGGTCACATGTTAGAGCCATCACCCTGGCGGAAGTGCAGGGAATGAGCCACAGAACAAGATGGCGAGTGGGGAGACTGGGCCGTGGCTCTCCAGGCAGAAGATGCTGGGGCCTAGGACAGGTTTTGTTTTAATTAATGCTTTTAATAGTGCATTCTAGTTATACATAATAGTGGTATCATTTTGAAATAATCGTACATGCATGGAATTTAATTTGTTCCATTTCAATCCCCAGTACTTCGTCTTTCCCTCTCTTTCTCCCTCCCCACCCCACTTTCTCTACTATGCTGGTTTTTCTTTTATTTATTAACTGTTTTTTTTTTAATTGGTACTTACAGATATACATAAAGGTGGAATTTTCTACGGTCTATTTATAAACGCACATAGCATAATTCTCTCAAATTCATTCCACATTTCTTTCCTTTTCCTGTCCCTGTCCCTCCTCCTCAGTCTCTACTGATATTCCTTCTATTTTTGTGAGATCCAAACCCCTCCTTTTTGTCCCACACTTTGCTCTAGCTTCCGCATCTGAGAGAAAACATTCGATTTGATTTTCTCAATCTGGTCAGGTTTTATGGAGTCATTCCTCAGGATCCATGGGAGAGTGGTTCCAAAACCTCCCAGGGATAACAATTCACAGATGCACACGTCCCTTATATAAAATGGCATAATATTTGCATATAACCTATACGAATCCTCCCACGTACTTTAAATCATTTCTAGATTACTTATAATACTTCAAACAATATAAATGTTATGTAAATAGTTGTATTGTTTAGGGAATAGTAACCAGAAAAATATCTGTACTTGTGCATTACAGAAGATATATATATAGCAAATATTTTCAATCCATGGTTGGTTGATCCCACAGATATCCTGTGGATTTGGAGAGTTGACTGTATTTGTTTAACAGATATTTATTGAGCTTGTGCCATGTACCTATCCCTGTGCCAGGCCTTGGTGATCCATCAAAGAGAACTGCCTTAGCCTTCATGCAACTTATAGGCAAGTTGAAAAAGGTTTTAAAAATGAAGTAATAGTTAACTCTTGGGTGTCTACTGCAAGACAGGCACAGCGCTTATCACTTGGCATACATTGTCTCATTGAACTCTCACACGGAGGTGGGGGACAGATTCAGAGGTTACCTTTGTTTGCAAGATTAAGTGGAAAACTGGAAGCAGGCAGGGTCACCATCAGCTGTAAGCCTGTGGGGGCTGAGGTGTGCGAATACTGAAGTGAGGGCAGAAGGGAGCCGGGCTCTGGAGAACCTTCTGCCAACAAGCCCGTCTTCCTGTGCAATGGCCCTCCCGTGGCTCTCCACAGCCTCCCGATGATGCTCATATGGAGCAGGATAGTCTTACTCAAGAGCAGGGTAAGTGGTTCATGGGGATGGTGTTTTCTTAGCACACAAGAGGCCCTGGGTTCAACCGCCAGCATGCAAAACAGGAAAAAAAAAAAAGTTTTGAGCGTCTTAGGAAGAAGTCAGTCTAGATTGGGATAATAAAGAGAATGATATTTGTATTTGTCAGAATCTTACATTTTAGAATGTTTTTAAGGATTTCCATTTTTATGATTTTTCAGGTAATATAAAGAGAGAAAAAACAAATCTGATTAAATTGCCAATTAGAATATATCACAAAGGAACGTTTTCATAGACTGTTTTGGTCCATCCTAAAATAAGCATAAATTTGGCAAAGAGTGGGCCTTCTGCATCACTTGACAGCTGAGAAATGGAGATAAGCCAAGAAAGAAGCCAAGGAGACCATTCTGTGACTCCAGCCACACTTTCAGCCAGACACTTTGACCAGTGACACGCTTTTTGTTATCTTCATTCATTTCTATTTTTACGAGGTGATGGGCAGTTAGTTTTGATCAGAGACTTTAAATAGAATTGACTTCCACTAACTGGATCCATCAAATGTGCCAAAAGATTTCCTTGAGACCTTGCACACTAGAGCATTTATATTTTGTAGGTAGCTGCCTTGCCAGGCTTCTTCTTCCTACCAACTCACTGCCCCTCAGCATCTCTATCACTAAGACATTGAAACCTGGTGGTGAATTTTTATGAAGGCAAAATATTGCCTTCAGAAGCCGGGAACAGTGACGCATGCCTATAATCCCAGCAGCTCGGGAGCCTGAGACAGGAAGATCGCAAGTTCAAAGCCAGCCTCAGCAACCTTAAGGTATTAGCAACTCAGGGAGACCCTGTCTCTAAATAAAACACAAAATAGGGCCAGGGATGTAGCTCAGTGGTTGAGTACCCCTAAGTTTAATCCCTGGTACCCCCCACCGAAAAAAAATATTGCCTTCAGGACTTTAAGATCAGACAAACCCAGTTCAGATCCATGGGTCCTGATTTCCACCACTCATGAGCTGTGTGAGTAAATTAAAAGGAAATCTTTTTCCTAACCCCAGAAAGTAGTAATAATTTTGATATCTTGCTCAGGATAAAATATGAAAATATAACTGTTCTCTAAAGTTACTATCCATAGTTATCCATAGACCCATATCAATTGGTTGGCTCCAACTGTAAAAGTATTTGCAGTAAGAACTGTCACCAGCAGGAGGAGCTAGACTGCCAAGCACTGTGTGGGGCTGGGCTTGAGAGCTAAGGGTGCTTTCCACCTCACTTGCAGGTAAACTCTCAACCCTTGGAATGATCTGTGTGCTTAAATTAACCTAATGCCACAGGACCTACATTTTTAAAAGAATATTCTAGAAAAAAGGGAGGAATGTTAAAACCACTCTTTTAAAAGGTATTAGTAGGAAAGGGATTTTGAATGTGTGAGAGTCGTTCTGGAAATAGTCATTATTATTCACATTATCTCTGTGGGGACAAACTTCAGAAAGGCTCGGTTTTATCAGCAATGATAAACAGCCATTTATTGGCTTCTCTGAAGATAGATCTTGAGTGCCTCATTTATGAGCCAGCCTCGACTGGACTTTGATTGAGTCTGTCCACTTGGAACCAAGTTCTCCACTCAAGGAGAAAAAAACCAAGACTAAACAAGGCATAAATATCCCCTTATCCCAACGTGTCTCTCATGCAAAGCTCCCAGGCTCAGCCCTCAAAGAGGTGTTTCCTGATGGCCTAGCCAGTAATACAGAAGATTGTCCCACAGTTTGGATTTTCAAGCCTCCTTCCCACGTCTGTTCTCCACAAGGCCATCTTTCCAGTGGTAACCTCACCTATGTATGAGAGAAAGGAAAAAGGAAAAACAAAAACAAAAACAAAAAACATTGAAGACATTTCATTTTGTTATCCTAAGCAGACCTGGTCTAGTTACGTGGAAAGAACAGACCAGAACCAGTGGCTGTAGCTTGGCTTACTCAACCACCATTCCGGTGGGTGACTAAGAATTGACTGTAATTGCCGCTTCCTACAAAGGCCTGGGGGGGCTCTTCATCCTCCTTCCCCGAGTCAGCCGACATCCACTGTAAATGTTTTTCTGGAAATCAATGCCAATAAACACCCAGTGGAGCATTTCAGTTTAGCTTCCTAAAGACTAACCTGGAATGAATAAAGTCCTCTGTCAAAAAATGGAGGAAGCAGATGTTTAAACCACCTCTTTAGGGGACCAAGGGCAATATTTGTGCTGACCTAAATGAGTCCTTCTTGGCCTCCAAGGTGGTGAGAAGGGCCTAGCAAGTTCTCTCAGGGAAATCTCACACGAGTCCTTCAGCCCTGAGATGTGGCTGAGAGACCCAGGGCTAGCACGATGCCGTGCAGTCAGGTTCTGGCTCTACCTTTCACTGTGCCAGGCAGAACAGGGCATTTATAAATACCTCTCTGAGGCCTAGTTTGGTGGTATGTAAAGAGCAAGTAATAATAATACCTGGCCAGGTGCGGTGGTGCACACCTGTAATTCTTGCACTCAGAGAGGCTGAGACAGGAGGATCACGAGTTCAAAGCCAGCCTCAGCAACGGCAAGGTGCTAAGCAACTCAGTGAGACCCTGTCTCCACATAAAACATAAAATAGAGCTGGGGATGTGTCTCAGTGGTCGAGTGCCCCTGAGTTCAATCTCCAGTACCAAAAATAAATAAATAAATAAATAAATAATCCCTATCCAAAGTACTCATCCTCACGTGCAGGTCTCACTGTGCCTTGTCTCTGTTTAACACTGGGCATCTGGCCCTTCCTAGCTATTCTGTCCCCATCCCCACCTCTGCCCTCTCCCTGCCTCTCAGACCAGCAGTATCAATGGTCACACTGTTCAGATCTCTGCTCCTTTGAGTCCAGGGAGCTGTTCCTTGCCCCCTCCTTCCCTCAATAAAACCCTCCTGGAACAGAGAAAGCACTTACTTCCCTTGGAAACTCACTCAGATGCCCCTTTCCCTGATAAGGCCTCCCTGGCCTCTTCTCTACTGGCCTCCGCACCCGCCCAGCTCCGGCTTCTTCTCTCACCTGCACCTTTCTCTAACTCATCCGTACAGGATCCAGATGGGCTCCTTTTCCTAATTTGCACAAAGGCTGTGAAGTGACTGGTTGGGGCCCTGGAGGAGCGAGGGTCTGTCCTGGGGACAGGAAGGAGGCCAGGAGCTGCCGTGTCACATGTCACTCTGGAAGTTGGAAAGGGAAATGCCTGGAGATCCAGTGGGTCCTCTGCGGGGGAAGAGCAGGATGTGGCGGGAAGGGGAGGGCAGGGAAGGCTGCCAGGGAGTTAGCGGGGGACGTCTGAGGCTTAGCCGGGTGGATTTGTGATGTGGGAGGGACTCTTCTGTCTTGAGAGGTTAATTGAGAATAAGGAGGATTATGCAATTTGAAAACATCCAGTTCAAGAAAGCGTGATGATTCCTGACAGGAACCCACTCCCCTGGTCCAGGTCCTGCTCTTCCCTTGAATTCTGCCCTCCTCAGGCCTGAGTCACTGTCACGGTTTGGATCTTAAAGGTCTCCCTGAGTCGATGTGCTCAAGGCTTGGCCACCAGCCTGTGGTCCTGTTGGGAGGCGGTGCAACCTTTAAGTGGAACGAAGGGAGGTCTCTGGGGGTGCGCCCTAGAAGGGGATATGTGACCCCTTTCCTCCCTGCCTTCCTCATGAACTTTCTGTCAGGATGTTCTCATTCACCACAGACTCAAAGATAACAGGGCCAAACGACCATGCCCTGAAACCTCTGATGCCATGTGCCAAAATAGACCTTTCCTCCTTCCACGTTGATTTTCTCAGGTATTCTGTCACAGCAACAGAAAGTTGAGTAGCAGGGTCACCCCTGAAGAAACACGCAGTCTATCCTCAGTAAGGGGTGAAACCACATGTGCCGCCCGCAGGAGGTCCTGCTCTGCATGACAGCCCTCCCTGTCTCCCCTGCCTCCTTCCTGGCTTTTCTCTGTCTTCATCTTCCCTCTGTCCTTTACCAGAGCCCCTATTTCTTTCTCTCCTGTCATTTGTCACTTTTTCCAGGGGCCACCTCATGCTCCCCGCTTCACACATGCCCCACTCAGGACTCCCAGTCTTTCCCCATCTCCTCGCTGAGACTTTCTCAGCCCTTTATTTAATTCTCCTCAACACTTATTAACATCGACTCCTTATTTTCCTCTACCCTTTTCCTTCAATATCATCCCCTGCCTGTTTCCTGGCACCCTTGGGCTCTTCTCTGCTACTTGATCTCATAGCGTTCTGCCTTGTTCGACAAGCATTCCTCAAGCCCTATTTACTACATTCCAAGCAACATACTGAGTGCTTGTGAAACAAAGATGTACGCATTAGTCAGCTTCGTCACTGTGACCGAAATACCCAACAAGAACACCTTAAGGAGGAGGAGTTTATTTGGGTTCACAGTTTCAGAGGTTCAGTCCATGGTAGGCCAACTCCATTACCCTGTGCCTGAGTAACCATAAAACATCACAGCAGAAGGACATGGTGGAGGAAGATGCTCAGCTTACAGCTGCCAGGAAGCAGAGAGAAAGTGTGGGAGGAGCCAGGGACAAAATACATGATCCTTAAGACATGTCACCAATGACCCACCTCTCCAACCACACCCATCCTGCCCATAGAGACCACCCAGTGAGTCCAGCCAGACATTCGAACTAAGATGGGCTGATGAGGGCCCTGCTGTCCTAATCCAATCATTCCTTCCATGACCATTCCTGAATGAACAGGAGTTTTCATAAGGATGTATGAGTGCACCTTGCAAAGTGAAGGTATAGGCAGGCGATCATCCATCAGCCCTAGTCTTCATCCCTACCCCCACCCCCATTATCTCTAAAGCTCCTGATCCTTGCTGTCACTTCCTAGAGTTTCAAGGGGCTCCTGGCCAGCTGTGCCAAAAGTGAGGGGCTCATGACACTGTGCTCAGAGCCTGGGGTAGGGAGCCTGGGTGGAAATCCAATAGCGTTCCTGTCCTCTGAAGGATCCAAGGATGAGGACTTGGCCCTGCCCTGCCTCTGTCCACTGCTTAACTCACCAGTGTAAGCCAGGGAACAGACAGCCATACCTTCCTCTCATCCCCGTCCGTCTTCCTAGATTGAGGGCAAGTCCAGACAAGGAGGACCCGAAACCTCTCTTGGATTCCCACTCTGCCATCCTCTAAGGATGGCCTTTGGGATCCATGAGAACACCTCCACCAGGACTAGGAGTCGTGTGAAAAACAAACGGACTCTGAGTGTTTTGCACACGAGAAAGAAGGCTTTCCAGCTATGAGATGGCTTTAGGAACGTGTTTGGGAAAATGTTGATTGAAAACACCAAGGAAAGGCTAATATTCTAGGCAGTGGTTCTCAGCCTCCGGGCAGTAGCTCCATCCTGGCCCGAGGCTCTGTACACTGTACCAGCTGATTCTGACACACTCCCAGGCATGAGAACTCTATGAGTGGGATGGCCCTGATGGCATCCAAATCACCTTCCAGACCTCTTTGTCCTCTTGACCTTTGGCCCCAACTGCAGATGGACTTTTCCACCAAAGGGCCAAGAAACAGACGAATCCTGCCAGTCTTCTTGTCTCTGCTTTTTAAAAAATCTTTTTCACCCTCTTGCTGATTTTTCTGCCTCTCTGGCATGTGTTAAGCCCAAATTTTGTGTGACTAGAACAGGAAGCAATTGGTTCCATTAAAAGAAGGAGAGAGATAGAAGACTGTGGTTTAACATGTGACCAACTTTCAAGACTCCTGAAGTCTGCATTTTGCATAGCTGTCAAGATTTACTCAGCAAATCCGAATTTGACGTACAGCAGGGGTATTGTTGAAGCTGTGTCTGACCAGTCCTGTGGTCACTTTGGAGGATTAGCCAAGTTTCCCAAATGAGAAAATATAAAAACATAAACATGCAAAGATGTCCCAAGGTCACACTGAAGGCAGCAGTGGAGAGGATTAGGAGCTCAGTGCTCTTTATCCTGGGCCTACAGGACAACACAGCTTCCCCAATGCAGATGTTAAACAGACTATTGCCTTTAAAGTAAGGGTAAAAAAAAAAAAAAAACAAGTTCTTATTTTGGCCATATTTCAGAAAATCTCCCAAGGAAAAAAGGTCCATCTGAGGGAAATTAATTGCTCCAAGCTCCTGGAACATGAATCAATTTGACTTCTCCCCATGCTTACAAAAGAGTCCTTTAGAAGTTAGGAAATGGTTCCAAACTTGCTGTAGGGGAGCTTTTGAAAAAAAACACTGATGCTCAGGCCTCATCCTGGACCAAATCAGAGTCTTTGGAGGTCAGGCACAAGCATCACTGTTTGAGTCAACTTTGAAAACCAGTACTGTAGGGTAGTGCTACTCAAACTGTGTGTACATTAGAATCATTTAGGAGCTTCAACTATGAGGCTTGTATCCCACCCACCCACACCCCAAGACTGTGATTTACCTAGATAAGTATAAACTCACTTTGAAATATTGAGTATGGCCTGAGTGGGTAAAAGATTCCCCAGGGGATTCCAGTGGGAAACTGAGTCCAGGAGCCACTACAGCAGTACCTGGCTATTCAAAGCACAGCTCTGAGGTCAGGAGCCTGGATAACACCACCAAGCTGCTGAATCAGAATCTGCCTTTTAACAAGATCCCCAGCTGATTCGAATGCATATTAAAGATTGAGAAGCACCCTTTTAGAGCAGTTTCTACTCCTGGAAAAAAAATAATTATAAGTGTTTGCATTTGCAAACACCGAAGTTTATCTCCTTCTAATCAGGTGCACTATGGGCATGACAGCAAATCACAGAATTTTAGAAATGGAAATAAAAACAGCTAATAATAAGAAATTACAGGCATACCAAGGCCTCTACATGCATTACCTCACTAGATATTTACCACAACCCTATGGCACAGGTACAAGTACTGTGCCCATTTCACAGATTGACCAGACTGAGGCTCAGACCCAGATGAACAGCTAAATGACCACCCAGACAGGCAAAGTCAGGACTGACCCTCAGGTTTACAGAACTTGAAAGCATATGCTTTTTTCAAGTTAGTTCATTTTAGTTATACATATTTGGGGGTTCATTTTGACCTAATTATACAAGCATGGAATAAGATTTGCTTCAATTCGGTCCCTAGTACTTCTCCTTTCTCTTTTCTCCTCCCTCTCCCTGTTCTTTTTTTTTTCCTCCACTGATCTTTCTTCTATTTACTTATAGTTCTTTTTAAGACCATTGTGGATATATATAAAGGTGAAATGTATTGTGATGTATTCATGTATGTACATAGGAAAGTTAGGCAGATTTATTCCACTGTTTTTCCCTTTCTTGATCTCTCCTCCCTCCCCATCAATGGCTTTCCTCTACTCCATCAATCTTTCTTCTATTTTCATGTAATCTCCTCCCTCTTTTTTACTCTTATTTTGGTCCAGCTCTCTCATATGAGAGAAAACATTTGACCCTTGGCTTTCTGGGTCTGGCTTATTTCCCTTAGCATGATGTTCTCCAGTTCCATCCATTTACCAGCAAATGACATAATTTCATTCTTCTTTATGGCTGAGTAATATTCTGTTGTGTGTGTATATATATATATATATATATATATATATACACCACATTTTCTTTATCCATTCATCTGTTGACAGGCCTCTAGGCTGGTTCCATGGCTTGGTTTTTTTGAATTGTGCTACTATAAAATTGATGTGGCTACTGCATTCTATACTATGCTCATATTAGATCTTTTGGATATATACCAAGGAGTGGGATAGCTGGGTCATATGGTGGTTACAAACTAACTTGTAGTCCCACCAACAATGTATGAGTGTACCTTCCCCTGACATCCTCTCCAACATCATACTTGTATTCTTGGTAATGAAATCATAAGCTTTTGCCCAGTCAGTCTTGCCCAACATGGGTGTCAAACATCCTGAGTGGGATACAGATGTGCCCAGATACTGACCCCTCAACCCACGGTCAGGTTTAACAGAGGCTAGGGTGATGAGTCACTACAGAAAAAGATTAGGAAATACTGCTCTCAGTTATACTTTTGAAAAATCATTCTTTTTGCCCATCATTGAACAAAGGATAAACTTTGTCTCCTAAGCTTTAAGTGACCTGCTTGACATGACTTAACTCCTGAAAGCCAGGACAGGCCCCAACCCAAGAGTCCCAACTGCCACATGCCTCCTCCCACCCAGCAGTGGTTGTCAAAGTGGGATCTCTTGACCAGGAACATCTTAACATCAGGGACCTTGTAAGAAAAGCAAACTGTAGTCTCCCTACCACCAACCCCACAAACAAGCTTTTTAACAAGTCCTTTGAGATGGTTGTGGTGTTCAGTAGTTTGAGAAGCAAAACAGTAAGGCAGGCAGCCCCTGAGGACCCTGCCTGAATGTCAGCTCAGAGCTCCAGTGCTGGAGCCCCCAGGATAGGCTGGAGCTTCTCTGCAAATAGAAGTTTCTTAAGGGGCTTAGCTTTAAACTAAGCTGAAATTTACATGTTGATTTAATCTTCTTAGGCCCTTCTTTACCTTTTAGGAAAGAGCTATAATGTTTTAGAAAGGAGAAAGCAAATGATGGCTAGCAGATAAAATATTAAATGCCATTTCCATGCTTTTAACCCACTTTCTGGTTGGGCAGTAAATACAGGGACATGAAAAAGGGAGAGGAGAACTGGCATTTCTTGAGCACCTTCCATATATGCCAGGCATCAGGCATACAGTGGGACAGGCATGCCTCCATTGCCCACCCCTCCTCTCATCAAATCCAGTGATCCCTGTCTGAGGAATGAGGAAACAGAGATGGAGTGACTTATGTAAGATCACAAAGCAGCAGCAGTGGCCTTGGGGCTTGTTCCACAGCCTGTATTCTTTGCCCTCCAGCAGGAAAGAGTTTAATCACCCCAGTATCTGGAATAATTGGATTCCAGAAATCCCAGAATAAGCTCCCATCACAGATCTGCCTACTTGGAGCCCCAGGGATGCCTAACTCTATGCTCTCTTCCTGGGTCTTGGGATAGGCCTGAGCTGCTATGTTCTCTGTTCTGGCTGCACTGTGGAAGCTGCTCTCAAAGCATAAAAATACGTCAGCCATGAAGAGTGAAGCAGCTCAGCTGTGCCTGAGCATCCTGCGCCACTTAGAAGTCTATTCTTACCCGGGAGCATCTGTTCGCAGGCAGCAGGTGCCCTGCTGAGCAGCCTGGAGCCTTGGTCTTTAGAAGACCAGGGAATCTCTTCACCACACCTAGAACCTGGGAAACGGAATCCGGAGGGGAAAGAACACATGATAATGGTAGTCAGCTACTTCCTCCCTACCTTCCCAGGAAGAACTCGTGTTTCTGCATCAGCGCTTTGAGCTATGCTTCCACACAAAGGGCACTGTCTGACCTGATCATAGATACAGCAAGGTCTCTATGGGTGGCATGTGGGTATGTATAGGCTTCCTTTCCTGTCTGTTGGTGCCAGCACAACCTCCAAACACCTAGTGGCCAATCCTATGTTCCTTCACAGCAGGGACACACGGGGGTTCACCTGAACATCAAGATAAGGAAAAGCCTTCCATCACGTGGCCCAAATGGCTAAACCCAATACCACAGAACTCAACAGGCAAAACAAAAAACAATTTGCCTTCACCTATGTCATTCATGCCAGGAAGGACCACTCTCTGAATAATTTTGTTTGCATTATATACTTGGGTCAAAATGCAAGTCAGTGTTTTCTGTAAGGGTCATTTTTTTCTTCCTATTGGAAGTGAGTCAGGCCTGAGATTCCATTCACTTGTCGTGACCGGGATTCCAAGTGCCAATCCTACTGCCTCATCTGAGTACCTAGAGCACGCCATGGCTGACTCTTAGATTAAATTGAAGAATGCATTCAGTCGAGTTGCAGGATATAAAATCCACATAAAAACATCAGTCGTTTCTATGCACTACAACAAACTACCCAAAAAGGAAATTACAAAACAACCCAACTGCAGGAGCATCCAAAAGAACAAAACACTTAGGAATGAACTTAACCAAGGAGATGACACACTGGTACACTAAAAACAACAAAACACTGATGAAAGAAATTAAAGCAGGTACAAAAAAACAGAGACATTCTGTATTCACACGATCCAAAGTGAGCCACAGAATGAAAGCAATCCTATCAAAATTCCAATTGCATTTCTATAGAAAGCAGGCCTCAAATTTATAGACCAAGAAAAGCTAAGATAATTCTTGAGAAAAAAAAAAAGAACAGATTTGGAGGCTTCCCATTACCTGATTTCAAAACAAACCACAAAATTAAGGTAAAACAATATAAAAATAGATAGCTAGGCCAATGAAGGAGAAGGTCTCCATGAAGGTCTCCAGGCTCCATGCACACAGTTTCACCCACACAGTCAACTCGTCGTTGACGAGGGTGCCAAGAACACAAGAGTCTCTTAAAACAAACACTGCTGGGAAGCTTGGCATCCACACTCAAAGCAACCAAGCTGGACCCTGTCTCACACCACTCAGGAAAATCAACTCTAAATGGATTAAAGATTCAAACATTTAAGACCTGAAACTGTACAACTCCTGGAAGAAAACTCAAGAAGGGTGTTCCCATGACATTTGTCTAGGTGATGAGTTATCAGATGTGACACCAAAAGGAAAGTAGACAAGGATGGCGTCACACTCTGCACAGAAAGGCAGCGAGAGAGCGAACAGGCGTCCCGGAGACTGGGGGAGACGCGTGCCGATCACGAAGCCACTAAGGGCTTAACCTCCAGACGCGCGCGGGATGCCCACCGGCCAGGAGCAAAACAAACACCCCAAAACAAACGTGCTAAACCCCCACCTGATTTGAAAATGGACAGGTGTCTTCAATAGATATTTCTCCAAAAATAAAAAGACATATGTATGGCCAAAAGGTATGTGAAAAAAATGCTCCAAACCATGGATAATTAGGGAAACGCAAATCAAAAGCCCAAACCCCAATGATATGTCACTTCACACCAGTTAGGGTGGTTATTACGGCATATATACACATATAAATATATAATTGTAAATCTATATATATGTATATATTATATACGTGCACATGTATGGAGAGAGAAAGAGAGAATCTCGGTGAGGATGTGGAAAAATTGGAACACTCATGCACTTTGGGTGGGAACCTGAAATGATGCCATTGCCATGGAAAATAGCATGGAGGTTCCTCAGAAAATTAAAAATAGAGCTCTCGTGTGAACCAGCAGTCCCACGTCTGCATACACATCCAGAACACAGAGAGCCAGCTCTCCAAGGTGTTTGCAGACCCACGTTCAGCATTATGCACAATCGCCAGGACGTGGCATCAGCCTAAGAGTCCGTTTGTGAATGAACGGATGGAGAAAATGTGGTGGGCACATCCGGAGGAGTACTATTCATCCTTGCCCAGAATTCTGGAAGGCTTGCCTTATGAGACCATGGGGATGTGCCAGGAGGACATTGTGCTAAGTAGAACCAGTCATCACAGAAGGACAAATATGGTTTGGTTCCACTTCCGTGAGGGCTCTAAAGTGGCAAACTCATTGGAAAGGAGTAGCTGGTGCTCTCCAGGGGCAGAGGAGAGGGAAATGGGAAGACGCCGTTCAGATAGTTTCAGTTACACAAGATGCATAAGTTCTAGGGGGTCCTCAGTACAATACTGGGTTTATAATGAACATACTGTGCTATAAAAATTGTTAAGAGCATAGATCTCCTGTTCAGAGTTCTTAGCATCATGAATTAGTTAATTAAGTCAAGGAAAATGTTATTCAGCTCTGATGGGCAATGCCATGTTATTAACCAATGCAGGACCTTAATAATGGAAAGATCCAGAAGACCAGAAAGCGTGAGCCCTCTGTTGTTAGAGGGAGAGGGAGGCGCCGTGAGGAGCTGAGTGTGGGGGCAGGAGCTTTTGCTGGTCCCTGCTCACATGCTCCAGGTTGTATTATGTTGCTGCAGAATCACAGGAATGTTGGAAATGTGCGGAAAGCACAATTAAAAGCCCTTGGCTAGAAAGCAGGGAAAGCTAGAACAGCATGTAAGCAATAGAAAAGGTTTAACTATGAGTGGATCTGAGAGGTAATAGGCTCATTGCCAATTATAGCATCCTCTGTGGAGGGTGGGAGAGACAATATTTCCTCAAGAAATTTTTTTAAAGAGTGTTTCAGAGTTGGTTAACATGGACTGAGTATGATCTCATGGACTATGTTATTTCATCTTCCTCAAACCATTCATCTTTCCCATATCGTGAAAGAGGAGCCTGAGGTTCACAGTGATCAATAGGCTAGCCCCAGATCACAGAACTGATTAGTGTCATGGTAGATTCTTGAATAGTCTCTTTCTTCTTTTACTGCTCTCTGCATAAGGAAAGCCTCCTCAATATACCCATGGAGGCAAGGTAGGAGTGTAAGTTAGGGGAGTTTCTAGAGGTGAAAGCGAGAGAAAGAAGAAATAGATAGAACCTGGACATTTGGCTTCAGTGTGGGAGAGACAGTAGGGATTGACAGGGACTGTAGGATAAAGGAGGTTACAGGCAGCATCTGAAGTGAACAGTTGCTACTTAGAACTAATTGGTAGTTACTTTTTAGGAGTACAGACTCTGTTGCCAGATCTGCTGAGTCTTTGAAAGAAACTAGAAGTCAGATTTTTATATAAACTCTCCTGCTGTTTAACATTGACTCACAAAATCTTGAAACATCAAACACGAAAGACAAAATTTATCTTCAAACCAAATTTAGCTCATGGATTGAGAGAGATCACCTCAGTTTTTTCAAAACCAATACCACCAAATCATAAAATTGTATAATAAATAAGGGGTAATCCAATCAGCTCCTTCATTTCACAGACAAAAATTTACGCCATAAATATTCATTGAAATTATGAATATTATCGCATGATAATGTATTTTAGACATACAGGGATTATTTTTATTGCATGGGCCGTGTGTGGAAAAATCATGCAAGAATATATATGTTGACACACCAAGGATGGATTCCCAGTTGTGCTGAGAGTTCTGTGACCTTCAGCAAGTACTTTAACCTCTCTGAGTACTCGTTTATTCCTCTGCAAAATTGTTCCACTGACATGTGAGTTACAGTTGAGATAAGACTTAAATGAAGAAATCAGACCTTATCACACTTCAGGCCTGTCAGAAGGAGCTTGGTCAAAGCCCTAGAGGCTGCCAGTACCCAGCCCTCCCTTGCCTGTGAATGTCTTTTCTTTCATCCTTTAGACAGCCCATTTAGAACCCAGTTGATTTCCTCACAAAGTAAATGCAAAGTAGAAACTGGGACTTTTAATTTTATGTGAAGCAAGTTCTTCTGCTGCATATCTTTGTGGCCTTGTGGCCCATTTATTGGGTGCCTCGCTTGTAGAGTTTTGAAAATGTGGTCAGTTTTTCAGTTTGCCTTTCTGTAAGTGTTTTGTTAGTGAAAAGCACACAGAAAACCCAGGTTCCTGAATTCCTTCCTCTTCCTGCCTCAGCAGTCCAAATTCGGTGTGCTCCTTCCCACTGTAAGGACCAGCAACTGCAAAAGAGAGGAGGCCATTTGGGTTTAGTTTTGTTTCATTTTATTTGAGGTTAAGTGAATCCCACAGCAATGAGAAATCAATACAGTGTTTGGCCAGATAGACATTATTAAAGCACCTAGATTAAATGGAACATAAATAATAGTCCATTGATTTTTTTATCCAACTTTTTATAATTTAGTTTACAAGAAACAGAATTATTCTCAAAGCACCAAGCATTCGACGTAACTGAGTGTGTTCTACAGCATCTTATATGAATTATGCTTGATCATCTTATTGTATTTGTTCTATTTGTTTTTACAGACACATATAAGCAAAGAGATTTATAAACTTTCTCTTCCCTTTCTTCACTCTGTAGTTCCTAATCAAATGCTTCATTTTAATAAAGAATACCTCCTGCAAGAGTTCCAGAGGCATTCAAAACATTCACTTTTACTAAAAGATGGAATTCTTCAGCATGAGTAAATACTGTAGGAATCTTGCTTTAAAATCTGATTATGATGATTAAAACATCCTCTGACTTTAAGACTAGCCTATGCTTGACTGTCACATTATTCAAGAATTTCCAATTCCAGACCAAATAAAACTCGGATAAGTTCCTGTGATTGACAGTAACATACTAAAATTCACAGCCACCACCCTCAATCTCAGATCAGATGCAACAACACAAAGCGCCCTAGCACAATGATTCTCAGTCCTGGATATATTCCATTTCGAAGTTCCTGTCTTCCATCAGTATCCATCCTGAGGATGCCGAGGACCGTGGCAGGGCAAAATACCAATTATGCCAATAACAGAACAGCCATAGAATGATAAACAGTAGCCATTGGTCGCTCCTCCTCAGCTACTTCCAGAAGAATCTGTTCTTGTCAGGTTGCATATGTAATGGTGTGATTGCAAAGCCAACTGTATGCACATAGTATTGACTTTTGGCAGACAGAAGCCAAATAATACCAAACTCATGGAAGAATGAGGGATCCATACGGCAGCATGTATGCAGCAGGCCTGAACCAATGCACACAAGTAGGTCAACCACTTGTTAAGCGCGGCCCGAACCAATGCACACAAGTAGGTCATTGAAAGTCAATGCAAACCGGGGCAGCTCCCCTCGCAGGAAACGTTAACCTGCAGGAGGAATCTTGCAGACAAGTGATACATTTTAGCCGAGCAGCTATATATTTTATTTATGAATTGATATAAGCATAGAGATATATATGGAGAGGAATGCATATAATGTGCTGTCTTTAAACACGCTCCAAAATAAAGATAGATGGGAAGAGAGATTTATACCTACACATTTTCTAATTTAAGCCCTCCCCACCCCCACCCCCAGTCCCATGATAAAAGAGAAGTCAGAGTCTGGGGCCCTTGCGCAGTGAGTTTCTTCTCTTTTGTTCCCCTGTAGGTGTAGCGTTAACCAGCCCCAGGTTCCCGTCTCAGTTAAGACCTCTCACGAGGTGGCCAGTGCAGTGCCATCAAAGCACAGCAGAATCAGGGGACACACATAGGCCACTCAGGCTAAAAGATATGGGGTCTTGCATTTTGGAAGAGGTCCTCAAAAGGCAGATTTCTTTTCTTGGGTGTCCACTCAGGTCTGAGCCTGCCTTAGACATGTTAAAAACAGAATAGGAGGTCAAAAAGTGACCTTTGGATCACTCAGTCCAAACACCTCATTTTCCAGCACTGGAACATCCCCCAACCACAGGTGATACTTAACAGGACCTTGGTGTGGCGGGGCGGTAGCCAGATAAGGATCTGGTAGAAAGAATATGGGCTCTAGAACTTGGCCAAGCTAGATTCAAATCTCAGATGTAAGAATGGAGACCAGCTCCCCAGCTTTTCTGATCTTCTGTTTACTAATCTGCTCAATGGAACTAATAGTGTACATCTACAAACTGTCATCTGCAAGACAGAAGTGTTTCATGATTCACTTGGTGGCAGATCTGAATATATCTGAACTTGTTGGAGGGAAAACCTTACCTGAAGTAATGTGAGACCACACGTCATGGTTACTTGTCCTAGTTATTTATCCTGTGGCAGCTGAGTGTCATGGTTCATGGAGGGGCTTGTAGGCCAGATGGAGAACTCTGACTCTCTGAGCTCAGCCCATGCTCAACAGAGAGGCTTTTGCTGCTTCTGGTTCATGTCGCCTGGTCCAGGTGGAGTAGCTGGTAGACCAGGAAGAGCCTAAACAATGTGTGTGTGTGTTAGAGGGAATGAGTGTGCAGAGTGTCCCCTGAGACCACAACCCCACTGGCCTGGAGCTCAGGTGTGCAGGAACAGCCTCTCCCAAGGGACTCTCTTGAACCTCTTGTTGGTTCAGCTACAAAATTTCATTGTGGTCTTCCCTGATTTTTTTCCACTTTCCCCTTTTAAATCAGAGAAGGGACATCAGAAAAGGAGGAGACTCGGCTTGTAGCATAGTGGCGTCTTGTCATTCTGTAACACAGAATTACTCTGACAGAATCCACGGTATCTCAGAAAAAGCGAAGGTTACATGACGCGGCAAAAATTCTTCAAGACAGACTTTTTAAACCTGCTCTGTGGGAGCTGGATTTAACTTCCAGTTGCCGTCTTCTTTTTCCTCCACGATGGGGTGGTTTTCAGCTGGGTTGACTCTTGCCTTTTGCCATGTCTCCAGCCCAACAGCCTTACCCTCTTCCTTTCTGAATGCTGACCTGTGAGGCCCTGGGACAGTCCCCTTTGGGGTGTCCACCAGCTTGGACACATGATCAAGGTCAACCTCACATGTGGGCTGAGTGACAGGTCTGACGTGCAGGAACTGTGGGCTGGCTCCTGCTCAGAATAAACCCTGCCGCTCAGTCTCCTGCCACGCCAGCCATTTTTCTTTGAGGCCAGCAGGGTTTTTGTTAGCAGGAACCATCTAAGACAAATGCCACTACATGAAGCCAAGTCTCATCATCTTAGCACTTTGGTGGACAGAGACTGACAGAGACTGAGTCCTGTGGGAGTGGACATTAGGAAGTTGGAGACAAAATGAGGGGTGAGGCCATGGGGGGCCCTGGGTGTGAAGGACAGGTTTCACCAACCTCACTGTTCCCTGTGTCACTTGCAGGCAGGTCAACACTCTCCTCAGCATGGTCACATGGCTTTCTCCCAAGCCTTCTGCCCTCTGTTGAATGGATGACATTCTAGTCCACAGGCAACAGACATTTTTTGAGTGCCAACCGTGGGCCAGGTCCTGGGCTAGCCCCTGGAAAGAGGAAAAGAAAGCACAGCCCTGCCTTTGAAGGACTCAAAGCTTTCAGCTACCTAGAGGGTGACTGAGTGACATGATTTGACTAATTCTCAAAATAAGTGGCATGGAACACCATGTCTGGGAGGTGGGGAATGTCAGGTGCTGTGGCTATCTAAAGTTGAGAGACACTGCTCACATCACCATGTTTAGAAAGGTCTTAGCAATAAAGTCATATGCTTAATTTTATGACTTACTGGGGTCCAGAACACATCTGTTACATAACATCCGTTACCATAAGGTGCTTCTCCCTCATGGAACACACTTTTCAGCCAGGTAGGCTCTGGAATTCGGAATTGGGGTGGGGTAGGGTAGCAAGGTGACCTGGTACCTCCTTTTTCCATGCTATGGGAGATGGCTGAAAGCTTCATCAGAGGGGAAGCAGAAAATATCTAGCACCATTATTCATTGAGGCCTGCAGGCAGGGTTCAGAGACAGATGGCTTCCCATCGGACTCTGGAGTCTGGGACCACATGACCAGCATCCTGCTGGTTTCTGCCACATTCACCCCTCAGCTCACTTATTTAACAAATACATGTTGACCCACCTACTATGGAAACAGTGACATTGAAAACTAAGCACTCCTGTCCTCAAGGGACCTGCAGTCTTCCTAGTGTGGTGGGGAGAGGCCTGGCCAGTTCCTTGCAATTCAAAGTGTTCTCAGTGGCATGATGTCCTGGTTTTCCCAGGGTGGTCCCAGTTTACACCCGTCATCCCTATTTAATAGGTACAGGTGCCCCTTTCCTCTTACATGTGTCCCAGTTTTGACAATAGATCACATGGCCCCCTGCTCATCACCGTGTAGGCTGTGGAAGTTGAGAGGAAGGAGGATTGAGAAAAGCTTCTCAGAGGACCTGACACTTGAGTTGGGTTCTGAATAACTAATGAGGAGGTAGCCAGGAACAGTGGTGGGGTCTGCCCTCAGGTAGGAGAAGTAACAGGTACAGAGAGTGAACCAAGACAAGGCTTGCCACAGGCAGTTGCACTGAAAGGGAGGTCTAAGTCTCCAGCTGTATCAGGCTATGAAGTTGAGGTCTCTTCTAAGGACCACAAGAAGCCTTTGACTGGGTTGTAGCAGGGAGGTCCCATGATCTGGGCAGCATTGCCGAAGAATCTCTTTGGCTGTGAATGGAAGTAGAGGTGGACTAGTGAGCTGGGCCAGTCATAAAAGCCCCAAGACCAATGAGGATACTATTGTAGTCACCCCAAGGAGAGGTGCTGGCAGCCTAGAGCCAGGACAGTAGCTGTGAGCTGAAGAGAATGGATGGATGGGTAGATGGGTGGATGAGTGGATGGATGGATGGATGGATGGATGGATGGATGGATGGATGGTTGAGTGGGTGGATGGGTGGATAGGTGGATGAGTAGATGGGTGGATGGATGGATGGATGGACGGATGAGTGGGTGGATGGATGGATGGTTGAGTGGGTGGATGGGTGGATAGGTGGATGAGTAGATGGGTGGATGAGTGGATGGATGGATGGATGGATGGATGGATGGATGGTTGAGTAGGTGGATGGGTGGATGGATGGATGGATGGATGAGTGGGTGGATGGATGGATGAGTGGGTGGATGGATAGATGAGTGGGTAGATGGATGGTTGAGTGGGTGGATAGATGGATGGATGGATAGATGAGTGGGTGGATGGATGGATGAGTGAGTGGATGGATGGATGAGTGGGTGGATGGATGGATGGATAAGGAGCTCTTTGCGAAGTGGCACAGGCTGAACTCTGGTTGACTGGGATGGTGGAGAAGAAAGAGTTGAAAGTCAGGCCCATGCTTCAGGGTGAAAATGGACAGTGACCCCTTCAACAAGATGGGAAGCACAGAGGAAGAAACAGATCCAGGGAGGAGAGACAGTGAGTTCAGTTTGGTCAGGATAAAAGTGAAGTTCCCTTACTATCTCAGTCCTTGGCCTTTCCAGAGCTTCGGTGCTGAAAGGGTGAAGACAAAAGGACATTTTAAAAAAATGGTTCAAAAAGATTCTTGAAACTCAATGAAACAAAAAGCCAAGTCAGCGGGTACTGGAGCAGCCTTGCTACTGGCACAATGAGTCACTGGCTGCTGTTGTTTTGGAGGCAGTGAATTGAGCCTCCAATGCCAAGCTCCTCTGTTTAGCCCCACAACAGGATGGGTGTAGACAAGGGCCCTGTAAGTATCCCTTCCACCCACCCTGAGCACAGAGCTCTGGGCTACCAGCCTTTGCCATCACTGAGAGCCCAGCTGGGGAACCAGCAGTTATCAGGAGGTCTCAGTCCCTCATCAGGCAGAGGCAGGTCCAAAGCCTGATGGGGAATGATCTGGACGCCACTCTTTTCACTCCTTGTGCCCAAAGATCCCTGGTACCATTGCACAGACTGAAAGTAGGCCAGGGCAACTGGATTTGTTTTTCTTTCTTTCTTTCTTTTTTGAGAGGAGAGGAGGGGGTACCAGGGATTGAACTCAGAGGTACTTCACCACTGAGCCATATCCCCAGCCCTATTTATGTAGAGACAGGGTCTCACTGAGTTGCTTAGCGCCTCGCCATTGCTGAGGCTGGCTTTGAACTCCCAATTCTCCTGTCTCAGCCTCCCAAAGTGCTGGGATTACAGGCGTGTGCCACTGTCCCCAGTGTGGATCTGTTTTTCTTTTGACCAGAGAGTATCAGAGCTTTGTTTTTCTGCAGTGGTCATTTGAAGATTTGAAGTCCTCTAATTGATTGACCATTTTTGGCTGTGAGTGTCAAAGTGTTACTAAAACATTCTTCATCTTGGTCATAGTGTAAGCTATTACAGTGAACACATGTTGTATGGATCCTACTCTTGCCAAGTAAAAAACAAGAAAAAATTACTTTGTGGAATGTCACTATCAACAGGGATCTGCTTGGTAGATGCAGGAGGTCTCCTTTGTAGCAATCGTGAAATCATCTATCTCATCTAAAACCAGCTGTGTCAGTGACAGACTTGAGTCCAGTGTCTAGAACCCCAAGCCACCTGAGGACGTATTATTCATCCCCCAAAGGCTTTCCAAGTTGCAGAGGGCCAACCTTTGCACACAAAGCCAGAAAATTCAAGTTGCCTTTCATAATTTGTTAGTGACCCAGGGCTAAGGTAAGTCTTCTAAAGAGAGCCCAGAAAGAACTCTCAGCCCTGAAAACATAAACAAGTGGAACTTGAACTGTATATTTATTTTTTACTTAGCGGTCCCAAGAAACCTATGGATATTTGGATTTTATAAAGTATGATGTGTTCTTAGGTTTTGTTATAATGGAAATCCAGGCTTTTTTCCTGTGCTCTTTCTGTGTATAGCTGGAACTACAATCATCATAATCAAGCATTTAAGCAAACAAAAATAATCATTTGAAAGCTATTTTCCGTAAGCTCTTTAGTTCTCAATTCACTACAATTCGGTTCAGAAGGAAATGTTCCATTTTGCCTGTTGTGGTACTGTCAGCCACAGAAGCAATGGCCAGTTCTCTACATATAAAATTAATTCCATTTCAGCTTTTCTGAATAAAAACAAATCAATCAAAAGCCTAAGTTTTTTTTTTCCAGGAAAAACTTTTTTAGATACAGGCCAAAATCTACTAAAACACACCATTATGGTTATACTCTAAGGTAAGCAGGTGTAATTTTGAGCCCTTCTTAAAAAAATTCAAAGTTAATCTATGGGAATATTACTCATCTTTAAAATACCCTTTGGAGTCCACTTTATATAAATGCCCCTCTTAACACAGGTCATTTCTAATTAAAGCGCAAAGGTCTACAGGTGTAGTGATTCTATAAACCCTCTCGCTATTATTCCATTACCAATGAAGAATGAGGTGCTGAGCAGAAAATGGAAAAATGATAGCACTGGCCTGCATGAATAGCAGTCTCAGGAACTTTTCCAAGCCCTAAGGGAATAGCTATACAGTCAACTCCTTCTCTGTGTGAGCAAAGAGAGAAAGAATTCGTAAGAATGACTCCAAACAATGGGTGATCTGCTCCAGGTTCTTCCTCCAGCTTCAGCAACCTGTGAATCATAAAAACCAGTCAAGCAATCACAAGGGAAGCTCACGATGGCCAACACTGAAGGGAAGTTCCCAGAGTACAAGGAAGAGGAAAAGGAAGTTTGATTCTTTTTCCCTCTGAGTCCTCTCACCCTTTCCTGTCTGCCCAGACCATGCGCCAATTTGAGTCATCAAATAAAGCACAGTTTGCTTTACTGGCATACTTCTAAACTGTCGTAGTAACAACACCTTGACCCAAGGTGAGCACTGACTGAGCCAAGGTCGAACATAGGGTAGGACATGCCACCAGTTTCTCCACTTCCTCCCAGGAGTGACTGTCCAACTGGAGCTGCCAGGCCCGGCATCCGTGGGCCTCCCTGCTGGCCAGCAGTCATCCTCCGTCCCAGGCCAGCCCAGGTACCAGGCCAGAGAGGAGCCAATTCTGCTGTCACATAGCTCCTAATGTCCTGAAATAGAGGGACCTCATTTTGCTTTGAGATCTCTAATCGCATAGCCTCTGATCTCTCAGAGGTGACCTGAACTGGCACCCGTTCCACCGTCTGGCAGGCACTGAGATGTATTCTAAAGCATTTGGAATTAAGCTGCATTTCATGCTTCCTGGGGAGACAGCAGTGGATGCCCTGCTGATGGCCCTGTGTAGCCACTGAGGTCTACTGCGACCGAGTTCCAGACACATGCAGATGCTGAGCTGCAGCCCTGAACTGGGAAGAACCAATGGGAGAGAAAGAACATCTCTCCACAGCGCCGAACGATGGCAGCGATCACCTGAGCACAGACACTCTGTGAAGCCCTGGCTGAACCTAAGTTGGGAGCTAGAAAGGATGTCTCCAGGCCATGAACACCAGAGATCTGCAGGGACTGAGAATCCTTGGTCTCTTCTCAAAATATCAGATTTACACTTTGGACTCTGAATGGCATAAGGCTTCTGTGGCCCTGGAGAAGCCATCAAGAGGAATCCTGGGCTGCTTACTTGGCCTCCTCCAAATGCTCAGGTGTCCATCAGCACCATGGTCACCTGGCCCAGGTCTTCATCACAGCTCTCAGGCAGGTCCTGGAAAGGTCTACCCAGACCACTCTACCCCTTCTCATTCCTGCCACCTCCTGACCACACACATAGCATCTTTTTGAAGCCTTCTTAAAATCAGCAGCAGAAAAAAACAATCCAGTTAGGAGAAAATGATAACAACCAACATTCAGTCAACAGATGGCATGAGGAATATGAAAATTTCCCAGCATCTAAAAATCATCAACTTTTCGATGACCTTGACCTCCCTTTTTCTGTTTGAAACAGAAGAGAATCTTTCCGTTCTGGATGTGTTACCCATCCCAATACCTCAAGCTACGTCTCATACTTCCTCAACTGTTTAATGCCTAGAATTCTCAAAATACCACATCTCATGAATAGAAGCTCAAATGTTTAATAGAAAGAAAGGGTGATGGGAGAAAGATTCCACGGTCCCCTCCTTCTCTTTTTTCGTCCTCCAGGAACAAGGAACACATGAGGCAAAAATATTAACGCTTCCATCTTTGTACATGGAAGTCTCCAGTAAACTTCCCCTTGAAAACATTATCATACCAAATTGTGGCTGATTCTACCCCTCGCTCAAGGCCCATGAGTCACTCCACAAAGTTCTTAGGTGACATTTACCTGTTGGGTTGATAGTTTCAGGTGCGAAGGATGCCACAACAGCCTTAGAGAATGCAGAAAATGGGGCCTTTTCTAAGAGGCCCCTCTGATGACTCTTTCCAAGTCTAAGAAAGTGATCGTGTTGCAAAGAGCCCCAGAAGGAGGCAGCCCGCAGCCCAGCCGCTGCGTTGATGCCCTGCCTCATCACTGCCTATTATGTAGCCATGGACCAGCCTCTGCCTCCTCTGTTTCCTCACCCATAAAACAAGAATAATGATAAAACTACATCCTACAGTTAACAGAGACTTTTCACGTAAAATGCTTAGCACAAAGTTTCCAATGTACTAAAGGTTGAGTAAGTGCTAGACACCATAAATGTTGCAATTCTGAGTCAAAAGTGCAGGAGGCAGGAGCTGGCTGCCTTTGATGCTAATTTAAATCAGAAACTGAACAGTGTTGCATAGCATCAGGGGACAGAAACAGCAGGGACTCGTCTGCAGCATGCAAAGGACCATTGACATCAGCACATATTTTCACACCCCAGTGCTAGTTTGGACCCATCAAGAAGGATCTCAAAGGTACTTGAAAGCTCCTGTAGATCCAGAGCAAATGACTCTGAGTCACTCATCTTGTCAGCAGGATGCTGTGCTGGGTTTGGCAGGTGACCCATAAGGGATCCCTCAGTGGGGGTTGGAGGGTTGGTGTGGAGAGCCTGCCTGGAGGGGAGGGACCCTCCCACCATTGCAAAGTGGTTCCCGTGAGCTTCTGGTTTTTGAGAAGTGTTCAAGTGGCTAGCAGAGCGTGTAGACACCAAGGTCCTATCAAGTAGAAGTGGAACTCTCATAAGATCCAGTTTTCCTTACCAAATTCCAGTACCCTAAGACTCAGGATGAGCTGAAAATATCCACAATATCATCCTATTTCTGAGAAACCAGTTACTTCCCACCCATGACCACTACCGAGTAGTGAGGGATTTAACAAGGGAAATTCTTCGCCCTGCTGAACTATTTAAAGAGGGTTTCTACCTGAAGGACGGGGTTCTTTCAGCCTTTCCAATTCCTGAGAGTGGCTTCAAACCAAGTTTCAAAAAAGGGCTGAACACTGAGTCCCATTGAAATGTCTGGAACTGGCATCAAATGAATCTCCTTTCCCCGAACTCCTAGCAGCAGTTGGATATTAACAAGGAGAAAAGAACAATTATGGTTTGGGACTCCAAGTGCCACTTTATGTCACTTTAAAGAATGAATAGACTTCCAGCTCCACTCAGCTGTCTGCTCACAATTACAAAGCAGTGGTAAATAATCGTGGCAAATGGAAGGTTTGATTTAGAAGAGTGGAATTGCATAAGGACCCCGTGCTTTCTCTTCCTTTTCTGTAGCAGGGCAAGTGGGATAGCTCCTGCCACAGGCTTGGCTTAAGTCCAGATCTGCACCTTACCAAAGGGGGGGAAAAAAAAAACAGAAAGAAAGAAGAAGGACCTGGAACTGTTTATTAAAGCGAACACACAAACACCCACAGCAAACCTACCAGAACATTTTTTATTATTTTTACAAGGAGAGGATAATCATATCATGAGTCATGGTTTCTTTTGCTCTCTGGTGGTTTTATTTAGCCAAAAGATCATATTTGTTCATGTCAATAAAAATTTTGAGTGGTTTTAATAAAAGGGCATCTTCCCATTTTTTCAGCATACCAGTTTCCAAGCAGCCTTCCGAGCTCTACTCCTGAGAAGATGCTTTTGGGGTGGATATGGGCAGAACTTCCTCTTTCTCTGCACCCACAATTCACTCAGAGGGGAAAGCACTCACTCTGAAAGGGGTCTAGACTCTGAGCAGCGAAGACTTTGATCTTGAGCCTAAAAGCATCTTATCCAAATGCACATTCATTTAATCTTGCAACTCAAGAGTAAAAGAGCCTTCCAAAGTGGTTTGGGACGACCAAGGGGACAGGGTTGGGGCTTACAGGACAGACGCGCGGGTGTAGCAAGGAGCCAGTTATCTGTGATACCCGGTCTCAGGAGAAGAGCTCTGCCTCTCAGGGAGGCAGAGCAACATAAGGCATTCCTAAGGCGGGCAGTCTCCTTCCCCCAGCACTTTCCAGGGACAGTGAAGTTTTATATACAAGAAAGTGTAAAGACAAACAAGAACTGCTCCCAGGCACCCTAGACAGGCTGAAATCCACGGTTGCTGTTCTCCCATCTTTTCCTGTAGTTGCCGGCCCAGTCCCCACTCATCCCCAAGGCCCTCTCCAGGGTCATTTCCCATGACCTTGTGGCTTGCCCACTAACTCCAAAATAAAGTGCAGGTTTCATGTAATACTCTTGCCAAAGAATTTGCATGCTAACAGAAAACCCTAAGTCCCTCTTCAATCTCAATGCAATTCAACAACCATCAGTTGAGAAGAATCAGTTCTGGCTACTGGGTGTTAGGTCTGGACACAAGGAAGAATGAGACAATGTCCCTCCTTCAAGGAGCTCACAGTCTAACAGGACACATATTGTCAAATCATCAGATGATTCTGGTAGATTATAATAAGTACAGTTAGAAATGTCTGAGTGAAGGCCTACAGGATTCCCCTGTGAAGAAATTCTCTACTTGGGGTCCAGGAATAGAGGCAAAGGAAAAGTACTATCATATATCTATTAGAATTATTATTGGTTGTGTATGATGCAAAAATTCCAAATAGCAATGAATTAATCAAAATAGAGATATTTCACTCCCAGTAAAAGAAGTCTGGCATTAGATAATCTGAGACTGGTAGCGGAGCTTCACAATATTATCAGTATTCCCACAGTCCTCCTATCTTTCTTCATTTTTCTTCTCTGCCATCCTTAGTATATGGCTTTAATTGTCAGGTTTACCTCTTGAACTCAAAAGAGTTGCTGGAGCTCCAGACAATTTATTCAAGTTCTAAGAAGGAAAGGAAAAAGGGAAAAAGTGATGCTCTAAGTAGCTAGAAATTTCGCCTAGCAACTTCTTCCATTCCACTGGCCACCCAGTCTGCTGAGGAAATAGAACACTTCAACGGATTAGTGCTTCTATGGTAAGAAGGAAAAGGGGATTAGATATTGGGTAGGCAATCTACCCCAGAGCCTTCAAAGAACAAATAGGCCTTCCCAGAAAGAAGAAGGGAAGCCCATTCAAAATAATACACAAAGATAAATCGAAGAAGTCTTGAAAGGATTTGGTGGGAATGGTGAGGAGCCTGGGAAGGCCCTCCATATCAGCTTTGATAAATCCACCTGCTTTCCAAGTGGGTGGATTCTCTAACCTTTGCATATACCTTCTGATCATTATTATCCATAGGAACCTTTTATTTGGATAGAATTTTATGTGGAGCCCCAAGATAAAAAAGCTAAAGAGAAGCAGCTCTGGTTCAAGGTGCAGTGGGAGTCACAGTCAAAACACAGGCACACTAAAAATATCCCATCGGATCACCTTCAGCCCATGAGATAAGATATACATGAGGCACAAAATGAACTTTGTGTTCAGACTGGGGTCCCATCTCCAAGATAGCAGCTCATCATATGTATCTGTATACATTCTATATATAATGTTTATATAAATATTCCAAAATCTGAAAAATGCTGAAATCAAAACACGCTGGTCCCAAGCATGTCAGATAAGGGATACTCTGCTTGTGTAGATTACACTGCAGTAATAAGCATTGCCAAAATCTCACTGGCTCATCAAGCAGTTTCATTTCTCTCTGACTTAAAGGCTGCTAAAGAGATAGATGGGTGACTCTCTAGGGAAATTGTCTTCCATGTGGTGACTTGGAGACCTGGACTCTGAGCTGTGGCTCCTCTATCTCAACCTGAGGCCTCCTTAAGTTGCTGCAGAGAAGCAGTCATCCAGAGGAACACCTGCTGACCTCCTGTGTTCCCATACAGTAGTGACGCTAGTCACTCATGACCACACCACATTGGCCAGTGTGTCAGTCATCTTTTTTTCTCACTGAGACCAAAATACTAGACAAGAACAATTTAGAGGAGGAAAGGTTTATTTGGGGTTCATGGTTTCAAGGGTTCGGTCCACGAATGGCCAAGTCTACTTCTCTGGGCCTGAGATGAGGCAGAGCATCATGGTGGAAGGGCAGTGGCAGAGGAAAGTGGCTCACCTCATGTCAACCCTGAAGCAGAGAGAAAGAGGGGGAAGGAGGGAGGGAGGGAGACAGGTAGAGAGGGAGGGAAACCAAGTGACAAAATATAAACCCCAAGTGACCTACTTCCTCCAGCCACACTCCACCTGCCAACAGTTACCACCTAGTATAGTAGAACTTTCAAATTATTAATCCATCAAATGGATACACTCATTGATTAGGTCACAGCTCTCATAATCTAATCATTTCAGCTCTGAATATTACTGCACTGCCCATCATCAGCTTTGGTGGGGGGATACTTAATATCCAAACCGTAAGAGCCAGAACTAGTCATATGGCCCCTCCTACCTCCAGGGTGCCAACACACCTACTTCAGGTACCAGGAAGAGGAGAACTGGACACTGGTGAGTACTAGGTAGCAGGGTCTAGTATGAGGAGAATGGAAGAGGAGGTGAAATGGATGGGATGGAATAGAATAGAACAGAAAAGAATAGGAAGGAGACTTTCCAAGTGCACTACATGAAACTCATTTGTTTCATATATAATGTGTACACCTAGCCTGAAGAATGACTTTAGTTCTATCTGTAGATGGTTGAGCAGGTGTTCAAGCATGTGCTGAGTAGCAATTGTAAAATGTATTTCTAGGTAGGGGTTGGAGGTGAAAAAAAGTTTGAAAGTGACTGCATCTGAGAGGAAAAATGTGCCTGGAGAGAAGGACATTATTTATGACACGTGACCCTGTACCAGCAGAGAGCTCTCCTTTGTGTCTGCTCAAAGAAAATAGAGTTTCTAATGTCTCTTGAATGGTTTTCATTCCTCAGCTTAAAAATAACCCAATGTCACCTGTAACAAACTCAGTGGGTTACAGTCAACATTGCCTAAGTGTGTGTGTGTGTGTGTGTGTGTGTGTGTGTGAGAGAGAGAGAGAGAGAGAGAGAGAGGGACCTGCAGACAGGCATCCTACTAAGGAATTTGCTAAATGGCCAGAAAGAGAGAATGTATCTGTAACCATGGGCAAGTTAGATGGTGGCTTCAAGGACAACCAGGGCTCAGAGAAACAAACGTGATGATATGAAAGGGCTACTCTAAGGTGACATTGAAAACCTGATGCCCTGGTGAGAACCCCACCTTCTAAGCGAGCTCCTCATCTCAGTGGAGACATGGTCACCCTCATCGTGTGAGTGCTTGCTTGAAATCTTGTTGTGAAACTGTGACATCAGTCACACAATGACTGTGCCTCCCTGGGGACATCCTTGTGGAAGAGAAGGAAAGAAGGGAGCCTTGAGGGAGAAACTCTGCAATAACCTTCTCGGGCTCCAACAGCCCACAAAAGAAATGTTATGAACTCTGCAGGGCCTGTGGTCAGTGTTACACAAGTAAATTGACTCAGGGACATTTGAAATATATTTCTAATACTTGGAACTCCTCAAGGGACACAGTGAAAAAAATAATGTAGCTAACATCTACTGTGCTTATCCTGTGCCCAGAACAGTGCTGAAACTCAGAACTATTTTTATCTCATTCAATCCTCTCCTTTGTGAGGTCGATACTGTAAGTTATTTCCATTTTGCAGGGGTTCAAAGAGCTCAGGAAACTTGAACACTCAGATAATAAGTAGCAGAGCTGTGATTCAAACCCAGTCTGGGGCCCAGGGGTTTAGCTCAGTGGTAGAGCACTTGCCTGGCACATGGAAGGCCCTGAGTTCAGTCCCCAGCACTGCAAAAAAAAAAAAAAAAAAGACTATTACAATAATAACTATTACAATATTACAATAAATAAAAATAAACAAACAGAATTCTTAGGCTTATTCAGAAACAGCAAAGTGTTATAGGCTAAATTGTTTCCACCAAGAAAGATACATTCAGGTCCTAACCCCCAGGACCATGAAGGGTAACCTTATTTGGAAATAAGTTGGTTTGCAGATGGAATTGGTTAAGAGGAGATGAGGTCATCCTGGAATAGGGTGTATCCCTAGGCCAATGTCACTTGGTTTGCTTATAAGATAGTGAGGTGAGGACCTGGAAAAATAGGGAGAACACAATATGGACAGAAAATAAAGATCGGAGTGATGTGCCCACAAGCCAAGAGACACCAGGGATCTCTGACCATTGCCCAAAGGTAAAAGAAAGACATAGAACATATTTGGCCCCAGAGCCCTCAGGAAGAATCCCCACCTCACCACTTTGATCTTGGACTTCCAGCCTTTAGAACTGAGAGATGGTAGATTCTGTTGTTTCGATCCACCCAGGGTGTGGCATCTGGTTATAGCAGCCCAGGAAAGGAGCACACAGGTTAATTACAACCTCTAGTGTCCTCGCCCTATCTCAGTACCATGTGTCTCCTTAGTAATGAGAAAATTGAGACACAAGGATTTGGAGACTTAGGCTCAAATCGAGAAGCAGCCACAGCAGCCAGGTCCTGGCAGTGGGATTTGGTGTCTGCTACTGGCTGACCCCACCTCCTAAAAGCGCTGATAGAAGTCTCCAATTCAGCTTCATGCCCTGAAATCCTGACCCAGGATGCCTACACTGCAATTGTGGGGGCAGAAGTGAATGTTCCCATCTTCCCAAAGGCAGAGGACAATACAGTTGTGTATCCCTGTGGGATCCCTGTCCCTGCCCACCAAGAGGCGCCATCCTCTCTTAGGCTCACACTCCATTCTGGAAATTGAGGGGAAGGGCCTGCCCCCCAGGGGGTGCTGTGAGAGCCTAAGAGGGCTTGGGCAGTGCTGACCATCTCTGTCTTAAATAGGGATTCTGGGACCGCTGGCTGAGACTCCACCTCTCGCAAGGCCATGTTCCAGCAGTGATGGGCACAGGAAGCAAATGGAAATGTCCTCCAAATCAGAGTGGAGAGCTGGAGCATGGGAGCAGGTGACTCCTCAGAGTCCACTTCTCCACCCACTGTTAGGCTCTGAAGGCCTGTCTTCAAACCCTGGGAGCTAGGGCTGGGGACATAGCTCAGTTGGTAGAGTGCTTGCCTTCCATGTGCAAGGCCCTGGGTTCAATCCCCAGCACCACAAAAAAAAAAAAAAAGCTCTGGGAGCTGACAGGGGGTCTGGGTCTGGGCAGCACCTTCTTCAACCAGAAGATCCACAAACCTTTCCAAACAACGTGAGCCAAATACGCAATCCAAACTTGCAGCGCCCCCAAACCCCGAGTCCTTCAAAAGACCAGGTGCCACCCTGCTCTGCTGCAGTGGGTTTCAGGGGCTGTGGAAGAGCAAATTCCCAGCCCACCTGGGAGCTGGCTCAAGGGCCCAGGAATCTCCATGTTAACAAGCTCAATGGGAGATTCTGACGCAGGTGAGCAGCTTGGAGAAGCCCTGGGTTTAGTTTTTCCTCGTATTAAGACCCAAGGATGCAGATCAAATGAACTCTCTGGTTTCCAGCAGCCTCGCAATTCCATCGTGTCCCCTGTTTCTCTTGGGTCTATTTGCCCTACTTATGCTGGCTGCTTTGTTGCCCTAGAACCTGCCCTTTTTCCTTTAACCTGTCCAACAAACCCTGCTGCCCTTCCTCTGTCCCTGGAATGTCTGGGTCTGAGGAGCCAAGGAGAATTATTTAGCATGTGATAGGGAGATCCCACAGATATCCCTGCTTAAACCAGCTCCCAGAACAAATAGAATAAGAAGCATACCTCCTTATCAGCCCTTCATCTGCCCTCCTTCTTAATATATAATCACTCCTGACCAGCTTCCTAACTCAAGCCTTGATGAAAGTAGAGGTAGGTTTCAAGGCACCTGGGAACTCTCTGAAATGTCATGTGAAATCAAATGCAAATGATGAAACATGCTGGTATTTTTCACAGAAGCCAATCCACTGGCAGAGAAGGTTAAGGACTATGGCCCCAGGCATTGTCTGACTCACCTGGCTCACCTGGCTGTGACTTCTGTGCTCATTGCAATAATTCTAAGCTATCTTATTTGATCAGGGACAGGTCTCAGTTTAGGCAGCTAGTAGAGGATAATATAAAAAATAGACCACGTTTCTTTTTACTCATAGCCTGAATTCACTACTCATCCAGGGTAGACCAACTATAATACAGTCCAGGGAGGATTCTGGGAAGATGGCCATGATACTGACATCGTAGTCTTTCAGTCTCTCCAAACCTCTACGTGATAACAGGTAGAATGTTTAATAATTAAGCTGGAAAAACCCATGAACACATTTACAGCAAATGTGTTACACCATTTACACTAGAGCCAAGTTTTCTCTCAAACCCTAAGTTAACGAGTGGGCAGAGACCACTCCCTTTAGTAGCACAAGCCTCTATTCAGGGAAGAAGCTGCAGCTGGGAATTATCTGAGGGCAGGGTCTGAGAAGAGCAGAGCCCCTAAGAGCCAACAGCATTGCCTGGAAAGTGCAGTAGGTGTTTTTGAAAAATGTTCCTAACCCTGGAGTTGGACAGGGAGTAGGCAGTATCACCTTCTTCTACAGGAGTCACTTAAGGGAGAATGGAGAGCCAGAGCCATCAAGACCCCTGAGCTCTCCTGGTGGAACCACCAGGGAGGGATCCACACTGAGGAGAAACTGCATGGAATGGAATTGAAGCCAAATAGGATAGAGACAGTGGTGACGAAGGACAGACAACATCCAGAGCATCCAGCAGGCACACAGGGCAAGGAAATCCAAAAAGTAGCCACCATAGTTCTGTACAAAGATCATAGAAGAAGGGACTCTTAAATTGGGAAAGCTTTCCTAAACCCTGATTCATCCCATAAGTTCAAAAGCTAACTTCACATAAAAATGAACAATGGAAAAGAATAGAGGCCAAATCTCATGCAATTATTATGGGGGGAGGGGGTGGGCAAGAACTCAAAATATTGATCTCAAGAACCCTTCCTAAGGAACTTACCAAATAACCACTTTCAGACAATCAAATGACTAGACAGTGAAATAAATCCTGGAGTGACAATTCAATACATAGTAACTTGCACAGCCAGACTGAATGAGGAAGAGAATAGAATATGTAATGGCTGTTATGTTCAGACAATATAGATATAGCACAACTACTTAGAGTTACATTGTAGGTTTCATACAAATGGAAATTTAGAATGCAAAAAAATGTTTTAATGCAAATAATGTTTCAGGATATGCAAAGAAATGTTTTAATACTTTAAGTAATTATTATGGTCATATCAGTGTTATTCTGTGTGCAATGTAGGAGAAAACCAGTTGGTAATTATGGAATATCCTAATTCTATTATCCTTTGTGTCTCTGAGATACATAACCAGAGATAAATAACAATTAACTTATGAGAACAGATTGTACACAACCTTTCCATGTTCAGTGACTTCCAGTTAATAGCCTAAAATCAGCTATGATGGAGTATTTACACCATGGAAATTGGAAGGCGCTCCAAATCCAGCCTTTCTTTTCCAACCAAGTGCATCATTAAACATTTATCAGCACTCCACCATGTGCAGCGATCCTTGTCCAGATTGTGGTTTTGAAAGACCCCTTTTCACTGAAATAAACTAGAAGACCCCAGAGAAATGTTTGGCTCAAGATCTGAGACAGGACGTGCACAAGACGAGCCTAGAACAAGTGATGACACAGATGATGAGGACATCATCAAAGACACTGTGTCACGTCAGGAGGGCTTGGGAGCCAGCTTGAGAGTATTCTCACTGACCAAAGATGAGTCAATTCGAGCATCAACAATGATGACTGCAATCAAAAACAGCAAAACCCATTACTTTAAAGTGATATTCAAACAAAGAGTTAGTCATCTTTAGACAGTGAAGGGGAATAAATCAGGATCTTGAAACTGACAAATACATTGAATCCATCAAGACTTTCCTACATCCACTCCATCACGGACAATACCAGGTGGATAAATAAGTGACTCTTTATAAAAGCACACCCCCCAATACAATTATTTTAAAGACAATTAGAATTTCACTATTTGCAGTCTCCATTGAGGAAAGAGAGCATTACATGCCAGTGTAATGGCTGCTAAGATCACACAAAGAGAGAAGATCGGATACGACACTCCCACAGCCTGCCACGTTCCCTGCAAGCACATAGCACCAAGCTGGAATTCCTCCCTTGGGCCAGCAAGAACAGAAGAAGAGTGAAAGAGCTTCCAGAAGAAGGCTTCTGGTTGGACTCTTACAGCTTTCCTCCCACCTGAACCCCAACACCAGCTCCACAGAATGGCTGGTCACATACTTAATCAACAAGGCCTTTAGGCCTGAAGAGCCAGATTGGCGCCCACCCCAGGATGCACTTCTCCTTCCTACCCACCTGCTATGGTCCCTGACCATCTCTGGTAGCAAGCTGGCACGAGAAGCTAAAAAGCACTCTGGAAATGGAAGAAAGGGTGGGTTAGAAGAGACTTGAATAGCCCTCTGTTTATATATGTATTCATCTGTAAAATGGAACTATACTCAGCATAGGTGTAAGAAGAAAACAAGGCATATGGAAATGCTTTATAAATGAGAATTCAAAGTGGGGAGTATTCCTGAAAATCCTATGCAGAGATAATGTGCCTTCCTTCTCTGTGCATCTGTGTGTTGAGAAGAATTTTTCCTTACATGAAAAGCACTTACCTACATGCAATGCTCCCAACAGGTACAATTTTGCTCCACAAGCTGAGCCGTGATGTGCCACTAATCCACTCCCAGGGATTCATCTTCTCCAGCCAAATATCTGTCCCTTCCCTCAGGCAAAATGGAACAATTGGCAAAGGCCATTACATAGGCCTGGGCTCAGAGACAAATGAGTTTTTCTTATACTCATCTTACTCCTAAAAATTATGGCTTTATGGACATAAAGAACCGTGTTCTTATGTTTTTCCATTGAAAATTGGAGTCTCATGTGGAGACAGTACTCCAGAGATTACTGTGCTCCAGACTGATCACGGGTCACCTGGGGTGCTTGATAAAAGGAGTACCGGGCCACATTCTAGACCTCCTGAATCAGAATCTCCAGGATAGACCTGAGATCAGAACTCCTTACATGACCAGATCCAAGATGATCATCCTAGACAATCTTCACCATGAGGCAAGTTGAGGGAAAGACAAGACTGAAGGTAGCTCACAGGGATCTCAAAGCAAAGACTTTTAAAGAAGGCCAGAATGGAGGAGTGCCTGAGTCGGCTTGGGCTGTCATCGCAGAATCCACAGACGAGGGGATTCAACAACAGAGGCTGGAAGTCCGAGAAGAGGGTGCCAGCATGGTCAGGTTTCCATGAGGGCTCCCTTCCTGGCTGGCAAATGGCAGCCTTCTTGCTATGTCCCCTCACAGCCTCTTATTTGTGCAAAGTAGAAAGAGCAAGCTCTTTGGTGTTATAAGGGCACTAATCCCATCATACGGGTTCCACACTCATGACCTCATCAAATTCTAATTCCCTCCCAAAGGCCCCATCTCCAAATAATCTCACATTGCGGGGGAGGGGGATGCATAGAGCTTCATTCAACACATGAATTGGGGACAGGGGGGACCTAGTCCGTAACAGAGGACAATGGGGCTTAGTCCATTTGTAGAGCTGGACGTTTGCTTGGTGTTTTTTGCTTCTCTCCAACTCAGTCAAAACTGCTCTACACAAAGCAGAAACCTGAGCAAGCTGGGCACCAGCGGTTGGTTTTGGCAACTTACAATGAATACAACATGGTGATTTAAAACAACCAAAACTAGAACAAAAAAAAGAGATGGAGAGAAATTATTACTACCTGATATTTTGGATGTTAATGTAGTTAAGCCCTAAATTTAGCTCTGGACCTTCTGGTAGCTCAGGCCAAAACAGTAGATTCATTCATTCATTGTCTGTCCTATTTCACGCATGTTAAATCCTGGCTAGACTTCCAGCTTTTACTTACTCCTGAACCAACCTGCTATTTCCAAACTTATGCCCTTTAAAGATGAGAAAGTCATTGTTTCTCCCCAAGAGTTTAACATTTTGTCTCGATGTATTTCTAGCTTATTAGAGAAGCAAAACTAACCATACCAGAAATACCCAATGGGGAATCTCCCTCCCCAAACAAATACTGGAATCTGATGAGAAAAATAACACATTTTGTAAAAACTGCAGTTGAGATATTTTTGTAGATCAAAAGATTTTTCTGACTTTTAAATAATTCAGGTAACCCTAGAGATACAGCCAGTGTCCAGACATTGCTTAGCAATGAAGAACTCAGAAAGTCACTAGTTCCCTGATTTCACATCAGTTATTGTATTAGACAAGTCCAGTTACTCAGTGCCTCTATGACAGGAGGAGGACAGCTAGATATGATGGAGGAGTCTCTAGTCTCAGGCCCAGCTCTGCCATAAATTAATTGGCTGGGTTTCACTGAGTAATTTATTTGCCCTCTCTGATCTTGTGGTCTTTATTAATTCAACGACTATTTTTTGAGCATCTAAAATGTGCCAAGCACAGGGGAAGTGGGTATCTCTGGTCTCATGGAGGCCACAGGCTAGAGACAAAGCAGTTTTCCAGCTCATAATATAATTGATACTTTCCCTGTGTGGGTGTCTTGTCTGTCCCTGGCTCGCTTGACAGATAAAATGAAAACAAGAACAGATGAGTAATGATGGAATAAATGAGTAAATGAAACACAAAGGTAATTTTTAGGCACCTTATTTTATGCTAGAACCACCCTTTTGGGGGTCCCCTTTGTAACACAGGCCCAAGAAGTCCATATTCGATTGACCCTTCTTTGTCTTTAATCCTCAAGGAAACCTCATTCAGTGGCTATAATCTTCCCTTTTTATTTTTTATTTTTTTTGGTTCTGCTCTAGAAGTTGCTCAGAATCTGCTTCCATCCCTCAAACCACCTCTGAATATTTTTTCCTATATGAAAAATTCAACAGCCACCCGTCAAGTACAAAGCACTGGGCCAAGCAAGGTGCTAGAGAGCCTAGACCTGCCCCACATCCTCTGAGGCTGTGGCCGGTCCCTCTATGGCCACAAAGGCCATGCCTCCTCCCTTCCACCCATAACTACTGAAGGACTAGAACTGCCAAAATTGCACCATGCTCCCCAGGGAAGTCCGACACCAACAAATTCTGCGTACTTCTCACTTGCCAAATTCATGCTGCCCCCCCCCAAACAATAATATTTAACCAAAATAGCTGTTTTGCATGTAGGACCTGCTTAAATTTCCCACCCACTTAACAGCCTGTGAATCCCATGCTACCCCAAATGCCTGGAGTGCTGAGCTGCAATCTCTACCCTCAGTATCAAGTCCCCACCGTTATTTGAACAATAATAGGGACACCAGTTTCTCCAGAAAGCATTGCTCAGAAAAAGAAATTTTTTTGTAAACAGAGCATAGAATGTCAAAGTTTGAACCTACTTCTACATATGTTGTTTCAGTTAATATTCATTTTTTAAAAACCTGAAGGCTGAGCAGAAAAAAAATTTTTAAAAAGTAGGCACAGGTCCGATGGTCAGTAAAATGGGAGAGCTGGCATTTATGTCCAGGTCTTCTGAGTCAAAATCCCAGAACCTTTAAGTGTTAGCTCCAATAGCATTAAATCTAATTTAAAGAGATACCTTTTCAGGATTAAAAGAAGAAAATGTTCATCACACAGTGCTATATTTGCATTTTGCTTATGTAACAGTATTCTGGCTTTTGGCATTTTGATTTTTCAGTATACTGAGAAGCTCAGTGGAAGTTGCCCAGGCCTCTCTCAAACTCTTAGAGCTCTGACAAGCCTCTTACTTTTTTTTCAAATGACATCTCTAAAAATGTTGCCTACTGGCTGACACTTTTCCATCTAGAAATAAAGTTGGCTAGAACTTCAGTTGTACATATATCTTGTCTTCCTCACCTCCCTGAAAAACATGCCCACTGACCTGTGCATGCCCTGAACCCTAACAAGATGGCGCATCCTCACGTGCCCAGCCTGGAGGGACCACAGGTCGCCAACAGGCTGAGCCCTGCAAGCTTTGCTCTGTAGAGAGCTCAGCTGGCCACACGATTCTGCCCTGATAAATAATCTTCTTCTCTGGGTGATGGAGGTAGATGGATTCATACTAGCCAAGGGCATTTTTGGATTATTTAAAATCATAACCCCTCTAGGCCTCTGTTCCTTCATCCATAAAATGAAGGAAATAACAATGAAATTGTTCCAATAAAAATTAATGGAAGTTCATCATGGGCTTTTAAGATTTGTAGGTGTACGTACAAGATGTTAGAGCAAATATCAGTCTCTGAACTTTAGTTTTTTTTACTCCCTTGGTCCTATCTGGCTCAATTGCAGCCCATCTGAAAGCAGGGGTCCAATTTTCCATTTTGGCTGGAGTTGCAAACTCTCTCACACGTCTGTGCGGTCATCCTGCGCTCCTGGCAACCGGCTGTGTTCATGGGTGTCCCCTGTTTGACACTGCCACGGTGTTGAATGATTGATATACCAGAGGCAACCGGATTCCAGGTCCCCTCTGGGCTCATCTTGTCCCTGTGCCCACGTGCTCAGGGCATCAGAGGAATGACAAAGTGGCTCCCTACAGCTATGGAGAGGCTCAGACATCTCCTGTGGTCATCTCCAAGATATGCTCATACCCTGAGCACCTAGGGTGATAGCAAATCTTCAGAAGCCAGCCAATGTTAACCACTTTCTATTTTTCCCTTTCCCTTTTTATTATAGCTTTTTGGAAAGTTGATGAGGTGAAATATTCTCCAGTAGAGGAAATAATATAAAGCTTAAAAGTCATTTCTGATGGAATGGTGAAATAATTCCACTCCTTTTCTTCGAGCAAAAAAATAATAATAAGGCAACCTGAGGCAGCCTCTAGGGATTTCATTATTAATAGATTGGAGGGAAACACAGTGGCTTCAGATGAGCAGGTTTTTCTTTCAACTAGGTAGAGCACTTTGGGATGAAGAGATGAGAAAGACAGGTGCTAGACTGTAGGATAAACCTGGCACCAGCTTATTTACATAATTTTGTATAGAAACGCATTGATGTACAAAGTATAAAGTGACTGTGTTGAATGGAGAAAATAAAGCACCTTGGAAAACAATCTGTGTTCACTACCCTGCTCTAAAATAACCGAACACTTTGTGAAATACCTCTTGCTTCTTTGTGAAAATGACTGGTGGTTTAAGCTCTGTGTGTGTGGTTTTAAGAAAACATCATCTTTTGTGCTGTTGTTTAAGGTAATTCTTAACAATGATTTCCTAAGCAGATGAGACATGAGGTGGGGGAGGGAAGAGGGATATTTGCACCTCACTCGCACCCGGGGTGGATCATTGGCCATTTCTCCGTGATGAAAGGCTATCAGGAGAGCTGGAAAGTGTGCAGAGCAAAGATTATAAACAGCAATTTTTGCAGGCCAAATTGCTTCCTGAATGAGGGTGGAGGAGATTTAAAGGTGAACATAACTCTCTCGTTGGTAACATGCAGAGGTTTGTGCTGTGTGAGAAACGAAACCCTAACTCCCCTTTGACCAGTATTCCTTAACAGGCCTCCCAGATACCTGAAACCAGTTTTAACCCACTCTGGTCCTCCACTGACCACAACTTTACCTGAATGGTGCGGTCCGATTTCCAGGCTGCTCACCAGTCCCCAGGCCTATGGGGTGAGTAATGATTCTCGCGGACAAGCTTGGTGAATACTGATGAGCCCAGAAACCTCAGCTGTTCCTCCCCGGCTTGAGCATGCAACATTTTTTAAATTCACTGCTCCAAAAAGCATTTCTCTTCTCTTTTCAGTTGTTGCTGATGTTGGCTTATTCTTCTTTTTAAAAAAAAAATGCAATTTTTTATTGTTACCAATATTTTTAACCATAAAGTGAACTTGGAAAATGTAAAAGAGGTAATGTGTCCTCACAAACTGCTGTGTTTTGAGGTTTTGATTATTAGGCCCATGCTTTATAGCTCAAGGGAGTAGAATAAAAAATTGCTGAGAAGCAATTAGAATCGTTACCAGCAAATCAGAGTGTCAGAGCAGAGCCTTAGAGTTGGAAGTACCCTTAGAGGTTGTCCAGCTGGCCACCCCTTATAAATACAGAAAACTACATCTGCAAGATGTTCTGGGCAATGATTCTCCAGAGCAGCAGCCTCAGCATCACTTAGAACTTGCTAGAAATGCACATTCTCAGGCACCATCTCAGAAACTTCCAGCTGGGAGACCAATGATCTGTGTTTTAACAGGCTCTCCATCTGGTGCCAGTTTAAGCTGGGAACCACAGTTCTAGGTCAGGTCCTCTAGCCAGCACTCACTCTACAAGTACTTTAGTGTGGCCTTCCAGAACCCAATGGAAGGAGAACCCCTTCCGTTCCATGAGGACCTCTGTATGAGGAAGGCGATTATTGGGCAGATCTAGTTAGCGTCTGACATTCCACTATAGTGATGTCCAACCATTTCTAGACTTGTGACTCTCACCCCCAAAAAGAGTTCAGAGAGGAGAACCTTGGAAGGTAAAATGTAATCGAAATTGTGTTTTGAGAACTTCATGATAAGCAGGAGCATTTCAAAACCAACACAAGATGCCTTCCCTCCTCTGAGGTCACAGGCTCGTGCTGCCTCCTAATCCCTCCCGACCTCACTGTGCCCACTGGAGGAAACAGCCATCGAATTCCCTTTTCACTCCTTGAGCACCAAGCGGGTGCTTAATTGGCCTGGGTTGTCTAACAACTCTGTGCTTGGGCTTGGGCTGTGTTTACAGCCAAGTTTTCGGAAAAGGGAAAGGAAGCTTCTCAGGTCCTACACTGTGGACTGGTTTCTGCCTTCATCATGAAGTGACCTGCCTTTCTGGTTGTCTTTCCAAAACCAGGAGCAGCTCAAAGAGGATGATGCAGAATGCATCGTGAACCAGGATGAGCTAGCCATGGACTACCAAGCACAAAGCCCCTCGTCCTGCTGTCCTCCTGCAAAGCCAGACCTGGACCAGAAAGCTTCGCCCCAGACTCCAAGCAAGGAAAACATTTATGAGGGAGACCTCGGCCTGGGAGGCTATGAACTTAAGCTTGAGCAGACTCCTCCAGGTCAATCCAAGATGAATTAATTGGCGTGAAGACCACAGATATAACCACAAGACAAGGTTCACTGAGGATACAAGCCAGATGGAGAAGGGAGAAGCTGGAAAACACATGAAGAACATAAATTGGAGAGAATCAAAACCTTGTCAGGCGCCTACAGAACTGAGAAGTCTCATCGTCCCTCTATATTATGTAACTGAACTTAGTTGTTTGACAGCAGCCATGTTTATTCCTGGGTTGGGTGGGATGGGGGCAGGGAGGCGCTGCTGTGAGGGTGAAGCAGGTGCGCTGGTTCCCGGGGGCGCGGCTGCTCCACGGGCAGCGGACTGGGACCTGCACTTGGATTGCAGATGTTATTCCCTTCGCTGGGAAGAGTTTAAAAATAAGAAAAAGAGCTTCTGAGAGTAAACACTTTGTGCCTAAGCCAAAGGGAATGTCCAGTTGTTTATTAAGTGGTCGGTTTTGTATTTTTAAGGCTTGACACCCACTTATTCTAAGTAACCCTGGGGTCATATGTGTTTAACACCCACTGTTGGTGGCCTCAAAGAACCCATGCAGCACTGGGGACCGACTATTCTTGTTGACATCCTGTTCAGGCTGCTTCTCCCATCGGTGGCTTACTGCTGGGTGTGGCAATGCCAAATGCAGGGCCACTCTCCCGCATGGCAAAACCCCTTCCTAGGTTAATCTGTCTTCCGGGTACCATGTGTCACCTGAAGAATGGACGTTCATTCCTTGCTTGCGTTTGAACCACTTCTTGGTTGTGCGGCGGGTCCCCTCTGCATGCTGGGTGATAGGGTTGCTCTCTACCGGGCAGGAAGCTGTGCAGAAGCCCTGACCTGCCCTCTGTTTCCAGCATTCACAGCTGTGAGCAGCCCAGGGGCAGGGACAGCAGGCTGATGACATGTGGATCATACGAGGGGTCAGGACAAGGCACCAAGACTCCCCCTTACAAGGCATGGCTGATGGCCCCTGTTCCGGAGACCAACACAATAGCTTTTAATTCAGCTGCATGACCTGTGCCTTTGAAGCCATAAGATACCTCAAAGCTTGTCTCTCTTGAAATACAGATGTCAATATTAGACTCCAAAGAGCAGGCTAAGATGAGTCTGCTTTGGGTGGGGGGCAGGGGGAGTGGACGTCTTCCTCAGGCTCAAAGCTTATAACTAACATATGCTTTGCTGACCATTTGCTAAGCCTTGAACGTTACCTGTGCTGGGGTCAGGTACACCACTACGCACATGGATTTTTTTTTTTTTTTTTTTGCTTTCTAAATAGTAGAATCTGAGGCACAAATTGTTTTATACTCAACTATGTATATTCTTGTCATTCCAGGTAAATAGGGCAAGTGGGGCAGCATGAAGTTTTCTAATTTGACTTCATCCTAATAAAATTTTGTTATGAACTACTACTGTGTTGCCTAATGCCTTTTTTTTAAATTTTCCATACTGGGGATTGAACCCAAGGGTGCTTAAGCCACTCCCTAGCCCTTTTTATTTTTTATTTTGAGACATGGTCTCACTAAGTTGCTGAGGCTAGCTTTGAACTTGAGATCCTTTTGCCTCAGCCTCCTGAGCCAATGGGATGAGAGACATGCACCATCACCCCCAACCTAATGCTTTATTTAAAGGCATCTTCTCCGGCCAGGATGATTGGCAGTTCTAAGCTTCTCTTGTATCCAGAGTGCTAGGTAAAGCAGGTTCTGAAAGCAAACCTAAGGGAGATGCCAGGGTCCTGGGGCTCATGACAATGAGTGGATCAAGCCACTGAAGGAATAAAGAAAGCAGTGCTGGGCTTGGAGTATGTCCCAAAGAAGGGACTCTGAGTCAGGCAGAATGGGAGAGCCTTTTCCTTTCACCCAGGGGATGAACAGGATATAGGAAGAGCTATAAAGGTGGGGGGAGGAGATGCTAAAGAAGGGAGGAAAGCAAAGCAGAGAGAGAAGGCTTCATCTTATTTCTGCCCCCATCACTTGAAAGAAAGTAAAGAGGGCTTGGTGTTTGCTTTGCTTCCTGTGCAGAAAGACACAAGAGGGAAAGAGCTGATTCCTCCAGGAAAGGCAAATGTTGGTGGGGGTGCAAGTAGAAAGGTGAGAGAGAAACGATGAGCACAGGAAGGGAGGACACCAGTCTAAAACCTGCACAAAGGGGAAACAAAATCAGGCTTCTGCCTCTCAGACAAAGCCCCTCCTGCTTAGAAACAAATCTCTTTCCGATTGAAAGTCATGAATCACTGCTGAGAGTGGGCACTGTGTGTCCAGGCTGAGCCCAGCAGAGGCGAGGCCCTGCCTCTGAGCATGCACCACCCAGTGTGGAAAACAGCCTAACCACCTTCCAGTCTCAGGAGGTGGTTACCAGCCTCTTCCTCTGAATCTGTCCAGGACCCTGGAGAGGCTGGTGTCCCACTTAGCAATTCAAAGAGCCAAATCCCCATTACACCCCTGTTATGAAAGATAACCATTTGTGATCTCAAGAAATGCTCTGTACTTTGATTAGCAGTCTCAGGACTGTGAAATTCAAACCTATTATTTACTGCCAGTTTCTAATGAATCATAAAGGCAAAGGAGCTTTATTCAAACCACTAATATTATTAGAGCTTTACACGGGACTCATTAATTAACTGACTTGTGGGTCTTCCTTGAACTTCTTGCCCTGTGTATTATAGGCACATTCAGGGGTGTGCTTACGTATGTGCATGCACACACACACACACGAGTTCCACTCACTGGCAAGGTCCCAACTAAATCCTCTACGGTGTTCCCTGTGATACTTGGGCATTATCTGAGTAAGTGTGATGTCTGGCAGCAAAGGCCATCGGGGTGTTGATTCAACACAGAGTTTCTAGAAACTTCTTAGCAATTTTAACAATATTAATCAAAGTCAAAATTTTAAATACCCTTTGAGCCAGGATAATTTTATATGCAGTACTTTTATGCTACACATATGAGAAATTATACCTATGGAAATATTAATTAAAACAATTGAATGGCCATCCTGGGTAGGACATCTTAGCACAGCCATTTCATAAAACAGCATCATATGAGCTGATCTGGAACGATTTGCAAGTCCTACTGTTAAATACGAACAACAAAGTGCAGAACTGGATGTGCTCTGTGCCTCCTGGCGAGCTGAAGAAGCAGTAGAACGGTCCCACCTTAAGACCTGGGAGGTGATGTTACCTTTCACTTTTGTCCCTTTTGAGCTGTGTACACTATACATGCATTATTTCTTCAATACCAAATTAAATAATAAAAATAAGATTCCTGCAAAATAACTCTTTTCTAGAATTGAGCTTTAATGGGAGATGGAGCATAAGCCAGAAAAGTTGATATTTTTTAGGCCTTGAGAATACAAAGAAGTTTCTAAGAATATAAAGAAGCTCAATAGCTTCTAGTTTTACTTATTTACATCATTCAAGATGAATGAATGCAAACTCTGTAAAATGTCTTGAAATTCAATATCAACTATGACTCAGTCCCACTCTCAAATATCTAGCTGAAGACAGCTTAAAAAATAAAATTCCTTATTAGATATCAAAACATACAGTAAAGCAATAGTAACTAAAACAGTATGGTATGGACCCAGAAAAAAGCAATAGATCAAGAAAATCTAACACAAAGTATAGAAAAAGAGCCATGAATACATTTAGAAATTTGGTTCATAAAAAATGGCATTTCTGTTCAGATTAGGGATAAATTAACCAACTGGAAAAAGAAAGAAAATAAGATGATACTCTCTGAATATATTAAAGCCAATTTCCAAGCAGTTTAAATAGCTAAACATAAAAAGCAAAACTATAGGATACCAAAAATAAGTTAATAATTTAAATATGCAAATAAGCTTGATAAGCTAAAAGACACAAACCAGAAACAAAGAATGATAAATTAGACTACTTAAAAATATGAAATTTTTTGTGATAAAAGACACAACAAAACAAATTTTAACACAAGAAATAAACTGGGAGAGAAAACATATGCATGTACTTTTTGCATATGTATGTGTATTAGACTAAGGATTATTCTTCAGAATATACAAAGAACTCCTACCAATGCTTGGGAAAGGGTAAAAAGAGGCTCCCAAATATAAAATTGTGCAAAGACCATGTAGAATTAGATATGTACACCTCCTATTCAGAATTGCCACTTTGAGGTATCTATGCAAAAAATAAAAACTTGGCATTTATGCATAAGGAAGTATACAAAATGATATTCATTGTGGCAGTATTTGTAATGGCAAAATATTGGGGAAAGAAAACAAAAAATCCACCAATAGCCAAAGATTTAACTACACTCAAATTAGGAAACACTCTGTAGCAATTACACTCTCTATAGACTATATAGAGGTAAATCTGTATGCATACACTCAGATGGAAATATTTCCAAGATATATGGTTAGTGAAGAACAGTCTAGAATGATAGTAGACTGATAACCACAAACAGGTAGGATTAGGAAAGCTAGATCTAGAGAGGCTTTGGGTTTATCTGCATTATCATTAATCTTTATAATGAAACTCTAATCATGATTTCCCTATTTATTCAAATAAACTTAAAGGTATGAAAAATATAAGTGAATAAAGTAACATAGGTATTATTGTTGAATTCTCTCTCAGTAAGGAGGAGCCATATAAGAAAACATGATCTATTCTGAGAGTGACCATGGCTCCAAGATGGGGGAGAGGGGCCTGGTCAATGGTCCAATGAAGAAGCTAAATTGGAGGAAGGTCTTGCAGGATGAAAGGGTTTTCCCAGGCAAACTTGACTGGTGCTGGTCCAGGAGGCAGGAGGTAGGGCTGTTCATTAGCATCCTGTGAGGCGTTCCTGTGGAAGGGAACAGCATGGCAGGGACAAGGGGGTGGGGGATACAGGCTATCTTGCATGGTTACCATATGGGTTGCTTGTGTGTCTGAGGCTGGGAAATGGGGGAATAAAAGGCAGTGCTAGAAATGCAGAATAAACTAAGGAGTCTGGGCTATGATCCTGTGAGACCAGGGAACTACTGAAATATTTCATGCAGGGAGGATAATCTCATGGGTTGTGGGGAGATGGAGTGCAATTCAAGTAACGATGCAGGTACACAAGCCCACTTAGGGTGCTGCTTTAATAGCTCGGAAGAGAGACACAACAAAGGCAAGGTCAGGGAGCACAGAGAGGACAGGTCCAAGATGAGCTTCAGAATTTACCAAGTTGATAAGTGAATATGGAAGGTACAGAGGCTGGGGGGGAAACAGAACAACCTCAAGTTTAACACTTAGATGATGATTGTTTGAAGATTCCAACCACTGAGAGGGGATTGAGAAAAAGAGCAGGTTTCTGGAAAAGCCAATGAATTCAGCTCTGAACACATTGAGCTTGGGGTTCCTATAGAGAACTGAAAGGAAATATCCACATGTAGCTCAAGTGAGTGATCTAAAGTGTAATGAGGGGCTGGAGAGAAACTCAGTGTTAGAACTCTTGCCAAGAATGTGGAAGGACCTGGGTTCAATCTCCAGCACCACAAATAATAATAATAAATAATAAATAATAATAATGATGGTGATGATGGCAATGATGCTGCTGGAGATGATGCTGATAATGGTGATGGAGATGGTGATGATGATGATGATGATAGTGATGATAATGATGATGGTGATGGTAATGTTGTGACAGTGATGGTGATGATGGTGTGATGGTGATGATGATGTTGATGGTGATGATGGTGATGGTGACAGTGGTGATGGTGATGATGGTGATGGTGACAGTGGTGATGGTGATGATGGTGATGGTGATGGTGGTGATGATGATGATGGTGATGATGGTGTGTTGGTGATGGTAATGATGGTGATGATGGTGATGGTGATGATGGTGATGGTAATGGTGATGATGGTGTGATAGTGATGATGGTGATGATGATGATGGTGATGGTGATGATGGTGGTGGTGGTGATGGTGATGGTGATGATGGTGATGGTGACGGTGGTGATGGTGATGGTGATGATGGTGATGGTGATGGTGATGATGGTGATGGTGACGGTGGTGATGGTGATGGTGATGATGGTGATGGTGGTGATGATGATGATAAAAGTTTGAATAAAAGGTCCAGGCTAGAGATTTTTAACTGGAGGGATAAATGTCAGCACAAGTTCACTGAAGAGTTTTTCAAAGTGTCATATGGCCCTCCTCATTTCCTGCCAAGAGATTTTGATATGCTCTCCCTGCAAGAGAGCTATGTCCTAAGCTCTGAGAAGACAAGTCTATTTTTCTTCCAAAGGCACCCTAGATGACTTTGATTCATACCCTGGAGAGAAACACTGACAAGAAGAAGAAAAAAGACATGAAACAGGGAAGTGGGAAGTGCTAAATTCAGTGGTTGGACAGAGTATGTGCCTGCGAATCAGCCCCTGGCAAATCCTTTCCTGTGAATCCAAGGCAGCCCGGCATTTGCATGGAGCAGGGGAGAAGATGCAGAGGACTGTTGACTTCCACTCTGGCCTTACACACCTGTCACCTCTCCACAGCTGTGATGGCCAGCTCGAGCGGATAATCACATCTCCTGGTACCCAGTACATAGCTATCGATCTGGCAAATGGTTTTACCTTAATACCTGTTAGAAAAACCATCAGAAGTGGTTTGCTTTCAGCTGTCAAAGCCAGAAACACAACTTCACTGTCCTACTTCAATGGTTTATCAACTCCTCAGCCCTGAGTCACCCTTCAGTCCCCAGGGATCTTAATCACCTTTCCCTTCTCCAGGAACTCTTGCTGGTCCACTACATTGATGGCGTTGGTTCCTATTGAGCAAGAAGTAGCTATTACTCTGGACATGATGGTAAGACACTTGCTTGTCATAGTTTTGGAAATAAATATGACAAAAATATATGGACCTTCCACCTCAGTGAAGTGGCCAGGTCCAATGGTGTAAGATGCATTGAGATATCCCTTCTAAGATCAAGGACGAGATGTTGCATCTGCCCCCTTCTACAACTAAGCAAGTCACAATGGCTTTGGATTTTAGAGGAATTGTATTCCTCATTGCTGCTTCAACTCATTTGCCAACGTTGAATTTTGTCCTCCCAAAAACATATGGGACAAAAGGATGTGACTTTATTTGGAAACAGAGTCTTTGCAGACGTGATCAAGTTAAGATGAGTCGTGCTGGATTACAGTGAGCCTTAGCTCTAAGGACAGCTGTCCTTACAAGGAGAGAGACACTCAGGGCAGAAGGCCACGTGACAGCAAAGGCAGAATCAGAGCGATGCTATCAGCCACGGGAAGCCGAGGATCGGCAGAGCCCAGGGGAGGGGCGTGGAACAGACTGCCCTCGAAGCCTCCAGAAGGAGCCGATGCCTTGATTTCAGACTTCTGGCCTCTGGAACTGTGAGAGAATAAATTTCCATTGTTTTTGAAACATCCTTGTGACACTTGGTTACAACAGCACTAGGAAATGAATACACCAAACGACCTGAAAAGCTGCTACTGTCAGTGAGACCCAGAACAAAAGAAGGTTCTAAAACAGATCCAAGATGCAGTGCAAACTTCTCTGACACTTGAACCATATGATCCAGTAGATCTGATGGTGCTTGAAATGGACATGGCAGATAGAGATCCTGTTTGGAAGCCGGGCTCGGTGGCACACGCCTGTAATCCCAGCACTTTGGGAGGCTGAGACAGGAGAATCGTGAGTTCAAAGCCAGCCTCAGCAATGGTGAAGTGCTAAGCAACTGAGTGAGACCCTGTCTCTACATAAAACACAAAATAGGGCTGGGGATGTGGCTCAGTGGTCAAGTGCCCCTGAGTTCAATCCCGGGTACCAAAAAAAAAAAAAGGAGAGATCCTGTTTGGTGTCTGTGGTAGGTCCCTGTAGACAAATCACAGCACAAACCTTTAAGATTTCAGAGAAAATCCCGGCCATCCTTTTCAGATAACTATTCCTCTTTTAAGAAACAGCTTGTAGCTTGCTATTGGGCCTTAGTAGAGATGGAATATTCAACCACAGACCACCAAGTTGCTATGTGACCTCAGCTGCCCATCATGAAAAGGGTGTTATCTAACCCAAGAAGACATAAGGGTGAGTATACACAGGAGCACTCCATATTAAGCAGAAGTGACATCTAAAAGATCAGGCAGGCTGTGAAGACACATTCTAACTGATATGAGGATGGGGCCCAGCAGTCCAAGTTCCCTCTGCCACTACTTCACCCTCTCTCGCCCAACCTGTGCCTACGCCTCACAGGGAACACCTTGTGAACAGTTGCCAGAGGCCAGCCCGATGGCTCTGCGTCACATGCAGGCACCACTCAAAAGTGGAAAACTGTAGCACCACAGTTATTTCCAGAACATCTCTGAAGGGCAGAGATGAAGGCAGCCCCTCACTGTGAACAGTGTCTCTCGTTGCTCATTTTGTTTGGAAGGAGAAATGGCCAAAAATAAGAGTCTGTCCTAATTTATGGGCTGTGGCCAGTTGCTTGGCTGGGTGGTCGTTAGGAAGAACATGACTCTAAAATGGGAGACAAGGCAATCTGAAAAGAGGGTATGTGCGTAGAATATTCTCTGACTGTGCAAAGAATATGAAGATATTTGTATCACATTGTGCTCATCAAACAATAATGACCTCACCAAAGTTGTGTTTTAATAATCAAGAGAGTGACTCACTGTGTACATACCAGTCAGCCTCTTTCTCCAGTCGCTGGTCTGCTCAATGGTCTCATGAACCATGGCCATGGTGGCTGGCATGAAGTTAGTCATGGGCTTAGCAACACCGACTTTTACTTACCAAGGCCAGCCTTTCAACAACCACTGCTAAGTGTTCAATCGGCCGGAAGCAGAAACCAACACTAGTGATGCCCCAATATGGCACCACGCACCAAGGTGATCAGCCAGCTACCTGGTTGCAGATGGATGACATTGGGTCACTTCCATCATGGAAAGGTGAGCATTTGTTCTTACTGAATACTTGGATATTGTTTCTTCCAGAACTACCATCCATGGACTTACAGAATGCCTATCCACCATCAAGCTGCCCTTCACAGACAGCATCGCTTCTTTTTGCAGCAAATGAAGCAGCAGTGGGCCTGTGCTCATGGAACTCATTGGTCTCACCAAGCTCCCCATCATCCTGAAGCTGCTAGCTTGATAGAACAATTCAGTTACAGTGCTGGCTAGGTGGCCAAAGCTTACAGGGCCGAGGCAACATCCTCCGGGAGGCTGCAGGTGCTCTGAATCAGCATCCAATATATGGTGCTGTTTTCCCCATGACTAGAATGAACGGGTCCAGGAATCAAGAGACAGAAAGGACAGTGACACCACTTTGTGTTACCCCCGGAAATCTACTAGCCAAACTTTTTCTTCCTGTCCCCAACATCTTTTGTTCTGTTGGTCTTAGTTCCAAATGGAGGAATACCTCCACCCAGAGACACAACAATGATCCCAGTAAACTAGAAGCTGAGATTGCTACCAGGCCAAACTAGAGTCTTCATGTATCTGAACCAATAGATAAAGGAGAATGTTTCTGTGATGACCAGAGTTACTGAGTCTGATTGCCAAGAAGGAATTGGGTTATGTCTCCACAATGAAGGTAAGAGGAGGCCTCAAATAATGAAGGTCCTTTAGGGCATTTCTTAGTACTACTGTGCCCTATGATTAAAGTTGATGGGAAGCTACACAATCCAACTCACGGAAAATGTCTAATGGGCCAGATCCTTCAGGAAGAAAGAAATTTGGGGATACACTATGAGCTCAAGAACCACAACTGGCTACCATGCTTGTGGAGAGCAAAGGAAATATGGAATGGGTAGTAGAAGGTGGTAATTATAAATCCAGTTACAACAGCATGACCAGATGCAGAAATGAGGACTTTAACAACTATGAATATTTTCTTACTTTGTTATGAAATATTGTAGACATTCAACAAATTTTTTTTCTTTTCTCTAGGACATTATTATCTAATGTAAGGTATATTCATAATAGTTAACTTTACATCCTAAGTACCAAGTTATAGAAAATCAAAGTAAAAGAAAAAAAATGATGGAAGAATTTTGTATTCTCTGCTAGGGAAAGGATTAACGTATTTTCTGTTGTATGCAAGATAACTGCAGCATTTGGAGGAAGTAAGACTTTGTCATTATCCCCATTTGAAGACCAACTATGACTTAAGAAGACATGGATGGGTGCCAAGGGGACAAGCATGGACACTCATGGGCTTTTTTTTTTTTTTTTTTTCTGTTCTTTTTTTTAGGCTTACATGTTAACAGTGTAAATGATTCATTGTGCATAGATAGAGGATAACATATCAATTCTCTAGTTGTGAGTTGTATAGAATCACAACATATATGCAGTCATACATAAAGTTAGGGCTATGATGTCCATCATATTCCACCACCCTTGCTGTCCCCATACCCCCTCCTCCCTTACACCCCTGTGAACAGCGATCCACCATTGTTCCCATGTCCTTCCCCACATTATCGATCAGCATCCACTTATCAATGAGTACATTCAGCATTTGGTTTTCTGAGATTGGCTAACTTCACTTAGCATGATATTCTCCAACTCCATCCATTTACCTGCAAATGCCACAATTTTATTCTCTCTTATTGCTGAGTAATATTCCATTGTG
>CM053409.1:11686954-11862391 GCA_028644305.1 Xerus rutilus
CCTGCTATCCCACTTCTAGGTCTTTACCCAAAAGACTTAAAAACAGCATACTACAATGACGCAGCCACTTCATGGGCTTTTTTATACATCAGTTTGGTTAGTTGGTAGTGTCCACCATTCAATCCAAGACTAACCTCATTGTTGCTGTGAAGGTATATTTTGTACATATGATTAATTTTCATAAATAATTGACTTTAAATAGGATTATGATAGATAAGCTGAGTGTTCCTGATTTAATAGGTTGAAAGGCCTCAAGAGCAGAACAGAGGACAAAGCACTGTGGACAAAAGCAGCTTCAGCTCATGCCAGAGAGGTGCGGCCACCCTTTCTGATGGCCTGCCCTCCAGGTCTCCCCCTTATCTTATCAGCCCTCATACTCACAGAAGCCATCAATTCCTCACAACTAATACCTCACTCTTTTCCTCCCTCCTTCCCCACCAGACCAGAATCAAAAAGCAAAAGCTGGAAGAACAATTTTCACAAAAATAAATAAAGCCAGTAGATTTTTTGATGAATCCAAATGTGTTCTAAAGAAGTACTTTAGGGATTTATTTCTTGAAAACACATTTCCATGCTACATCCTGATTCACTAGTGGTGTTGACCCCACTCCCACCCTTCTCTGTCTGTAGCATAGTTCAAGGGCAACTGATGTTCATACAGATGGCCCCGAAGCAAAATCTTGAAGTACTTGTAAGACTAACGAAGAAGTATTCAAGTACATCCATTATTCATGGCAGGGCAGCTGGGAGGCTAGGTGTGGGGGCAGTTCTGGGGTACAGATTGTTTACCTATTTAATATAGAAGGTTCACATGCCTCTCAAATATTTTCCATCAACCTGTCATTCATTCTGTTCAACAAACATTTATTAAACCCTTCGATGTACCGCCGATAATCAAGGTTAGGAAATGCCAATGTCGGCATCATTAACAGGGTAAATAAAGATGGGACAGAAGGAGCAATAATGGGATTCAGAAAGTACATTAATCCCGAGACATGACGGTCCAGCTCCTCACCTCATCACACAGATTGATTAGTTTAGCAATGAGCGGGGAGGAGACGGAAGCTCCAATGAGCCAGCCTGGAGGGAGAGGAGTAACCAGGCCCTCTGACTACAGCACTGCGGAGGACAGCATCTCTGCGCAGGACACTCCTCCAGAACCCCTGCCTCCCCACTGGCTGCTGCTCAGTGGGAGGGGAGCACCTGAGCCAGAACCTAATGCAAGGATCCGATTCAAATGCCCGCTACAGCCTCACACAATGTAGGATCCCACTGTGAAACTCACCAAGTCCGTGCTCACTCTACAGGCAGCAGGAAAGACCAAGTTACCCTCCCTGAAACCCCTTTCCCACTCTCCAACTTACAGATAGCAAACATCAAGACATGCTGATTGAACAGAAGGAAACCGAGTTAAATTTTGGCCAGGTGGAGTTCAGTTGTACCTGAGACTATCTCTTCAGGAATAAAAAAAAAATGGAAAAATGACAAAAGGTGGAAAAGGAAACAATTATTAGTGGATCCTTTGTATGGGCTCACTTTTCCACACATGAGATCTCACTGTATTCTCACAACTACCCTGGAACCAGCACGAGGTAAGCCCGGCTTTATGTACATGGACCCAGGGGACAGATGGTAAGTCTGTGGCCTACAATTCTTATAGTTGGTTAATAGCAGACAGGAGTTTGAACCAAGAATAGGAGAACCACAAGGATCACAATTTTCCCCAACTATGCTGGGCTGCCAGATAAATTAGCACAAATGTGTCTGTTATGGTTTAGACATTAGATGTCCCCCTAAAGCTCATGTGTGAGAAAATTCAAGAACATTCAGAAGTGAAATGATTGGGTTATGAGACCTTTAACCCAATCAGTGAATTAATCCCCTGATGGGGATTAACTGGATGGTAACTACAGGCAAGTAGGGTGTGGCTGGAGGAGATTGGCACTGGGGATGGGCCTTTGGGGTGTATATTCTGTCTTTGTTGAGCAGAGGTGTCTCTGCTCCCTGGTGTGATGTCTCGCTTCCCTCCACCATACTCTTCCACCATACTCTTCCACCATGATGTTCTGCCTCATCTCAAGCCCTGAAGAATGGAGCCAATTGTCTAGGGACTGAGACCTCTGAAACTGTGAGCCCCAAATAAACTGTTCCTCCTAAAATTGTTCTTGTCAGATATTTTAGTCACTACAGCAAGCAAACAAACAAACAAAGCTGACTAAAACAGTGTCAATATGCAGTAAGAAATTTTAATGTACCAGCATTAGGGAACCAGGCAGATACAACCTAGCGGTATGAGGTTTATGATGGTCAGATGGGTTAGTCAAAGCGACGGAAAGTCATACCAATCTAGCTCAAGAAGAGAAGTCTTCTCTAGCAAAACTAGTCCAGAAGTTGGCTTTGGTACAACTAAAGGCCCAAACCTGCCCGTCAAGATGCTGCCTTTCTCTGCCTTCACTGCTCTCCTCCATTTTGACCTACTTCTCTGCAGCCCCAATACAATGGCAAAGAGACCCATCAGCACCCTAGCCTTGGCTCATTTTTATAACCAGTAACCCCCAAACCAGAAGGGGAGCTAGTCCCCATTGCTCTAGTAATATCCCAGGAATAAAATGATTGGTCAGCCTGGGTCACATGCCCACCTCTGCCCCTGATCATACTCACCCAAAGGCAGAGTTTGGGGTTGGTCAGCCTGTATCACAGGCTAGTCCTGTGGAGGCTTGAGCAGGAACTTTAAATTGACAGCTCCTGTAGAGATCAAAAATTAAGTTCTTTGTGTTGTCTCCTACCAAATTAACCTGGGTAGCCAACAGAATATTGTGGAGATAATGGTTCATAATTACAAAATATTTCAATTTCTGCCTCACCTCCCCTGAGGGAAATCAGCCGACCTGTTGTAAAGGTACTAAAGCAGCCATGTCCACCTGAAGTTCATGTAACGACAGGGAATTGAGGCCACTTGCCAATGTCCAGCACCAACCCATCAGACTTGTGAGTGAGCCACCATGGACATGAATCCTCAGCCTTCAGAAGACGACAGTCCCAGGTGACACCTTGACTGAGACTTCATGGGAGATGCTGAGCCAGAGCCACCCAGTTAAACCACCCCCGGATTCCTGATCCAGAGAAACTGTGTGGAATAATAAAAATTCTCTGCTGTTGTTTTAAGCCACTAGATTTAGGGGTAATTTATTATGTAGCAATAGATAATACCAGTAACATGTTCCTGGATATGCCAAAAAAAAAAATCTGTAGACATCCGCATCATTAGGCATACTTTTTCTAACAGAATCTTTTGCTCTAAAAGACCAGAGCTTTGGCTTTTCCTGGTTTTGGTACATATATATATATATATGTGTGTGCGTGTGTATATATATATAAATATATATATACATATATGTATAATTTTCTCTACCCTTAATCCTGAAAACAGAAATGGAGTTGATAGTAGCAGTAAAAGCAGCAGCAATCACAACTGCCTGATCTGGGTGGCCCAGGTTCCCTCGGTGGACGAATGGTTGATGGAGAGACTGTACCAGTGCAGGGGGCTAGGTGCTAGATGATATGGGGACAATGAGAGGAGAAAACTGCCCTGCCTTCCAGGAGTTTCCAGTCTGGGCAGGGGATAAAGTAAAAATGGTCTTTTCTTCTGTGCTCATAGCAGGATTAGGCTTAAGAGGAGACCTAACAGGAAAAGTATCATGGTACTGGTTCTCCTTCCTGGCTGTACATTGGGCCCACCTGAAAAGCTTTAAAAACCACTGATGCCTGGGCTCCACCCACAGAGATTCTGACTTAATCAGTGTGACATCAACCTCAGGATTTTTTTTAAAGCATCCTAGGTGATTCCTATGTGCAACCAAGGGTGAGGACCACCAGATTTCAAGGACTTTCCAAGAGGGAGAGATGTCATCTTGTTCAAGAGAATCATCAGAGTCTTCCTAGAGGAACCAATAGTTGGGATGGGCTATATACGATTTCACAACTAGGGAGGACAGTCCAGAGAAAGAGCAGAACTTGAGCTGTGACCAGCAGACATGTAGTCATATTTTCTACAACAATGAGGAGCATGTAAGGTAAAAAGTAACTACACAGTACTATCATTTTTATTCTAATTCTAAACCCTCAGGTTGGGTGCAATGGTGCATGCCTATAATTCCAGCAGCTTGGGAGGCTGAGGTAGGAGGATGGCAAGTTCAAAGCCAGCCTCAGCAACTCAGAAAGGCCCTAAGCAACTTAGTGAGATCTTATCTCAAAATAAAAAATAAAAAGGACTGAGAATGTGGCTCAGTGGTTGAGTACCGCTGAGTTCAATCTCTGGTACCTAAAATAAATAAATACTAAATAATCATGAACCCTCAGGCTGTAAGCACATGCATCGCTGAGACTATTGTCAGGCTATAAAAGCACCAACTCACAAAACCTATGAATCATCAAGTTCCAAATCCTTGGCATGCAACACATTTGAGATATCATTTTAGAGAGTCACAGCTGCTGCCTGAACAAAAGAAGAAAAAATAACTGCTCTCTTCAAGCCCCCGTGACCACACAGCATCATCCGCCACAGCACCTCAAATTGTCTCCTTGTCATTGACACCAGAACCAAAGATGAGAACTGCATCAGAATCTGGCTCAACCCTGGCTCTGTCCACCTCAGCTATGAGTTTTCTAAGCCCATCAATCTCACAGTGAAATTGTGACCAAAAGCTGCGTCCTGCATCCTGCCCCCCACCCTTACCTCACAGTCTACACCAGCTAGAAGTGGAGAGATGTCATTGATTCAATCTGGATTTCCAGTTAAGTGGGTGTTAAATACTTCCTTCCAGGCCTGCTGCTGTTCTTTCTGTAGAGTGAGGTAGGCCTCCCACTATCCATCGTAGTCAGAAAGGGACGTTCAGAATAGTGCTTCAAAATTTCAGTGTGCATTTGGATCCCTGAGGATCTTATTAAAATGCTGATTCAGAAAGTCTGGGTGGCATCTGAGGGTCTGCCTCTCTAGAGAACTCCCGGGGTGACGTCCAGCAGCCAGCGGCCAGAGCAGCATTTTATCAGGCTCGGGCTTTGGTTATCTGCCAAGGATCCGCAGGTAGGTGGGCAGTTTCCGAGCTAAAACTACAGAACTATCTTGTTCAACTATCTATGTCACTCTTTTAAAATGTGCTGTCAACTGAGATTTTCCAGAGAACTTCTTTTATTTTTTTAAAATCTGTCCATATATGATAAGGAAAGTATTAGTCAGTTCTCCCCAAATAATCTTCCAGTTAATGGGGTAGCATTCATCCCGACGAATGTATTTTCACCTTATTTTGGTATCATTGTTTTTTTGTTTATCAATATGCATTTTGGTTGTTAGTATTGCTTATGAATTATCATCACAATTCATAAACATAGGTCAAAAAACTCCAGTGTAGGGCCAGGGTTGTAGCTCAGTGGTAGAGCACTTGCCTAGCACTTGTGAGGTAGGTTGGCCTCAAGCCTCAGCACCACATAAAAATAAATAGATAAAATAAAGGTATTGTGTCCATCTACAACTAAACAAATATTTTTAAAAACCTCAAATGCAGTTCACTAGAGCATAAAAGTAGAGATAGTAACAGTAATAGGTTATAGCAAGTTCAGAACAGCAGACATATAGGTAGCAAACGAGATTTTAATGAGAACATAGGCTGAAGCTCTAGTGGCCTCGCAGGTCAAGGCAAAGCTTTGCCACTGCACATAAGCAACCACAGAGAAAAGGACCTGAAGCTGTGCATTAGTCCACCTCCCTTCCCTATAGGATTTCATCTGCTATGAGCTTGCCAGAGGTGGACACGAAGTTAGTAAAGCTCTGCCTTCATCTTCAGGGACAAAAGGACTCTTCTCTTGCCTTCTCTCCTAAGGCACTTGAATTTTTCTGGAGCAGGTAAAAGATAATAGTCCAAAACTGACAAGTTTGGCCAATACTTGAAATAGTCCTAAGCCATAGGAATGTCTTTAAAAGATGTGTACCTAACAGAAAAAAGGGAGTCAAGCTATATTTTTGGTTAAAATATAGTTGGTTAAAAATACAGTCGGTCAAACCAGTTTAATTAAAAAGAATGAAGTCTAAGCTGGGCACGGTGGCGCGAGCCTGTAATCCCAGCACTTAGGGAGGCTGAGACAGGAGAATCGTGAGTTCAAAGCCAGGCTCAGCCATGGCAAAGTGCTAAGCAACTCAGTGAGACCCTGTCTCTACATAAAAAAACATAAAATAGGGCTGGGGATGTGGCTCAGTGGTCGAGTGCCCCTGTGTTCAATCTCCAGTACCAAAAAAAAAAAAAAAAAGAATGAAGTCTCGGGCATGATTATTAAGAGGAAAGCCTTTCTGATCATGTGTGTTTGTTAGTTAGCATTTCACTTTTCAGTTGGGCAATAGCATCAATGCATAAAGTATAAATCAATTCTTGGTTTATGCAAGAGAAATGTAATAAACCAGACATGGTGGCACACACCTGTAATCCCAGCCACCCAAGAGACTGAGACAGGAGGAGGGCAAATTCAAGGCCAGCCTCGGCAACCAGAGCAAGAGCCTGTCTCAGAATAAAACATGCAAAGGACTGGGGATGTAGCTCAATGGTAAGGTGGCCCTGGGTTCAATATCCAGTACCAAAATGGGCTGGGGAGAAAAAACCTGCAAAAACACTTTCCACTTTGAAAATAATTATTCTGTGCCTAATGAGGTAGACCTGGAAAGGTGTGCTAAGATTATACTAAAAAAGAAATACTGTTGGATTGGCTAGAATGATCTTTGCTAGGCAAATTAAAAATGCCCATGTACACACAGCTTTGGTCAGAGAGAACCTATTTATGCAGCGAATATCTAGTGAGTGTCTACACTGTGCCAGGCACAGCTCCTGCTGCCCACAGAAGCCATACATTCTAGCAGAAGGCAGATGCAGGCATGTTCACTGGATAGCACATTACCATGTCACGGCACCATGGTGGGGCTATGGGAAGCAGCACAAAGGCAGCTGAGATAGAGGATGGGGAGCAGCATGGAGGTTGGAATTTCACATAGGACCATCAGGGCAGGCCTCTGTAAGAAGATGGCATTTGAGCACAGACTGGGCAAAGGTGAGAGGTGAACCAAGTCTGCAGAGAGAAGTTTCCAGGCTCTTCTGGAACATTCAAGGATAGCAAGGGGAAAAAGTGTGGCTAAGCAGCATGTGGAAGACAAAGTCAGAGAGGAAATGAGCAGGGGAGAGGATGTTTGGGGCGGTTCTTGTAAAAATTTTGAGTTTGTTCTTAGTGAAATGAGAGGCAACTGCAGCCCATCACGAGGGCGGTAAGTCACACACAAATTCTAACTGAAAGGATCGCCTGGCAGCTGTGTGTGAATAGACTCTGGGGAGGTGATGGTAGAAATAAGGGATTCTGGGTCAGCTATCACGGCATCACAATTACAATCCTCAATGACACGAACAGGAAGGATTTATTTAGTTCATGCGTCTGTCATTTAAAGGTCTGCTGAAGTGGGCTGGGTACCCCTGGGGCATTATCACCAGGGCTGGCCTTCACTTCCCATCCTCCTCTGGGCTAGACCTGGATTTTTTTTCATGGACATCATTGGCACTATAGATGGCATTTTAAGCTATGTGTTGATTTAAGATTAAAGTAGCACATCAGATCAAATTGTGGCCACTGAGTATAGCATTTTTCAGCATGCCACTTAAAAGGCTTTTATGTTTTGACTCACCAAAATGCTCTGAAATTCAAGGGGACAGGGGCTCACAGAGGTTTTCTTTAGTGAATAAGAGATGATAAATAGAGACTTTTTTTCTTTTTGCTGCATAATGCAGGATGTCAGTAGAAAACATTTTTATAACTTATAATTTCAACTACGTTGCTTGAGTTACATGTCATAGTCTTATGTTCAGTGTCCCAAACAGCCTGAACTTACCACTTCAAAAGCTAAAATACCATATTTTTAATGTTGGGATAAGACATCAGGATTTTTAAGAAACAAATTGCAGATAACTTCATCCCTGGAAGTGGCAATTTTCTAAGACAATTCCCTTCTGAAAGAGAGAAACATATGGTTTATTAATGGGCATGTTTCAAAGCCATGTCTAAATGTTATGACAGAATTAGAAGAAGATTTACAAATATAACCAAAGAGTAAATAAGAAATCTATTCACCATCATCTTCCTTGTTGAAACATTCAGATTTCCATGGTACAAGAAGCTGATCCACATCAGGCTGATATGGACTATAGTGAGAGGGTTCTCTGCCATGTTCTATTCAGATATCTAGACAGAGCCACCCAAGAAGTCCCTTCATTACCAAAGACTTGTACTGACATGTTAAGCCTTTCAAATTCAAGAGAAATATGAGCTAGGAAAAGCAATGAACTGGATAGAGAAATTTACCTGTGGCTCAAACCCTACCATCAAACAGGATGTGGATACTTTGGCAAAAGATCATAAGCTCTGCATTATCGTATCTCCCATTGGGACAAAATTATTATGGTTTTTGACTTGAATGCAGTTTTAATTATGCTATAAAAAAAATAGTGTTGAATCTTTTTTCCATGAACACGGCAGCCTATGAACACCAAATGCCCTCTAGGTAGCTCATAAATTGCTAACATTTTGAGAAACACACGCCAACAAGCCTCAAGCGAATCCAATTCATCCCCTCACCTACCGCAAGTCAAGCTATACTAAGTGCCTTTGACAGACAGCCTGAGATGGAGAACAGGAGGCTCTCTATTTGAAGGAAAAAAATATATTCCTAATCATTTTCAGACTGTAACACCCAGCTGTGCCAATAAGCCAAGCGAGTTAGGGGAAAGATGGAACAAATACAGCCATAAAAAAACAGTGACCCTCCACATTAAGAGGAGAAAAAATACACACAACTCCATTTGGCAGCTCAATTAAGATGACCTCTAGTCATCACACTTGTTCCAATGACAGCTCCTCCCGCTAACATCCACTACACTTGGCTTTCTCTGGTGGCCTGGAACAGCAGGGGAATTGCTAGTTCTTTCTCTCCAGGCATCCACATTTCACAAGCACTTAAGGTTAGCCCTAATCTCCAAAGAGTTCTTGCTCCAAGGGGTAAACTTTCCTCCCTTGTAGGTAATTAGCCCATGGATGCATCTCCCCCACTGAGCTGATCTTCTGAAGGGCAGCATTAGCAGGTCAAGTTCAAGGGCTAAAGGCAGGTAGCACAGCTGCTGAAGATGGCGGAGAGCCCTTGGTGGGGAGGGCGTTTCACCTGAAGATCTCTGAACAAAGACTGATGCCCTGGGAGACGGGGTGACAGTGTGAGGCACATGGTATGTGACGAAAGTATTGATGTACACACAGACAAGAGTATGCCAGTATATTTATTCCTCCTCCTCCTGGGACACAGGTGACACCTCTTCAATCTTTCACAGGGATTCTGAACCAGGAGAGGGAAGAGTTGGTGGTGAGAGGGAAAAGGGAGTAGAGAAAGAGACCGGAAGCTCAAATGAATGCACAGCTTCCGAAGGACACCGGCAGGGGTAGGGAGGAGTATTGCTTCAACATAATTTTTCATGCAACACAATTACAAGAATGAAGTCACAATCAGCCACAACTGAAATAGCAATTGATTGAAGGAGAGTAAGAGATACGGGAATGGAGCCAAGCAAAGCTGAGTTAGCACGGACACAGAGAGGATGGAGATATTGGGACTGAAATGTCATTATCCACTGAGCTGCCCCTGAGTGTTCAAATTGTTTCTTTGTTTTTTCTCTTCTAGATGGGTGAAAAACACAAGGATTTTGTGCTTTTGCAGAACAAAGAGACCCCTGACCAGAGATACCCAAGGTCTTGAAGCTGTGTTTATATGCTTCCCACACTGGCCGTTCCATTTCAACACTTTCAGTCCCCTCCCCATTCAGGAATTTGGAGGGAAACATGAAACCACGCTTTCTTGGCCCCCACCACCAGCAGCACCACCCTTGCTATGTGTAGTTTCCCCACACAGAGGTAAGTAAGTGAGGACGGTACCCAGAAAATACTCAGAAACACATTTGCCCCCCGAGGCACCACCAGTGAGACCCATGCATATACATGAGTTCAGCCATCTGTAGAAATAAACCAAAAGATTATAAATGTGCCCGAAGAGATTGGGAACATTCAAAACCCCAATCAAGGGGACCAGGATATAATTTCAAAGAAACAAAACTCAACTGTGATTGTAATTGAGAAAAAAAGAAATCCTAATCAATTGTATTGTACCCAGTTTAAGAACAGACACTGGAACACAAAGGGAGTGATAGCCTGGAACACAGAGAGGGGAGCCCACAGACCTGCCTGGCAGTGCCTGCCAGCTGTGTCCTGATGGAAGAGACATCTAGGCAGGTATCATCAAGGAGACCTCGTCTGCCATGGTGCAAGACTGGTACATCAGACCTCCCCAGGGCTACCACAGACAAGGAGGAGGAACTCAACAGCTGTGTTCTGGAACTCCCAGCCCTAAAGCACCCAGAGCAGCTGCCCCTTAATGAATCCCACATTCAGATCTTTACTGAACATTTCATTAAAAAAAAAAAAAGTGCCTCTGGAAAACAGCTGTCCTGTGTTAAATACCCTGAAGACTCTCTTAAATACCTGTAATTCACTCTCCTGTGAGTGCATAGCTACTAGGCAACCTTCTGGTGATAATTCTTCTTCCTCAACTAAAGAGGAAAAGGCTCTCAAATGACATGTATAAATATCAGTCACCAGTATTAAATATGCCCAGTGACAGATGTGTACAATCCACTGTAATCATCAGCCTCTTCTGAGCTTAAGTGGTTCCAGTAAATTCCCAGGTCATATTTCAATTCAAGTCACCCTTCTGTCCAGCTGAGGCCTGACCCTCTGATGAATTGACCACCAAAGCTCTCAGGGACCCAATCAACTGGCCCTCTGCTGCTATAACAACTTGGAAGTGTGAATTAGTTAACTTTGAAATAGTTAGCTAACGAGGACTCTTCTATCACACGGGGGGGACAAGCAAGCAGATAATTTTTACCTGCACCTGATGTGGTCGGACACTTACTAGTGTGACACAGGAAGAGAAAGAACTTATCAGTATGAGGGAGGGTTTTCGAGGATGCACACTAACCAGAAGTTATTCTCTCTCCACTTAAAGCCAGAGGGACCCACGAAGCCCATCCACATGGAGCAGGAAAAGTCAGTTGTACGCTGCTAAAAACATGTAGCCACAATACTTCACAGCAGGTGTTTGCAGAGGGCATTTACTAAATGCGGAAAAAAATCTCTCCAGAATCTAAGCTTTGGTGTGGAACATTTTATTAGCTTCATATTGCTACTATAATAAATTACCTCAAATTTAGTTGCTTAAAGCAACACATATTTATTATGTTACAGTACCAGTAGTCAGAAGTCCAAAATCAGTCTCACTGGCCTAAAACCCAGTGAGCTGGTTGGTCCTTTTGCAGGCTCCGAGGAAGATTCTGTCTCTTGCCTTTTTCTGTGGCTAGAGGCTGCCGGTGTGCCTCGGGTCATGGCCTCTGCCTCGCCTCACTCCAGCCTCTGGCTGCCTTTATCACACTTCCTGCTTCTGTCTGATCCGATGACCACACTGAGCCCGCCTGGAAATCCTAGCATGCCTTCCCATCTCAAAACCCTTACTGACATCTGCAAAGAACTTTCTACCCTATAAGTTAACATATTCACAGGCTCCAGGAGTTCCGATGTGGTCATCATTTAGCCTACCACACGTTTCATAGTCGGGCGGGAACAGAAATAAATGGTGTGACTGAAGTACAAGCGATAAGCCTGAAGGACTGTCGAGTGGCTGCATTCTCAAAGCCACACAGCTCTGCAACTTGGGTATGGGCTGTGACTCGGGAAGAAGACACATGCCTGAGATGGGCTGGCGTGAATCAGTGTGGGACAGGTCACCACAGGACATTCGCAGGGAATGATAGAAGGCCCAGGATTGGCATGACATAAGGAGAGCGTACTAAGTGAGCTGATGAACACCACCTGATCCCAGCCCGGTCCGAATTTTACCTGGTAATTGACACTAGAAGCTCATCGAGTATGTTTAGGATCTTTGTGGCTTTAATTTACAAAATATAAACTAGATGACAATTGTATTCTACATGATGCTCACTTGCACCTTCTTTCTGCCTTTATAAGATCCTGGGTAGATATCTCCTTCAGATCTTATTCAGCAAGTAACTGACCAGAGGGCATAATTAAAGCAGGTACCACTATGCCATGGTCTATGGTGGGTAGCTTAGGCTCGTATCATGACTTAGCCCTGCAGACTATGCCTCTTCTTCCAATGTCAGGCATGCTGAGAGGCCCTCATTAGCCCAGAAGTCTCCCCAGCCAGCCTTACCATCAGTCTGTAAATAAAGATCTAATATCAAGATCTAATAACAAGCTTAGCTTGCAGCCTGAGTCTATTTGAATACAGATATGTCTTCTTTTCAGCTTGTGTGCCCATGAACAGTTTACTTACCTTTCGTGAACCTTGGTTTCATCATCTCTAAAATATAAATCTGTACCTTGAAACTTATGATTGTAATAGATAAAATGGAAGGGAAATGTGGAAACACACCATTCAATAAGTACCTATCAATGTGATTTTCTTACGTGTGAAAAAAGAATACGAACACACACAAGATTTTTGTAAGAATTCAGTGGGGTACCACCTGATACAGCATGTAGCACACAGAAGATGCTCAGTACTGATTCACTCCTAACCTCCTCTTCACTAAATCCCACATCATCTTTGAGTTGATAATGAAAGAATTATTGCCTCCAGAAAGCTTTTGTCAAAAGGTAACCTTTGACCTGAGCTGATCCTCCACCCCACCTTGTCCTTCCCCCATCTGCTTGTAGGCAGAGACACATCTTCCAGACGAGCTCACCACACTCCACTGCCCTGACAGCCTATCCCTGAGGAGACAGAGCATCCGGTGGCAATGGATTGGGACCGTAAGGTACGCAGGAAGGTGTCTACCTCGAACCACTCAGGAAAGTGTCCTGGAACAGAAACACAACTTTAACAAGCTCAAGAAGAAAAAGGCAGGGTGGGAGCTTGTTGGCCAATACAAAATCAATGCCCAGTATGTATACTGATGACTGTGACTGGATCAGGTACTTAGAAGACCCTGCCAGGGTCGAGCCATGCTCCATATCTCACCTTTGCTTCTATCTGCTCCGTTTTCTTTTCTCAAGAAATTACCCAAGCATGACTTCCAGCTTAGCAAATTCAGCAGACAAAAGGAGCCTCTTTCTTAAGAGTTCCAACAAAATCTCTGGGCCAGAATTCACTGGACCATCTTGGGCCAGGTGACCAACCCTGTTCCCATCACTGAGCTGGACTATCCAGCTGGCCAGTGTTAGGGGACGCGCCCACTCTTGGAGCTGGAGCATACGTATGTTAGAGGTTCTGAGAAGCTCCTACCCGAATTCATAGATTGGAAGTCGGGAGATGAGTGGTTTGCCAAAGAAAAAATGCAGCACTGAGACTGGAAAAAGTAGAAGAAGGTGCTAGAGAAGTAAAATTTTCCAGAAAACCTAAGCGACAGAGGGCAACGTGGCAACTTGAGGTCTTCAGAAGACAGCAGGACCTGGAGATGGGAGGAAAGGCAAGAAACATGGGCGCTTTGGCTCACGCTACATTCCTGCTTGTCTGTCCACCACTACATGGGTTTCCATATCCCATCTGCCTTTCAGAACATGTCCAGGATCCATTTTCACATTTCCTCAAGGAGATGACCTTGACTGTGCCTCAGGGTCTGGGTTACAGTCAGACAAGCAGCCACATGCCTTGCCGCTGGGTCCTGGACAAGCAGGGGGAGGCAGATAGGAGCTGAGACAAGAACCGGTCAGAGGCCGACAACAGCTCTGCTTAAAGAGCCTTATTTCTCAAGGGTGATGTGCAACTGGGTGATAAAAACAAGAAAAGACTTTTAAAATCCACAGTTTGTTGATCGGATCGTTGTGTGGGTCCCCACCCCATGCTGGCCACACTGAAAATGACCAGGGATTCCCAACTCCAGGCTGCTCTACAGTCCCTGTGTGGTGACTGACTTCCCTTCTTATGAGCAACTTTATCAAAGGCCTCTAGAAAGACTAAATAAATTATAACCTCCAGTCTCTTTTATCCACTGCTTTATTTTAAGGACTTGTGACAGGTTCGAGAGGTGTGAGACTCACTCTAAAGGCATGGCGGCTTGTTCCATTCAAAGCCTTCCCATCCTTCAGGAGACTCCAGGGATTCCTGTTGGCTTCATTCAGCCTCCTTACGATAGAGGAGCTGTTTTGCCTTCCCTCTGTAGCTCCTAAGGAGAAGCCATCACCCTTTCTCAGCCTCTGCAGAGTACAATCAATATGGCTTAAATTGAAAGCAAAGTTTGGACATGTCCACCCATGGCTGTACCAAGCCTGCTTGCAGGATGAGGTGATTTTGCACCAAATTGTCAAGACAGCCCAGAATGTTGGTTCTTAACTGGTCACATGTTAAAATCACTGAGGAGATTTTTTTTTTAATAACCAAGCCTGAACCTCACCCTATACTGATTAAATATAAATCACCAAGGTTGATGTATATATTCTGGAATTTTCTTTTAACTATGCAGTGGAATTGAGAATAACTGCATGGAAGATTTGGGGATCTCGGGGCATTAGGTCCAGGTTAGCATTTCTAATTCCTTGCAGATTTGTGTCATCTGGAAAGAGACATCTGCAGAAGTCTGTGGAACTGAATATCTCATTCATTGTCTCTTGAGCACCTGAGGATGATGATCTTATGAATTAAAGAATTCTGAAGTCAACTTAAAGGAGGTCAAATCTCCTGTGGTTAAGAGAGAAAAAGAAAAAGAAATTCTGTCTAGTCACAAAGGAGGACAATGACTGATAAAGGAAGTTCGTCACCCAAAAGATAGAAGATCAGACCCACTGGGCACAGTTAGCTCGCAGTGACAGCATGTCCCAGTGTTTGTCTGTGGATGCTTACTCGCTACGTGCCCTGGGATAAATCTGTCAACCTCCCCTGCCAAGTTTACCCACTTAACGCATGGTATGGCCTTCTTGGCATTTGAAAGATTCTTGAAAGAAACAAAAGATCTTAGCCATCATCTAAAATGAACTGCTGATCTATAATAACTGAATGAAAAAACAGCACAAGTCATTAATGGGACCAAGGAGCATGTCCTAATAAATGCTTCCTTTCCTCCCTTTTTATCCCTTTCATTCTGTTATTTGAAAACACAAGAGACAGAAATGCACCGAAATAGGAGGAAAGTACATTACAACTCCCTTTGTGCACTGAAGACGAATGCTTAGAAAAGTGAATTGATCAGAAGGGCTCAGAGCAGAAACACATTCCAGGTAAGTTAGAGATTTCAGAAGTCTTTACAACTGTTAAGAAGGGTAAAACCCCACAAGCTTTCAAAGGCCACTCCAGAGCTGCAGATGCTTTCTCATGTTGTCAAAATTTTCTTTTCTGTTGCAGAGAAACAGGAAACCATAATAGGAAGTGAGGCGGAAGCCACAGTATTAACCATTGCAAAGCCCCTTAATGATGCAAATGGGTACCTAAGAGCCAAATGAAAATGTCCAGTGGGGAAGACTGGAGTCAAAACCAACATACCAAACATCTTGGCAATCATTCTTCCCAAGTCCTCAGTAATCCCAAAGTGAGTAGCTGAGAAGGTGACTTTAATCCTTCATGTGACCTCCATTGTCAGAAGAACAGAACCTGAGAGGCAGCTGCTTTGTTCCTGCCTGGCCTGAGCATCTGGCCTCAGAGGGCACTGCTCTCTTGACCCTGGAGAGGACAGTTAGCTACTGAGATCCTCTGTGTGCATTTATCTGAGATGGTGAACAGGCAATTCATTTCATAACTTAAAGTCAAGGACCAATGTACAGACATCTTTCCTTAGAGGACAGTCGACCTCCTAGATTTGTTCCAATTAAAACAATGGTTAGCAGCTTAGCTATTCCTTTCTTCCTCCTTCCCTTCACTCTTTCAGGAAGCATATGTTACATTTCTAGTCGTGCCCGACTTAATGCTAAGTATGGCAGATACTTCATTCAAGGAGTGCAGGCAGTATTGGGATGCAGGAATACACAGGGTGGGCAGGGAGGGGCACCTAGCCCAGATTTGAGGGGAAGAGTCAGAAAATGCTTTCTCAAAATGCCAACTGAGCTGAATATTGAAGAAACGAATAACCTAATGAAGAAATTAGGGAAAATTCATTCTGGAAGGAAGCATTTGTGCAAAGTCAAAAGGGTCTCCATCCAATTAAGAAGAGCATTCCAAGCATCCCAAATGGGGCTGGAGTGTGAGAAATTTAAAGAGAAAAGGAGGGAGATGGGGTGGACGAGACGGGTAGTTCTGATGAGGAACGGTGCTGCGGGCTCTTCCAGAGTTTGGTAATGTGGAGTCACTGGCCGCTTTAAGCAGGGTGCTGTGAATACTCAAGAGCAGCAGAGTGAAGGATGGACTGGAAAATGGAGAGAAAGGAAGTGTAGAGCTCAGTTAGGAGCTCAGTAGAGTAAAACTAGAGAAACCAGGGAGCCTGGAGACAGGAGTGAGGAGGGTGGAACTCGGGGAACCACTGGACATGGAGGGCAGAGGGCCTGGGATGAGTCTGCATACCTCCCTGAAAGATGGTGGATGGTAATGGAACATCGCCCTGGAGGAGGGTGGGCGTGTCTGGGGAGAGGATGATAGCTTAAGCTCAGTACAGCTGCAAGGAGGTCGCTGTCAGCAGGTGAATTTGTAAATCTGAGCCTGGGAAGAGAGTTTTGAGGAGCAGTACAGTAGATAGGAACCAGGTAGGAGGAAAGTACCTATGGAAAAGGAGCACATGGCCAAGGCCAGAATCCGCTCTGCAGAAGTACGTGGCTGGCAGTGGTGAAATCTACACAGCCTATCAAGAAACTGAAACCCTGCAAATATTCCCACACCCCAGAGTGGCTACAATGCACTGAATGCTGACCAGGGGCCAAGCAGCGAGTGGTGCCCCTGAGGGACCTCATTTCACCATCCAAACAACTAGGGTGGGGATGTACTCCATTATTATCAGTTTGTTTCTCAGGTAAACAAACTGAGGCTCTTGGAGGTTGACAAACTGGTCCAGAGTAACAATTGAGTAAGCAAAGGAACCAAGTTTTGAACCTCATTTTATCAGACTACAGATCACAAACCCTTAACTAACATGTGATGGTCTATTACCACATACGATTTGCAAAGCAGAACTTTTCTTCTTTCCCGCTCTATGTCAAGAAAAGAGGTGAAACTTTAAAATGCAAACATTAGAAGAAGAAATTTAATGACTTAGGAGTGAGGAGAAGAAATAAGATCACATCAGAAACTGCCCCGGCCAAGCCTGCCTGTGATGGAGTGCGGAGAACTGCTGTCAGTTAGTCTGATCCATCTTTTCTAGATCTGACAAGCACACTGACATGTTAGTCTAGTTCAGGCCACATGGGAAAAACTACACAGCGTAGGTGCTCCGGGACCTGAGATGCCACAACAAACCTTAAGGCAGAGTGGAACCTTGCCAAAAGAGCTTATTTTCTTCAATGAACCATCTACAAAGACAGTGCCTTTTCGATACCTTGACATGAGATCAGAAGGTTCTCACATCATTTCCTGCACCTCACCCTCCTGCCCCCGGGAATCTGTGTCTCAGCTGGGAGGTCTGGTCTTAGTGTACTTTTGCTATCCACATTTGAAGTGTTCAGGTGCAGCTCAGCAGGAGCCTGGCCTCATCTCAAAGAGGGGTCCTTGAGGGAAACCGTACCATCCATGCACCCTTCTACAGCATCCCATGAAGGGCTGTGCTCTCCTTGATTTGACATGGCTGACTGGATCCTATCATCTCTGGAACCGATTTTTTACAAGATGAGTGGTTTTTTTCCCACTAAACACAAGTCTGTCTGTCTGTCTGTCTCTCTCTGTCTCTCTCTCTCTGTCTCTCTCTCTCTCACACACACACACACACACACACACACACACACACCTTTCTTTCCAGCAGACTCCTTCTGCCTTGGTGAAGAGGTCACTCATGCAGAAAACAAAAGCAGGAAGTGACAGATGACACAAGCAATTGTCCAATTAGCAATAAGAAGATTTCAAGCACTGAAGGTGACCACTCATGTTGAACCTCCAGCTAAGCAAAGAGCCTTGCCTCCGGTCTCTCAGATGGAATTGGAGCCACTCAGGCCACAACTGACTGTGGGTTGAGCGACCTGCAGTGCTGTGCTCCCTGGGTGCTGACGGACAACATGGGGCCACCCAGGCTTTGATCAAGGCGTGGACTCCTGAGCTCTTCTTCATCCATTCTAAAATGTGCTGTCCCCTCATGTTTCAACATCTTGGTTCAGAACCAAGGCAACCATGGTATCGTCGTTTTGCCTCTGAGTGGCAAACGTGGTCAGGGCTGCTCGGATTGTCATGATTTCAACTGAGTTAAATATGCGGTTGCAAGATGAGTGTTGATGTTCAGAGACAGTTAAGAAGTTCTCAAAATGTGACCCTATCTGTTGCATTCAAACAATGTAGAAAGACTGAGAAACAGAGGACTGGGGTGTAAATTTGACATTGGGAGCATGCTCAGGCAGCCAGCATGTCTGGAGTGAGTGAGAGAGAGGAGGAAAGGAGAGAACAGGAACGTGGTGTGAAGACCCCCTAGCAGAGAGTCTGAATTTTATCTTAAATGCAAAGGAAACCCGGGCTATTAAAAGTCTGTCAAAAGCAGAATGACATAAAAAAATCAAACTTTCTAAAGATGACTGACTGTGGCAGTCATTTTAGGAGGATGTTGTACCTATTCAAGGGCTGTTCATGGAGGACTGGGCTGGAATGGTAGCCACGAGATGGAGAGGAGTGGATACACCCAAGACATATTTTTAAAATCAGAATAGATAGGATGTAGCCATGGGAGGGGAAAAATAAGTGAAAGCAAGAAATCAAAGTGATTTCCTAATGGTACTAATACCATTTAAGGAGCTCAAAAAGAAAGCTGTCTGAGCAGCACTGGGAGTGTGGGAAATGGACAGTTCAGTTTTGGACATGGTAATTTAAGATGCCTGTGAAGTAGCCAAATGAAAGAGTCAAGATGACATTGGACAAATGAATCTAGGACTCAGAGGCATCTGCCGATAAGGACCTACAAATTTAGGCACCATTTTCCTATGGGTGCTATTTAGCACCACAGATCTAAAACTTGGATGAACACTTAAGGCAAGAAGATGAAGGAAAAGAGGACTCAACATCTAGCCTTGTAGAACTGAGAGACTGTGGAGAGGTCTAGAAGACGCAAAAAGAAAGTAGTAATAACAACAGAAGTAAGTGAAACTACTATTTTACTGAACATCAACCACCAAATTGTCTTCAATCCGTACATGGTAGATATGATTATCTCTGTGTTACAGAAAGTCAATGAACTTCAGGATCATTCCCCAAATCATGCCGTGTACTAGTTTTCCCAAGCTATGTTAACAAATTACCTGCACATAGTAGTTTAAAAAAAACACATTTGTTCTTGTACGATTTCTGCAGGTCAAAAAGTCAAGAATGGCTTAGCTGGGTGCTCTGCAAACCTGTGATCAAGATGTTGGTCAGACATGGATTCTCACCTGGAGGGTCCACTGGGGCAACTCTCAAGTTCCCTCGAGTCAATGGCAGAATTTATTCCCTGTGGTTACAGGATTTGTGACAGCTTGCTTCTTCAAAACCAGCATTGAAGAGAGCAAGACGGTCAGCTAGGGACAAGGAATCTCATGCAATCTAACGTAATTATAGGAGTGACACCACCTTCGTCACATGATGTAATAACAAGAGGGACATCCCATTTCCTTGGTCATATTCTGTTGGTCAGAAACAAGTTGCAGGACCTACATACATTCAGGGAAGAGGACTGACTACCAAAGGCCTGAATGCCAGGAGGCAAGAATCCTGAGTCACCTTAGTATCTTTCCAACTCAACAGTTAGTAGACTTGGTGATGAATTTCATGTTAATTCTAATCCCCATTCTGTCATTATTTTTTCTTTTTTTTTGGTACTAGAGATTGAGCTCAGGGACACTCGACCACTGAGCCACATCCCCAGCCCTATTCTGTGTTTTATGTAGAGACAGGATCTCACTGAGTTGCTTATCGCCTCGCCGTTGCTGAGGTTGGCTTTAAACTCGAGATTCTCCTAACTCAGCCTCCCTAAGTGCTGGGATTACAGGCATGCTCCACCGTGCCTGGCCCTATTCTCTTCAAGTTTGATCATGGAGCTTCACAAATATGAGAACAAGTTTCTAAAAACATCAAGTCTCCGGAAAACAGAATATACTCACTACAGAGTTACCAAGTTCTCTAAAACCAAAGATGCCCAAGTTTGACTTGGACAATCATTTGACGTGGGTGGGACTAAAGGGTCAGGTCATGGAGCAAGATGGGGTAGAGGATGCTGAGTTTAGTTAACTTGAGTTCCGATTGTTTTCAGTGCATCGAAGAATCACAGAATGTTAAAATCAGGAAGAACCTTTGAGATGAAGCCCAGCGCCTATAGTTAGATAAGGAAACTGAGGTCTAAAGAAGTAAAAATCAGTTTGGGGCTTAATGCAAGCTGCTTATGATAAATGAATGGGCATGAAACAGGTCTTTAAGAAGCTTATAAACTAATAGGGAGAAAGCAATAAAAATGCAACACAATATACAACGAACAAATTCTATGGTGAAATTATGTTTAAGGTACCCCAGATATACCAAAGAGAGGACCCTTAGGAGGGAGGACCAGTTGTGGAAGCAGATGATGAGGTCAGATTCCCACCAGTGGACATTGAGAGTATCCAGGTGGCAATGTCCAGGCCCAGTCCAGAGTTTCTTAAGTCCTGTTTGTTTTTTGGTTTTGTTTGTTTGGTGCTAAATGTGCACACAAATTTATCCAGAAAGCTTGTTAAAATGCAGCTTCTGACATGGCAGTTCTGGGTGGAACCTGAGATTATTGTTTCCTAAGGAGCCTCCAGGTGGTAGAGATGCTCCTCGTCCTCAGAAGATGACAGTTTGAGTAGCCATGGTCTAACAAGGTAGTTAGATAAACAGATCTCAAATACCTTCATTCCTTCCTTCCCCACCACATTCTGCTGTCTGTTCTCTGAACCAGAGAGACTGGAGGCCAGGGCCAGAAAGAGAAGGAGGGACTCCAAGCGTTCTAGCAGGGAGCACCTTCACCAGAGGCCAGGGGACAGGGGGACTGCTATAGGACCTGGGAAGGGAAGATGCCTTTGAGTTGATGCAAAGAACTCACCCACCCTTTCCCACCTCCAGCTCACATGCATTAACCTTCCTTTTCAAGGAATACGAAAATGGATGACTCTGTCTGACACTGCAAGAATTTCATAACGCTCATCAGTGTGTCCAGTTAACCAGGAGCTGTGGCCTGGATGTAATAGGCAGATCTCAGTGCAGAGGCTGGAAACCAAACATAGGGAGGGCGGGAGGGAGGAAGACACCAAAATAGAGCTAAATAGAGAAGGTGCTAGACCTACAAAAGAGTGTCCCCAGATGTCCTATCTCGTTTTCAAGATAGTACCTAGGCTCACTCCAGATAAGAATAAATTGCAAACATGCTGAATCCATAGTCCTTTGAGACTGTTTTATCCACTATGCATTCTAGGCTCGCTGCCCAAGCCACATGAGTTCTTTGGGGACCTACAAAAATGTTTGAGGCCAGGATACAAAATCATTGACACCCAAGTGTGAAAAAAAAAAACAACAGCCAAATACAAATTAATTGATGTTCACTGCCAAAATACAATATTATTTTAACCTCATTAACTGTTCAGTTTAGTGTTCATGAGAATTTTATTACATCTGAAAACTATTTGTAAGTTACATTTGCTCACCTTGCAAAAACTCCTGAATAAACACAATGATTGCCAAGAAATCCAATCAAATTGCCAAGTAAGTATGTTTCCAGTAGCCAATGATTTCTAAAGAATCCTACAGAAATCTTTTTCGTATTTCATAGCGAAATATATTTTAATGTAGGTTTTGTGTGTATGTTAATCAAAATATACATATAATGTGATGTGGGGTCCAAACGCCAGACATCATTCCAAGTAAAGGAGTAGAGTAGCAAAGAAGTCAGAGAATGTAGCAGATAAGGTAATCAAAGTGCAGCTTGAACCAGCTTCTCCCAAGCACCCACTGAGGCAGGGCCAAGTGAGTTCCATCCACTACAGGGATACAGACCTCAAGGGCTCCAGGAAGGCCACCTGTGCTGCCTTGGACACAATGAAGAAACGTCCACTCTAAGTACTACTCTGTGCCATGTCCTGTGCTGAATGCCAGCTGAGTCATGATCTTGGGGCATCATTCAGGGAACTCTTACAAGTCTTGTGATTTTCATATTAACAAGGCAAATGGGTCTCAGAGGACCTGCGTGCCTGTTCAGGTCTGAACACTAGTTAGTGAGTGGCCAGTTAGGTCTCCTTCGAGTCTCTGACCCCAAACCACCCCCCTTCTCTCAGAGGCCCTTCCTGGGGACTGCCACCCTGATCACACCATGTTTAGGAAGTCCTGTGAACTTCCACAAGTGATAACGCCAGAGAGAGGGGCTGTGCTGTTAGTGTGTCATAGTCTCGATGTGAAGTGTCCCCAAAATGTCATTTGTGAGACAATGCAAGAATGTTCAGAGAAGAAGTGACTGGATTACAAGAGCCTTAACCCAGTCAGTGAATTAGTCACCTGATGGAATTAACTGAGTGGTGGCTGGAGGAGGTGGGGCATTGGGGACATGGTTTGGGGGTACATATTTATATCTGGTGAGTAGAGTCTCTGCTTTCTGATCATCATGTGAGCCGCTTCCCTCTGCCACACTCTTCCACCATGATGTTCTGCCTCACCTCGAGCCCTGAGGAATGGAGCCTGCTGTCCATTGGACTGATTCCTCTAAAACCATGAGCCCCCAAATAAACTTTTCCTCTTCTACAATTGTGCTGGTCGGGTCTTAGAGTCACAGCCATGAAAGAGCTAACTAATACATAGTGTCATGCCTCTTCGTCAGAAACCAGGAACACAAGCCCTGCCCTGGCCCTGGCTCCGTCACAGGACACCAGGGAAATGGCCTTGAAGGTTTCAGATGAGCTCTGTCTCTGTCCTCAATGACACCTCCTGCCTGGGCAGGGTTAGCTGGCATCTGGGCAGCCTCCCATTGCTGCCCTCCCTGCTCCTCCCCCTCCTTCAGATGGTCAGCCATGGCTGCAGCAAGGTCAAGGGGAGGGGAAGGGCTCTCCCAGGCCCTGCTGCCCAGCCGGCCGCCAGTCTTCTCTCCTCTACACGCCCACCACTTCTGTCAGCAGCTCTGGCCTGGAAGTGACTTTGGGGGCTGGACACGAAAGCTGAGGGACTTGACCTCGTCTCAAGAGCCAATGTACCAGTGGGCCTTGACTGCTCACTTCCAAGCACTGCCTCCCAGGGGCCTCCTCGACAGGCTGCAGGGAAGTGATTCAGGGCCCCACACCCATCGCTAGTGAGTGGACTAAGTCAAAAGTGAGTAAAGTAAGTACTTGACCTTTTCACATAGTCTTCCAGTTTTCATCTCCTTTGTTAAAAGTACTTAAGTATGAACAAAGGACAGCAGTAATATTTCTTTCCTTCTGTGAGAGAGCTGTACTACAGAGTTTGGGGGCTCCTAGACAGGTATTTGGACTTTTTCCCTCACCCTCCTGAGATGGAAGTCAGTCTTCCTGTCCTTCCAGGAGGACCTGCAGGGACCACAGTTAAGGGCTGGCCAGAAGCCAAAGTAAATCAAAGTGAGCAAAAGCCATCCTGTGCCGTAGTAACAGCAGCTAATCCCAGACGATGACATAAACACAGTCCTGTTTCCCTCAACAACACGGTTGCATTCTGAGAAATGCGTCGCGTCACGCAAACTTCAACGGATGCACTTGTACAGACCCTGCCATGACAGCTGAGCCCTCCACACGGCCCCCTGAAGCAGTCAAGACCCGCGATAAACCCCAGACACATGAGGCCACTACCGGGCGTGAGGCCACAGCCTGCTCTCAGAAAACCTGTTTGCTGATGAGTGGGAGGGGTGCTCTCTGAAGGACTGATGAAAGTGCACCACAGGAAATGCACAGGCCAGTGACATCGCCGCTTGTGATCATCATCATCAGGCAGGTATGGGATGGAATTGTCTGTGCTCTGTTTTTATCCACCAGCATCCCTCCAAACACAGAAGGGCTGTGTTGCCCTATGACAACTCCGTGTCACCAGGAGTCTGTCAGCTCCATTAGAATCTTACAGGACCACCAGTGTCATTGACCCAAACGTGAGTCTCTCTTCTTTCTTTACAGACAGGCCCAGGCATCCAAGCTCCTTGTCTTCTTCGTATTTAAGACCTCCCCTACAGCTGGGTAGATGTGACTGGTTTTGTCTTCTGCCCTTCAGCTTCTGCTTCATCCTGGGAAGATTCAGGACAGGAAGACTTGAGAGGAACCAACCAAAATGTGAGACCCACCAGCTTAAATAGACCCTATACATCTCATTTCCTTAAATCTACTTGGAATTTATTTTTATAAATGACACTGGATAGGAGTCCTCTGTGATTTTCTTCCAGATGGAGAGTCTGTCGCACTCATAGCTTATTAAATAACCCCTCCTCCTCCACTGAGCTGAAGCACCATGCTTTCCTACCTGAGATTTGCACATACACTGGGATCCATTTCTGGAAGGTCCACCTGGTTCTGATCTGTACAGCTCTCCCTACACCTGTGACAATACTGCCCGGGGACAGTGGCATTCCATGTGTTTGTACTTAGTGAAGCAGGTGCTTCCTTGCTAGGCTTCTTTTTTTACACTCCAGCTGGCTGTTCTGTCTTTCTTACCTACAAAACTTAAAATCATCGTGATCAATTAACCTTCCAAACAAATCACTGGAATTCTAGTTAGAATTTCATTAAAACACTAACATGGACGCAATTGATTTACTGTGGTATTAGCTCTTCCCACCCCGGAACACAAGTTTTTCCACCTATTCAGATGTTGATTTATGCCTGTTCACCCCATATCTGTGCTTATATCCTATACTTTCTACAAGTTTTATACTTTTTGTGGATATTTAGGAAATTTTTCTAATTCTAGGTTCTTATTCCCAGAGTAAAGAAAAGGTTGTATCCAACATGACCAAATTTTTTTAAAGTGTTCTAGAAATGTTTAAGACTACACTTTGTTTTTCTAGATGTGGATTCATCTGATCCGTTTAGTTCTTTTTTTGTCCAAGTTTTATAGATACTATTTTATTATTTTGTCTTAGTTTACTCACTAAAACCTCCAGAACAAGACTCAACAGTAAGGCAAGAGTTAAAATTGTTTCTTCCATCCTGAATTTCAGCTTACTGTTAATACATTAGTACTAGTGTAGCAGGTACAGACAGGCAGACACCAAAAACAGCAGCAAGCAGTTTTATTTGGCTGCAATCGGTTCAGACGGTAAAGCTTTTGCTGTAATCACTTAGTCTCCCTGAACCCTGAGTTCAGGCAGCTTCAGAACTTTATACCCAGTGTGTAAGGGGAGGGGCTCAGAAGTTCACAGTCTGCAGAAGTTCACACAAAAGCAGCTTTTTCTTTCACTGTTCTGGGTAAGTTAACCCTTCAAGGACAGCACCTGAGACAAGGAGAGCTCTCCCTTGTCTTCTCCCTTTTCTTTCCTCCCCTCTGACAGCTGTTACCATGGAGCCCAATTAGTAACATCTTCTCTTATCTCTGAAATGTAAACATCTCTGTGAAGCTCAGGCCCAAGGCCAGAGGCCTTGTTAAAGGATCTATCTTTCCCATCACACTTTGCATCTGCAAACACACTTCTATAAAATATGATATTGTTACTATACTAGATAGTCCATAAATGTTTGTGAAAAAAACTAGTAAAGGGGTGTTCAGCACCTGGAGTGCTGGTCTCTTTCAGGCCCATAGCCAAGTAAGATAGAGCTACAGGAAATAGGAAGTTTATCTACATTGAACTCTTTTGTAGAGACTCTTGCTGATAGTCCTAAGATCAATTATGGTGCAGATTTCTGGAGAAGCTTAATTAAGATTTTCTGTGGAGGAGGGGGTGCCACTACACTAGAATATTTTGTATCCAAAAATAGTCTTTTTTACTTAAATAGCTTTATTTTATTGCCACTTAGAGCTTTTTTAGTTTGAATAACTACTAGATTTTGTTTTGTTTAATCAAATACCTTTTCACTACTTATCATTCTGGTCATGTGGCTTCTCTCTCTCTCTCTCTCTCTCTCTCTCTCTTGCTCTCGCTCTCTCTTCAGTACTGGGGGTTGAACACAGGGCACTCTGCTACTGAGCTACATTTCCAACCCCTTTGTTTTTTTATTTAGAAACAGGGTTTCAAACTAAGTTGCTTGGGGCCTCGCTAAGTTGCTGAATCAGGCTTTCAACTAGCAATCTCTTGCCTCAGGCTCCTAAATCGCTGGGATTATAGGCATGCACCACCATGCCTGGCTCTCTTAATTTTTTGATATAACAAATAACATGGACAATTTCCAAGTATCCAGCTACTCTTGCCTTTCCTACTTAATTCTTACAAAAATCTTGTGTATGTTAGTATTCTTTTTTCACACATAAGAAAATCACATTGATATAATGTGAAAATCACATTGATTATAATGTGCTGTCCCTTGCTGTGCACTAATATTTCTTTCTTAAATTTTGCAGTTTCATCTGTAAGTAATGTTGATCTATACATTTTTGTATGATTTGAGCAATGACTAGTTTCAATATTGATGTTACAGTGTCTCCATTAAATGATTCTGAGAGATTTCCATCTTTATTCTATAATCCTTAATCATTTTCTATGATCTATAATAACACCAGCATTATTTTTGCTTTAAAGATTAAGTATTATCCAGCTGCATAATCATCTGATCATAGTCCTTTCTTAATGTTTGTATTAGTGCATTATAGTCGCACATCTTAGTGGGGTCAACTTTGACATAATTGTATATGCACAGACTATAATTTGCTCCATTTCAGTCCCCAGTGCTTCTTCCTTCCCTCCTATTCTCCCTCCCTTCCTCTCTTCCTTTTCCAGTCCTCCTTCTATTTATTGTTTTTTAATTGGTGCTTCATAGATACACATAAAGGTAGAAGCCACTGTGGGGTATTCATGTATGAACATAGAATAATTTGGTCAATTTCATTCCACTGTTTCTCCTCTCTCCCCTCCATCCCCTTCCTCTACTTCATTCATCTCCCTTCTATTTTTGTGGGATCCCCTCCTTTTCCCCCTCATTTTGCTCTAGCTTCCACATACAAGAGAAAATATCTGCCCCTGGGTTTTCTGAGTCTGCCTTATTTCTTTAAGCAACTTTCTAATTCTCCCCCAGTAGTTTTTCTATTCAAATTTTCCACCTCTTCTTGAGTCATTTCTGGAAATTATATTCATCTGGGAAATCATTGTTTCCTTTAGATCAAGTCAGCAATCAGTGGCCTAGGAGCTAGATCTGGCCCTCCATCTGTTTTTCTACAGCTGTTGAGCTAAAACTGATTTAATAATTTTTCAAATGGTTAACCGTTAAGTGGCTATTTAAATGCTTGCATAATAGCCTCAAGTTTACCTCTTGGCCCGCAAAGCCGAAAATATGTACTACAGAAAAAGTTTGTCAATCCATGTTCTTGGTTTTCAAATAGCTTGCCAATGAGCTGAATGTAATATTCCCTTGTGGTTTTTTATTTTTTTAATATGTCTTTTTTTTAAATTTTTTTAGATAGACATAACAATAGGGTGTTTTAACCTCTGCATTATCTGAAGCTATCTCCCAGCTCACTCTTAATCTTGTATATTTTTGCTATCATACTTTCTTTCTACCCAGGCCTATGAAGAATTTACATATGTATTATTAGCTTTTTCCAAAAACTAGTTGTTAAAAAATTTACCTACACATTCCTACTCTCTTAGTTTTCTGTTTCATTATAACTGTAGTATTTGGCTGTGTTTCCTTATTTCATCACTATTTTGGATACCACTTAGACATACAAAATACTTTCACGTAATCTAGAAAAAAACCATCTTCCTATCACTTAGAATGTTTTTTGCTTGCTTATTTGTTTATGCTTCTTGGAGGCTCTTTGATATATATTTAGGCATATATTTTAATCATATTTCTCTTATGTATCCATGAAAGGAAAAGGTAAAATTGCCTAAGGTGTTTCTGAAGCATGTTACCACAGTGCTTCCGGCTCTTTTAAATCGCTGTGGACTCGCTCGTCAGGGTTGATGTTTTGCCACACAGAACTGTCCTCTGCGCTGGTGAGGCAGCGTTTCTTTAGAAAGTCGTGCTCCATTTGTGTACAATGGGTTGAAATGCATCTGCTGTCATGTATAGCTAATTAGAACAAATAATTTTTAAAAAGGCATTCTGCTCTGTTTCCAGAATTTTCTTCTAAGCTGTTGATGCTCATTCTGCAAGTTTTGATGCCAATTTTCTCTTACTGGAAGTGTCATTCAAAATATTTCAGGCATCACTCAGCACTCATCACCCACCCCTCTGCAGCAGATGCTTAAATGCCTTTTTGACTGACATGCCAAGGGATTTTAATCATCCAGAAAGAACAAGTCAGGTTCTAGCAACACAGGCAATAACAATGAGGTCACACCTCTTCATGGTCATCAGAAATTAAGGACTGATCCTAATTTCCCAGATGTCAAAATAAAACAGGAAGTGGGCCTGGATGAAATAGGATAATCCTTACTTTTTTCTTATTTTGGTTTATTTTTATACTTTTTGCTATTTTAAGACAATATTTTCACATTTAATCTTTCTTCCATATTAACAAAGATATTTAAAGCTATGAATTTTTCTATAAAAACCGCTTTTGAGCCAGGCGTGGTGGCGCAAGCCTATAATCCCAGCACTTAGGGAAACTGAGACAGGAGAATCACGAGTTCAAAGCCAGCCTCAGCAATGGCGAGGCGCTAAGCAACTCAGTGAGACTCTGTCTCTACATAAGACACAAAATAGGGCTGGGGATGTGGCTCAGTGGTTGAATGCCCCTGAGTTCAATCTCCAGCACCAAAAAAAAAACCCAGCTTTTGCAGTGACTATTAAGGCTTTCACATAAAGTATCATTGTCACTGCTTTTAAATAGACTACAAATTCGGATTTGATTTCCACTTACATCGTGTTATTCATTTGCTCTTATTCTTTTTTTTTTTTCTGGTGATGCTGAGGATTGAACCCAGGCCCTTGTGCATGCGAGGCTAGCATTCTACCAACTGAGCTATATCCCCATATCCCCAGCCCTGTTCTTATTCTTTAGGAAGAAATATTTCGGGCACTTCCTAGTACTTGGTTATTATTATATTGAATTATGCCATGCAATTAGCCTTATAAAATCTCTACATTTAAAAATGTGATAAGACAGGGCCAGGTGTGTAGGTCAGTGTTAGAGTATGAGCTTATCACGCACAAGAGCAAGTCCTAGCACAGAAAGGAAATAAAAAAAGATAAGATGTCCTTTGTGGAAACATATCTAACTAATTTTATAAAATGTTATAAACTATACATATAAAAATGTGTAAGATTTAGTCAAAGAAAAGGAAATAAAGCAAAACAAAATTTACCAATAAATTTAATTATTTTTTTATTGCATTTATACCAGTTGTTTTAAATAAATAAAAAAAAAAAAAACTAGAAATCATTAAGAAATCCCAAGAAGCTCAGAGTTTCCGAGGGGGGAACAATGTTCTCTTTTAACCACATGGTCAAGCAGAGGTCCTCCTGCAGCCACAGAGGTCAGGATGGATACTCCTGTGGGATTGTGAAGAAAATCACCACCCGCAAAGGGAACTTCCACAATTGCAACAAGGCTCTGATTTTTTTTGACTCATGTGCTGGTTTACATGAACCTGATCCATTGGTGAACATTCTATGGTTTTTGCACATTTCAGTATGATTTTTCTTCTTTTTTAAGGTTTTGTGTAAGATGAGCCCAAGTTTGGGTGATTCAATGTCATTTCTTCTCTCTTTGCCGGTTCCCTAGTCTCTCCAAGGCACATGATCTAAAAGAAATATTGATCCCACCTTAGACCTTTGTGAAACTGCTTCCTGTCCCCGTCTCTTCTTTCCTCCAGAGTTCTTTTCCCATAGATCCAGGCAGGATACTCTAACCTACAGTTTAACCCAGCATTTCTGGGGCTTTACTTGCTCTTACCAAGCCTGATGCAGGTCAGGAAAACTTCCTCCATGTCGTAGCTATTCCCTCTAGAAAGCATGACCTTTAAAGGTCATAGTGGCAGAAAAAGAAGAAGCTGGAGGGTGCACCCGTGAGGACCCCAAGAACCAGTGTGTGGTTTGCATCCCCTCTGCCTTCAGCCACTGGCCAGAACCCAGTCACACAGCCCCACACTAGCTGGGTGGTGCTGGGGAAAGGGTAGCTGTCATTTTGCTTCTGGGGGATCGACCTCAATGGCCCAGAAAAGCACATATGGAATCAAGCCTGCAATCTTCTCAGCTGTGTAAGGTATCTCTTAGCGCTGCAAACCAGCTCCTAAAATCATGAAACTGATATCTTCATCCCTGGTCCTTCCTCATAAAACCAAAGGGTGCATTTAAACACTTTGCTTTATGTTCATTGCAACACTATTCATGATAGCTGAGATATGGAAACAACTTAAATGCCCATCACTAGATGAATGAATAAAGAAAATGTGGTACGTAAACACAATGGAATAGTATTCTGCCATAAAAAATAATGAAGTGCCATCACTTGCAACAACATGGATGGGACCTGAGATCATTTATGTTAAGTGATATAAGTCATGCACAAAAAGACAAGTACCACGTGTCTCACTCATGGAATATTTTAAAAGTTGATCTCATATAAGTTGAGAATAGAATGGCATTACTAGAGATTAAAGGGGTCGGGGAGGATAGAGGCCAATCAAAGGATACTAAGTTACAGTTAGACAAGAGTAAGAAGTCCTGGAGTGCTGCTGTGACTATAGATAACAATTATGAATTGTATCTCAAAAAGCTAAAAGGATTCTGAATGTTTTCATCAGGAAGAAATAATAAGTGTTTGAGGAGATAGATACATTTAACCTGATTTAAACATTATACAATGTACACATGGGTAATTCACATCACATCATGTCTCATTAATATATACAGTGCCTAGGTTTTATATATCAGTTAAAATTAATAAATCGATTTAATTTAAATTTTAAAGGGGAGGGATTGATTCCAATGCCTGTTTCTAATTAGGTTTGGAAATGTGCAAGGCGATTTTGCTTAACTTTCTACCTGCTTACTTATTTAATTAGTTTTAATTTCTTGAATTTGCCTGCACATTCCTCGGTGCTGGTCCGATTTCAGCTTTGGTGTCTTAAGTATATAAACAATATACACATAGCCCTCTATGCCTGGGGACTCCCATCCATGGATTCAACCAACCTCAGGTTGAAACGTTTTTATTTTTTTCATCTTGCGTTGTTACCGATGTGTGCTATGGGGTTAGACCCACCATGGCTGCTTCTGCATTGAACATGTACAGACATTTTTTTCTTGTCATTTCCCCCTAAACTATACAATATGTCCAATATTTACACAGTATTAATATTTCATTGGGTATTATTAGTAAGTTAGAGATTATACAAAGTATACAAGAGGATTATATGTAATTACTACACCATTTTATAGAAAGGTCTTGAGCATCCCTGGATTTTGTGGTTAGTGGGTTCATTCCATCCCCATGAACAAAGAGGTAGGACAGTATTGAAAGAACCAAACTCCTCTGGTGATGTGATCAACAAATGTCCTGCTCATCTTTTCCTCCTCCTCTATCAAATCCAATTTGTGGAGCTCACTTGTCTCCTGGCCTATAGATGAAACTGAAAGCAAGTCTCATATTTGTATGGTTACTCCTCACTAATTAAAAAGACTTTCAGCTTCTTGTGGTCCCAAAACTGGTCTTAGTTTGGTAATTAAAATATCTAGTCCTGGGTAATAGAAGATTCAGCTTCATCTGGAATTTCATCTTCACATTCCCGGGTTAGATGTGCTTTGAGAAGGAAACAGATATGGTCAGCTCTTTACTCTTTCTCCATCTTGAGCTATTCTCCATCCTCTCCCATCCCTGGGCTGCTCCCACCTCCTCTGCGCTTAGAGAGAAGAGAGACGTAAGGAGCACAAATATTCTTAGCAGAGAGACACTGTCATGAGTCGACATGCTCTGGAAGAAGAGCAGCAGGCCTGGCATAGCCTGAGATGGTATGCCCAAGAGTCGTCCCATCTGGTTAAGGCACAATTGACAGTGTCACTTCATAACCATGTGTCCAAGGAACTTTGGGGTACTTTCTACCCACCTGTCAGCACTGTTCATTGATAACACTAAAACGGATCATTTGAACCTGATCTTGGTGAGACCCCAAAAAAGCTTTGCCATTGGAACTAGTTACATAGCAAAACAAAAAAAAAAATACCCACATGATCAGCAAGTGGGCAAAACTTCACTTTGAGATCTCTGGTGGCTGGGTCTTCTGTGAACACATCATGGTTCCTGATCTGGGACATCAAGTGCACCCTGCCATGGCCTTACAGAGGGAAGACACCTGGAGCTTGCACCCTTTGCTGGAAGGCAGCCTCTGCTGTGGTTCACATTCTTGCTCTCACACTGATGCTACACTTTCCTGCAATTAATGTAGATCTGAAGGTATCGTCCATTGGGACTCTGAGTGTCTCCTACAGCAGGAAGCCCCAACTGCCACCATTAGTGTAACTCATTCTGGATTTTTTTAAGGATTGTTTGGTGGATTCTTCAGAGATACCATCTTGTCCCCAATAAAACACTGGAGCTATCCCAAAAAACAGGGTCCAGCAGGACCCAAGAGCACTATATCTGCTGGGTTCCTCCTGCCCTTGCAGGTCATCTTCACTGTTGTGTTGAAGACACCTGACATCAGTTATCTCACACTCAACATCTCATCCAAAAGAAACATAATCCCTGAGCCAATCAGCTTGAAGAGTGAAAGTCATCGCTCTGGTGGCCACATCTTTTCAGTCCTCTCTCAGAGGAGCAAAGCAAAGGTTGTCTCTTCCCTTTGTGACATCCCAGAGTGACTCAGATATCTCATGTGGCAAGCTCACTAATGCCCCATGGATGACCCTCTGCTAGATGTGAGGTGAGAAAAAAAAATACCCAGCTTTCCAAACAAAAATTTTCTGATTTCTATTTAACACTTTTATAACCCTGATGGCTGAGGGGGATAAGTGGTCCCAACCTGGTTCTGAGTGCCTCCTCTGTGCATCCTACATGGTGACCTCAGTCCTTGCTTGGTAATAGAAGTTGATAGCATGGTCTCCAGGCCCATACCATGGAGGGGTATGTTAACATCCTTAGTACTTACATAACTAAAAAATTATGCATATGTACCCAGATGTGCTCCATCCCCAAATCTATGTTCTTCCTGCCCTATCAGACCACCTCTACCTAGGTCAACATAAGGATCCATTTCAAATGTGGTTAATCTGTTTTTGATAGTCGTCTGTTTGGTCCTGGAGATGCCTTTCCAGATGTGACTGAACCACACCCTTCCCTTCTCTTGGTTTTGTTTTCCAGTTCACAAGGGAACGGAAACCCAAGGGAAGCCATTGGTTTCCCTTTCCTAGAAAAGTGGGAAAGAAAGTAATTAGCTCCTATGCTTAATAAATAGGGTAGTGTTCATTATTATCAATGTGATATCCACCTCTTCCCTTTGAAAAATGTATCTATACTTACATCTCTATTTATATAGAGGTAATAAATAAATTATATCATATAGATGTAATTTATTTATTACTTCTATATAAATACAGTATATAATGTAATAAATTACATTATATAGATGAATAAATAAATAAATGCTTGGAAAGAGCTTTTGAAAGCTTTTGCTGCTATGAATTGATGTTGCAGAAGCCCATAATTCCCAAATTTTCACTTCCAACCGGGGGTATATCAACAGGTGTATAAATCTCTCTGCATCCCATGGATGATGTAGCTGTGTTCATTGTGCATGGTAAACGCAAGGCTATCTGACAGCCCTGTCACCCTGAGCTTTGGCCACATGGTCACTAGTCAGGAGTCATTAGGCAGATGTCTTCCAACCATGCAATGACTTCCTCATTCGTTCTATTCACCTCTTCCCATGATTGTTCTACAGTGAAAGCAAATCTAGAGACAATTTTGTGAAAAACAAAATAGTTCCTGTTGTTTTTTTTTTTTAATACAAAATAAGCAGTCTTCCCCAATAGCACTTCTCCAACCACATAAGAGAGCCAGCAGGACCTCTGCCTTGAAAGAAGTTTGTGATAATGAACCACAGACATAAATCTCTAAAGCAGATCGAGCTCCTGCCACAGCAGAACAGCATGCTGATTCGCTGCTCCTGAACCCCCTCCAAACTACAAGGGTCAAATACGCAGCTTCACATTAACTGCTCCTATTTCAGGAAGACTTGAAATATTTTTTTTAGAAATTTAAGAAGGCTTTAGTTGTTTGTTGTTTTTTGTTTGGTTAGTTGGTTGGTTCTGGGAATTGAACCCAGAGGTGCTTCACCACTGCGCTACATCCACAGCCCTTTTTATTTTTTATTTTGAGACAGGGTCTCATTAACTTGCCCAGGCTGGCCTAGAACTCATCATCCTCCTGCCTCAGCCTCCTGATTCACTGGAATTATAGGCCTGTACCACCACACTCAGTGTAAAAAAAAATTTTTTTGTTGTTATAATAAGTGAAACAACAGGAAAATATAATAAAGAAAAAAATGTGAACACCTCTCCCCACTTCACCCCTTAGGGAATCCAAGCAAAAGCTCACCGTGTATTTTCCACCTTTTTTCATGATCACTTGAACATTTACAAGCACATACACATATGCACAAGGTAGATTCTTTCTTTGCCAGATATTTTCACATGATACCATACTGTACACATTACTCTATAACTGAATGTCTTCTATACTTAGATAAGACATTGATGAGGTGATAAACTTGGCTCTAAGAGATACTCAAATTAATAAGACAGAAGTTTCTCTTTGTCTGATTTAATAGTCCCAGGCTAGATGGTCCAGGAAGCTTCCAGAACTCTACACCATCAGTGAGCCAAGTGTCCAAGCTCTATCTCATTGCTCATCTCTCCATAAGTGCCTCATCCTTACAGTCTAAGTCAATTTCCCATCACAGTGCTGTTCCAGGAAATAAGATGCAGGTAAGGAAGCCGGGCGTGATGTCACACACCTATAATCCCAGCAGCTCCGGAGGCTGACGCAGGAGGATCCTGAGTTCAAAGCTAGCCTCAGCAACAGCAAGGCCCTAAGCAACTTAATGGGACCCTGACCCTAAACAAAATACAAAATAGGGCTGGTAGTGTGGCTCAGTGGTTGAGTACCCCTGAGTTCAATCCCTGGTACCAAAAAAAAAAAAAAAAAAAAAAAAATCACGCCCACCTCTTAAGACCACAACACAAGTTGTTGGCTCCCCTCTCCTTAACCAGGACCTGGTCACGTGACTACACCTTGCCTCAAGGGAAACTGGGAAATGTAGTCTTTTTCCTGGCAGCTATGTGTTCTATGAAAAGGCATGGCAGAGTGGGCTTAGCAGACTGAGAAGGCAAGTGTAACCAGCTGCCTTTGCCACAGCGAGATCGCTTACATGCTCCTCTAGATCATTCGTTTTAAAAGCACTCAACTTTCTAAAGTGTGGATGGATCATAGTTTACCCAACAGTTCACAAATTTCTGAAATTTGGGGTTATTTCTAGGTTTTTGTTTCCTCTTTGACAAACAAGCAAGAGTCTTGAACTTGAGTAGGGATGTTTCAAATATATTCAAACGAATCCGTTGCATTTTAACTCTCCTTGACAGGCAGGTAGAGGGACTGTTAAGTCTCTCTTCTATATTAAAGAATCTTGAAGAAAGATAAAGAAACTCAGGTAAAAGGCCACAATAATACCCTCTTGTTCCCCCTTGTCTTCTGAGTACTTGTGATTCCCTTTTCAGTGAAAGAAACTGGATGCTTCATAAATGGAACTAGACAGGGGTACTTAAGTAAGAGGAGGCTATCTCTAGAGAAGAACCATGACTTTGCTTATTTTCTAACGACAATAGATCATGAACTATAATCTGGGAGGTACACCCTTCAGCTTAATTTTCCTTCAAAGCTGAGAGTGTGTAGTTCTGGGATCCTGGCAAGAGAATGGCTTTGGGTTTGAACAGGGATTTTCTGTAACCTGACTGCATCATCATAATGCAGTCCTGGAGGAAGAGAGAAAGAGGGAAGAACAGAGAGAGGGAAGGAGGGAGCCAGGGGGAGAGGGCGGGAAGGAAAGAGGGAAGGAGGGTGCAAAGGAAGAAGGAAAAGTCATGCAGCAACCTTCGGCTCCAGAAATAGGTCCAGGCAAAAGGACCTGTGTCTTAGTTAAGTCTCCTTGGTTCTATGTAACAAAAAACAGCTCGAGTTAAAGCTTAGAGTGGAGGAGAAATTTAATGAAGGTACAGAAGTATTTTAGGAGGCAAAAAGAAAGTGGAATTGAGGAGGAGCAGAATCCCCAAGAGGGGCACTCTCTGGAAACCTGCTTCTCTTCTTCTCTCAGCAGGCCAGCCTCCGATGCTTCTCTGTGCACATATGGGCAGAAGGTAAACATGCTGGCTCCCCAGACTCTGTCCTTTCTCTTCAGAAGATCAACCTGGATTGAATGCATTGTATTTCCAATTCAAGTTCCAATCCACCAGTGTTGGTTGGTCTAGCAGGGTTTGGTGTCCACCCTTGATTCAGTCAAACATAGCCTGAAAGACAGAGCCTGGCGGTATAAGCCTGGCTTCCAATACTCCATCCTGGGTGTAAAAGCATAGTCCCCAAAGAAAGGAAGTTATTGTGAGCAGAGAAGACACCAAAACAAAGTAGCACTTTGGGTCTCTTAATAAAACAAGGATAATAAATTGTCCTTCAAATCATATAAATGTCTGTATGGTGCTGGCCATCTTCAGACTTATTTCCTGGGTTCAAGGTTCGGGTCACACAGCTAAGGATTCATCATAACAGATATAGCAGTTCTTATCAACTATATGTGACAAGCCTTAGCATTTAAACCAATAGATCAGGAAAAGTCAACTGCTGGTTTACAATTGTCTGAACACTACCCCAGCAGGAAGGAAGGTTTGGAGTTTTATCTCCACACTCAGACACAACTGTCAGGAAAATCTTTCCAACCCTTAATACAATGGCCTACCTGCTCCTAGGAAGGTATAAGCTAGGACAAAAACCAGCTCAGGAAATGAGAAGGAAGTTAAATTTAGGTGTGGTATTTCTTACATCCAACATAGAGCAAGACTGGTTGAAACAGAGAAATCTAATATACTCCACCACCCATCTGGTACATTTCAAAAGGAGTCATGCCCTGACAAGTGTTTTGAATCCAATACCTGCTTCTAAAGTATCCTAGAAGACGGTGGACACCGCCTGACTTGGACACTCACAAGCTGGGATCCAGTTCTGCCCAGTCTTTTGCTTCTCTGGCCTTAGACAAGGTATTTAAAGATCTTCACTTTCAATCATCTTCAAATAGAATAACAATATCTATTTCAGTGCCTTGTGATAAAAATTAAATAAAGCTGTCAATACAGTAGGAAATCTTAGTAGCTACTGGAACTTTGATCAACTCATGGATCTATTGATTGAACCATAGATAAAGAAGGTACAACAACATGAAAGATCCCATTGGAGAAAGATCATGGCTTTTTCTCGAACACTGTCATTTCTGAAAGTGACCCAACCGTGGCAGCTACATCCTGCCAATCACCAACTCTAAGCACTCAAATCTTGATTTCCAAGAAGAACCAGGATCCTTGGAGAGTAGAAGAATAACACATCTTATAAGGAGAAAAATTCAAGATAAACTTGGAATAAGTAAGGATGTTTTGAAGAGAGTTAGAATCCCTATTCAAAGTAAAAGGGACCCAGCTGGTGATGATGTGACCATTGGGCACAGATTACAATTGATTGAAATAAGTTCTTGCATGCATACGAAAGACCCTGAATTCTCAACAACACTCAAAACAAACAGGGCAACATAAATATTCAAAATGGCAGTGTAATGAAAAAGAAATACGAACATGATAAATCATGCTTGATTTCTATGGGTTTTAATAAGTGTGTTTTTGAGACTGTTTTCTGTTATATGTTTGGGGGTTATAAGACAGACACACAGGGCAGGCGAGAAATAGTAAACTTTAAAAAAGTTGTTAGTAAGCCAAGAAATCATGGGAAAATTGGAAATTGGATCAAGAATAGGAAGGGTAGAGCAGCACCAGTGGCCAGAGGCAAGGGGGAAATTGAACCAATGACCCCGTAGTTACATACGATGTCCCATTCCCAAGGGTCCAGCTGTGTGCACCAAGATGATGAATCCCCCATTGCAGGCCATTGTCCCCAGGAAAGGCTGAGGTGGAGATGGCAAGGGGGCAGGTGCTCTGAATTGCAGACAGCTTCTATTCCCACAGGGAGTGAAAGAAATTGGACATAGGAAGAAGTTGAAATGAGAGGCATCCAAGAAAGGGCTTAGCCTTCCCATGGGATCATGAAGTTGAGATGGCTCTTCAAACAATGCAAACTGAAGAAACAGGTCAGACTCCCCACCCCTGCACTAACCCTAGGTCAGGCTGTTCCCTAGAACCTAACTTTCTGCAAGGCCTAGAGTCCCGGGGAGTTCTCAACTCTAGCCATTAGCAGGAAACACTTCAGAGGGCATGAGCCACTGACACTGAGGGAAAGGTCTGGTGATCTGTGACATTCACTGCAGTCCACCCCCTGGTCCACTTGCTTCAAGTCAACTTGCTTCATATTTAGAATCCCTCCCCATTTCGATCCGGGTGCAGTGGCGCGCACCTGTAATCCCAGCACTTCGGGAGGCTGAGACAGGAGAATCGCCAGTTCAAAGCCAGCCTCAGCAACGGTGAGGCACTAAGCAACTCAGTGAGACCCTATCTCTACATAAAACACTAAATAGGGCTGGGGATGTGGCTCAGTGGTCAAGTGCCCCTGAGTTCAATCCCCAGTACCAAAAATAAATAAATAAATAAATAAATAAATAAATAAATAAACAAATAAATCCCTCCCCATTTAGAAAGGTCTCCTCCAGGATTCCAGCTGGTTTCTTTTCCTAGGGAAATCCCACAAGAGAAAGGCTAACAGGACAAAATTACAGCTCCCACCATCGCAGCAGGCTTCCAGTTGCCCCATGTCACTCAGGGTGTAGAGGTGTACCAGGATGTGAGGCTTCCTGTGGTAGAACCAGGACAGCCCAGGGCAAATTGGGATGGGTGGTTACCTTGGCTTCAGCCAGTGCACAACACCCGCCTTCTCAGCTACTTATTCTCCATGTTTCACCCATCAGCTACCAACCCTGCCCACCTGGGTTCCCCATTCCCTGGCAAGGCTATTCCTAGTCACCATGCTCTTATTAGGCCCTGGTGCTGCACCTGATCATTTTCCCTAAAAATTAGTCAGATGAGAGTCACCTGACCCCATGTGCCAAGCATGGTCTTTCCGGCCTCATTCTACAGTACACCAGTCCCAATTTCTGATTATCGTGGTCAACTAACTCTGCCAAAATGGTGACTTTTTCATTGCTTGCTGGTCTCCTGGTGCAAGGATTCCAAAGTGACTAGGTGGGACCCATGCCTTAAAGTTGAGTGATACTCGTACAGCATTCCCCAATGACGTGTCGAGGGCTTCTGGACCTACAGTTGGGGAGACTGAAGCAAAAATTCCCCAAGGGGGCCACTGGGAGTGACAGTGAACGGAGCCATTCATACTCTACCTTCTAGTCCCCAGACTCATGTGCTCTTCCTGTTGGGACAGAGCACCACACAGCAGCTGTTAGTTTAGGGGAGATACTCGGTCCTGCAGGATGATGCCCTTTCAGTTCAGGGTTTCAACTCTAAGATGGCACCTCAACTGCACTTATAAAAGGCTGTTTTATTTCTCTATCAAGCTAGAAGGTTCTGGAGGGTGCAGTATAGAGGACTGTTGGATCTCATGGTCCCATACCCACTGTCATACTTTTTTTGAGGTACAGAGGGTTCTTTTGTCCAATGAAATGTTCTATCAGACCCCACACTCTGCACGCCCTTGGATAGAGTACTGGCTGGGCCCCGTGGGGAAGGCAAACCCACACCCAGAAACTGTGTGGATTCCAATCAAGAGGAATCACTTCCACCTCTTCTAGAGTGGAAGGAGCCCAAGGTAGTCAACTTTCCACCAAGCTATAGTGTCATATTGGGACTTAGAGTTGGTCTCCAGCTGTCAGACTGGGCATCCAGTGGCAAGAGTAACTATGTCAGCCATGGTTAAGTGGGAGCTCCCGAAACTGAGCTCATGCTCAGCATCCATCTCAGCAAACAGGGCAACTTACTCTTCGTGGATGTACCCAAGGTGTCAGCACTGAGGTGACTGAGGACAGAGACTGGCTGATGACAACTGACTAAGACACTCTGTCCTCTTGATAACATGTGGCAGCCAGCGTTGGAAGAATATGAATGGAATGCTGGATGGAGTGAGGCTGGGGAGGAGGGAGAAGTATAAAGCTGGTTAAAGGAGAGTTTGTTTATTTGTTTATTTATTTATTTATTTATACTGGGGATTGAACTCAGGGGTACTCGACCACTGAGCCACATCCCCAGCCTTATCTTGTGTTTCATGTAGAGACAGGGTCTCACTGAGTTGCTTAGCGCCTCGCCGTTGCTGAGGCTGGCTTTGAACTCACAATTCTCCTATCTCAGCCTCCCTAAGTGCTGGGATTACAGGCTTGTGCCACCGCGCCTGGCTAAGGAAAGTTTATTGATATGAGAAAACTCTTACAGGATATGAGATTTAACTCTTTGGAAAGAACCCCAGGAGATGAGGCCAATGTGCTGCAAAGACATTGCTTTTGGAGTGTGGAGAAGGTAATGGCCCCACACCTGGCAAGATGGGATAAATATATGTACTTGGGTATCATCCATGACTTTGACAGTTCTATGTCCACTGTGAAATATTTGCCAGACAACTGTGAGCTAAGTCTACATGCAGACACTTAGGAGATTCCCTGTAGTCCATGGTGTATATTCATCCGATTTTTAATCAACTTTTTCCATTTGCTCTTCCTGCAAAGCAGTGGGTAGAGTGTGTTCCAGGGTCTCAGCAACTGTCAGTGGGAACTGACAATTAATTATTTGAGACTTTACCCAAAGTCATTTCCACTGAGAAGCCAGCTCAACTTCCAGGGTTGAGAAAAATCAAAATAAATTTAGATTTATTTTTACATGGTATCATATACAGAAAATAGTAAACAACTGGTACTTCAGAGAAACCAAGAGCCAGACAAAGATTCAGGTTTTAGAACTAATTCCTTCTCAGGTGTGTTTTTAAGTATTCAGAGCTTCCAAAATGCATGTTGTACATTTAAAATGACTCTCCTGGGAGAACTAAAACAAATTCCAATGAGTTTATTTCCTTTTCTTTCTAATGTATTTAAACTCTGATCCTGAGATGGGAGACCCCTGTCCATGGGCTAATAACCCTGCCTTGGAAGTTTTTAATGCTCAAGCAGAATAAGATGCATGAGCTTCCTGATTCTACCCAAAAGCTGCTTCATGTCCAAAGAAGAGAGTGCAAGATGCCTGCTCTGGTCCTTAATCCACTTTGAGTTAAGTTTTGTGCATGGTGAGAGATAGAGGTTTAGTTTCATTTCACTGCATATGGAGTTCCAGTTTTCTTAGCACCATTTGTTGAAGACACTATCTTTTCTCCAATGTGTGTTTTTGGCGCCTTTGTCTAGTATGAGAAAACTCTATTTATGTGGGTTTGTCTCTGTGTTTTCTATTCTGTACTTTGGTCTTCATGTCTGTTTTGATGCCAAAGCCTTGCCATTTTTGTTACTATAGCTTTGTAGTATAGTTTAAAGTCTGGTATTGTGATGCCACTTGCTTTGCTTTTCCCACTAAGGATTGCTTGGCCATTCTGAGCCTCTTATTTTTCCAAATGAATTTTATGACTGCTTTTTCCATTTCTATGAGCAGCATCATTGGAATTTTAATAGGAATTTATTAAATCTGCATAGCACTTTTGGTAGTATGGCCATTTTGACAATATTAATTCTGCTTATCCAAGAACATGAGAGATCTTTCCATCTTCTAAGGTCTTCTTCAATTTCTTTCTATAGTGTTCTCAGTTTTCACTGTAGAAGTCGTTCATCTCTTTTATTAGATTGATTCCCAAGTATTTTTTTAAGGCTACTGTGAAAGGGATAGTTTTTCTGATTTCTCTTTTAGCTGATTTGTCATTGGTATATAGGAACGCAACTGATTTATGGGTGTTAATTTTATATCCTACTACTTTGCTGAATTTGTTTATGAGTTCTAGAAGCTTTCTGGTGGAGTTTTTTGGTCTTCTAAATATAGAATCCATGTTGTCAACAAATAGGGATAGTTTGAGCTCTTCTATTCCAATTTATATAGGGACCCTGTGCTTACTAGAAGAAAAAGTAGGCCCAAATCTCCATCATGGCAGCTTTGGAACCAAATTCCTCAACAAGACTCCTAAAGTACAAGAAGTAAATAAATAATCAGTAAATGGGATGGCATCAAACTAAAAAGTTTTTTCACAACAAAGGAAACAATCAAGAATGTGAAGAGAGAGCCTACAGAATGGGGGGAAATCTTTGCCACCTGCACCTCGGATAGAGCATTAATCTCTGGGATCTATACAGAACACAAAAACCTAACACCAAAAAAACAAATAATCTAATCAATAAATAGGCAAAGGAACTGAACAGGCACTTCTCAAAATAAGAAATCTGAATGGTCAACAAATATATGAAAAAAGGTTCAACATCTCTAGCAATGAGAGAAGTGCAAATTAAAACTACACTGAGATTCTATCACACTTCAGTCAGAATGGCAATTATCAAAAATACAAGTAACAATAAATATTGGCGAGGATGTGGGGAAAAGGTACACTCATACATTGTTGGAGGGACAGCAAATTGGTGCAGCCACTCTGGAAAGCAGAATGGAGATTCCTCAGAAAACTTGGAATGGAACCACCATTGGACCCAGCTATCCTCCTCCTCAGCACATACTCAAAGGACTTAAAATCAGCATGCTATAGTAACATGGCCATATCAGTGTATAAACACATCAATCTAGAAAGCAGCTCAATTCACAATAGCTAAGCTATGGAACCAACCTAGGCTCCCCTCAACAGATGAATGGATAAAGGAAATATGGTATATATACACATTGGAATGTTACTTAGCCATAAAGAAGAATAAAATTATGGCATTTGCCAGTAAATGGATGGAACTGGAGACTATCATGCTTAGTGAAATAAGCCAATGCCATAAAAACAAAGGCAGAATGTTCTCTCTGATATGTGGAGGCTAACACACAATAAGGGGACAGGGAGAACAGAAGTTCATTTGATAGACAAAGGGAAATGAAGGGAAAGGAGAAGAGATGGGAATAGGAAAGACAGCAGAATGAATCGGACATAATTTTCCTGTGTTCATATATGAATACATGACCAGTGTAACCGTACATCATGTACAACCACAAGAATGGGAAGTTGTACTCCATGTGTGTATGATATGCCAAAATATACTCTACTGTCACATATATCTAAAAAGAACAAATAAGACATTTAAAAACAAATAAATAAACAAAAAAGAGCCCAGCTGGCTGGAGCTGTTTTAGCAAGAAAGACCCTGGTGGCTGACACCATGCCTGGCCGTGTCCTTTGGCATTTCCTTCTTCCCAGCAGCGTCACCAGACGTGGCGACCTTCCCCTGGAGAAAGAATTCTCTCGTCCTCTGGGATGGCTTTCCCTGAGATGCTGTAGAGGCCAGGCACCAAACTCTGGTTTCCAGAGGCCTAGATTCTGATGTCAATTATGCTACCAGACAGCAGTGTGACCTTGAGCAAGTCACACTTCTCTCTCTTTGAGTCCTCACAGATAAATGAAGGCACCACGTTAGATACTGTGGTAAGAAGTCTATCTGGGTTACTATCAGCACTTGGGACTGACACTTTAAAGCCTCACCCCCCTCACATACTTCTGCTTCTCTCTCACATCTGGGCAAATTGATAAGAAAGCCCTGGTGCTCCCTCAGTGGAGTTTCAAACCACACAGGCCCCTCCAGTATGCAGGAACCTTGCCCTGGACCCATCCTCTAACCACCCCAAAAAACCCAAACTAGTCTCCTTCCCCTGCTCTTGAGCCATTTTTGGACCTCCTCGGAATCTACCCTGCTCTCTGCAGAAAGTCTCATTCTATAAATGACAAACCTTTACGTCCCCTATTGATATGCATGTGGCATGATCAGTCTCAGCATCTGAACCTCATTGAGGAGGGGCTCTTTCCAATTTCCACAGAGTTCACAGCAGATAAATCTCTGAGGTCTGTATTCTAAGGCTGCACTGTTCAGGAGAAATGTAATGTGAGCTGCACGTGAAACTGGAGTTTCTAGTAGCTACTGTTTAAAAGTAAAAAGAAGCCGGTGACATGAATTCTAACAATATAATTTATTTAACCTAATACATGCACAATGCTATCATTTCAACAATGTAATCAAATTTAAAAACTATTAATGAGATAGATGAATATGATTTTATTCCATACTAAGTAATCAGAATCCAATGAGTATTTTGACCTGCAGCAGCATATCATAGTTTGGACTCATTTCAAGTGCTTCAAAACCCACATGTGGCTAGTGGTTACTCTACCAGGCAATACAGTTCTAAAAATACCAATGGCTGGGCACCATGGTAAGCATCTATAATCCCACCAACTCATGGGGCCCTGAGCCAGGAGGATCACAAATTCCAGGACAGCCTCAGCAACTCTGCGAGACCCCCAGCAACTTAATGAGACCTTGTCTCAAAATAAAAAATAAAAAGGTCTGAGTGCGGTGGTGCATACCTGTAATCCCAAAGACTCAAGAGGCTGAGACAGGAGAATCTCAAGTTCAAGGCCAGCCTCAGCAACTTAGCAAGGCCCTAAGCAACTTAGCCAGGCCCTGTCTCAAAATAAAAACTTTAAAAAGGACTAGGGATGTGGCTCAGTGGTTAAGTTAGGTTCAAACCCTGCTACCCCCACACACACCAAAATTTAAGAATTAAAAAAATAAAAAGGACTGGAGGTGTAACTCAGTGGTAGAGCACAACTGGGTTTAATCTTCAGTACTTACTTAAATTAAAATTAAAATTAAAAATAAAAGATCTCGATGGAGGTCCCAATTCCTAAAACTATGATTGTCCATAAGAAAGTGTTACTATCTTCATGGAAGCTAAGAAGTCTTCAATTATAAGAAGCATTCTTACTTCATATACCATTTACCAATTTAAATAGGAATGCCATAAATTGCCAAATAAATGCAGTGATATTAAATTTTTCGAAGTGTGCCTTGGAGCAATTTCCTATATGTAGACAGTAGTTTCCCCTAAAGTCCCTGACTCCAGGGAAGACTTTGCAGTGACAAACCCAATGTTTTTAGTGCCATCACCCATTTGGTGCCATGATCCCACAAGATACTGTATCTCCCCCCTCACCCTCTTTACTTAATTCCTGCCAATCCTTTTTTTTTGTACCAGAGATTGAACTCAGGGGTTCGACCATTGAGCCACATCCCCAGCCCTATTTTGTGTTTTATGTAGAGACAGGGTCTCCCTGAGTTGCTTAGTGCCTCGCCCTTGCTAAGGCTGGCTTTGAACTCCTGTCTCAGCCTCCCAAAGTGCTGAGATTACAGGCGTGTGCTACCACACCCGGCTTCCTGCCAATCCTTGATATAATTATTAATAGCTGGTGAAGAAAGGCTATGGTCTAAATGTTTTCAGCCCCCAAAATTCATGTGTTGAAATCTTAACCACTGAGGTGATGGGATTAGGAGGTGGGCTCCTTTGGAAGTGATTAAGTTGTCAGAACAGAGCTCTCATGAGTGAGATGCCTGCCCTTATTAAAGGCTCCAAAGAGATTCCTTGCTCCTTCTACCGTGTGAGGACAGAGCTAGCAGCCTGCGCTCTGTAGCCTGGAAGAAGCCTCTCGCTGGAGGCCAGCCATGCTGGTACCCTGATCTTGGACTTCCAGCCTCCAGAACTGCGAGAAATAAAGTCATAGTGATTATACGCCACCCAGGAGATGGTATTTGGTTATAATGGCCCTAGTGAACTGATGTAGGGAATGTCATTGTTAAGCACTCATTGCATTATAGGAATCCTTGATATGACTCTTGGATTTTCAAAGAGATCATCTAAAATGCTGTACTGAGCACAGTGCTATGCGTTGAGTTCATGTAACCCTCTAAGATAAGCTTTATTTCATATCTATAGGCAAAGAAAAAAAAAGAGACTCAGAGAGGGTAAGACACTTATCCAAAGTCAAAGGTCAAATTGGGTCTAAATAGCAAATTTAGTTTTGAAGTTTAAATTGGCAGAATTCATGAACTCGTGTATTTCCTTGATAACCAAAAAAAGGAGATGATAAAGGCAGATGAAAGCTAAGGTCCCAGAAGGCAAGTACTTACCTCTTCTTCCTAAGCCCACTCATCCCTTCTTAAAGAACATAACCCTTGAACTGTGGGTGGCTTCCTCCATCAGAACCACCATCAAATGTTAGCTCTGGCCACTGTATTTGGCCGCTCTGGTGAGTTAGCTGGTTTCCTTCACAAGGTACAGGGAGCACTGGCCATGGGCAATCCCCTTTCAAAATGCACCACCCTGGGCTCCAGGGAACGCCTCCGTGCACAGAAGCTGTGCAAACACACAAAAGGGTCGCTTGTGCATTTGGGGAGGTAAGATTTTGCACAGCTGAGTGATCACAGCTTATCACTCACAACATGATGGTCACACAGCTGCAATTCTCCAGAGCCTGGCAGCTAGGGCTTGGGCAGATATTATTTGTTTTTCTTGTCTTTTGACTTGACAGCAGCAGCCCAAAGACCTTGGCCAGGTCTAAAGGGCCGCCGGGCAAGCCAGACAGATCAAATTCCAACCCAGACAGAGAGCTGAAACATAAGCAGGAGCCATTCCTCAGCATAAACAAGGTCAGGGCGGCACAGGGCATGAGCAATGCCTTGAATGGCTCAGGCAAGGAACCCCCTCAACTCCGTTTCCAGTTGGTGGCCCATGGAGGTAGCCACGTTGCTCTCAAGCACTGTTGATCCTTGACAAGCTGTGGATGTAAGGGAAAAGGTAAACAAGGAAAGAGCCATTGGACCCCTTAATAGAGAAATAAGTGCAAAGGGGGGTGCAGGCCCTGTCAATAATGTGGATTAGATCCAGACCACCTTACGAAAGAATTTTCTCTGCCACTTTGAGCTGAGTCAGACCGTTTCACACAGTCACCTCTCCTGGACATCATTGCCATGAATGAGCTTCCTGCTTGGCCCCACCCAACGCGGTGTTGTCACTGTACCTCCCGCCAGCTCATTCTGTGTGGGGTCGAGCTAAGGCAAGAGCCAACATCCTGATCCCAAGTAGTAAAGATTCATCCCCTGCACTGCAGAGCGGAGCCCAGCCGCCCAGTCCCAGGGAGTGGAGACACCTACGGGGAACACCCTTCATTTCTCAACAACCCTCAGAGCAAAACCAGCTTTTGCTCGTGTTCTTTTTGTCAGGCACTTCTCCTGATGGTGACTTGAATCCTATTAACTTTAAGTTTGCGAAAAGGGACACCATTTTACCTTGAGACCCCAGCTGTAGATAGCAGGTGCTCCTCACCTGGCATGGGGTAGGTTTGGAGGCAGGACCAACGACCCAGTGGGTCCAAAAGGCCCCCTCATAACCAAGGTGGCCATCATGGGACTGTCAGGGGAGCCAACAGCCTAAGATGACAAGCCACACTGAAGTTGACAGAATAAAGAGAAGGTGGAGATGGCCATCTTCATGATAGCCAATCCTGGAGCAAAGAGGATTCCTCAGGCCTAAGGTTTAATGTTGTTTACACTGTTAAGTTTTGGACTTATTGCCCTTTCTGCTGTCCCCTTTCTCCCTGTGGAAGGGAAGGTATGTCCTGTGCTGACCCTCCACTGTACCTGGGAAGCATACACCTTGTCTGGTTTCACAAGTTTACCACTAGAAAAGGACTCTGCCTCTGGATGAATCCTACCTTGAGTCTCATCTATATCTGACTTAGATGATATTTAATTGAGACTTTGGACTTTAGCATTTATAGTCGATGCTAGAATGAGTTAAGACTTTTAGAGCCATTGGGGTGGAATGAGTATATTTTGCACGCAAAATGACATGAATTTGGGGATTTGGAGTAGAATGCTAGGACCTGAATGTTTTTACCTCTCCACCTCACCAATTTTTTGAGATCTTAACTTATTATGTGATGGTATTAGGAGGTGGGGTCTTTGAGAAGTGATTAGGTCATGAGGGTAAAGCCCTCATGAATGAAATTAGTATCCTCATAAAAGAGACCCCGACCAGGTATAGCGGCACACGCCTATAATCTCAACAACTTGAGAGGCTGAGGCAGGAGGATGGCAAGTTCAAAGCCAACATCAGCAATTTAGTGAGGCCTTAAGCAACTTAGAGAAACCCTGTCTCAAAAAACAAAACAAAACAAAACCCAAAAAACAAAAAGCAAATATATAGAAAGGTCTGGGGATGTGGCTTCAATCCCTGGTACAAAAATAAAAATAAAATTAAAGAGACCCCAGGGAGCTCTTGTGCTCTTTTTCCACTGAGTGAAAGCACAGAACGAAGACAGCCATCTATGATCCCAGATAAGCACCGTCACCAGAGCCCAATCTGACAGTGCCTTGATGTTGGATTTCACAGCCTCCAGAACTGTAAGAATAAATGTTTGCTGTTTAGCTTTCCGGTCAGTGGTATACGTGATAGCAGCCCAAACTAAGTCACTTTCCTCTTTGCTCGCTGCGTGCTGGGCCCAGGGCTAAGCATTTCACATACCTCATCTCCTTCAATGTCTATAACAGGCCACTCTCTGTGATGATCTTGGTAGTCTCCTGGTTTACATTTGTCTCCCTCTCCCACATGTAGACATCTTGGGTGGGAAGCTCGTCTGTCTCACTCAAAGCCATTTCTCCAGTGCTGAGAATGGCATGTGTACAGAGCAAGTACTCAGGAAGAACTTATTATGTGAACAATTTCACCTTCTTGGGAATCCACAGATGAAAACATTCTTGTCTTAATTTTAGTTATGAAGAAATTGGGTCAGAGCAATTCAAAATGCCACAGCTAGTAAGTCATAGAACCAAGATTTGAACCTAGATCGGAGCCGGGCACCAAGGCTTGGAAACATCAGTGGTGACTTGGGAAGTCGTGGCCGATAGATGTAGTTCAGGATTGACCAACACCAAGGACACAGCTTCTCCACCCTTCTCTTTATCCCGTCACTTTCAGTGTGTGCCTTGACACCTGAGGCTGTTGGCACCCCTGGCAGTCCCGGGATGGGTACCTTGGTTTTAAGCATCATGTGCAAATGAGAGCAGCCAAAACGGGCACTGAGATCCACCTGCCCTGCATATTTTATGAGAATAGAGAACCATTTCCAAAAGCAGCCACAGCAAACCTCCCCTGTCATCTTATTGTCCAGAACTGTGTCTCCTGACCATACTCAACCTAAACATATAATAATGGAAATTAGGTGATCATATTGCCTTAGATAAATATTCACCCTCAGGAATTGAGAAAGAGCCACAGTCTCTCCTGTAGGACATAAATGCAGAGTAGGGTGAAGAACTGGAGTTCTGTTTATGTTGCAGTTGTTATTATTGCTTAAGAAATGTCCTTAAAATTAGTGACATAAAAGAACAATGACTGAATTGTGCTCACAGATCATTTAGGAAAAATAGCAGGGATGGTTAGTATCTGTTCTATGACATCAAAGGCTTCAGATAGGAAGATTAAATGGTTGGGGAACTCGAATAATTATCTGGTGGCTTCTTTACTCACCTGTGTGGTATCTGGGAAAAATGACTCAAAGGTGGAGCTCAGTCTGTATAATTAACTAGAGGACCTCCACTTGCCCCTATGATGTGGCTTGGGTTTCCACGTAGCAAGATGGCCTCATGGGAGTCAGACTTCTAACCATGCTTCCCTGGGCTCCAAGTGTGTGTGTTTCTGCAAAAAACCTCCAGTTTTCCAAGGTTATCATCTTCGGGATTCAGCCTAGGAAGTCACACCATAACTTCCCACCATCCTCTGTTGGTGGAATCCCTCCTAAGACTCAAGGGGAGAATATAAAGACTCCATTCCTCAGTGGAAGAAGTATCAAAAAATTTGTAGGTATTTCTTAAAACCACCAGTGCTAGCAGACAGCAAGAGTAGACAGAACAAACATGTCTGCTTTGGGATCAGAAGTAAGGTCTATTTTTCAAAAAACAATCACAGAATACTCACACTTCCAGAAAACAACTTGCAAGTTTTTCCAATAGCCAATTCCCTGTTTAACAGTGAAGCTGAAAGACAGACCACCTATCCTTCGATTTCATCTATAATTTAGCCATCAGTAAGGTTAGTACTTGTCAAAATAGGTGAGAGACACAGTCTCTGCTCCCTATGAATTGTAAAGTTCAATGAGAAAGAATGAGCTGGTTTACAGCTCCTTTTCTTTCGTTTTCCTATTGGTTAGAAGTTCTCTCAGTACTACCTCGCAGGTTCTGCCACTCTTATGGCGTGGACCTTAAAGCCTTGTTTGTTCTAGTTTATCCATCTATAAAATGGAGTTAGCCATCCCTGGAGGAGGAGGTTTTTGACATTCCTTTTCTGTATTCACAACAGACTTTAAGGTCCTTGGAGACAGTGCTGTTTAAATGCAAAATGTTGTGACTATCATTTCGTTATTTGAAAACCTAAACAGCATGAGGATGCTTCTGTTACCACGTTGCTAGGTTACAGACAGACCTCCCTGCCTGCTCTGAGATGTGGAGACTTGCTGCTGCTTTGCACCCGGGCAGCCTTTCTCGTGCTGAGGAGGAGGTGGGAGAGAGGGTTGGCCTTCAGTTAAATTGCTGTGTGCATCACTGGGAAGAGAGGGTGTTTAGCTTCCAGGTACTGTGGCTGTGTTTGTTTGCTCTTGGAATCCCACAAATCAACCTCATATATCAATGTTAACCAACAGAAGGGCTTGACCCTGATCAACTTCAGATTGCTTCACTAAATGAGCCAAGTCCATTGTGCTTTATTGTCCAGAGAGTACAGAATGAGATAACCATGAGATACCTGGGATACCTTTCATACGCTCAAAGTCTGACGTCGCCCTTCTGACATGTTTGGCCACGTTTTTTTTAAAAAGAGGCGAGACAAATCTCATGCTATTAATATTATACGATTAAAAAGATTCCTTCCACGGCCGAGTCATCTCCTGTTGACAGCCCCACCATAGATGCTATTGTAAAGTCTAAAGAAAGATAAGCTCTCCAGATATCACATTTAGATACAGTGACAAGTAATTACGCACATTCACAAAAGAAGGAGCTGTTGCCCAGTGTCCCTCCAGGTGAGGACGATTTATTGAATATCTTCTACTGCTAGAGAAGACTTTCTGGCAGCTTTGTCCTGGTGAGTCTTTGTCTCTTTAATAATGATTTAAGCCAGGCAGAAGCATCCCGACTCTCAAAAACCCAGAGATATTTTCTCCCTGGCCATATAACCGTGAAGAATAATTTTAGAAAATTCTGAAATGATCTCATCAATGGGGATGTGCTATTCAGTATTCCTCTGAAATCCTCTACCCATCTGTTTCCCTCTAGAGCGACATGGGAGAAAAAGCAAGGAAACCAATAAAGTTGTTACACATGAACAGAGGAAAGTAGGGAAAGAGAAAGACAAAGTCGAAAGGAGACAGATGGAAATCAAGCTGCTGGAGAATTCTTCCTGGACAAGGCAGGGGAGTGGAGACCAGTCTTCCTTGGAAAACCACAAAGTTCGTTCATATGTCAACAAGGATTAACTGGGCAAAATGTCTGTGCCAGGCCTGTCCCAGGTGCCAGGAAGTATCACTGAGCCCTACCAGGGATGCACACATCAGTCAGAGCAACCAGTGAAGTGCAGGAATTTATGTGCATTGACAGATAACAGTGGAAGCCATAAGGAAACCCAGTGGCTGCAGTGAATGTATATTACTAGGAGACGTAATTTAAATAGGCAGGTCATGGAAGACCTCACTGAGGAGGTGACATTTCCTCCTGAGAAACACTAGTAATCTGTAAAAGGTGGCTGGAAAAGAGGTCAGCCCAGCAGAGGCTCATGGGTGTGTATGCACAGCACAGGGCCCTAGTCCCAAAGGGGAGCAGAAGAGAAAGTGAACCTCGTTTGTTCACTGTCACGTTGCATTTGGAATGAGAAATGCAGGAGCTGCCACCTGTGGCCTCTCTCTGCCCCTCCTTCCCTTTCCCAGGGCCCCTAAGGGGATACTGGTTCTGTTCGCAAGATGGTTGGTTCCCATGAGCTCTTTCTTAGGTCTGGAGTGAAGTCAAGGAAAATTGGTTGGTTTTGTAATTTGGCATGTTATTCTCTTTCGATCCTTGTCTTCCACAGACTCTTTGCCATCTTTTATCCACATGATATCTTTTATCCCCCGCTCCATCCCTTGATATGTAATTAAATGCTTCCCAAGAATCCAGCTGTCAATAAGGCTTTGCAGTAAGCTACCTTCCACAATAAAATGGAAAAGGATCTCAATGTGTACACAAGGTGAATTTATGTTATACCAACTTTTTAAAAAAAAATTACTGTTTCTGGGTCTGGGAGAAAACCAAACATTTCTCTTGATGTTGAAAGACTTCCTCAAGAGGCCTCATCTTACAAAACCTCTAGCAGTGCTGTCGATTAGCTACAAATTAAGTGAAAATTACATAAACTCTGTGGGAAAGACCTGATACTGTCTCTCAAGCCCTTGAACCATTTTCAGAATGTGGTACAGCCACATCCCCCGGATGCTAGGAGCCTGGACAGAAATGGAAGGCAAAATTCACAAGAACTGGATCCACTCATTCAGAGTCACATCTGCCGTCCTGCAATAAACATTCTATATGCAAATTGCCTCAAGTGACTCTCCAGAAATTGACTAGCTTCTTACGCTGTATCTTAACACCAAAAGAAATTGGAAATGTTTTTATGGCTTACGTCCATAATACATTCTTTCAGTGTGCGCTGTTACCTGCCAACACATGAAAATCTTCTTTTAAATCTTCTTTTAGTACTTGCTAATGCACCACCAGTTCATTTTTTGTGACCACAGAGGGGGAAAAAAGGCTTTCAAAAATTTTCATCCAAATGAGAATTATTAATGGCTACTACCACCAAAGTGAGTTCAGGCTTCTATTGTTCTTGAAATTAAATTGTTTCAAAGAGAAGTAGGAAGAGTGGTGCAGATTAAAACCATGGATGATGTAGAAATTAAGCCCCATTCATCTGGAAATGAAAAGTCTTGGGTGGACTCGATGCTCTGCTTTGAGTTATTCTGTCCTAGCCATAAAGCTTTGGACACTTCGTTGCAAAAGAATTTCCATCTAAACTTTACGATCCAATTAAAGAGATCAAGTAAATCCACTGTCCATCATGTTTTCCTTTTAAATCATGAGATGAAGATGACTGTATTTTTGTGTTGTAGGCTCCAAGGGGTATTAAATGCTTGACCATACTCTTAGAAGTTTCATTTCCTCCTAATCCTGTTGCTTTTAAGAAGAGTCTGGCAGGGTCCTTCGAAGTCGTTGTTTCTTTGACTTAGCTTCCCTGAAGCTTTGCAAAATAGTGGCAGTGTCCAGTGCTCCTGCCTTCCACAAGAGGCTACCTCATCCCATTGAGGGCTCAGGTCTCACCCCTGCCTCACAACCCCAACAATGGTTTTGTAGGGTGGTTTTCAATTTGTTTGTATCACAGTGTTGAAAGCTAGAAAATATATTGAATGGAATTAATCCCATAGAATCCACAATTCCAGCTGAGGAGTGAACAAATTTTACATCATGATTAATAGAATCCAGACTACTGTTGCTTGAAGCCTTCCTCATTTTACAGGCAAAAAGTCGTAATGCTCAAAGATGCTTACTGTCAAAGTCAATTGTAGACAGAGCTGGAGCAAGAATCAGGTTTTCTGGTCCAGAACTGCCAGGGTCACACCAGATTTCAGCATGATTTTATGAATTTATTCAGGTATTTTACTGAATATATAAAATTAAGTTAGCTATCTGATTAAGTGAAAATATAGATTTTGTTAGAAAAAGCAGCATGAGTTATATGAAGGTATTAGTTTTCTTCAAAATTAATTCAGTGGATTCAGTAGCTTGGGGATACAACAAGTGTGTATAAATTATTCTGAAGCTTATACAAAAGAGTAAGTAGTCAAGAATTGTTTCTATATTTTCAGAAAGGACAACCCATTGGATTTTTTACTACCACATCTAAGAATGTATTATAAAAATCCAACAATAGTGGGTGTGGTGGTGCATGCCTGTAATCCCGACAATTTGGGAGGCTGAGGCAGAAAGATTGCAAGTTCAAGGTCAGCCTGGGCAACTTTAGTGAGAGCCTGTGTCAAAATTTTTTTTAATTTTTTTAAAGGGGCTGGGTATGTAGCTCAGTGGTAGAGTGCCCCAGGGCTCAATACCCAGCAACAACAAAAAAACTTTGCTGAACCCAGGCACACGCCCGGAATCCCAGCAATTTGGGAGACTGAGGCAGGAGAATCAGGAGCTCAAAGCCAGCCTCAGCAAAAGTGAGGTACTAAGCAACTCAGTGAGACCCTGTCTCTAAATAAAATATAAAACAGGGCTAGGGCTGGGGCTCAGTGGTGGAGTACCCATGAGTTCAATCCCTGATACCAATCCCCACAAAAAAATCCAACAATTAGACTAGTGTGTACCCCTTTGGACTAAGTAGATGCATAATTAGAAAATATTGATATTCTAATGCCTAAATGCCTATTAAGACTTAAATATATTTCAAAAATAACATTTTAATTTACTGGTCAAATAAAATATTATTCAGTGAATAGCATTGGTACAATTGGCCATCTGTTAATTAAGACAATAAAGTTAAATCTCTACATCGCATTAACACAAAAGTTAATTCCAGATAGTTTAAAGGTTTTTTAATTTTTTTAAATTTGTTTTTATTGACAAATAATAATTGTATATTATTTATGGAATACAATGTGATGTTGAGATATAAGTATGCTCTATAGAAAGAGTCAATCAAGCTAATTAACATATCCATCACCTTGTCAGTTTATCTGTTTTTGTGGTGAGAACTTGAAATTTTTATTTTAGCAATTTTGAAATGTACAATACATTATCATTAATTATGATCTCCATACTCAAAACCTCTACTCATCAGGGAGATACAAATCAAAACCACAGTGAGATATCACCTCATGCTCGTTGAAATGACTGTTTTCAAAGGACAAGTGTGAACAAGTATTATCAAGGATATGAAGAAAAAGGGACTTTTGGTGGGAGTTAGTATAGTCCTTTTGGGAAACAGTAAGAAGGTTCCTCAAAAAACTATAAGTAGAATTACCATATGATCCAAGAGTCCCACTTCTGGATAAATATACAAAGAGGCTGAAATCAGTATGTCACAGAGACACCTGCCCTCCCAAGTTCATCAAAGTATCATTCACAATAGCCAGATGTGGAATCAACCTAAGTGTCCATCAATGGATTAAGGGGAAAAGAAAATATTACATATACATATAACATATGTATACATAATACATATGTAACATATAACATAAATTATATTTCAAATAAATACGTATGCAATGAATACTTCACAGCCTTTAAAAAGAAGGAAATTCTGACATTTATGGTGAATGGGTAGAACTGGGGGATTATTAAGTGAAATAAGCCAGACACAAAGAGACAATTACTATATGATCTCACTTTCGTGTAGAATCCTTAAGTTATTCTCAGAAAAACTGAGCATAGCAACGGGGTTACAAGAGGGCGGGACACAGGGGAGGGCCTGGGAAAAGGGAAGAGGTTGATCAAAGTGTACAAAGTTTCAGATTTTGTGCGACTCTACATGGTGTAGAACCAGAGAAAAGAAAAGTGGTGCCCCATTTGTGTACAATGAATCGAAATGCATTCTGCTGTCATATACAACTCATTCGAACAAATTAAAAAATTTTTTAAAAAATTTTTTTAAAGTTTCAGAATTAGACTGGAGTGATAAGCTTTAGTGACCTATTCCACAGCATGGCTTGAAGATACAGATGTCAAAAGTGACAAAACAGCTCCAAAGAGAAAAAAAACTTATGCAAAAAAAAATTGAGCTTCTTCATTTAAAATAATCTTAAAACTAAAATTAAAATCAGAGACTCAAAACTTGATTTTATTTTTTGTGTGTATGTTTCTGTATTTGTGAAAGTCAGTAAGTATTATTAATCTACAAAAGTCTTATGAATAAGCTCATAAAAGAGAAGTAAGCCAACAGGAAATTGGGCGATGTATCTAAAGAGGAAAAGACATAAAGAACAAATGCAAATGGAATAGACCAATGGATGGAGAGACAGATGTTTAATCTCATTAAGAATAATTATAGCAAAAAAAAAAAAGGATAAAGAAGGCATGGTCAAAACACCAACAATTATTTTCCCATCATAATAACAGAAATTCTTTTCCCATGTCACTAAAAAAAAAAAAAAAAAAGTCAATATTAGATGCAAGTTTGGTCACAGGGGGATTTTTTACCCACTAACCAGAAGTGTATCCCAACAGATGGACAGTTTTGCCAGCATCTATCAAAAACTGTTTTCAAACATTTTGACCTATTAACTGCCATTCTACATATTAATCCAAGGAACTGAGCAATATACCAAAAAAAGTTTCATAACTGCCAGGCGCGATGGCACAAGCCTGTAATCTCAGCACTTTGGGAGGCTGAGGCAGGAGAATCACGAGTTCAAAGCCAGCCTCAGCAATGGCGAGGCACTAAGCAACTCAGTGAGACCCTATCTCTACATAAAACACAAAATAGGGCTGGGGATGTGGCTCAGTGATCGAGTGCCCCTGAGTTCAATCCCTGGTACCAAAAAAAGAAAAAAGAAACAAAAACAAAAACAAAAACTTTATAAATAAGGATTTCCTCGTAATACATTCATAGCCAAAAATAAAAATTAAAAACTTTGGGACTATCCCAAACATCAAAAGTAGAAAATGATTAAATAATATGTAATATAGCCATGGGATAAATATCATATCACCATTAGGGCTTATGTTTTTGAAAAATATTGAAAGATAGGAATTACAATTTTTTTAAAAAGCCAAGTGAAAACTGTATATTATATGCTACCTCAAACAATTGGAAAAGCATATGCTAAAATGTTAACCCTTTTTACTGAGTTAGAATATTGAGTGATAGTTTATATTTTTAACTGTTCAGAATTTTACAAATTTTAATAATTATCTTATATTTACAAGAGAAAAAATGTTATTAGTAAGACAAATGTAGAACACCTCACTAGCAAGGGTCCAATCTGGTCCAAGAGCAGCATGCCCAGCTCTTACTCTAGACAATGTTGATTTAAACAATTGCTCCATACTCTGAATCCTGGGTGTCCACTGTGCTGCTAATGGTTATAGCTGGGCAGTGACCTGAGAGGTACTCAGGGGCTGAAGGGAGTGGTTCTGGCTGCTGGTTTTGAAGGAAAGATTAAAGCTCACCACCATGAAGGATGCCCTCAAGTATAGTCAACCCCATTAAACACTAACCCATGGTAAAACCACCAGCCGTAATACAGACTCCCCTCTTCACAGCTGCCCCTTTAGCCACTTCTTGGGCTTTTGAGGTGTCTTTTTCCCTAAAGCTTTCCTATAATGCTCATTTTTTTCTGATTACACTTGGAAGACAATAAATGGGGTTGTCAATGAAGAAACAGCAGTGAGAACTGCCCCCCGGGTACAAAAAGCCCAGAGAATTCATGTAAGTCAGGTGAATTGGTATAAGTCAAAAGCAGATGTTCTTCTATTGAGAAGTGAACCACTATCTGGGAATCAGCCTCAGAACTCAAAGGAAATAAGGCTCAGCAGAAATTGGATCTATTCTTCTTGGAGGAGAGACAGAGAATTCCCCAAGCTCAGAATGGAAAGGCTCAGGAACCAAAACTCTTATCTAGAGGTTGGGGATGCAGCTTAGTGGTAGAGCTCTTGCCAAGTGTTTCAATTGGCTTTTGTGCCACTGTGACCAAAATACCCAACAAGAACAACTTAGAGGAAGAAAAGTTTATTTGGAGATAACTCACTACTTCAGAGGTCTCAGTCCATAGCTGGCCGACTCCATTGCTCTGGGCTCAAGGTGAGGCAGCACATCACGGGGGAAGGACCCAGCAGGAAAAAGCTGCTCAACTCATGATGGGGTCAGGAAGCAGGGAAGGGGAAACGGGCCACCAGGAAGGTGCACCCTTCTAGGACCTGGCCCCTCTGACCCACCTCCTCTAACCAGGCCCTCCTGCTTACAGTTACCACCCAATCATCCATTGAAACTAGGGTGGACAGAGGAGGCCACAGCTCTGACAATCATTTCACCTCTGAATTCCTGTGTTTATGTAGAAGCTTTGGGGAAATACCTCATATGCAAAATATAACAGGTTCCCAGGAGGATTCATTCTCCTTGAACTCTATTCCTGCAGAGGTGCCAAATCCTGTGTCTTCACATGGCAGAAGCTGGAAGGTCAGTAGTTTACAAACTCCCTCCATCAAGCCCTTTTATAAGGTACCGAATGCCCTGCAGTAAGGTGGAGCCTTCATGATGTCCTCACCACTTAAAGGTCCCACCTACCAAAACTTTTAATATGAATTTTAGAGGGTTAAACTCAAACCATAGCACCTTGAGAAATTGGATGATGATGGTCCATAGTAATCCCATTTCATTTTGGAATTTTTAAAAAATGAAAGGATAATGAGATCTACTGTGAAAACAGATCCACTCAGCTACAGAGGAGCTCTATCTTAGTGGCCCATATTAATGATCTAATCCTTTTATTACAAATAAGCAATCAAGCTCTATGAATATTTGAGGGAAAGAAAATCGCCAAGGTAAACAGAATAACTCATTACCAAGGATGCATGTACAGATTTTTAAAGATCTGCATACATTAAAATAGAATTGGATACTTGAATGTGGTGCAGAGAACAAACACAGTGTTTTGGAAATTTAAAAAATATAGTTGTCAAAATAAAACCCATATAAGAACTAGGAAACAAAGTCAAAGAAAGATTGTAGAGTAAGAATAATAATTAGAAAGGAAGAAGTAAAATTAGAAAGAGAGGAGCAGAAGTGTGGTATGGTAGATCTAACTTCAATCTAAAAATTTTTTTTTTCCTTTAAGGAGAGGCAAGGTCACATTTTATTTTATTTTTTCTACATTTTTTGTTGATACATGATGGTTGAACATAATAACCAGATTTGTTGTTACATATTTCTACATGTATACAATTTGGCCAATATCATCCTCCAGCATTTCCTCCTCCCTCCCCACCTCCAACTGATGGGTCCGTTTCCTCTACTGATCTCCCTTTGATTTTTAGGAGATCCACCCCCAGCTTTCTTTTCCTTCCTTTTTCCTCTCTAGCATCAGCATATAACAGAAAACTTGACCCTTGACATTATGAGTTTGACTTATTTCACTTGATGGTCTCTAGTTTCATCCATTTTCCTGAAAATGACATGCCTTCATTCTTTTTTATGGCTGAACAAAACTCCATTGTGTATATACACCACATTTTCTTTATCCATTCATCCAGTGATGGACACCTAGACTGTTTCTGTAGTTTGGCTATTTGAGAATTGTGCTGCTATAAACATGGGTATGCGTGAATCACTGCAGTAAGATGACTTTAACTCTCCTGGATAAATACCAAGGAGTGGTATGGCTGAGTCATATGGTGATTTCACATCTAGTCTTTGAGGAACCTCAATACTGATTTCCATAGTAGTTGTACTAAGTTACAATCCCACCAACAGCGTAAAAGTGTTCCTTTTTCTCCACATCCTCTCCAGCATTCATCGTTTGTATTCTTGATGACTGCCATTCTGACTGGTGTGAAATGAAATCTCAGTGTAGCTTTGATTTGCATTTCCTTAACTTCTAATGATGTTGACCATTTTTTCATATATTTGTAGGCCATTTTTATTTCTTTTTTGAGAAATATCTGTTTAATTCATTTGCTCATTCATTAATCGGATTATTTGATTTTTGTGCAAGGTTTTTGAGTTTATATACTCTAGCTATTAACCCTCTGTCAGAAGAGTAGCTAGCAAAGACTTCCTCCCATCCTGTGGGCTCTCTCTTCACATTCCCAATTGTTGGTTTGTTTGTTTTTTACTATGCAGAAGTTTTTTAATTTGGTGTCATCCCATTTATTAACTCTTGGAATGAGTTTTAGGGGTCCTGAGCTTTAGGGGTCCTATTGAAAAAGTCCTTGCTTATGTCTTTATGCTGGAGTGTTAACTGTACGTTTTGTTATGAGTTCCATATTCTCTAGTCTAATTCCTTGGTCTTTGATCCATTTTGAGTTTATTTTTGTGCAGGGTGAGAGATAGGGGTCTAGTTTCATTCTTCCATGTACGGATAACCAGTTTTCCCAGCACTTTGGTTAAAAAGGTTCTCTTTTCTCCAATGTATGTTTTTGGCACCTTTGTCAACAATCAGTTGACTGCAGGTGTGGGGCCTGTCTCTGTGTCTTCTATTCTGTACATTAGTTTATGTGTCTATTTTTGTTACTATAGCTCTGTGGTATAAAGTCAGATACTGTGATGCCTCTAGCATGCTTTGTTGACTAGAATTGCTTTGGCTATTCTGGGTCTTTTAGTTTTCCAAATGAATTTTAGGACTGTTTTTTCTAGTTCTGTAAAGAATGCCATTGGTATTTTGATGGGGATTGCATTAAATCTATATATTGCTTTTGGTAGTATGGCCATTTTAACAATATTAATTCTGCCTATCCATGAACATGGGAGGTTTGTCCATCTTCTGAGTTCTTAAATTTCTTTCTTCAATCTTTTATAGTTTTTATTGTAAAAGTCTTTCACCTTCTAGGTGTGTGTGTGTGTGTGTGTGTGTGTGTGTGTGTGTGTGTGTGTGTGTTTTGAGGCTATTGAAAATAGAATTGTTTTCTTTATTTCTTTCTCAGTAGACTCATTGATGTTATATAGAAAAGCTATTGATTTTTGTATGCTGATTTTATAAACTGCTTCTTTGACAAACTTGTTTATTATTTCTAGCAGTCTTTTGATGAAGATTTTTGGATCTTCCAAGTATAAGATATATCATCTGCAAACAATGATAATTTGATTTCTTCCTATTTTATCCCTTTTATTTCCTTCTCTTGCCTAATTGCTCTGCCTAGAATTTCTAGCAGTATATTAAATAGGAGTGGTGAGAGTGGACATCCTTATCTTGTCCCAGATTTTAAAAGAAATGCTTTCATTATTTTCCCCATTTACTATGAGATTTGCTTTGGATTTTTAATACATAGCCTTTATAATGTGGAAGTAGGTGTGGGGAGATGGCGATCATCTCCTTGAGAGGTTCTTCTTCCTGCTGAGGAAGATGTAAGCTGCCTGAGAAATTAAAGTCTAGAATAATTAGTGAAGAACAAAAGACAAAGTCAGAAGGATAGTTTCAAAAGTTGGAGCCCCTGACTCCAACTTTTGGAGTCCAAAGTTGGAGGTCCAGTCCACATAGGAGCTGGAGCTAGACAACAAAAAAAAATTGGCTCCTGAGGTTGATTTAAAGGGACACATCAAAGGGAGGGATAAGGTTTCAAGGGCATATTCTGCTTCCTGATATCTTGCAGTCAGCAGATTGATTGGCATCTTGCCAGGTCACACCCATCTCAGAGGGGTTGTGTGGTTACAGCAGGTCACCCCATGTCTGGTGCTATGTGGGATCTTTGGCAGAGCTGAGGGGGAAGTTCATTTGCATCAGATGGTCCATCCTTGTGGGAGTGCCATGGGAAGCTCCCAATGCCAGACTTATCACCTCACTGGCTGCAGTACTGATAGTCCACATACAGTCCGGATGGCTCTGTACAGGTAGATTCCTTCTATTCCTAGTTTCTTCAGTGTTTTTATCATGAATGGGTTCTGAACTTTGAGAAAGGTCCTCTCTGCATCTATTGAGATGACTAAGTAATTTTTATCCTTAATTCTACTTAGGTGATTAATTACATTTATTGATTTGTGAATATTGAACCCCTCTGGAATAAAACCATCTTGGTCATGGTGTATAATATTCTTAATATATTGTTGAGCATGATTTGCTAATATTTTATTAAGTATCTTTGCATCTAAGCTCATTAGGGATATTTGTAATTTTCTTTCCTTAATGCATCCTTATCTGGTTTTGACATGCATATGATACCAGATTCATAGAATGAATTTGGAAGTATTTCATCCCTTTCTATTTCATGGAATAGTTTAAAGGCGTATTAGCATTAGTTCTTTAAAGGTTTGGTAGAATTCAGCTAAGAATCCATCTGGTTCTGGGCTTTGCTGAAAAGCATTTTATTACTGCATCTATCTTATTACAAATTATTGGTCTGTTCTGGTGTTCTATATCCTCTTGATTCAGTTTTGACAGATCATATTTGTCTAGAAATGTATCCATTTCTTCTAAGTTTTCCAATTTATTGGAGTTAAGTTTTCAAAATAGTCCTTAATGATCTGCTGGATTTCTGTGAGGTCTGTGAGGATTTCTCCTTTTTTATCTCTAATTTTATTCATTTAGGTCTTCCTTTTTTGTTGTTAGTGTGGCCAAAGGTTTATCAACCTTGTTTATATTTTCAGAGAACCAGCTCTTTGTTTCATGATTTTTTGTATTTTCTTTTCTCAAGTTCATTGATTTTAGCTCTGATCTTAATTATTTCCTCCCTTCTACTGGTTTTGGAATCAGTTTGTTCTTTTTCAGGGGCAGTGAGATACATCATTAGGTTGTTTATTTGGAATCTTTCTGATTTTCTTATGTAAGCCCTCATAGCTCTAAAATTTCCCCTTAAAACTGCATTCATAGTGTCCCAGAGATTCTAGTATGATGTACTACTATTCTCATTTAAGTCTAAGAATTTTTTAATTTCTCTCTTGATTTCTTCTATCACCCATTCATCATTCAAAAGAGTATAGTTCAATCTCCATGTTTTTATATAGTGTCTGTAGGGTTTTATCATGTTGATTTTTAAATTCATACCATTAAGATCAGATAAGATGCAAAGAATTATATCAATCATTTTTTACTTGCTAAGAGTTACTTTGTGACCTAAAATATGGTCTATTTTGAAAAAGTTCCATGAGCTACTGAGAAGAAAGTGTATTCAACTCTTTTTGGATGAAATATTCTATGTGTGTCTGTTAAGTGCATTTGATTTATAATATTTTTCAGGTCCAGAGAGTCTTTACTGAGCTTATATGACTTATCTAATGGTGAGAGAGGTGAGTTGAAATCACCTACTATTAATTGCAATGGAGTCTACTGAGACTTCAATATGAGTAGTGTCTCTTTTATTTAATTAGTTGCACCCACATTTGAGTCATAAATATTTGTTATTGCTATATCTTCTTGTTGGACCATTCCCATTACCAGTGTGAAGTGACCTTCTTTTTCTCTTCTGATTAATTTTGGTTTGCAGTCTGCTTTGACAGATATGAGAGTAGCTCCTCCTGCTTGTTTGGGGGCTCCATTCACATTGTATATCAATTTCCATCGTTCCACTTTCAGTCTGTGGCTGTCTTTGCCTGTAAGGTGCATCTCTTGCAAATTATATATAGTTGGGTCTTGTGTTTCAACCCATTCTTCCAGCCTATGTTTTTTAATTGAAGAGTTGAGACCATTTGTATTCAATGTGATTATAGAGAGGTGCTTATTAATTCTTGTTGTTTTGATCTATTTATTATGTTTAATTTGGTCCTGATTTTCATTTGCTTAACTATTCTTCAAATTATATTCATTTGTGAGCTCTGGGTTTTGATTTTTATCTCTTCTATGTGGAGTATTTCTTTAAGTAAGTCTATAATGCCAGCTTAGTAGTCATGCGTTCTTTAAGTTTTTGCTTACCTTGGAAGGTTTTTATTTCATCTTCAATTCTGAATGATAGCTTTGCTGGATATAGCAGTCTTAGTTGACTGTTATTTTCTTTCAGGAAATGGAATACATTAATCCAAGCCTTCCTGGCTTTTAGATTTTGGGTTGAGAACTCAGAAGTTATTTGACTGATTTACCTCTAAATGTGACCTTTTTCTCTTGATGCTTTTAAATTTCTATACTTGTTCTGTATGTTAGGCATTTTAATTATAATGTATTGTGGAGAGGTTCTTTTTTTGATCTTATCTATTTGGGGTTCTGAATGTTTCCTGTATCTGGATGTCCATCTCATTCTAGAGGTATGGAAATTTTTCTGTTATTACTTCCCCAAAAAGGTTATCTACTTCATTAGCCTGCATCTCACAACCCTACTCAATTCCAATGATTCCTGTATTTGGTCTCTTAATAGTCCCAGACTTCTTGTATATTCTGATTATGGTTACTTGTTTTCTTTTCTTTAATGCTGTCTAGATGTTCAAGGCTGGCTAGTTGTCTTAGAGCTCTGAGATTCTGTCTTCAGCATGGCTTATTTTATTAGATTTTCAACTGAACATTTTATTTGATTTATTGTGCCTTTCATCTCCAATATTTGTTTGATTCTTTTTCAATATTTCTAACTCTTTGTCAAATTTCTCATTCATATCCTGTGCTGACTTCCTTAATTCATTCAGTTCTTTCTCTGCGTTCTCTTGGAATTCCTTGATGATTTTTGCAATGATTCTTTTGAATTCTTTTTCTGGCATTTCATCCACTTTGATACCTTTGGGGTCAGTTGCTGATGAATCATGAACTTTAGGAAGTGTCATGTTGCTTATTTTTCATATTTCTTGTATTCCTGTGTTGGGTTTTATGTATCTGTTGAGAGCAATTTCTTTTCCAGTTTTATGTATGGGCCTTCCTAGGGCACAGTCATCACTTGCCAAGGTGTCCTAGCATGATCTAGATTAAGAACCCCCCTCATAGGTGAGGTATGTGCAGCCTTTGTGTTAATCTCTTTGTTTTTGCAGTAGCAATGCACTTTCATAAGTGGGACCTAGAGGCCCACACCTATATGTTTCTACTTGAGGTCTGGTCATTAGTTTGGATTTTTGTCTTTTCTATTCTTTGTACTGAAGTATTGCTGAAGTTTAGGTGTCATTGTGTGTGGAGTGAGGTGCACTGTCTTTTGATTGAGTTGAGTTCAGCAGCAGAGCCTCCACTCTGTGAATTTGTAGTGTCTCTGTAGGTTTCACAGAGTAAGGGGAAAGAAATAATAGCAACAACTGATGCAAACAATATATAGCATTAAAATAAATACTGTGCTCCTACTATGGCACCTACAATGTTAATGGCCACAATAAAACACAAGTGTTAGGGCCAGCAATTGCCAACAGCAAACACAATAAGTAACCATAAACTAGATCTGGCATTTAAGCAAACAATAGGTGTCAACTATGTCATCCACAGAAGTAATAATTGCAAAAGCATTAATGGTGGGGCAGAAATTATATAAATCAATTCTTTCAAAAGGATGGTGAAAATACAGGTAATTAAAAGAAAATAAAATGTGATAGGAAGGTAGGAAAAAGTTTACTATCTCAAAAAGTCAACAGAGAAAATGAAGAAGAGATGTAGCAGGTGCTGGCTGCAGGGAAGGAGGAGAAAAATGGAAAAAACAAAGTAAAGAAAAGGAGAGGAAAAGAAGATGGCTATTAGCAGGAGAAGAAGAGGGAGAAAGAGAAGCTCAAGAAACAAACAAATAAAAACAATACAAAACAAAACCAAAATATACAACCCAAAAACTCTAATCCTCCAAAGACAAGGCAAGGAAAAATAATTTCTTTTTTAAAAATGCTAAAAATGGGGGGGGAGGGCAAATACATATATGTGTATATGTCCATGAACCAATCAGCACAGAACACACACAAAAGGGAAAAAAGAAAGAGAAAATTTCTTAATGAAAAATGAAGGAAACCTTTCCACTGAATTAGTCAAAACAGTCAACAAGAATGGATGATATCTGTCTATGCCTGACTTCTTTCTTTCCATTTCTTCTTGAGCTGAAAGCTACTGACAGCTAGAGTGAGTACTGGAGGTTGTTAACCCCTTATTCTTTCTGTGTTGCTCCCTAAGCTGCCACTTGGAGTGGCCCAAGACCGAAGCTGGTTCAAATAAGTCTCAGCTTTCCCCCTCACCAGTATGAGGTAGGATGGCATGGGAAGTACTGTCAGTTGGAATTTTGTCCTGACAGATCAGACTGGTGGGGCTACAGCAGAGTTCTACAGGGAGAGTTCCTGCAGGTGGTGCTCAGATCTAATCAGGCCTCAGGGGTTTTGTTGAATGGTGTCTGCTTTGAGATTAGATCAGCGTACCCCAAGTGCCTGGCAGTTGCTCATCTCTGATGGGAGTCTATATCTCAGGAGCCTCCCAAGCAGTCTACTCATGGGGCAAGGGAGCCAATCCTCCACACACTGTGCTGCCCATGAGCACAGCCTTCCCAGACTTAGTCCCTGAGTGTGTTCACAGCTGCCTGTTCAGATTCCTGGCCTGCTTCAGCTGCTCATGTGAGCTGACAGACTCAAAGAAGCAAGTTGGACTCCCCTTCATTTTTCTGACTTGAATGTCTCTGGGTACAATCTTCTCCGTGCCTGTTTCACTCATATTCTGCTAGGTACACCATAATCCACATGGTAGGTGCTGGTTGGGACAATGTAGCATCATTTGTGTGACCTCCCAGCTCTGTAGCAGCAGCGGCAGTGTGGCCACCTCAAGATGGCTCTGCCTTGGCTCTCTGTGGCCAGCTGGGAAACAGCACTTTTCAAGCACCAGTGCATGGTGCAGCCTCTGGGGCAGCTTAAATTCCAGCTGCTTTTCTGATCTCTGGCTTTTCCATACCAAATCTGCATTTCTTTCTGTGTCCTCCATCCCTCAGTGCTAAACCAGCACTGCTGCCACGGCTGCTGCCACAACCAGCCTGATTCCAATGTGGTCATTCCTCTTTATTGAATATTTCCAAGTTTCTGAGTCTCTCAGATACTCTGTCCAATAATTGAATTTCAGTGAAATCCCTCTTTCACCTACCTTGCTGAGAAGCAGTACGCCTGCAGTTTGAATCCCAAGCCACAGATCAAGTAGGACTGCAGACTTCCTCTATTCCACTATCCTGAATGAGCTCTCCACCCAAGAATGCTAAAACCAACCCAACAGAATTTCCAAAAAGAATGAAAGAATTGGAGAGAAGAAAATAATTCAATCAATCGTAGAAGAATATCTCCTAAAGTAGAAGCAATGTTTCAAAGGCTGTGCAAAATGCCCCACACATACACTCTTATGAAATTCTGAAACATCAAAGATAAAAAGAAAGTAAAACTTCCAGAGGCAAAAAAAAAATCTACAAAAGAACCAGGAGCAGACTTCTCATCAATCATACTATACTCTAGAAGATAGGGGAGCAAGGCTGGATAAATTCTGATGGATTATTTTCTACCTAAATTCCATAGCTAACCAAACTATCAATCAAGTGTGAGGGTGATATAATGACTTTTTAAACATACATGGACTTAGAAATTTTACCTCACAATCACCTTTCCTAAAAAACTAACTTGTCACAGTATTTAGCAAAAATTTAAATGAACTACACAAAAGAAGATGACATGGGCCAAACCAGAAACACAACAAATAAAATAATATATAGAATCTTTAGATGATAGCTATGCAGCAATTGAAAAACTACAAGTACAAAATTCAACACAAAGTCAAAAATCTTTTCCCCAAAATATCTTCATTTTTAAAAATAGATTAGCTGGCTATGGTGGCACACACCTATAATCCCAGCAGCTTGGGAGGCAAGGCAGGAGCATCATGAGTTCAAAGCCAGCCCCATCAACAGCAAGGCCTTAAGCAACTCAGTGAGACCTTGTCTTTAAATAAAACCACAAAATAGGGCTGGGGATGTGGCTCAGTGGTGGAGTGTCCCTGAGTTCAATCCCCAGTGCAAATAAATAAATAATTTCTATAACAGTGTAATTAAGAAATTTGATAAATAACTAATGGTGTAAAGCCATCCCAGTGTGGTTAAAATCCAAGTCTCCAGAATCAGATTCCCTGGTTCAAATCAAAAGCTGTGTATGTGACTTTGGGTAGTGGTTACTTGAATTTTCTGAGGTTCAATTTCCTTATTTGAAAAATGAGTATAAAAAGAATTCCTTCATAGCGTCTTGGTGAGTATTAAATGAAATAGTGCATACAAAATATCTAGCCCCTGTCTCTCATTACTTATTATTTTATTATACATTTTGTATCAAAAAAGAAAAGAGCAGTCAGAGACTTTGCAAAAGACAAAACAAAGCTGTCAAGAAATGTCATGTTGGGGCTGGGGTTGTAGCTCAGTGGCAGAGCACTTGCCTTGCATGTGTGAGACACCGGGTTCGATCCTCAGCACCACATAAAAATAAATAAATAAAATAAAGATATGAAAAAAGAGATGTCATGTCAAATCAAATTAAAATGCAGTACAATTTTGAACAAGTGAAGTAATATGAAGCTGGAAACAAAATTCACTTGACCTTGAAGATTGGAGTTTTTGCCTTTGAGTGCCACGGGTTTGGTGATTTAAGATTATTTTTCCTTCTCTAAAAGTCTAATCAAACTACTTGGTTCTCCACTGAATAATATTTACATAATCATAATTTCCAATTGCCATTTAATGGTATTTGATTTTAAGAAACTAACCTATCGTCAAAGCACAGAAGACTTAATTATAGTCACAGATCCGAATATAAATGCAATAAACCTTGATCATGTAAAAGTAATGATCAAAGCTGAGAGGGGAGGGGCTGGAGAAGAGGGGAAGGAAATATAACATCTTTTTCTTACATAATGATTATCCTAGAAACACTGCTTCTGGCATGCAGTTTATGTTCTAAATGAAGCCCAAAGAAAATATTTTAAACAATATAGCTTTAAAAAATGGCAGACGAGCAAGCAGAGGAAGTGATGTTAATGTTCTAAATTCTTTAACTTCCAAAGCCAACTTATTTCCTGAGAAAAGGACCTGGCAGCAGAGGGTGGGGAGTCTCCTAAAAGCCAGCAAGAGGATAATTTTCCTTTTTCTCTTATGCTTCGATGCTATATGAATTTTGTTTTATGCATTTGTACTATTTATTCAATAACATGAAAAGCTCTGGTCTAGTTGGTCAATAAATATTTATAGAGTACCTACTATGCTCCAGGCTTTCCCTAAATTCTGAGGAGTTCATAACGTAAAATCCTCTCCCTTGGAAAGTGGACATTCTGATTAGGGAGACCAATAGTAAATATGGAAATGATCTGATAATTAAACTCATATCAAATAAGAGCTGCTGTGGAAGGAATTGGGAAATGCCATGGAGAGTGCCTACAAAGGGAAATCTGCTTTATCTGGGAAGATCAAAAAGAATCAAGGAGCCAGGCACGGTGGCACACGCCTGTAATCCCAGCACTTTGGGAGGCTGAGATAGGAGAATCGTGAGTTCAAAGCCAGCCTAAGCAGCAGCGAAGCACTAAATTCAATCCCTGGTACCAAAAAAAAAAAAAAAAAAAAAAAAATCAAGGGCTCAGTGTGTACAATTCTGGGTTCAAACCCCAGCACTAGAAAAAAAAAAAGTCTCTGAGAGGGGTGGGAGGAGGGGACGTTTGCATTGAGATGTGAATGATGAATGAACAAACGAAGGAAAGCAACGATACAAGGATTTGGGAAAGCATTGCTTCCAAAGGCCTGAGTCTCTAAGACGCTTGGCATATTCCCAGGCTAGACAGAGCTGGTTGTTTGAAACAGAGTGGGTAAGGGAGAGATAACATGAGGTGAGTTCAGGAAATTTGGTGGAGCCAGATTTTATTGGATTTTTTAGGTCATGATTTTTTTTATCAAATGAAATGCAAAGTTATTAGAGGATTTTAAGTAAAAAAAAAAAAAAGTGATGTGATCTGAGTTGACTCTACCTTTAAGAAGTTTGTCATTTGAATCAGGCACTATGATTACATAAGCTCTGATTTTAACCACTTTCCAACCAGCTGTAGAATAAGTTAGAATCGATAGATGTGAGGGCCGCTGGGCAGCTGGGGTTGCGGTGGTTCAGACTTACGGTGATAGCAGAGGAGATGGTAAAACAGTCAAATGCAGAATATATTTGGGAAAAGAATAAGACCCATGGATAGGTGGTGGTATGGACGAAAAACAAGGAACCCACGGTGACTGCTAGATCTTTTTCAGGAGAAACTGAGTGGATGGTGATGCCCTTTGCTCAAGTAGAAATGTGAGAAGCAACAATTTAGGGGAGAGGATGTGGGAGGCACAGTGCTTGCAAAGGAAAAGTCCTAAGGCTGTGTCCTAATTAAACTGTGTTTCCAAAGATGGCTACAGGGGACGCCCACCCTTGGCCTCCATGCTCTTTCACAGTGTGATCTTGAGGTGGAGGTTTCTCTCCCTTCAGATCTGGCTCGCCATGTGTCTTGTTTTGACCAACAGAATGCGACAGTAGAGATGCTGTTGAACTTCTGGAGTAAGGCATTAAGAAACCTGCAGCTTCTACCTTTGCTAATTGGAATGCTAATGCTTGAACTCCAGCTGCCATGGAAAGAAAAGTAAGTTAGACACCTGGGGGCAGCCCTATCAGATGAGAGATGGACAAACAGATCCCAGTCACCACCACTAAGACTGCAGTGAGTGAAGCCATCTTCTCCATCTTTATTCAACACCTGACTGCAGTCTTGTAAGAGCCCCCCCTTGATACCCTGTGGGCAAGAGGGACTATCAAGCAAGACCTGGTCAATTTTCTGGTAGACAGAATTGTAGGCAAAGAAAATAGTTATTTTGAATCACTAAGCTTCAGGATGATTTGTTACACAACATCAAATAAGTGAAATAAGAAATACTCCCCAGCCTAATTGCCATCAGCTACTGAAAGAAAATGAGGCATTCTGGGGCTTGATATAAGGGAAGTAGTGTGAAAATCAAGGAAATGGATAGAGTTGAGGTTTCCAAGAGACTGAGGAACTTCTGAAGCAAGAGTTCTGTGTTCGTTAGCTTTATGTCACTGTGAACAAAATACCTGACAAGAACAACTTCGAGGAGTAAAAGTTTGTTTGAGGCTCACAGTTTCAGAGGTTCAGTCCATGGTTGGCCGACACCATTGCTGTGGGCCTGAGGCAAGGCAGAGCATCATGGCAGAGAGCAAAGGAAAGCTGCTCAGCTCCTGGCTATCAGGAAGCAGAGAGAGAGGAAGGAGCCAGGGACAGACAGAGTCAAGGCCATAACCCCAGTGACGTACTTCCTCCAGTGGTGCCCCACCTGTCTATAGTTACCATTTGTTAGCCTCTCTATTAATGGATAAATCCAGCAAATGTATCAACAATGAGGTCTATAGATTGACCATTGCCTGACACCTCCACTCCCATGGGAACCCTGCTATACTGGGCATCATTCTTTCAAAATATGAGCTTTTCTGGGGACATTTCAGATCTAAATCATGACAATCACTAAAATTGGAGAATTGGAAAGACAGAAAGAAGGTGACAACGGAGAGTAGAAAAACTGAAATTAGCATTTTGAGATGATGCTGTTATACCTGATGAAAATGTGATGGTTACGACCACAGGATTAGGTAGCCATGGCAGTTCAGAGGAACCAAGGAGTTGGAGCAGCAGAGAGGCTAGTGTGTCCAAAGGGTGACTACACAGGCGTTAAAGTTGCCAGCAACCTGGAGAAAGAAATGACTTCCTGCTGCATTTAAGCGTGTGTTCTCTGGAACCAGATTACACTCCCAACACTGATTCTGTCGTTAGCGCTGGGTGATGTTAGGCAAAGGATATTATCTCAGTTTACTCATCTAGAAAACTAGGATGGTAATAGCAAGTGTCTCATAGTGTCATAAGAATTAAATAAAATAATGCCTTCAGGGTGCTTAGAGGAGTTCAGGGAAAGAAAAAGCACCAGGGAAGTACTGGCTCTCATTATCACTGGTGTGATGATAAAGGCAGCAAAGCAGATGCTAGAGGCAGCCAGGACTCAGGTCAGCGAATGACAGCAACAAGGTGGGGTGGCAGGTGGCACCCTCTGATGATGTGCTTCAAAGGGGCTTAGGTCTTTGAAGTTGAAAGCCACAGAAATGATTAATTAAAAGCAGAAAGGAGGAGTAAAAGAAGAGACTGACTCTTTTTCCAGGCTTTAAGGTCTATGAGGTATGAAATCAAAAGTGTCTCCTTGAGAGGGCTACAGGGAAGCAGTGTCCTCAGGGAGAGCCAGGTTCTGTCAGAGTGACAAGGTAAAGGAGCATTCAGAGAAGGAGAATTTATGTTGGCTGGTGACAGGCCATGAGCTGCAAAGGTAGGGCGGGAGGGTTTGGACACATGAGGAGGAGAGGAAGAGGGGTCAGACTTCAGGACGTGCAGAGCAGTGTGAAGATAAGGGGCTGTCTGGTGGAGTCTAAAGGTCAAGGCTGATATCCATGACCCACATGGGGTTGGTCCAGAAAGGCTCCCGAGGGGAAATGTGGAAAATCTAGAGCCAGCTATCCATTCTTATGGCTCCAAGTGAGTCTGGGGAATGGACAAGAGCCTCTTCAGGGCTGTTCTGGGCAACTCGCTTCCCTATGCAGCTTTTAAAAGGTACCTGGGAGGTGGTAGGTATGTAGAAGGTATCTTATCCATCTATCCCTCAGGTTAAGAATGGAAGTGTCCACCCATTCATGGAAACTCAAAACGTGATTGTTCTTTTCCAGAGATATAGAAGCTGAGCCACCTGATTCTGCATGATTAATGGGTGCTGGGTGCTTAACATCTCCCTGGAAAGAGGAAGGACCAATGTCGGCCTTTACAGTGCCTTAGTGCAAATCAGGAAAAGATACTCCTCCTGACAGATGCAGCTGCCCAGGTGCATGGCTCAACCAACACATTGAGTTTTATAGTGGGGATGCTCTACTTCCTATACTTTCCCATAGCAAGCAAACCAACATGGATGTAGGCTCAACCAGCTGTGCCCTTACAATGCACAGGGTACCACTGGCTGGACATGGATGAAGCATCATCTTCCCTCAGTTCTTGTGTTGGTTCTAATTGTGTTACCTTGGACAATCACTTCCCCTCTCTGAGCTCATTCTTCTTTTGGGGTCCTCAATTAGATTCACATATGAAATGAGTAGTCTGGACAAGTTCAGTTCATACATGTTTTAATGCTATTACATGTCTGGGATTTTTGCTATGCACCAAAAATACAAAGTTGACTTGGAAACACACAGTCTTTTGAAAGGCAAACTTCAATTCCCACATTATCATGTAGATTCCATGACAGAATATGGAAAGCACACAAGAAAACCATGGGAGCATAGAGGAATTCCTGCTGATCATCTGTCACACATGCAACAAGTTCTGGTCAACAAGATGCAAGAAGTGCAGTATATGACTTCCGAGCAGAGATAGTGAAAAGCCCCTCCACAATTCTCCAGTATCCTCTTCTCCTAATACAGTGTCCCCGAGAGAGGCCTCATGTTGAAATAGTAGAACTACAAGAATAAAGCATCATGGATCCCTGAGTCACCACATGATAGGTAGCTTCCTGGATCCATAATGAACCTGGTTATGAGCAATAAATAAACTTCAGCCATAAAGATTTTGGTGGTGATTTGTTACTGCAGCAAAATCTTAACTATCCTGACTGATGCTGATTGATGTGGATAAAAAGAGAAATAATAATGGATGAAAGCTGAATTGCCTTCTAAGATGGACAGGCTTGAATATACAAGAAAGACTGGAACCAACGCTAAATTGCATAGGATACCACAGGAAGGCTGAACCCAATAAGGCTGTCCTTAAAGCCCTTAATCTCCTCATCCATATTTCCTCCAAATAAATATAGTATAAAACATTTAATTATTTTTCTTTAGGTATCCACCCTCCCACACATAAACCAGCTCCATAAATGATTATCCACCTGGAAAATTACAGTCCCACATCTTCTTGTCTTCAGTAATTACATTAGCAATGAGTGTATAAAGTAAGCCATGCCAGAGAAAAGAGCCAAAGGTATCTTTCTGGACAATCACTGGGTAATAGGTTTCTTTCTTAGGGCATAGTTGTGTGAATAGATGTAAATCTGGAGTTTCTAGAACTACCTTTACCATGATACTGAATGTGTCTGAAAATGAAGACAGCTTAGATGGAATCAGTATGAAGAAATGAATAGACAGTATTCAAGTGGCTTACTTATGGTGTTCAGAGTACCCACATATGACAGCCCAGTCTCTCCTTGGAGTTGGGCAGGAACCCACATACCCCAACTTGTGGTCCTGGAGCAAAGCACAAATCCTGTACCTAGTTCATCTCTATCTGGAATGGAAAAGAAGATCAATAGCAGCTTCATGTGCTCTAGATACAATCACCCATCCCTTTTCTCTGCACCTTTATTGATAGGAGATAAAATGGATTCCCAGAGCTCTGTGTGTTCCAGGAAATATTCCCCACACCCCTTTTACCAGCCTAACATTCATAGACTCAACATCGTTATCTGCCTTGGAGTCTATCTGGATTAACTCATCATGATTCTCACTCCTGTCTGTCAGTATCCATAAGACATGTGACTCCAGGTCATCCCACCTCTCATCCCAGACATCCTCTAATCTAACTGGCTCTTCCACCCCTCCCCCAACTCCTGAAAGTCTCACTTTCGTGTCCTCTGAAACTCACTGCACATCAACAAAATTCAAAGTCTCAACATCTTTCCAGAACCTTCCTATCACATCTTTGCTCCAACTGGAATGGCCTATCTTCTGAAGACACCACTTCCCTTCAACCGTCACAAGTGGTGGTCTCTTTTCTCTCACACAGTCATCATACCACATGGGTTGGGAGCTTACTGGCTCCTTATTGACATCTCACTTCTGCCTAAAGCCTCCAGCTTTGAATGGCACATCATGGTAAAGATAGTTCTAGTAACTCCAACATGGATGAAACTCCCAATACTCTGGTCTCTCCCTTCCAGAGATCTCTTCCTCCCTCTCTTCTCCCATGCTGACCTCAACCATCCAGTGGCATGGTCATAGTCTCAGCCTTATCACGACCAATAATCATTTGCTCTATTATCTCAGTTTAAATTCTCCCACGGTCCATCCACCAATTACCAGTTCTTCATGTCTCCTGCTTGTGCCCCAACCACAATAACTCTGACACCACCAGGATAAAAATCTAATGAGTCTACCCCTTTTGTCGTTGAGACTCTTACTTTCCTCCTTACACAGCTTAGACTCTGTGGCTCAACTCTGCAATCATTGCCTCTTTTCTTCCCACCTATCTGGGAAAAAAAAACCCTGCACTCTTCTTGATCCACCCCTGCACATTCTAGCAGGAAAAAAACCACACAACCATGCTGACAGGTCTCACTCCAAAGTCAAGACCTTTATTGACAGTCTTTTGGGGCTGCTGCCACTCCTACTGTTTGTTTTTCTGAGTCTACGTCCTTTCCCACTCTCCTAGATTTTTCCCCTCTCTTCTCACCCTCCCTCTCAGTTGATGACCTGACTTCCAATCTCCCTGAGTAAGTAGAATTAATCCGAGGTGAGTTCCCACACCTTCCTACCACCCTATCGTCCAGTGCCCGCATCTGCCTCCATATTTTCTGCCATCCTGCTGCAGTGGATTAACCGTCCACACTCCTAATAGAAAATTCTCCCCTGGTACACATGATCGTGTCCTCCCTTCCTGCCAACTCAAGGGTATCAATCCAGAAATTACTCCAAACTTTTCTTTCCTGCATCTTTTTTTATTTCTTTACATTTGTACCAGCATACAAACTAGTCCTAATAGCAACTATCTTTTAAAAACTAAATAATTTAATCCCAGTCCTCACTCCAGGTACCCTGTATTCTGCTTCACCACCAAACTTCTCAAAGGAGTTTTTATACACGCTGCCTTCAGTTCCTCCTGTTCCCTTCTCTCTTGAGCCTATTCTAATCTGACTTTCAATTCCACTGTTTAACCAAAGCAGTTGTTGTCTGTACACGCATTGGTTGTTGAGTGAATAAATCCCATTGTTTCCAGTCCTCCTCTGACTGGACCACTCAGCAGCATTTCCTGCAGAAGGTCACACAGGCTTCTCAATACACCTTTGTTTCCAGGACACCCTCGCCCTTGCTTCTCCTCCTCCTGGCTGCTCTTCTCTGTCTCTTGTGTTCCTAGCCATTGATCTCATGTCCCTAACTTGTCTCATCTCTCAGACCTCTTCTCTTTTCTGTTTCCACTTATTCCTTTGTGATGGCATCTGGTTTGTGGTTGTAAATACAACAAAGAGCCAGGCGCGGTGGCGCGCGCCTGTAATCCCAGCACTTGGGGAGGCTGAGGCAGGAGAATCACAAGTTCAAAGCCAGCCTCAGCAACAGCGAGGTGCTAAGCAACTCAGTGAGACCCTGTCTCTGCATAAAACACAAAATAGAGCTGGGGATGTGGCTCAGTGGTTGAGTGCCCCTGAGTTCAATCCCCAGTACCTAAAATAAAATAAAATACAACTAAGATCCTAAATTTGTTATCTGCGTCCCAGATCTCTGCTCTGAGCTCCCAACTCCTGCATGCATGCATCTTCCTACTCAGTTTCACCACTTGGGTATCTACTAGACAGCTTACTTTGTACAAAACCAAGATCCCAATCATCCCTCCACACCACCCCCAGAAACCTCCTTTACAGTCTTCCCAATTCCAATATCTGACTATGGCATCCTTTCAGATTCTCATCCTAGACTCCTCTCCTTTCATCACATTCTGTATCCAATTCACAGGTAAATCCCCAAGCTTCTGCCTTCAAACACTTCTCACATCCAGTGTCTCCACCCTTGTCTTGCCTGACCTCATCTCCTGCTTGGATTATTGTGACAGAGATCATAAGAGATCTTTTAGCTTTTGCTTTTGTCCCCTTATAGTCTGTAATCAACACAGCTCTTTAAAATACAAGATAAATGGATAGCATACTTCCATTAGAACTCTCCCATGCCATCCATATCACGCAGAGTAAGTAGCAAAGTCCTTGCAGTTCTCTATAAGGCCTCACCTGACCTGGCCACCTGTCTGACCTCATCTCTTTCCCCTTTTCTCTCCTTCTTTCTGCTCCTATCACACTCATCTCCTGCTGTCCTTGACCCTAACCAGCACCCTAGCACCAAACCACAGGACTCTTAGAGCTACCGTTGCCTCATCTCTGGAATGTGGACCTGGAACATAAATGTTTGCTGAAAAATGAATGAATTTGAACCTTCACTCCATCTGTTTGCCTCAGCCAGTTCAGGCTGCTATCACAAAATAGCAGGCTGAGTATCCATCTCTCACAGTAAGAGGCCGCAAGTTCAAGATCAAGGCTCCAGCAGAGCCAATGCCTGGCAAAGATCTGCTTCCGGGTTTGCAGATGGCTGCCTTGTTGCTGTGTCCTCACATGCAGAGAGTAGAGAAAGAGCAAGCTCTCATATCTCTTCTTGCAAGGGCACTAATTCCACTCATAAGGACACTGCCCTTGTGACTTAATTACCTTCCAAGGGTAATTAATACCTCCCAATACCATCACATAGAGGGTTAGAATTTCAACGTAGAGAATTGGGGACAGACACACACATTCAATCCATAGTAATGGTCTATGCACGTGACCTTAAGCAGGAGGCTTAATCTCTCTAATGTCTCATTGCTTCATTGATCACATGATAATATTGAAAAACCTGTGTCATGCTTCCATTATTATATTAAGTAACATCATGTGTGTGAAGTATCTTCCATTGTTCCAGAATTACATAGACGCTAAATAGTTGTTCTTGTTGTTTTTCCTGTTGTTATCATTCATCCGTGTTATTGCAACAAATTATGGTCAGGAATATATACTGCAGTCAAAAAATATCCTCCTCATCCTTCTAGAACCTTCAGGGACTGAATACAGTCCCAGTCTGAGCAGCATACCTCAGGCAGGCAGGTCCCTTGGCCAAACATCCCCTGGTCCATCTACCAAACTCAGGCTCCATCAACATACCCGAGCCCTTTGTGTAAGTACACTTTCTCTCAGGGAGAAAATAGCTCACCCGTGTGACACCAATTCCATCATCCAGGACACCAGGGTGGTATTCTGTGCAATGAAAGTAATTTACTAAATGGTCCTCCGGTGGCGTGGAGGAGTGAATTCATTTTGCACAGGTCACAAGTTTACTTCCACAGAGCAGCTTCCTCCCTGCCAGAGCAGGCCCAAGCCTAATGGAACTCTGAAGCCCAGCATGGAGGATCCACGCCACAGTGGTTCCTGTTAGTCCTGGGCCTCGGGAGCCAGAAGAGGGAGGGAAACAGGAGCAGGAACTCGCGGGAAACCCAGTGTGTTCTCCACTGTTGCTCTTGGGACTATTAACTTGTCCAGAAGGGACCAGAAGAGGGGGGACGGGCCACCACTGGGAAGTGGTGGAAAGAGAAGGAAAAACCCAGTAACACGACCAGAGTCACAACAGACCTAAGACTGACTGGCATTGGCAGTGAGGGGAGGAGAGAGAGAGAGAGAGAGAGGAAGGAGAAGAGAGAGGGAAGGAGGGCGGGAGGGAGGGGAGAGGAGAGAGCACAGGGGGCGATGTTGATTGACCACAGAACCTTCAAAAAATAATAAACCCCCATATCGACCTTCAACCTCCCCCTCGCCCCCTTCCCTCCCTCTCGTTTCTTGGTTTTAAATGACCTCCTTCTCACATATGTGGCTGTTCTTCTCAGATAAGTGACAGCATTTCTCACCAGGTCTGGATTTAGAATCTGCCCTTTTTTGAGCATTCAGAAATCACTCGAAAATGTCAAACAAAGCCCCGTTGTGTGAGGAGACATCCCCACGCCCACAGCACACGCTGCCAGGGCAAGGGAGGGTCGTCATTTACTTCCAAACTTAACTCCTCAAGCTGCGCGAGATCAGAAGGAAATCCAACAAAGACAGAGCTATTCAATGGCATGAAAGATCCATTGAGCAGATTGTCATAAAGCTTTAAAGGTGGATTCACACAGCACCGGCAAAAGAGATGGCAGTCCGTATGTACCTTGTCCATCTAGGTGACTTCTGTCATCCCCCTCCACTTTTCATTTGCCTCCCAGAAATCTCAGAACCTGAGCTTTGATTTTTAAGGAACCAGTTTCAACCTGGACAACACCGGTCTACAGGAGGTTAAATGTTTTGTGAAAAATAAGAATTCTTTGGTCAGTTTAACTTGATAAAACCTAGGTTGAAAAGAGTTAACTGATGTCTTTCCTGAAAGCCTCTTCTGTGCTCTTCTTACATGTGCTGTGACCCGCACACATAGCCTGTGATGTTTTCCACCTTTGGAGGGACAGCCCACAGGCTAATCCTGCAGCGAACACATTTTGAGAAATGCTGGATTCGGTCTTTCTCTTTTACCGACCTAAAGAAATAATAGATTTTCTTATGGTGCAATTCTAATCAACAATTTTAATTACTGTTATATCCTGAACAATTTGAAAATGTTGGTTGAAATGCTTTGTAAACACTTCAACTTATAATATGGAAATATGAACCCCAGAGATCCTCAGCTCAAGTCTCCATTGGTTACCTAGAGGTTGTACCCCACAGACTCTGGAGCCAGACCTCCGGACTGAATCCTGGCTCCTTCCATTTTTTAACTGTATGGCTTTGGGCTGGTCACTTCACAGCCCACAGCTCCATGCATATAATGAGAATGATAATAATAATGACAGTACTCACTTGTTGCTGTGAGACTTAAAATGTATAAAGAGTTTAAAACAGTCAGCATTAATGAAGCTTTAGTATGTGTCATAAATCATTTCAAGCTCTCAGGAGCAAATAGTGCACATATGCTTTGAACCATAAGATTTATTCCATTGTCCTTCTCCACCTAAGAAGGGCATGAAAAAGAAAAAGAAACAATAGAAATTTAAGTTAGACATGAACAAAAAGACTAGATGAAAAAGTGATATAATATTTGGATGTAAAAAGGAGAGACTGTACCGTTTGGGATGTTTTATAGAAAAATATCAGATCAGGACTAAATTGCAATTCAGCCTAATTACAAAATGTCTCAGAGTCTGGGAGATATTAACGTTTTGTGTAGTGGATATTCAGACAACTATTGATGGGGACTTTTGTATCTGCTAGGCAACAAAATTTCAAGATTTTACTATTTTAAATTCTCTGAATTGAAAAAAATAGTGACTTATGCGTTGTAACGCCATCTTTGTATCAATGCCATAAATCCTTTGTTAGCAGACAGATTTTTTGGTGTATGTCCAGACGTAGAGGAGTCTCTTGGGGATCCACGATTATACACTGAGAATCCCATGTCCCTCTTCAAGCCTCTTTTCTGACCGCTCTTGAACTCAAGTCTTTGTCCTCAATCTCTCTGTCTGCCTCTTTCTCCCACCAGCACAAACACCAGACTCTGCCTTGAAACACTTTTTCAAAACTGTATCTTCTCATATCTTCACATCAGTTCAAGCTAACATCAAGTTTCCTCAAAATAATTTTCTGTCCTTTAAAGACATAATGAGTGACTGAATGAAGCCCCTTCAGACTCTGTTCTTAGCATGGGAAAGGCACCCTACATCACGCAAATCCTAGTGAGGGCAGAGCCAAAACACTGTGGACTCTCTTCAAATTGTCGCCTATTATTTTAAAAACACGTGTGGACCTGTTGTTGTTGGTTTGCCCCATCCCTAGGTCCATTCTTTGCCCTTTTCTGTGCCCCGCAGGGTCCTGGAGACTGACCCCAATGGACAGCACCAACCTGGCTCCTTAGCAACTGGCTCTTGCTTTGTTTTGGCCCAGGGAGGAATCTCAAGGTGAGGCAGGAGGAAAGAGAGTATGAGGCCTTTCTTTCCTGCTCTCTCCCTGCCCTGAGCCATGTTTTCTGGCAGCCCCTGCATCCCTCCTGGTCTCCAGCTCCCACTGGGTGGAAGTAATGCACCTTGCAAGGTTCCTGGTCCCTTCAGGCCTGGGGTGGATGATGGCCTCTGTTGTTACCAGCCTCTGGGAACCCACTATCCCTGCCTATTTCCTTAATCCTGTCCACTGCCTTATCAGCAGCCCCTTCTTGGCAGCCTCTTGAACTATGTGAATTGAATTCTTATTTTTTATTTTTTTGCTAAAACCTTGACCAATAAAAGAGGCCTAGTAAAAAATAATTTTAGATAAATCAATTTTTAATGTTATTTGTAAATAAAATAGTTTATTTGCATATACATATAGTCTCAAAGGTAAGGGAAAAAAAACAATTGTTTCTACTCAGACCTACCATGCAGGTGATTTTTTTATAGAAAATCATGCTTACTGCAGACATCTTAATTTTTTCAGGAGTTTAAGTAATATTCAGGATTCGTAAATGAGTTAAAGTATCTCATCTGTAGTACCCACTTAGAACCCAGAAATAATTACTTAGCAGAGACTAGAAATGTTTTGAAGAGTATAAACAACATTCTCTTTCTTTAAAAAGAAAGAAAGCTTATGTTGAAATTTTTAATTTAGAATACACTTTAACAAACCTCTTGGGGCCCTTGCCTCAGCTCTTCCCTCTACCTAGAATCCCCTAGATCCCTTTGTGACTGAACTTTTCTTATCTCAACCCACTTAGATAGGGCTTCAAGTAGCCAGCCACCTTTCATCCCAACATTCTTAATTTAATCCTGTATGTAACACCTTCTGCATTTGACGATTTTCTGTGCATTTGTTTGTTTTCTCCATCACTAGGACATAGCTTCATAAAAGCTGAGACATTATCTATCTTATTCACTGCTATGTCTTCAACACATGGCCAAAGTAGATACTCAATAATATTCTTGAATGTCACAATAGCTAAGCTATGGAACTAACCTAGGCACCCTTCAACAGAGGAATGGATAAAGAAAATGTGGTACATATACACAATGGAATATTACTCAGCCATAAAGAAGAATGAAATTATGGCATCTGCCAGTAAATGGATGGAACTGGAGACTATCATACTAAGTGAAATAAGTCAATCCCAAAAAAGCAAGGGCCAAATGTTCTCTCTGATATGTGGATACTAACACACAATAAGAGTGGGGGACAGAATAGAAGTTCATTGGACTAGACAAAGGAGAATGAAGAGAAAGGGGGATGGGACTAGGAAAGACAGTAGAATGGATCAGGCATAACTTTCCTATGTTGATATGTGAATACATGACCATTGTTACTCCACATTATGTACAACCACAAGAATGGGAAGTTATACTCCATGTACGTATGATATGTCAAAATACACTCTACTGTCATATATGTCTAAAAAGAACAAATAAAAAAATAAAATAGTGCTGGATGAATTAATGGATGAACTGGCATTTTATAAGAAGAAACTGCAATAAAATACTGTGCTTGTTCTAAGGAACTCTTAAGAGGGAGAAATAAACACATGGAAACTGATAGTAGGAGAGAGTTCGACAGTGAATACACAGAACCCCACTTGTAACTATGGCAATCTTAAGGCAGAACAATCGCCCAAATGAACAAACTACAAAGGTCTGATAAGATGCAAAAAAATAAAATCCATTTGAAGACTTTGGAAATGCTCAAAGAAGCCAGGATTTGCAGGACCAAGAACCCAAAAGGAAGAGCCCAACATTCCCCTTGTGTCTCTCAGATCATTTTCTGATCCCATGATGCCACAGTGTGGAAGGGCTCAGAAGCTAAATCGAACCAGTGGCTAAGGGGCGGAGGGCGGCTGAGCAGAGGTTTTAGCTCCTTGCAAAGATGGAGAGACAAAAATTGGAGTTCAGAATCAGCACAACAGTTAGAACTAATAAGGCCAAGATCTAGGGAAGAAAGGAAGCAGGCAGGATCAGCCCAGCAACTTGGACAACATTTTTCCCTTGAGGCACTGACTGACTCATAACAAGAACCTGGAGACAGGCAGATGACGGCTTGTGATACTTGGAGCCGGAAGGGGTGAGGGGGCACAGGGAAGCTTCAGAACACTTGTGAGTGGTCTTGCTAGAAAGTCAAAGACAGAAAACCCAACTAAAGGCACAGAGAGATAAGGCTGGACAACTCACTGAGAAATGGTGAGTGGTCTCTTGGGGTTTCATGTGGAAGACACAGAAAATAAGACTGAGGTGTGACGCTGGGAGCCCATTCTTTCAACAGATGGCCCCACCACAAATGTTTTAAGCAGGAAAGAAGGGGCTCATCCACGTCGCTCTGTAGGAAGAATGCTCTGGGGACAACTGAAGGGTACTCATGTGAGGAAATCAGTTTCAGCCCATGAGACCAACTAGACGGCTCTTTGTTGACATGGTCCAGGCAAGCAAGCGAGGTTGTGACCTAAACTAGGGCAACAGAGATAGACACTTCAAGATTAGAATCAATAGGACTTGGCAGCCATTGATTGTAGGAAACAAAAAAGAGAGTCGAAGTGGACTCCAGGGGGCAGAGGATGTCACAGTGGTGTTCAGGCCAGGATGGCCTGTGCAAAACACCATGAGGCTCATCCAGTTAAAAATATCAATGCGGGCTGGGATTGTAGCTCAGTGGTAGAGCACCTGCCCTGCATGCGTGAGGCACTGGGTTCGATCCTCAGCACCACATGAAAATAAATAAATAAAGATATTGTGTCCATCTACAACTAAAAAAAATTTAATATATATATATATCAATGGAAGCTGGGCGCGGTGGCACACGCCTGTCATCCCAGCACTTTGGGAGGCTGAGACAGGAGAATCGCGAGTTCAAAGCCAGCCTCAGCAACAGCAAGGCACTAAGACCCTGTCTCTGCATAAAACGCAAAATAGGGCTGGGGATGTGGCTCAGTGGTCGAGTGCCCCTGAGTTCAATCCCCAGTACCAAAATAAATAAATAAATAAATAAATAAATAAATAAATAAACAAATAACAATGGAGATTTCCAAAAGGTCCCTTGGGGAGCTGGAAAGTCCCTTCTGGAGCCCAGATGTAAGACCAGGAGCTGGCACCAACTTGTCAGGGCCATGGAGAAAATGAGGTACGTGGGGAAGGCTGGCAGGACAGGAACTAAGTAAAGACCAGTGACTCCCGAGTTCGCACGTCTCAGTGAAGGCAGTTCATCCCAACAGGACATTCTTGGGTTACTCATTTTGAGATAGGTGAACACATTTTAATTGAAAAAATCATTAGGATGCTCATTACACAGGAAAACCGTTACAGAAATAGATCTATTACCCTTCGTATTTTATGTTTTCCTGAAGCTTTTTTGCTAAGCTGCATCCCAATTTTTTCTGCTTAGACAGCAGAAACACTAATGATGTGAGCTGTAGTTAAGAAGCCTTTCCAAGTCCCCTGCTTGAAAGCTTCAGTATGAATAATGCCAGAGGCACTGGGGCAGGGGGATAGTTTAAAGGCTACGTCTGTTCAGTGTTTTTAAAATAATGCACATCAAATAAGGAAGAAACCTCTTTTAGAACTCAGATGAAATTTCCATAATATTAACTAAGTATTTTAATCTAAATATATATGCATATACATACGCTGTCTGTATAGGTCAACTGGGGAAATTTTTTTTCCACTATCAGTGGATCGGTCTCTCTCATTTCAGATATGAGTTATAGATGAGAATATAACTTCATTAGTGAGATTAGAAGCATTTCTGCAGCCCCCACATTATTGCAGAGTACTAAAGTTTACATCAAGAATAACAGACTTCCTTCTGCGGAGAAATTCCCTCATACGGTTACACCGGATGTGATTTGAACTTTTGTGTTTTTTCAGCTATTTGTGGTTTATTTTTTAAAAAGTCTGCTTCAAGTCTTTGAGACTACCAGAAGAGGCAAACTCTGTTAAAATTTGCACATTTGGTCTTAGAGATGACTCCCCCAAAATTATTTTTCTACACTCGTAAAAACCAGCACCCTGTAGCATGTACTCAGAGTAGGTTCTGCAGGGTAAGATAATTCTTACTTGTTCATTCATTTGTGCTGCCTGTCTCCATTTTACACACACACACACACACACACACACACACATACACACACACATGAACATGTATGAGGAGGTAGAGCAAGGACAATTTCTTTCCCTGCAGGTTGGATGCCTGTGGCCTATGTGAGTAGGATGTCACAGTCTGATGCCAGGCCAAACCCAGGGCAAAATGGCAGCAGTATAGCAGCTGCTCATGAGGCTCTAAGTTCTACAAATCTCCCAACAGCCCACCTTTCACCTTCATTTAGCTTCTCTCTGGAGTTTTTTTTCTCTGTAGGTTCAGCTCTCATAGGTTACCATTCACCAAAGGTTTATTAAGCACCTACAAAGTGCAAAGTATTCTGTGGAGTAGAATGTGTGTACCCAATAATGGGACTACTAAGGAATATATTGTGGGGTATAAATGGAAAATTCTAAGGCTGGCAGTCAGGATCATGTGGTAGAGTTGTGTACAGGCAGCTACAGGACGGGGTAAACATGAGGGCAACAGACGGTGGAATATTTTTGTGGTTTACCAAGATCTGTGTTGCAGGAAGAGGGGAGGGAAGTGCTCAGAGACCAGTTCCTCAACTCTTGAGATTACCAGGGAGCCCCTCTAAGAACTGCCTTGTAATCAGCAGGAAAGGGGACGCTGTAACGCTCAGAAAAGGTAGAGGAGGTCTCGTTATACTTGATATGAGAAGATAAACCCTTGATCTGTTTTTAAAAAAAAAAATGGGGTGTTGATAACATCCACTTGAAAGAAGTCCTAGGTTATCCAGTGAAACTTTCATGAGCTGTCAACTTGCTAAAGTCTTACCTCTCTCTAATTGCTCAAGTGCAATGTCATCCTGAAGGAGCTAGTTTCTGCATTAAGGATCACTAAGAGAAAGAAACCAACTGGGAGCTCAAGGAAAACTTGACGTAGGAGGTGGCAAGAGAAGCCAGCCCAATGAGTGAGTGGGCTTTTTTTTTTTTCCAGACAGGGTCTCACTCTGCTGCCCAAGCTGACCTTGAACTTGTGATCCTCCAGCCTCAGCCTCTGGAGTAGCTGGGAATAGAGGTACACACCACAGCACCCAGCTCCCAAGAGGTAGATTTTTTAAGGTGGTATTGGGGAGAAGAGCATGATGGGAATAGGTGGGAAAAGTGAGCAGCATGTCCCAGAGACCACATGAACTCCAGAAGAGCTGTGATGTCCATGTGTGCGGTAGGGAGAAAAAATTCAGAAGGAGTCTGGTCCAGAAGAGTAGTGGTAGAGTTCACCAGACCAGGTTGTTCAGACTGAATTATGCTAGCCCTGGGGAGTCACTAAAGATTTCTGATGGAGGCTTGATCCTATCAGATAATCCCCCCAAATCGCTGATATTGCCTAAGGTGTTTTCCTACTGAAAATATTTATAATTCAACTAAAAACTTCCTAAAGGCAAATAAAAGTGTTTGCTAATCCACAGAAAGAGGTATGAAATTAGATGTGTCTTAGAACAGGGACTTCCAGACACTCCTGAGAACACATCTTGAACACCAAGACCATATATCCTGAGGCCCATTGCTGAGATATAAAGAGGGGGCAGCCCAAATGTTCCCTACCCTTTTTCTCCTGAGACACACAAAACCAGTGAGAGTCACTGACAGCATGTACTCCCACAGCTGAGCTCAGGGCTGCATTGGCAACCAGCTTATCAAATAGTCTGCCGAAACACTCAGCATTCAAATAGCAAAATTGATTTACCTCCATTGGCTGCCTTCAGACTTGCCCTGTCAGGTCTCTCTTCTCTGTCTCTGGACCACAAACTTGATAGATCTCCCAAATTTCCAGACAGAGTCAGTTCTACAAATAAGGCTCCTTTTGGTAATCATCACTCCTTCTCAGGCCTGGCCCAGTCTCAATCAAAATGTCACCCTCGCCTAGCATGCATAAGGCACAGGGTTCAATCTTCAGCACCACATAAAAACAAATAAATAAAAATAAAGGTATTGTGTCCACCTAAAACTAAAAAATGTCAGTCCCGCACACGTGAATGCTCAGCCTCCTCTCCCTCGACAACCTGAGCCCTCTCCCATTCAGTTAGCCTCCACCCACCCAGGGCATGGACAGTGTCTGTATTTCTGCTGCCCTTTCACAGTTCCTCCACTTTTGTCCATCTCTCTTTCAGAGTTGGAACAGGAAAAGGGCTGAAAGTGCAAAGTTTGGCATACAGGCTACCTGACTGGTGTTTTTATGACCCTACTCGGTACCCGAGGGAGGCCCCCACTCAAGACTTGGGAGGAAGAACCTTCTCCTCTGGGATGTATATTCATGTCCTTAATCAACCTCCTTGAATTTCTAGTCTTTTTTTCTTTTTGTGTAGGTCCTAGGTGGTTACTGAACTGATCATCACATGTTCAGCCACCTCTTAGATATTTCAGGGACCGGTCTAACAGCACCTCCCTAGGAACTTATGATCCCATCATTGTTGGCTTTGGCTCTTTAGATGAACATTTCAAGATGGCAGAAGTGTCATTCAACATCTGATGTACACACAAGTTACCATTCACTCGTAACAAAACTTTTCTCTCTCACTTACAAGATCACATCAAATGCAAATACATGAAATGAATTTATTTTACAGAAATGCCTGGATCTGATCTAATTTACTTTAAAAGTATATTATTAGTGAACTTGGATACTTTAAGCATGATTAATGACAAGTTGCTTTTGACACATTGCAACTGATGTTTTGCTACATAAATGGAGCCCTTCTTTTACTTGGGTAATTATAATCTTATGCCAAGGAGAGTAATTCAATAGAGAGAGGTCCATTTATGCAAACACATAAGTTCTAAGACATCAGTGGTAAAGTATCATGTTGTATTACAAATCACGTATCATGTGGGCAGGCGAAAAATCCTAGCTAATTGCACCTGGCATCCCTGATTCCCCTCCCTAAGAGAGGCAGTGTGTTAGCTTTTCATCACTATGATAGATACCTGAGAAAAACACCCAAGATGAGGAAAGATTTATTTTGCCTAGTGGTTTCAGAGGTTTCAGTTCATGGTCAGCTGGCTCCATTGCTCTGGGTCTACATGAGGCAGAACATCATGGCAGAAGGGCATGGTGAACGAAAGCTGTTTACCTCATGGCAACCAGGGAGGAAAGAGAGAGAGGAGGGGCCTGGGGACAAAGTAAACCCTTCAAAGGCAGGTCCCCTGTGCCCTACTTCCTCCAACTAAGCCCTACTTCCTAACGTTTCCTCTCTGTCCCAAAAGTGCCATCAGCTGGGAACCAAGTCCTCAATTATGAGTCCACACCGGAAGTAAGGAAAGTGATGAAGAAGACTGCACAGACTATGTAACATGGAGGTGGTAAGAGTGGCTTCACTCGTAAAACCCACAGTACCCTTTGTAGTATCTTCCAGTTATGGTTCTTGAGTTGTGCATACCTTTGGTCTCTGGCCAAATGTATGGTGATCAGCATCATGGCTATTGCCCAAAAGCCTGCCCCAAATTCCGCAGTGCTTGGATACAAACACACATCTTCACCTATTGGTCTCTTGCAGATCAGGGCTTTAATTCTTATAAGACTGGGACACCTGCCATATGCATTAGCCTCTGTTTTTACAACAGAGATGTTCATGGAGGGTTACTAATTTTTTTCAACTTCCTAGAGACTTCTCAATTATCTAAAATATTTAGAATCATAAGCCTATCAATCAATCAGTTAAGAAACATCCAAGAAAAATCCACTAGGCTCAGGACTCTGTGGGACCCCCAGGTCTACAGAAAATAAAAACCAGCCAACATTTGAGTCTAAGAACAGACTTATCTAATGACATAACAGCTCACAGCATAGTCTCTTTAGAATGAATTTCAGGGAATGGGTCAGGAGGGAAGGAAAGATCGGAGGAAGTTCATCAAGAGAAAGAAGAGATGATAAATGTCTAGAAGATGCTTGGAAGATAGAAATTAGGGACTACGAATTACTGCTATTTTAATAAAAGGCCAGATCTATGGATACAGTCAGTTCTGGAAAGAAAGTAATAATGACTCATGAACATTCAGATTCCTCCATTCAACAGATTAGATCTGGTGACTTCTAAGTCCTTGCCACTGAAAACATGATCTACAGAGAAGCAGCATCAGCAGCACCTGGGAATTCATTATAATGCAGGTTCTCTAGTCCCATCCCAAGAACAATAGATCAGAATCTGTATTTTAACAAGATCCTAAATTGACTCACATACATTTTCAAGTCCTCAAAACACTGGTCTAAGTGCCAAGCCAGACACATCTGTACCAACGGAGACCAGGAAACCCATTCTGAGCTACTCAGGGGCAAGCAGCCCAAAGAATGCCCTTCTCCTCTGCAAATCTAGAGAATTGTCACCTGGCCGGTGCCTCCTACCTGGGACCCGGTTCCTTCAGTGAGAAAGGCTGGTTGCTACAGCTACTTGAGAATTCAAGAGAGCCCTTTTTCCATATACTGAAGCCAGGGGAGTAATGCTGGATTACAACACATTTTCCCATAGAACAGTGTTTGTGATGTGTTGACATTATTTATACTTCCAAATTAACTTATAGAAATTACTTATACTTCCAAAAAGTGATCTGAAACAACTCACACCAAAAGAGATACATTCAATAAGGCTAGAGAACAAAGACATCGGTAGGAAAAAGATGTAAAAAGGAAAAGCTTCAGGCGCCTGGGAACCTCATGATTATATAGACAAAGCAATGAGGGTACCTCTGAGGCTGCTGGTAGCCAAAGCCAAAAGAGAAACATGACCTTTTTTATCTGAAACACTCCACTTCAGAGGTAAAAGAAGCGATGCCCAGATATCCACGTCAGGAGGAAGAAGTTAAATATTTAGAGAAAGATTAAAGAAAAAATTTGGGACCCAAAATCTTCAGACAAAAAAAAAAAGTATAAGACCTCAGATGGGTTTAAAGAATAAATATTTTGCACTTTACAACCTTCAATCTCTGTCTGAAACTCTTCAGAAAGGAAATAGCCCTCCTCGCTCTGCTGTCCCTTGCCAACGTGCTAAATACAACGTGTGAAGTCAATGCTGGTGATTGATTTCATGAAACAGATTTCCTTCTCGTCCTCTTCCTTAAGAACTTATAATGTAAAGCATTAGAATTTTCAAAGCCCTTGTTTGACCTACACAACCACCTCTGGAGATTATTTTCTCCATTGTGCTATAAGGAAAACAGGCCCCATGAGATTGTGTTACTTGCCATCATCCAGAAGTTAACCTGGAATCCACATCCCCACCACCAGGTCTGATGTACTTGAACATACAAGCTACCCATTCTTGGAAGTCAAGACTCTGAAAGTCTCATTTCCGGCTACCAAATGGCAGATCTCACAGGAAGTAACTCTTCAAGACAAGCAGAAGATGGATCTAGAATATATTGCAAGACCAGCAGCTGCTTACACTTAGGAGTTTATTCTTAAAAGGGTCAGTAGAAGAGCCCTTTTTCCATATACTGAAGCCAGGGGAGCCTCTTCATATAAAAAAAGCCCTGCATGCATGTGCTTGAAGGCTCCGGCTTAAACCCTAAGAGGAGACTTTCAAGTCTAAAATAACTCTGAGAATGGGGAAGGAAAAAAGGTAAGTCCACCATAATCAAAGAAAAACAGCCGAGAAGAATGAAAGAGACCTCTGCTGGGATTGACCATTCAGCCACAAGCATGTCTTGCCAGACTATAACTCGGGAAAAGGTGTCAACATCAAAACTGAGATCGCAGAAAAGCAGCGTGAGGATGAACCGTGCAGTGGGGCAGCTGATCCACACAGCAGCTGACAACAGAGGCTCAGAATACAAATAATGCCATCTCGGCTGGAGGGAGAGCACAGAGCCGTTCACTTCCAGAAGGAAACCTTCATTGTCTCCCTGCCAGCAAAACCGAGCCAAGAGCAGAAAAATCTCCAGTTCCTTCTCTCCCTGCCTCTAGTCCAGCACTCAAGCAAACAAATTGGAAACCTGGGGCCCTGAATAACAGATCCCAGCTCAAGACACTGCCTGGGAATAAAGCAAATCTGCTATGGCCTATTTAGTAACTGACTGTGTTTCCCTGTTTGTTGGCTGAGGCTGGGAAACTCAGAGTGCAGTCTGAGGCCTGCACTAGCAAGCTCAGGACCAAACTACGCATTTGTGTGTGTGTGTGGCTTTGGTTTTACATTTCCTACACCAGTGGCTGATGTGTAATTTTTGTAGGCCATATTAAATTGGCTTTGGAATAAGGTGGGATAAAGATAAAAAAAGAGGACAGGCATGGTGGCGCATGCTTGTAATCCCAGCACTTAGGGAGGCTGACAGGAGAATCACAAGTTCAAAGCCAGCCTCAACAACGCTGAGGTGCTAAGCAACTCAGTGAGACCCTGTCTCTACATAAAACACAAAATAGGGCTGGAGATGTGGCTCAGTGGTCAGTATCCCTGAGTTCAATCCCCGGTACCCCTCAAAAAAAAAAAGAGGAAGAAAGGAAAAGAGGGAGGGAAGGAGGAAGATCCATCCATGACTATATATATGTCTGAGAGAGATCGGATTCTGAAGAGTTCTTCATAAAAATTGTCCAGGCAAAAATAAATAAATAAACATTTAAATGTAAAACATGGTCCAGGCAAAGTTCATCATTAGGATAAACAGAATGAGAACATCATAACATGTGGAAAGAGTCCCACCCGAGGCCCCACAGGGTGCTGCCGGGCAAGGGATGGTCCATGAAGGTCCTGACGTAATGAGGCAGTAGGTTAACACTAAAATCCTCAGCTTGGTGGACCCCCGTACTGCCCACGGTCACCATTACCGAGAAGCCACCATACACCATACACCATGCTGTCCTTTTAAAAAAAAAAAAAAGGAATAAATCACATATAGAAAGATGTAAAAGTCTAAACTGCTCTGATTCATAACTTTTTTTTTCTTTTTTTGGCACCAGGGATTGAACTCAGGGGCACTCGACCACTGAGCCACATCCCCAGCCCTATTTTGTGTTTTATGTAGAGACAGGGTCTCACTGAGTTGCTTAGCGCCTCGCCATTGCTGAGGCTGGCTTTGAACTGGTGATTCTCCTGTCTCAGCCTCCCTAAGTGCTGGGATTACAGGTGTGATCCATAACTTTTGACAGTTGTGTACCCTGTATCACCACAGGTCCCTAGATCAGGCATGCTGCCCCATGGCATTCTCTTTGCTCCACGTCACCCCTGCCTCTTTCCTCTGTCTTTAGGATATAGTCATTCTCAAGGGGTGCAAAGACACCTCATCGTGGTTTGAATTTTCATTTCTCCTACGGTTAGTGATTTTGAACAGTTTTTCATAGACCTGTCAGCCATTCGTTTGTCTGCTGTTGAGAAATGTCTATTCAGATTCCTTGCTCATTTTTCAGCTGGGTTATTTGTTTTCTTCCTATTGAGTTGTTTGGAGTTCTTACATGCTTTGGATATTTACCCCTTATCAGATGCATGGCTTGCAAATATTTCCTCTTATTCCATAGTTCATCTCTGATGATTATTCTCTCAGCTGCATAGAAACTTTTTAGTTTGATGCTACCCCAGTTGTCTATTTTTGTTTCTGTTGCCTGGAATTTTGAGTTCAGACCTAAACAAATCCTTGCCAATGCCAAGGTTATAGAGTCTTCTCTCCCTGTTTTTTTACTAATAGTTTTACAATTTCAGGTCTTTTGTTTAGATCTTCAATCCATTTTGAATTGATGTTTGTCATGGTATGAGATAGGGTTCGTTTCATTCTTCTGCATGTGGATATCAGTCATCCCTATATCATTTATTGAAGAGACTGTCCTGTCCCCATTGTGTGTCCTTGGAAATTTTACTGAAAATTAACCATAACTGTGTGAATTTATTCTGGGCTCTCTGTGCTGTTCCATTGGTCTACATGTCTTTTTTTTCTGCCAGCACCAGGCTGTTTTGATTACTACAGCTCTGCAGTATATTTGGAAGTCAGTTTGCTCAAGATTGTATTTACAGGCTTTTGTGATTCCATTCAGATTTCAAGATTGTTTCTTTCATTTTTATGAAGAGGGACAGTGGAATTTTTATAGTGATTGCATTCAATCTGTAGATTGCCTTGGGAAGTGTGGACATGTAACAAAATTGTCTTCCAGTTTATGAACATAGTATGTCATTCTATCCATCTGTATTGTCAACTTCTTTCATCCATATTTTATAGTTTTCATATATAGGTCTTTTGCCTCATTGGTTAAGTATTCTCTTTTTCTTTTATTTGTAAATGAAATTACCTTTTTGATTTCTTTTTTGGTACCAAGGATTGAACTCAGGGGCACTCGACCACTGAGCCACATCCCCAGCCCTATTTTGTGTTTTATGTAGAGACAGGGTCTCACTGAGTTGCTTAGCGCCTCGCTGTTGCTGAGGCTGGCTTTGAACTCGCGATTCTCCTGTCTCAGCCTCCCAAAGTGCTGGGATTACAAGCGTGAGCCACCACGCCCAGCTTGATTTCTTATTATGACAGCATCTTTTGATGTCCAGAAATGTTTACTGTTGATGTTGCCTAGGCTAATTTCTCAATCTTCTCTTATTATGGTTAATGCTTTTCACATCCTAACCAAGAATTCTTTGCCTGCTCCAAGATTGCTAAGATACTCTCTTTTGTTTCCTTTCCAGTGCTTTATGGTTCTTTTTTAAAAAAAACAATAACTTTATTTTATTTTTTAATATGGTGCTGAGGATCAAACCCAGGACCTCACACATGCTAAGCAAGTGCCTTACCACTAAGCCACAACCTCTGCCCCTCCAATGGTTAATGGTTCTGATTTTATATACTACATTTCTAATCTATTTCACACTAACTTTTATGTATGGATTGACATAGGGGTCAAGGGTCATTCACCCCATATGAATATTCAATTGTTCCAACACCATTTGTTGAAAAGGCTTGCTTTTCTTCCTCTAAAATAACCTGGCACTTTGGTCAAATCACTATGTCATCTTATTCAGTCTTTATAAAAATCCAGTGATATATATTCCCTACTTTATGTATTATGAAACCAAAGCTCAGTAAGATAAAGTGACTTACCCAATGTTACCAGCCCCTGGGGTAAGGCAAGGAATTCATCTCCAAGTCTCACCACCTATAAATACATCGCCCTATGTAGTTTCCTTTCTTCAAAGACCCACTCAAACTCTTGTCCCCTGAGAAGATTTCCCCAACATGTTGTTCTTCTCTGTCTCACTTTCCTAAATATCAGCTGCACCAGGACTTTGAATTTAGTCAGTGATGAGTTGTTCTTATATCAATTTGCATCATTTTCCAATTGATATCTTGTTAACTCTTAAAATTATTTTCTTCCCCTTCTATAAACACTGATTTGAAGTTAGTCAGGTCTTAAATTCGATTTGTTCTTTTATCCCATCAAGCACAATAGGTGTTTCATAAATCCTTTTAATGCATGTGTTCATGTGATCAATAAGTCCCCTAACCTCATTCCTTATCTGAGGCATTCTGACTTACATTAGGTCTTCCCATATCCTGCCTCAGTTTCTCCCAGGAGTGAACAGCGTTGGTGCACTCTCTCACAGAGCCACAAAAGAAGGCTTCCAAAGGCGACAGGGCAGGTCCTCCATTGCCCCAGTTCCCAAGTCTCCAGCTAGTTTCTTCCTCCCTCCATTTGCACAGCCAGCAGGTGCTGGAGATGAGCAGAAAAACTGGTGAATTTTGAAACAAAAGAAATTAATTTCCAGAAGTTTTTAATTTGCCAAATGAGCAAAACAAGAGTTAGCTATAATTTAATGAATACAGTGACTTTCCCTCCACAACGCAGCAGCTCCCAAATCCCACATGCAGTTTACCATTGCAGAGATTCAGGACAGAAGTCCAACACTGGGCTCATTGTGCAAATTTTACAGAACTATAGGGAACAGCTTCCCTCTGTGAAACTTGAAATTATGAAAGTAGACACAGAACCATCAGAAAAGTGAAAATTCAGCCAGGTGCAGTGGTGCATGCCTGTAATCCCAGCACTTTGGGAGGCTGAGGCAGGAGGATCACAAGTCTAAAGCCAGCCTCAGCAACGGCGAGGCACTAAGCAACTCCGTGAGACCTTGTCTCTACATAAAGCACAAAATAGGGCTGAGGATGTGGCTCAGTGGTTGAGTACCCTTGAATTCAATCCCTGGTACCAAAAAAAAAAAAAAAGTGAAAATTTGAAAGTAATAGTTAAATCTCCTTCCAACACCATGAGGCAGCAAGAGAAGATGCAAAGATCAAGAACCAGAGTCAGAAGACAAGAGTCCAAGGCCCAGCCTCACCCAGAATTGCGTGTTGAGCCCCAACCCAGCCATGGCCCAGGCTGCTGCTGCTTCATCCAGGGTCCTACTTCTGGGAGAGGCAGATCCTGCCCCTCTCAGTAATTCCAACTATTTGGTTAAACAGTAACAATGACCACTTGTAAAAACTAAAATGCTCCAGATTTATATTCTTCACTATGTGCTTTCATTACCTGTTTTATCTCACAAAAACTACAAGTGCACATGGCCACATGGAGCCATAGGCCCCATGCATGCGCCACTTCCTAGATGACTGAAGGATGTTTCAAGGTGGTTCTGGCTACAGGTCACTTTCGCCTTATGAAATCTGTGTAGAATCTGAACCCCTAGGTAACCCCAACAGCTTCCTTTGGCCTCCTTCATGCCTGTTCTGTGGAGACAGGGTGCATGAGCGGCAATGTAAACATCAAGTTGCAGGAGACTCCAGCCCTGTCACGAGTAGGAAGTGTGCTTGACCTACCAGACATGAAGGAATTACGAGAGAGGCTGAGGAGCGAATCATGAGGCACTGTCAGATGAGGAGTCCTCTGAGGAGTCCCCAAAAAGTCATTCTGAAGAATTAAAAAGGCCAGTCTCACCAGAAGATGGGAGGTTATCGAGCAGAGCTTCCCACAGAGAAGCCCACACCAGAAGCTCCAGCTAAGAAGCAGTGTCCTTGGAAGACAGATGTGTCCAGAACTCTGGAAAGCCACAGGCCTAGGGCTCAGAGAGGGGGCGATGCAGTGACTGAGAAGTTAAATTAATTCTTCAGAATGGCTTGTCCCTTAGAGGTATTGATGGAGCAATCTCCTTCCCAAGGGCACCATCAGTAGAAAATCCTGAGGTCACTGCAATAAAGGCTGAGGCCCCAGGGGAGAGGCGTGGCCACCCACCTCTAGAGAAGTCCAAAGTGATAAATCACCGGGACAGAGGGCAGTGTCCAGGCACTCAGAAGGAATTCAAAAGCTGAAAGGTACAACATGTGACGCAGATATGACATTCAGGTCACATGAAGAGAAACACTCACAACATAGTAACCATGTGGCTCAAGGGGCTGTGGGTCACCCTTAATAACCGAACATCTCAAGCATTCCGATTCCACCAGCCAAGTTCCACAGAGTTTGGCAAATCTGTGGGGAAACTAGGGACAAAGAATTCAGAGTTAAAAAAGGACCCTCTGCTAGTTTCCTTCACCTAAATTATTAGAATACCTTCTCTGCTCTATCTCTGAAAAACAAAGACCTTTGCAATCAAGAATGAGTCTCACTAGTTCAGTCACTCAAAAGGAAGTTACGTTGTTCCGTCAAATCGGTTCATACACTTTTATCTCAAAGTCTCCAAGAGTCTTTGTAATCTTGTAGAATTCTCTGAAGAAAATAACAGCAACAGGGAGACTCTCCCCAGATACAAAGTAATTTGCTAAAATATATGTACATGCACAGGAACTCAATTACACACACAAATGTAGGAGGCCCAAAAAATTCACCAACAGCCATGAAGCCCCATAAAATCGCCAGCCGCCATTTATCAAGTGTTGACCATAGTAAACCAAGCCAAGCGCCTCACAGAGGGGGGCTCATTTAATCCTCCAGAGAACACTGCGATAAAGATAACATTGGCAAGTTCCATAATTTCATTTAGTTCTCAGATCTAGCCTTAGAGAAAATATCCCATTTTACCAAACGGATCGAAAGATACCACATAACTTGCCCATGATCATATACCCAAGTACCTTAACTTAACTCTTCCATAGGATACAGATGAGGGAACCGTGCCCTAACATCAAGGAACACACACACCTGGTGAGAGGCAGTCAGGCTTTGTACTCCAATCATTCCAATGCTCTTAAGGTATTGTTTTAAATCAGCTCTCACACTCAACCTAATTTCTGTTTGGATTTTGTTATACTTTAGTTACGAAGCGTCCCCCAAAAGCTCTTGTGTAAGACAATGCAAGAAAGTCTAGAGGTGAAATGGTTGGGTTATGAGAGCCTTAACCTAATCAGTGCATTAATCCCCTGATGTGGATTAACTGGGCGGTAACTGTCAGTAAGTGGGGAGTGGCTGGAGAAGGCAGGTCACTGGGGGTCTGCCTTTGGGGTTTGTATTTTGTCCCTGGTGAGCAGAGCTCTCTGCTTTCTGTTACCATGTCCTGAGCTGCTCTCCTCTGCCATGCCTTCTGTGATGAAGTTCTGCCTCACATCAGGCCCAGAGCTATGGAGTCAGCCATCTATGGACTGAGACCTCTGAAACCATGAGCCAAATAAACCTTTCCTTCTCTAAATGCTCTTTTCAGATGTTTTGGGCAAAAAAAAAAAGCTGACTAAAACGATTTTTTCTTTTGTTTGAGGATATCATAAAATGTGAAATCAGGGGAATTCCAGGGCCTCAAACCAACACCCAAGTCCCATGATGAGGGGCTGCTCCTAAGAAGCTGGGCAGATGTCCCAGTGACCTGTCTTAACCATGGCCTTCTTACTGCTCTGGCCCAGAGTACTTCTCCGACAACAGAGAAGCCAGGTTCCATAGTGCTATATCACTCACACCTGCCCTGGCTTTGAGGGGATAGCTAGTTAAGATCTAAAGTTAGTACTTGTAGGGAATGTGGGAAAGAAAGCCTATTTTTTTTTTATTGATAAGCTAATCTAGAGCCCATCCTCGAAGGAAGGAAGGTGAGCACCTCAGGGTGCCAGGGATGTCTGCAGCTTGGGGGTTACCATCTTTCCCCATGAGTGGTCTGTCCAAGCTGTTCCACTTTCCCTTCTCTTGCGTGGGCATGGGACTCAGGCTAGGCCCAAGTGGACATTCCCAGCAAGTGAGTCTTGAGGGGAAAGAGGCAAAGAGGTGTTGCTGGGGTTGATTCATCCAGCCGCCATGCCCTGGACACGGTGACATTGGTTCCTGCTGCAGAGTTTCCCAGGGCTTCTCCAGTCCCTGATATTCTGAAAAGTGGTCCAACGGCTTTCCCTTCAGTTCTGCACCCTAAGTTTACATTGCTACCTCTGGTCCAACAGCCTTCCCTTCTATTCCTCCAGCACATTCTTTCTGCTCAGGTTAGATAGAGTTGGCTTCTATTGCTTACAACTGGAAAAAAAAAAAAATCTTCCTGAATCTCAAGCTGCCCAAGATCTCAAGATACATTCCTGGACGCTGGTGAACTGCAGCTTCTGGTTCCTCAGCAGAGATCAAGAGGTGACCGATAGGGAAGAGCTAACGAGTGGAGGAATGTAGCCGGTCAAGAGACAAGGAGATGAAGGAAAAGCTCCCATTCTATTGGGTATTCACACAGTTTTACACCCCTGAAACTCTCTGTCCCTTGCATAATTCACACATTTCAACGTCACTCATCATTGAAACACACAAATGTATTGTCCTGTGACAAGTATTCCACTGTCTAGAGCATGATGTTAATGAGAGCAGCACTCCTGATTGATCCCTGTGGACTGATGACCTTAGCTGACAATCACAGACACGAATGTCACTCCACACCAAGTCAGAGCTTTTTTGATATTCCATGGGTCTGGAGCCAGGAAGCTGATGGGCAACACTAATCAGTGTCACAAATTTGGGTTCAGACCATATTTCTTAGGACCCCGCTCCATGCCAGAGAGTGCATTAGACACGTCACATGCATTATCTCATTGGCCATCAAGTAGGTCCTTGGGACAAATGGATCTGACTGTATTACACATGAATGACATAGCCACATTGAAGAAGGTGAGAAAGGAAGGACTGAAGCTATGTAATTTTGGAAAACAGAATCTCAACTGGATATTACAAGGCCAAGACCAAAAGAATGTATTAAACAGTGAACTCTAGCTGGTAAAACTGTTTCTCACAGGGATTTGGGGTTAATAATTCTGAAACTACTTTATACACAAACCAGCGTTGAACATCAAAGTAGATAAAATGTAGATAAGGAGAACCAAGTTTCTTACTATTCAAGAAAGAAATTACAAATAAAGAAAAGGAAAGGCTGGAATCAATCCTGTGGGTCTGGATTGAAGCCAGAGACAGAAGTGCAAACGTATGGCTATTTTTGTTATTGTGGTAAAACATGCATAACATCAAACTTACTCTCTAAAGCCAAAATTTTTAGGGGCGCAATTCAGCACGTTCACATGATACTTGTCACACTGTACACACGACGTCCATCACATTCTTCTGCAGCTGTCACCACCTTCCACCTCCAGAACTCTCTCGCCTTCCTGAGCTCCGTACCATTGAACAAGAGCTCCACTTTGTCCCCTCCTCTCAGCCTGTAGTAACGCTATTCTACTTCCTTTCTCTGTGAACTTGAACTTTCTTGTTACTTCATGTCAGGGGGATCTTACAACATTTGTCCTGATGTATTTGGCTGATTTTATTCTGCATAACAATTTCAAGGTACCCCCAGGTTGTAGCATGTACAGGAATTTTATCCCATAAGACTGAAGAATACTCCACTGCACATATTTATCCATTCATCTACTGTTGCTTATCCCTTGTTTATTCATTCATCTACTGATGAACGTGTGAGAATTTTCCAGCTGTTGGCTATTGTGAATAACACTGCTGTGAACATATTTAAGTTACAAAAGTCTGTAAGGCACTGCTTAATTCTTGGAAATTCTGGGTCATATGGTCATTTTAAGTGTGATTTTTTTTTTTGAGGAATCACCATACCATCTTCCACAGTGAGTACACCATTTTATAGTCCCTAGAGTGCCATACAAGAGTTGCGATTTCTCCATGTCCTCAAAAACACTTGCTATTTTCAATTTTCTGGATACAAGCCATCTTACTAGTGTGATGTGGTATCTCTTATTAAGGTTTTGGTTTTCATTTCCCTAATGATTACTGATGTTGAATATCTTCATGTGCTTATCAGCTATTTGATATCTTCTTTGAAAAATGTATACTTGAGTCCTTTAACCAATTTTATATTGGGTTGAGTTGTTGTTGTTATTGTTGCTGCTGTTGAGATTTAGGAGTTATTTGTGTTATGGATACTAATCTTTTACCAGATATACAACTTGCAAAAATTTTTCTCCCATTTTATGGGCTGTCTTTCTATTCTCTTAATAGTGCCCTTTGATATCCCCTCAAAAAGAAATAATTTTGATGAAGATCAATTTATCTAGTTTTTCTTGTATTCCCTATGTTATTTTTGTGCAATAGCCAAAAAATTGCCAGATTCAATGCCATGATTTATTTTCCCTGTTTTCTTTAAGAGTTTAAGAGTTTTAGCTCTTGTGTTTGGGTTTTTGTCTATTTTGAGTTAATTTTGTATGTGGTGTAAAGTAGGGGTTCAGTTTTATCCTTTTGCATATTCATATCCAGTTTTCCACACGTAAGTTTATGTTTTCTGTGGATAAATAATTTTACTTTCTTCTTTCCAATTTTGACACCTTTTATTTCTTTTTCTTGCCTAATTGCTCTGTATAGGACTTCCAGTTCTATGTGGAGCATCAATGGTAAGTGGGCCTTCTTGTCTTGTTCCTCCTTGTGGAGGAAACCCTACCATTTTCCCCCCATTGAATATGGTGGATGGGATTCTGAAATATAAAATGGTATTAGTAGAAAAACTGAGAAAATTCTAATAATAGCCTTTAATTGTTGAATAAAATTATACCCATGTTAATTCATAGTCTTCATAATCACACTAGAGTTATGCAAGATTTAACGTGAAGGAAGCTTGGTAAAGGATCTATAGGAACTCTGCACTACTTTTGTCCTCTAAGTCTAAAATGATCTCAAAATAAAAAGGATTTTTTAAACATCTGGAAGGGATAAAAAGCACATAGCAAGTACTTTGGGGTCATTTTTTCTAAGAAAATAGGGCACATTTTTACTCTTTATGAATTAATTTTTCTTTTTCTTTTCTTTTGTTTTTCTTTTTTTTTTTCCTTTGGTACTGGGGATTGAACTCAGGGGTACTTGACCAGTGAGCCACATCCCCAGCCCTATTTTGTGTTTTATTTAGAGACAGGGTCTCACTGAGTTGCTTAGCACCTTGCTGTTGCTGAGGCTGGCTTTAAACTCGCAATTTTCCTGTCTCAGCCTCCCAAAGAGCTGGGATTACAGGCATGCACCACTGTGCCCAGCTATGAATTAATTTTTCATAGTGGATATTCACCACTTCTGCCCACACTGGAACAGAGGGCCTTGAGAGCAACTGGTTGGTCAACATACTTAGGTAGCCTGTGGCACTGTCTTAGGCACAGCTGAGTCTGAATTTGGGGGATTTCTCAGGGTAAAGTTATTTCCTATTTCCATAATATAAAAATATCATTTCAGGTTAGGAGTGAATGTGAAATGAGATTCTGGTTAAGAAAGCACTTTAACCCATGGTAGGTATTCAATAAATATCATTTCTGCTTTTTTCTCTTTTTGAAAACATTTTAGAATGCAAAAGGAAAAAAAGTTGTGGCACCTTTTACACCAGGACCTTACCCCTAGACTGGGACAAAGTGTACCCATGTGAAATAATCACCAAATAACAGCTTCACATTATGATATGGTCCAGAGTTCATTGGAAAGTGGACAGTGTACACCAGAGCACAGTGCACACAAAAGGAGCTGAGATGGCGCCATCTTTGAGAAGGTAGGACTGTCCTGAGCTTGCTGTGCACAGATGAGGAAAGTATGGGGCTCAGCAGGATGCTTGAGCCTGAGAAGGAAAGAAGGAAAGCCTGTAGGGAGACAGGAGCATATCTGGGTGGTGCCGAGTGAGGAACTTTGCAGATACAGGAGACCATTGGGGGACACATGCACTTGCTTGGATCACAGGATGGATGTGAGGCAGCTGGGGAAACACATAGACTGAGTGCAAATGGGACAGGATTCAGGCTGAGTCACTCAACACCAGAGGCAAGAGAAGCTGTAGCTTGTCCCCAAGTAAAGGTGAGGCTCAAGGGAGACATGTAATGTTTTAGTTTGTGCTTAACTACAAAAGTGTTTTAAACAAAGGAGTCATGTGATCATAGCATGTATTTCAGGCCAAATTCTGTTGCAAGAAATCCAAAGCACTTTGGTGATTTTAAGTGGAGAGCATTAGACACCTATAAAATCATTGAAAGAGCTGAAGGACTGAACTCTAGGCTTTTCTGTTAGAACAGGGGATTAGAGAGATTGTAAACTGATGGAGCCTTGTGGGAAAGCAACTGGATGATGTCCATCAAAACCATAAATATATATATAATCTTCAATTCAGAAATTCCATTATAGGAGAAAAAAAACTCAATTCTAGAAAAATCTATCTAGAAAAAAATCTTCACCTATGAACACAAAGATGAATATGCATGGGAATATTCCTGGGAATATTTTTCTATTAATGGAAAATTAAATACTTCTAAATCTAAAAAAGTTAAATAAAGCATGATATGAAACATTATGTAGCTATTAAAAGAATATATGGAGCCTTTAAGGAAAGGTCTCTCAAATTGTTATCTGAAATATCTAAGTTGAAAAGCAAAATCTACAGTATGTTCCTTGGTGTGTGGTAAAGGGGAATGGACAAGTGGAAATGGGCTAGACAAGTGGAAAACCGTGTCCACAGTGCCTGCCACTCTGCATAGGAAGCCAGGGTGATGGAGGGTGGAGGAGGAGGAGGTCGCCCTGTGATCCCCTGAATGCTCCTGCTGTGTCGGATTCTCTCATGCAGAGCATGCATGCATGTTTGACTTGTATTATGAAAACATCAGCACTCGGTCACCTTCTCCAAACTCCTATGTGACATGCACTGAAAAAAAGAAAAAAAATGAGCCTGGACTTCATTCAGATCAGGCCATGTCAGAGAAGTGGAGAAATAGCAACCATTCCAGCACACACAAAATGAACTGCTGTCCAACTCAGGTCAAAATGAGAGCTGACATGAAGACAGGCCAGTGTCTCATGGTTTTGCCAAAATGGACTGGGGGACATGGGATCTGAAGTGGGGAAGGGGTTCATTTTTCTCTGATGGGTTAGGTTGTAAGTTGTAACAAAAGGGACATGTTGAAAGGAGATGGACACCCTCTGAGTGGATTAGAAGACTGAAGATCTAGGCTGGAAGGAAAAGGGAGGCTGACAGCCAGGAAGATAGACAAGTTCCCACCCAGGCAGGCTGCTGCCTGATCCATAGCAGGTCCAATGCCACCCAGCTCTGCCTGCCTCGGCCACTCTCCAAGGACCCTGGACCCTTACACCACTCCCTGATAGTCCAAACCCTGGTAGATACATCTTGTTATCAAACAAGTAAGGAATTGGATGGCTTGGATATGAGGTGTCTTCTGAAAATCTCCTGTGTTAGACAATGCAGGAATATTCAGAGGAGAAATGATTGGGTTCTGAGAGCTCTAACCTAAGAAGTGGAATAAACCCTTGATGGATTAATGATTTGAAAGACTATTGCACTGGGAGGTAACCAGAGGCCGGTGACACATGGCTGGAGGAAGTAGGTCTCTAAGACTGGCCCTTGGAGTTTACATCTTGTCTCTCTGACCTTTCTCTCTCTCTCTCTCTCTCTCTCTCTCTCTCTCTCTCTCTCTCTCTCTCTCTCTCTCTCTCTCTCTCTCCCCCTCTCTCTCTCTCTCTCTCTTCCCTTCCCTCCTAGATGCCATTAGCAGAGCAGCTTTCTTCTGTCACACCCTCTGCCATGATGCTCTGCCTTACCTCAGTCCCAGAGTAATGGAGTCACCTGTCCACAGACTGATCCTCTGAAACCATGAGCCCAAATAAACTTTTCCTCCTTTAAGTTGCTCTTGTCAGGTATTTTTGTCATAGCATTGACCTAAGACAAGTATTAAAGGGCATCTGCCTCCTCTTTGGCTTATTTCCCTCCCTAAACCCCCATAAGGAGAGATTTGTCTAAAATAAAAGTGCTCTCATGCTGAGGCGGCCCACAAAGATACATGCTGACCACGATTCAATTGCATATTTCACCTGATTATTAAAGAGATGCTCCGAACTGCCTGTCCACTTGCCTAGGTCTAGCAAATCCATTTGCTTCTGATTTTTCAGCACTTCAAGTTTGCGTGGCACTTTATGAAGTACATAAGTGATGGAGGCTTCCCAGAGAAGCAGCAGCCTCACTTCTAAAGAGGGAGTCAGCAGTTGCATTCAGAAGATGAGTATTTACTGAGCTGAGCAGCAGAGGAGGCGACGGATGCCCCATCCCACAAGCATCCGCTGGGGCAATGTGCCCCATCTCAGGTGCCCCATGGCATGAGGAAATGAAGCAAATGATTGAGAAAAGTCTAGGCTGGCCAGAAAGGAGGGCTGGGAGTTTGTATTCGCTGCCTTCAGCAGGCTGATGGGTTATAATCCAGCAAGGAGTTATTCAGCCTGGACCGGGGAGACAAAGCAGCAAATTCAATTGAGGTTCATAAAACTTATGAAGCATATGCTGCAAAGTGCCTCAGCAACTCACTCCTGAGCCTTGTCCCATAAATAACACAAGGACAAAGAGGTGAGGAAAATGAAATTGGAGACTAGGAAAAAAAATCTCTTTTTCACAAGGAGTTTAGATGAGGATCTTTCCTGCAGCCGGCGGTGGTTGCCAGAGCATACTGGATAGCAGAATGTCTTTGGGGAGGACCATTTCATTTTCATTTTTTTACCACTTTTGGCATTTGCAGGTGGGTGGTATTGGCACTTTTTGATTTAAGATGTAATTATATGTTTATTGGAAAAGGAAGGACTCAGAGGGAGATTATTTCCCATGTGCAAGAGTAGTTCATAAATACGGGATTCACTTCTGCATTTCACCCATGCGCCGTTCACACTGCCCTCATCGCATTGGAAGAGGAAATATCTGAATTTCTTTCCTGTGAGAAAACTCTAGGCAGATGTGAATGCAGAGAAGGGGGGTCAGAAGGCTCAGTCACATCATGATGGACTCGGAGTCCCAATTTGCTGATGGCTGGAAGAGGCTGAAGACGATGCTCCCCTAGCCACATCAAGGGGTGGGCAGGGGTCAAAGTCCACCTGCAAATGCCTGAAACCAAGTCCCTCTTCTCTCACACTAAGCCAAGAGCTGAAGTAAGAGGGGGTTGAGGAGAGAAAATGCAATTACTGGGGGATGCATTGGTTATTGAATTGTTTTCCTAAAGAGCCAAGAAGAGCAAATAGGACTCTAACTGACCTCTCTGGCTTAAGATCAAGTCACTTCTGGCTAAAATGATGGAACAAGAGGTGCCTCCGAAATCACAACTACAGAGAGAGCAGGATTTGTATCCCCCCAGGAAGAAGCTGAGAGATGTGACCCAAAAGAAAAAGAGCCAGGACAAGCGAGACTGCTGAATAAGAACCACATGAAGCCCAGCCAGATCTGGAAATGCAAGTGGTCCATCTGCTTCCTCACAATGGAGTGCTTCAATTTAAATTTTTTTTTAAGAAACAAAAGACATAGGAAGCCAGATGCCATAATTTAAGGCAAAGCAGTTGCTAGAAAGGCCAATTCTCCTGCAGAGAAATAGACTGTATATTGTTTTCATTATCCACTCATATGCTCTCTGTTTTCACATGAAATCTAGTGTCCATTTCAAAGAGGGAAATCTATATGTGTCTGCTAGCCCATTGTTATAGAAGCTATTTGTATCAGTTAGAAATGTATCCAGTTGCAAATAACAGAAAACCTGACAACCAGGGCCTGAAATGGATAAGAACTTATTGGTCCTATGCTAGAAGCCATCTGCAGGGGAGAGGTTCAGCAGTCTAGAAGAAGCTCAGAGACTCAACACTGGCATCGGGATCCTAGCTTTTCTTTCTGCTCCACAGGACTTCCATACTAGGACACCATCTTTGTGTTTTTTTGCCTCAAGGTTTCAAAGTAGCTGCTGCACTTTCACTCATCACATCTACATTGCAGGCAGGAAGAAGAGAAAGGAACAGAAAAGGGTAACATTTGTATCCAGAAAGCAAATGCTTTTCCCACATTCTCTTTGGAAGCATACTACTTACCACTCAGTCACCAGAATGGTATCACATGGTCATCAGCTGCTAGGGAGTCTGAGACGTATTTATGTTTGAGCTGGACATATTGCCAATCCCTCCCAAAATGCCACTTTTTTACTAAAGTGAAATTGTATATTGGATAGGTAGCCAGCAAGACCACCTGGACAGCTGAGCTGACCACACCACCCATAGCCACAAGCAGCACCCAGACAACTAGCTTGTCTGTCATTCAGTGCAAATGCTGCAGTCTGCTGAGCTGGGACAGTTGTCTGAGGAACACTGGCATTTTATACTAACATACAAATGTATAATGTTGACAATTTGGAATATGAGTTAGTCTTATAAATAGTTCAGTTGTCTAAATCTATGAAATGGGTGTAAGCAGAATTGGGATTCTCTGGTGGAAGAAGAGGAAACTAGCTCTCCTAAAAATATAGAGCATGCATTTAATTAAGTTTTCTCCTCTGCTGCAAATTGCCTGACATTTGTGATTATTTTTCCTATAATTACCCAGTTTCCAGTTCCATTAAAAGAAATGGCTATGGGACGACATAACTCTGGAGGGTCTGACCACAGGACTGTGTCACAAGTCTGAAACCCCAATTAGAAGTTAGTCTTTCTCTACCTCCACCCTTTGATGTAGGCTCTAAAATCAACCTGCATGTAAGTCATGGCAAATGTTCCTTTCTCAGAGAAGCCATCCCTGATCACCTTCCCTCCTACATTGGATATCTCTTTGTCCTCTATTTTCCTTCCTAGAATTTCTGTACATGTATTGCAAAAATGCTCCATGGTGGCAGGGACTCTGCCCCTGCTCTCTCCTATGCCAGAGCAGTGCCTGGCAAGTAGATGTCCAGTAAATGTGGATCCGATAACTTCTAAGCAAACATCCATTGAATTTTTACTAGGCATGATTCACAATGTTTCAAACATATCAATGCATTAAACTTTATAGATACCCTATGAGGACAAACCTGTCATCCCATTTTTCAGATGAGAAAACAGAGGCTCAGAGAGGCCAAGGTTGCCCAATAAATAGCATTGCTGGGATTCGAGTCCAAACAGTGACTCCAGAGCCAGGATATTAGCCATTGTGCTGTTCTGCCTCAGTATTATGGACGTTTTCGCAACAGCAGGGTGGAGGGTAGCCGTCCACTCCTCCTTCCACGTTGAATTGGGAACCGGTCCTCCTTCTCCTTCAGTTCCACAATTATCCTCACTTCTTAATCTTTTTCTCCTTTCTCAGACCCCACTTTCCCACTGCTCAACATGACCCCAGACCCTTCTTGATACTTTGTTCGTTGGGCATGAAATAGGCCCTTGTAAACGTGAGCACAGACTCAGAAAGCCAAGGTCACGTGTTCCTCTCGTATGAGAAGGCCAGGGAGGAAAGGGGGATCTATGGAGAAGAGAGAAGAGGAGAGGGAGGGCCTAGAGGCAGGAGGCAGGAGGGCCAGGGGAGGTGCTGAAACTAATGAAACTAATCAAATTGTGTTTTGGATGAATATGTCAATGAATCCCACAACTGTATATAATTATTATGCACCAATAAATTTTTAATTGATTAAAAAATCTCTAATTGTGTAAGGGTCCGTTCATTGGAAATAACATATATTTTAAAGTCAACTGTGAGAATGGTTATCCTTTTTGGTCCAAGAACTTGGATGATGGCAGACATAATCTTGCTATATCTCTTTATTAAGTACCTGTGCAGTGTGCTATATGCTTTCCATATGTTATCTCTAATCCTTTCCTTCAACAATCTTTAAAGAAGCTAACATTTTTCTTTTTTGTTGTTTTTTTTTTTTTTTCTTGGTACTAGGGATTGAACCCAGAGGTGCTTAACCATTGAGCAACATCCCCAGCCCTTTTTGGTTTTTATTTTGAGATAGAGTCTTGCTAAGTTGCTGAGGGCCTTGCTAAGTTGCTGAGGCTGCCCTCGAACTTGCATCCTCCTGCCTCAGCCTCCTGATCCTCTAGGATTACAGGTGTGAGCCACAGTGCCTGGCACATTTTCCCATTTTTGAATTCAGAAATAGAAACATGGAGAATTTCAATGAATCGTCTAAGATAATGTCGTAAGGAGTAAGGGGAAAGGGGTACTGTGAAAAAGTTATGTACCAATTCAGGCCCGAATAAACTTAACAAGTGATAAACATTCAGCCATGTTCTCAAATGAAATAAAGATCTATAAGGCATCTCATGGCCCATGAGAGACTTTAACAGAACTTTTCCATCCCAATGAGAGAGAGTGTTCCACTTCCTCCCACAACTTACCAAAGAGAAAATCATTTCTGAAACTGCAGGAGAATCAGTTTAGAAATCGCAGAGCAAAGGAGCATCTGGAATCAGTAGTAGTCACAGTTGCTACATCTTACCTGCCCAGGTTCTCGCAGACAGACGCCTGTTGCTCCATCTGCATCACACCTTATTATCAGGCTTTTTCCCTCTAGACTAGAGATTAAACCCAGGGGTACTTCACCACTGAGCTACATCCCCTTTTTATTTTTTATTTTGAGACAGGATCGCACCAAGTTGCTGAGGCTGCCTTTGAACTTGTGATTCTCCTGCCTCAGCCTCCTGAGTCACTGGGATTACAGGCATGACCACCACACCCAGTTTTATCAGCTCCTTTCCGCAAAGGGTTTCTGAGCACTCGTCCAGGAAATCACACCCACCATGAGAGGACAAGAATTAGCCCATCCCTGGAGATGGTAACAAAGTTGTACTCATCCCCCATCCACAGAAAAGGAAGTTGTCTGGGGGGCATTCGAGCCCTTGCCTGAGGACACACCGTTTGTGCTTTTCTCCATTTCTACAGGAAGCTACATGGTCCAGCACAGGATAGAGAAGCCAAGGAGAAGCGGGAACTGCAAATGTGTGGCAGCATCCACAGCATCTCTGGGATAAGCCTACCCTGCTAGGGTTTGGCTTTGGGGGGAAGCTACAGCGACATGTGTTCAAAAGCAGTTGCTTTACCTCTTAGTCACAACTCATGAGATTTTACTACAAGGTACTGTGACAATGCTTATCCCAGAGAGAAAACATCCTCAGACTTCCTCGGTAGAAGGTATTCCCCTGGACATTAGGGACTTTGAGAATTCTAGAATTTTTGTTCATTTCCTCAGTTAAGCAGAGGGTGGGGCCGAAGGACCTTCCAGGTCCCTTCAATGACAAGCTGCCTGTCACAATGGCAGAGCCAGACAGACCTGGGCTTAACTCCCACCTCTGCCACCCACCAGTTGGCATCCACCAGTAAATCAGGGTAACTGGCCCATTCCTCAAGGCGGGCATGAGGGCTCCACCCAGGAACTGGTGGATGAAAGCCCAGCACAGTGGTGTCTCTGAACAGGCCCCATGATCGTTTCTGACCTTGCAGCTGGAAGTGGAGGGACCCACAGGAGCCACTTCTTTCCTTATGGTGGGGAGTTTACAGCAAGACACTGCCCAAAGGGAGTCTGACTTCAGACCTGGCCACATGGGCTCCCTAAATGACTCCAGAGCGCATGAGCTGAGACCTGCCCTTGATTCTGCCACAGCCGCCCGTGGACAGTACTGGCCTGAGAGTCCCATCGCTCACCCAGAAGAAAGCGAAGCAAAGCAAATACTCAGGGCCTTCCAACATCTAAGTACACTTGTTCAACAAAAATGCACAAAATACTGTTTTTCTTTGTTTATACCATTTCTAGCATCCAAACGCTGGCTAAGAGACACATTACCATAACTGCGGTCACCCTCTGTGCACATAACCTGCTTCCTTCGCAAAATATAATTATTCTCGCTCTCCATGCTTTTAGCCAAAGATTAACTTGTAGCAATTTAAAAGGTCAAAGCCAAGATCAAACTGTGTGTGTTTTAATCTCCAAAAAATGTAAATTGGCCCAAACTTCAAAAATAACAAGCCACGCAAGTAGACTATATGTTCATGAAAAGTTTCCTCTGACAAACCAATCGGTCCCTGCATAACCAGCCTTGCAATCCGTGCACCAGATGTAACCTCTGATGAGCTATTGGCCACGGTACAGTAAATGCTCCTGCTTTATTGAAAAGGAGCAAGCAAACAGAATAGAAATATCATGGGCCAAGCGCTCCGTGGTTCAAACGAAGGTTGTCCCTGGTGTGGTGGCCATGATGATTAATTCAACCAAACGTTTAAAATAAATGCCCTGGTATGTTTGTATTGATCGTACTTATTTTTGTTGACAAAAACTATATCTGCTAACTCTATCTCTGGGTAGGGGGTTGGGTCTGGGGACCATAAATCCCACCAAAGAGTGCCATAAACCGTCCTGAAAAACACGCCCTACTTGCCCAGAAACAAAATGCGTTCCTTTCCACATGGCTGTCCCTCAACAAGAAATAATGAAAGAAAACAGTGCCAAAATGTGCTGTGCAATTCTTAATGGCATTTTAATAGTTTAAATTAGGAGTAAAAGGCCTCTCGGTGTGCGATCTGGCATAAATATTGCCCTTTCGCGATATTAATTGGGGTAGGGAGAGATGTCAGATAGCAGGCCCCAGTTTGGCTCTCACGGTGAGGCAGCCGAGTGGCACAGACGCCCCTCAGCACCTCCAAAGCAGCAGCCAGCCATGGACTTTCAGAGTAAAGCAAAGCCTACCTGCACCCCACACCATGGAATGTACAGTGTGATGTGCCACCACACACGGTTGACAGCTTGCTGCCCTGGATGTGGCAACTGCTTAATTGATGTAATGCTTAGCAGGGAAGAAGGTCTGAAATGAAAGAAAAGGCAAAGGACTCTTGAATTGCCACCAGAATCCATCTTTACTAACTTCTACAAAGACAGTGATCAGAATAGTGACATTTGAAAAGACAGCAGCAGGAGAGCACGGGTTTACGATCTGGACATGTACCTGAGACCATTGCCTGCCCATGGAGGAGACAAACACGCCTGTTTCTTCTAGATAACAGGCGTGGCGGACCTGTTCTAAGGCAGATTCTCCATTCCTCTTGCAAACCCTGAAGACACACTTGTGATAAGAACAGGCAAGATCCCTGCTCTCAAGAGACTCCCAATGTCAAGTAAATAAACCAACAAAATATCAGGCAAATGTGATGAAGAAAATAAAATTAGAGAATGGGAAAGAAAGTGCCCATGTGATCAGGAGGAAGGGGTGTGTACACTGAGACCTGAACAGCAAGAGGGGAACAGCCATGCAGAGATCTCAGGAACAAGTATCCCAGGCAGAGGACACAGGAAGTGCAAAGGCCCTGAGGTGATTCAGTACCATGTTCCCTTCCCTTCCCAACCCAAACAAGACCATGCAAAGCAGATTTTCTTACTCAGCATTTCTTGAACAGATGGCCTAGGTCTCAGTGTAGAAAATTGGTGTAGCATGTTTCTCATACCGAAACCTGCTAGCTTACTAAAGGAATGAATGCCGTGCTAGGGGACCCCAAGGACTCAGAATTCCAAGAGAGTATGAAAATATAAATGCTGCTTTCTCAGTGCAAGGTCAGTTCTACAGAAGCCCCTCATGAGCTCTCCAGGACAATTACCAGCAGCAACAACATCTGAAATCAAAGGTGAGAAGAAGGGGGTGGTCTGAGAAAGTGTGACACACACCAGGCAATTTGTTCCATTTTCAACAAACACTGAGGGACCACACACCCTGCTCCCGTGTCAGTAGACCTGGGTTGATCACAAGTTTTCCTCTGCCCTATATTTATCCTGGCAACAGCAGCTTCCCAGTGAAGGGGATCACAAGTGCCAATCTGAGGACCATGGCGCTAACTAATATGGGCCTTTGAGGGACATCTTGGATCCAAACTAGAGCTAGAGCTGAGGACATCAGGAGGTCAGTGTGGACATCAGGAGTCAACAAGAAGATGAGTCTGTGCAGGCTGGAATGTAGAAGTGGACTTCCTCCACATCAGCAGCTCTGGATGAAGAAATGATACTCCCAAGTGGCTTCAACATGGCATCATGTTGTGTCTTGAGAGATAAAAGTAGAAGACGTGAACGGATCTTATGTTTTCAGAACATAAAATTCTAAGAGCAGAACCACTGATAAAAAGCAACTCTCTGTTGAAACAGTCACGTAAGCACAGAGGAAGTGAGAGATACCTGAGGGTACCCTTTCCAAGGCCATTGGAGATGTCCTTCTCTTGGGAAGGACCCTTGTGAAGTCTAATGTCCATCCCTATTCAAATGGATCTCTTGAACGTTAATGACTTTTTTTGACTATGATCCAAATTTGAGTATTTCAGGAACAGCTCATCTCTTGAGAAACTGACTCAAGGAAACAGCAACGACAACAAAAAATGCATTTTATAAGAATATATAGAATTCCTCCCAACTTCTAATCTTGTAGTTTTCCTTCTTCATCTATAAAATGCATCAACCACAATGTAGAAAGTCTTCGACTTTCTAGATAAGAAGCATTAGATGTTTTGATTTATGTGATTGCTCAACTGCATTACCCGTGTGGGAAATTGTTGGCTAAATCAACATGATTGAATTGTGTTCTTAGGGTTTCTCACTGCACTTCTGTTTGATCTATAAGAATGATTTTGATGGGGAAGCTATAGAAAATGGAATAGAGACATCTTTCACCAAAACAGAACAGATTAGCTTTTGCACTGAGATTTGGCCTTGGAGTTCATAAACTACCTGCTGACTATGTATATAACTCTGATATCCCTCAGGGAAATGGGTGTTGCAGAATATCAGCTATGCTGAGATTTCATATGATTCAACCAATTTTGGCAGATGTGTTACCAACCAGGAAATTGGATTTTTAACTGAAGTTTAGGTATACAGTAACACAATTGTTGGAAAAATGAAATATATAGTTAATTAAGATCTAGCAATACCAAACAACTAACCAATCTAACCATTCCTCTACTACACTGACCTGTAGCTTGAGCAAATGCACTGAGTTCACCAATTAATAAGTGTGTTAGTTAGTTTTACATCACTATCACAAATACCTGAAACAATCAACTTGTAAAATCAAAGGTTTATTTTTGAGCAGTTTTAGAGTTCCTAGTCCATGACCAGTTGCCCCTACTGCTTTGGGTCTGTGGCAAACTGACCTGCTTATCTCATGGCCAGGAAGTGGAGAAAGGAAAGGAAAAAGACAAGGTTCCCACAATACCTGTCAAGGGCATGTCCCAAAGACCTAAAGACCTCCCCCAGATCTACCTTATTCCTACCACCACCCGCTAGTGCCAGTCTGGGGACCATGCCCCAACACAGGAGCTTTAGGGGAGATTTCAGGTCCAACCTACAGCAATATGGAAATAAGTATACATAGTCTACACACACCAAAACATACAATATATAATCAGAGTTAGATTATCCATGATCTTTTCTCTTTTCAGCTATAGAAGCAATAAATCATGGTGCTCATGGGCAACCTGATGAATTATCGAAACAGTAAATATTCAATAAATATTTGCTGACACACAGTAAATAAAATAAATGTATACAGCAATATTATGTAACTTTTAGAATACTAGCTTATGTCCCAAAACCTCACAGGCCATAACAAATAAATTGATAATAAAAAATGTACTGAGCTGGACACAGCGGCACATGCCCGTAATCCCCATAGCTTGGGAAGCTGAGACAAATTTAAGTCCAGCCTCAGCAATTTAGCAAGGCCCTAAGCAACTTAATGAGACCCTATCTCAAAATAAAAAATAAAAAGGAATGGAAATGAGGCTCAGTGGTACAGTGCCCTTGGGTTCAAACCCTGGTACCCCCAAAAAATTTACTGAGAAGAAAAGAATGAAAAATTGCAACACGCAACAAGGATGACCTATACTGAAGCTTCAAGTTATTCTGATCAAATGACCAGTACCCAAATCTTAATTTCTGAATACTGTTCTCCAATAAAAAGGAATCAGAGCTCCTTGAAGAAATGACTGATTTGGGGTCACAGAAAGGAAAGTAAAAGAGTAGCCTGAAACATCTCATGCTGCCAAAAAGTAACAAGTCTTCAAACTGACAAGGTTGTATCAAAATTGACCAATTGAGGGCTGGGATTGTAGCTCAGCAGTAGAGCGCTTGCCTCGCATGCGTGGGGCCCTGGGTTTGATCCTCAGCACCACATACAAAGCAATAAAAAAATAAAGACATTGTGTCCATCTACAACTAAAAAAATATTTTAAGAAAAAATTGACCAATTGGATACAGGTTCAGCAATAAAATTAGGATAGGAGTAGATGATTTCCCATAGAATAAAAGAAATTCCATACTGATATGAATAGTTGAATAAACAAACAAGAGGAAGAAAAGCTCAGGCAGTAGACTTCCTTGCAGTCAACTTGTAACTAAAAAATATAGAAGGCATGATGAAAGTAAGTTATTAGCTGGCAAATATCACAGTCATAATTGTTCCAGGCAAGAATTAATAAAATTAATGAGCATGAGTATGAGAAACAAGATATGTACATGGGCTCAAAGCATATCCCCATAAAATACTAATTACAAAGAGGAAAATAGTAACTTGCCAAGGGAGTAAACTCTGAGACGTCACCTGGAAAGTTTTTAACGTTACCGTCACGAGTTATCCAATAAACCAACCTTGTGCCTCCTGCTACCTCGCACAAAGAAGGACACAGCATTTCTTCAGTGGTATGCTTGTCAAAAATGTGTAAGTTGGCCAAGCATGATAGTACATGCCTGGAATCCCAGTGACTTCAGAGGCTGAGGCAGGAGGATGGCAAGTTCAAGGACAGCCTGAGCAATTTAGTGAGATCCTGTCTCAAAATAAAAAAATTAAAAAGTACTGAGGATGTAGCTCAGTGGTAGAGCTCCCCTGGGTTCAAGTCTCCGTAAAGAAGAAACAGATGCATAACTCAAATCATAAAATGTTTGACAAACCTTAATTAAGGAATCTCCCACAAAATAACTGGCAGTACTCTCCAAAAGTGTCAAGGTCATGAAAGACAGACTGAGCAGCAAGCTGTCATAGATTAAAGAAAACTAAGAAGATACAACATTTAAATGCACCATGTTATCCTGTAATGGATCGAGGACCAGAAAAAGAACATTTTGAGAAATGTGAATAAAGTCTCCAGATTATACAATGTTAATATTCTTATTTTATCATTTTGCTGTACTTATTTGAGTTACTAACATTCAGAAATCTGGAAGAAGGGTATATGGGAATCCTTTATGCTATTCTTGAAACTTTCATAACTCCGAAATCATTGCAAAATTAAACAATAAAAGAATAAAAAAATGTTTTCAAAGGTTCTGGCTAGAGCTGGTTGATGTGTTAGCATTTGTCACTGTGAGTGAAATATCTGACACAAACAACGTGGAGGAGGAAAGGTTTATTTGGGCTCAGGGTTTCAGAGGTTTCAATCCATGGTCGGCCTGCTCCATAGCTTTGGGACTGAGGTGAGGCAGAACATCATGGCGGAAGAATACGGCACAGGGAGGTGGAGAGAGCACCAGGGCCAGGGTCAAGAAATACTCTTTCAGGGCTTGCCTTCAGTGAACCACTTCCTCCAACTAGTCCCCTCCTCCTAAAATTGCCACCACCTCCCATAATGCCATCAAATAACCACCGAATTGATCCACTGATGAGATCGGAAATCTCATAACCCAATCATTTCCCTGAAGCCCCACCTGTGAACATGGCAACCTTCAATCATGAGCTCCTGGGAGATGCTTCATGTCCACACCACAACAGGTGGAGGTGGCAAGTCAAGCCAGCCTTGTAGAGACCAGTCTCTGTGGTCTGCCAGAGAGCGGACCCAGCCACCAACATGGGAGCAGCAACCTGAAGTAGCCAGGGTTCAGATAACCCACCAAACCTTGCATTCACCTGGCAACCTCAACCTAGACCCTTGGCCACACTTAACCTGTTTATACCCACAGATCCCTGAGGCCCTCCCCTGTTTCCAACTGCCTTCAAAATAAAGGACAGACTTCTTAATGAGGCTTTGGACAAGTTACTCAACCTCTTCATTATTCATTTGTAAAATGGGGCCAGTAAGAGAAGCTAAGTCACAGGGCTCTCGTGAGGATTACGTGAAATAACGTAAAAAGGATTTGTCCGGCTTGGAGAAAGTTCTCAAATAAATGCTGCTCATCATCTTCATCATCATTATTCCTGGGTTTACAAAGCGCCCCCAACTGCCTCACCAGACACTAGCTCCATGAGAGTGGGTGCTCTGTCCACCTCGGTCACCACGGTCACCCCAGCACTTCCCACAGCTGACCTCCTGAATGATTAAGGACATAAACCTAGCTGCTGTAACAGATCCAAATTGCCAGTAACTTAAGCAAGGCAGAAGTGTGTTTTTTTCTCATGAGAAATCTGACATGAGTAGCCCACGACTGTAAGATGCCACCAGGATCAGCACCCAGCTCCTCTCTTGGGGTGGGGCTATTCCCAGAAGCTCCTGACCTCATCCACATTCCAGCCAGCAGGAAGTGGAAATGCTCCAGGAAGAAGGACACGCCTCTGTAGGGCACAGCCATGAGGATGTATACACATCACTTCTGATTTCTTCTCACTGACCAGAGCTTAGACACAGCCACACCCAGTTGCAAGGGAGACAACAGAATGTACCTTTATTCTGGGCAGCCAGATGCCTTGCTAAAACTCAGTGGTTCTGTCACTATGGCTGAAGGGAGAATGCTATTCAGAAGCCACCAGCAATCCTGCAGATGTCAGTCCCTGGCCCTCACTCTAGACACTCTCCCTGCAGACTCCTCCCAAACCTTTGCACTGTTTCTTCTGCCTGGTACCTCAACTCTGCCATAGGCCCAGCACTTTAGAGAATTTCACCTTTCAGGCCCTGGAAGAGATGGTACTTTCTCTGCCAAGTCTTCTCGAGGACCCCTGCCACCACCCAGCAGGACTGGCAACTCCTCCCTTCACGCAGTTCTTCCTCCCTGGGCGATCCTGTCCTCCAGTGACACTTGTCACACTGTACCCGAATTGTTCATTCATCTGCCACAATGGAAACACCAAGGGGGCAGAGAAAATAATATGTCTGTGTCCCTTGCACATTATAGCTCTTTAAATTTCTCAATTATTAATTATATACTTTCAAGAACCTATATTTGAATTTTCAAGCTACAGTGGCTTTGCCCAGTGGAAAAATATTCTTAGCATAAATATGACCACTGTGCCCCAGATCCAGGCAGGAATTAGAGAATGTACCAGGGAAATCAGACGCATCGCTTATGAAAGAAAGGAATCCAGATGCTGCAGGCCCTGCAGGACCCTGGGAAACTTTCCCTGCTCCTGGCTTACATTTATGCCTGGCTGAGCAGGAGGACAACGGAGATCTGTCACCAACACCTCCCTCAAGGAAATCTGCTGAAGGTGTTGTGGCCTCTGGACTCTGGAAGCACATGCCACTTCCTGAGCGAGCAGAGTTAATGTGGCAGCCTTGGACTCTGCTGGTGGAAGTCACAGCACAGATGGCCTATGAACATGAAAAGCCTGTTTAATGTTAAAAGCCTTTGATTTTTTTTTTCCAGATTAATTTCTCCTTTGGTGCCCTGTGAGCCATACGCAATACCATATAAGCCAAGGAGAAAGAGCATTTCAACCAAAATACTATATTTGCTTGCTTAATACCATTTTCTTTAGTTCCAAATCCAAATCTTAAATACATGTGTGTGGATTCCCGGTTCGTTTGTGTTTATTTGATAAAAAAGAGTGAAGAGTATGGTTTGGGGCTGTTTAGCTTGCCCACCTTTTTATAAAAGGGAAGAGAGAAAAAAAAAACTACAAAGCCCAGAGAGAAGAATAAAGAGAAGTTATTATTTGCTAAAGGTGATCTGTTAAAGGACACATCCTAACCCAACCCCTGGGTTTAGAAATCCTGTCTTACCCTCTTTTCCTTGCTTAGTCTCCATTTTCTTTACTTCAAAGCAGATTGTCGTGGGCTCTTGTTTGCTGAGGGAGGACTTCTCTCAACATTAGCACATCAAGCATTCTCAGGACTCAGCTACCTTAGGAGTTTCATTGCATTTAATTTCTTGCAACTACATAAAGTCAGTTACAAAACAGAGTTCAGAGCAGTCCTTGGCTGGCAAATGACTGTCTTCTCATCAGAAACCACCACCTGGAAAGAGATGCCAGCGGCATAGGTTTTTTCTCTGAAAACTCAAGAGAAGTTAAGGGTCACCCAGAACTCTTCCATACAGAAGTTTCTAAGCCTGTAGATCACTCTGGGTGCTTGGTCCATACTGGTCTGTGATGTCACCAGCTGAGAGCACAACTATTAGTCAATGGTTGTCTAGTTTCTTACTACTTACCAGTTGTTCAACAGGCCCCTGTGACTGACAGGTCCTTTCTGGAGGAAGCATAACCAGATCTGTGTTCTGTGGCTATCTCCTCTGTCAGTGAGCACAGTGCTATGGCATGGGACAGTGACAAAGCAATAGCTTTACTCTTGTTTTTAAGTACACGATCTAGTGGAAGATGACAGGCTGGCAGTGTTGTTTTTGGCTTTGTTTTGTTTTGTTTTTTCATCCTACTCTGAACATCACAGGATGTCTTAATACCATGAGGACCCAATCTGGAAAAACAATACCTGTGTGTGACTGAGTTCTAAATGTGCGCCTTTATTAACCATGGCACTTCTAATTAAGAAGACAAATAAATGAGTCTTCCCTAGTCACTCTATGTTGCTCCAAAACTATCTATTAATGGACACATACTATCCCTATGTCTCCAGAAAGGACATTTCCATTAAATTTGCTAATCTGATCAAAATACAGATGATATGTGATGATAATTTAAACCAGAAATTAGATCTCAATTGAACATTTGGATTAGATAATGTGAAATATTCTTTTACAAAGCTGAAAGAAGAAAAATAAGGATCTTTTAGTAATGATCCACATACGAGGAAGGAGTTGCATGATGGTTTTACCTTCTTGTAGAATGACCAGGCCTATTCCTGTTTTTTAACTTGACAGAAGGTAGCATAGCTATGCTTGTCTGAAATGAGAACTACAACCTCTTTAAGTGGGAGATAAAGCCAAATGGTAAGAACTTGGGTTCTGTGATGAAACAGCCTGGCTCTACCAATTACTAGCTGTGTGACCCTTGGGCAATTCACTTCTCCTCTCTGAGCCTCATCTGAAGACAGGGATGTGGGTAGTGGCAACCTTAGAGGATGATTGAGCACATAGTTCTAGCTACAGCCAGTGACTCTCATCCTTTGGATACCAAAAGAAAGAGGATCTTTTCTACCCTTTCATTGCAAATATAGCAAAAGGGCTGGTACCTCTTCTGTAGGAAGAAGGAATTTGTCTGCACCTCCTGGCCATGAGATGCACTCAAGCCCCGTTTAGCCCTACCTTGCACAACTCTGTTATGTTCAAATGCTATTTGTCTTGGAGGTCACTTCCTGGAAAGTAGACAGATAGGTGTAACCATCAATTTCCATGCTCTGTTGACTTCCTCACACTCTGAGGACCGTCTTGAGCTCTCAGTGGCAGAGCCAGTGTGGCCACCTTCACAGAATACTCTAGCCCAGCAAATGCTCCCAGGTTCCCCTAAGGTGAGTGAGTTCCACGGTGTGTCCCATTTAGAATTTAGTGGCTTTGCTCTCTGCCATACATTGGGAGTTGCAAACCATGTTGGCTGTCAAACATGGTATAAATGAAGGCACTTAACCAGCCACAAAGAAACAGAGCACCCACTCGATACCAAAGAGCAAGTTAGCACAACTGGTATATTTTCATCAAAATAGTGATGTAACAATCCATAAACAATTAGGAACTTGCGGAAGTCCTCTGATATAGGAGATACCATGACATTTCTGAAACCCAGACAACTGACTCATGCTCTGCAGATTGCAGGCTGGAAAAATTGATGGCCAGAGGTTCTAAGTTATTTCAGGTGGCCTGAAAAGCCTGGAAGAACAACTGCCAATGGCAAGGCCAGGACTCCATTCCCACGGGCACAGTGCTGAGTCAGTCACCGCCCCCGCTTCCAGGAGGGCAGACCACAGCTCCTGGGATGCAGTGCATGCCCCAACTTGAAGTCTGTGAATGTTTTTAAGCAAATCCTTAAGCTATGAAAAAGAGATGACTCATTCTTTCTGCCATGCATTATTCAAAAGTTGGATAAATCATTTATGGCCCATGTACACATGTACAGGAGTATGCCTATATGATCTCTAGATAAGACCCTATCTTTACAAATTCACTCAAACTTTATGTGTGATGTTTGGATTGTAAAACTCCCCAGATAGAGCCATATTCTCACAGAACGCAGTGAGCAGAAATTGGAAAAAGAAAAAAGAACAAGATACCTATTGTCATTTATAGCTAACATATAATCTTAGAGAGTCTGACACATCGAACGTTCTTGTCACCTGAAAACAAGCTCAGAAATAAGAATATTTGTTATTTTTCTGATTTATACAATATCTGTTTGCCTTTAGCCCTCCCAATAATACTTACTTAAAAAGATTCTAAAAATCAAATTTTGGAGTCAGCCACATGGCTAAGAGCCTACAAGATGGGAGCCAAAAATTCATTTTAATGGGTTGTATTCCCTAGACTGTGACAGAATTCAGGTTTCAATTAGCCTTCTCCAGGCTCCCAAAACCAAGAGGAACCCAGTGGGTTGTTAACATATTCATAAGCAAGCAAGAGCGCTATTCTTTGGCAAGCTGCCAGTACCCAGTGCCAGGGAGGATCCAAGCATCTGAGGTGAAACCAAGGGGGTCTTTCATCTCCCCCACTCTGTGGGACTAGACCAGCTGCAGATGCCATACCTGGCTTCCTGATCATCTTTATCTATATGTTTATGGAATCCATGGGCAAAATGCCCTCTGATGGAGTCATGAAATGCAACCAGAATTACTGAACTGAGATGGTGCTGTTTGTGGCAGCATGACTCTCCAGGCTGGATGCTTGCAAACTGAAGTTGATTCTAAGCCTGTAGCGCAGTCCTTCCCCAAAGCACACGAATCACCCAAACATCTCATTAAAATGCAGATCCTGATCTGGCAGTCTGGGGAAGGACCATTGCAACTGGTCTGAGGACCCCACTTTGAGTAGCAATGCTGTAACATGAGATCATTCCATTCACAATTAAATAAACATGGGCTGGAGGTATCCCAGGTGCCAGGCACAGGGCCTTCTACTAGAGGACACAGATGATAAGACAAGGGCTTGGCCTTAGAGGAGCTTGTCATGTAATCGAAGTAGCTTAAAACACACTGGGTTAAGTCTACACTGGATACCAACTCTCTTGACTTTTCCTCTTATTAAGAATGCCTGTCTATCCCGGGAATCTCAGCAAAAATCCCCATTGGTTCTAACTGGGTCAAGTGCTCCATTCCACATTCTCCACTGTGGTCCTGGGAAAGTCAAAATTCCAGACAGCAGGACACACGGACTCCCAAAAGAATATCAGTCGCTCCAGAACTATTTCATTCACTTCTCTCCGTGTAGATGACAGAAAAGTGTGGTTTAATTGCTCCCAAAGAGATTAAGGTTAAGTTGAAATAGAAAGCAGAGCGACACACATCAAATCATTTGAAGTCAGTACGCAAGACTACACAGCCCAGTGCTCATTTGTGCCCAGAGAAAGGAGATATCAGTGTGGACTGGAATAGAAGTGTCCACAGGCATGACCTAACAGAGGCAATAATGAGCTATCTGGGACGTGAAGAGACCAAACAAGTTCTAAGAGAGAACAGGGCCATCTTCAAAAACAAAGACAATTGCGAAGTCTTGGGTGCCCAGATCAATGACTCCTCTCCACCATCGTCCTTGCTACCATTATCCATGACTTCGGACTTGACATTCTAGCCCTCCAGTTTCTTATCATCTTTACCTCCAATCCAGCATGGCTACATGAGCCCTTGACCGGTAACATCTTCCACTACTGCCTCAGAAGTGTAGGTTTCAGGAATTCTGAGCCCTCTATATTCTATATGAAGTATGTAAATAGCTATATAATCTGATCTTGTACAGTTCCAGTCTGGTATTCCTCCCAGTTTTCCATTCTCCATCATACAGCCATCCATCTTCTCCATACCTAACGTAACATAACCAGGAATGTAACCAGGAACAAAGAAATCTTTAAACTCATTACAGTCACAAATGTCTAGAATAGTAATGATGACGAAGCTAACAGTGTTAGTGACATCACTTATTAGCCTTTATTGACGGTGACCATGGGGCAGCTGTTCTGGTTCTGAGTCACTGAGTATGCAATTTGTTTTGGCTTAATTTAACTCAGTTTCTCAAAGGAACCACAGTCGGCATTTGGCGCAGGACAATTCTTCACTGCGAGAACTGGCTGAAGCATGGCAGAACATGGGACACTGCTCTTCCCAACCCCCAAACGCCAGGAACACTCCCTAGTCATGACAAAAGAAAAAATCCAGTGGCTTTCCCTCCAATTCTCTCCCTCCCCAACCAGACTGATTCCAGAGACAGTCCCATGTCCAGTCAGAACCACTGGCTGGTGGACAGAGCACCACACAGGGTGTCAAAGCTGATATCAACTATACATTTGAGAATTTGGACAAGCCTCTTAGCCTCTCTGAGTCTCCATTTCATCTATAAAAGAAGGATCATAATTGTACTTCTACCTAGTGCTTGGAAGTCTCAAATGACCTGATAAAATATGAATGAGACTATTTGGTGCATTCATTAGGAAGGTGTTTGGCTATAAGGAACAGAAAGTTGGCAGGAACAGCTCAGGCAAGCAGGCATGTGCTCTGCCCACACTGCAGGTATTCTGGAGATCCGTGGCCCATGGATGGTGCCATGGCTTTAGAATGTCATCCATTTCCCCGACTCCACTGTTTCTCTAAAGCAGCTTTTACTATCATGGCTGCTGGTAATTCACAGGATAGAGGTGCCATTTCTATACTCAATCTGTAGATCAGCCTGGGGATGGTGAGGTAGAGAAAGAGAGGAAAAGTGGAGGACAGAGAGAAAGAAAGAAGAAGGAAGGAAGGGAAAAAGAAAGGAAGGGAGGTAGGCAAGCAAGAAAAGGCTCTGTCTATATTAGAAACATAAAACTTAACCAAATATCTCCAGCAGACTTCTATTTACATCTCATTGGCTATCAGATGATCCTTCCTACCTACCTGGGAAATATTTTTAGGACCATCTATTGCCTCCATGAACAAAATTAAGGCCCTTTGAGTAAGGAAGAAAAGGAAAACGGATAGTGGACATGCAATCAGCAATGTCTTTGGTAAACAACGAAGTCTTGTGAGAAGGTGAGATGGCATGGTTATTAAAACCGGAAGGAAAGCACATCTCAAAGTACAGTGTCTACAAGAATTTCATCACGTGATTGCCATCTCACATCCCATTTATCAACATTACTTAAGACTAAATAAATGAATGTTCTTATTTATGTCCAGCAGGCCTGACCACCCAGTGAAATAACGAGGCTCATCCCTGCCCCACATCTTAACACAGCAAGGCAGAGTGAACAGCCTTGTGTGTAGCAGCCTCTAAAGAAAATAGCCTCTGATTATTCAAGGTAGCAGGAAAATAATAATAAAAATGTACAAATGAATATAGAAGATATTTATGGGTTTGAGACCACCTGGCATCCACTGCCTCTGCTTTCAATCATTATGACCTGATTTTCTTTGAGAAATGACTTTGCATTGTGTGTGGATTGGTGCATCAGCCAAGGTGCCCTGCTCTGGTGCCAAGGAACAGACATCTGACCCAACATCACCAATCCAACTCTCTTGTCTGGGACTTCTAAATATGCAAAGCAAAGCAAAAAAAGAAAAAGAAAAAGAAAGAGGAAGGGTAAGACAAAAAAGAAAGAGATAAGAGAGGAAGGGAGGAAAAGAAATTCAAGTATCCAGCCTGGCTCCTCAGCATTCCTTCGCCTGTGAACGATGCCAGCTTTCCCAGTTGATTCTCTGTTGTACTCCATCCAGCTGAGTCACTCTTATAACTGACCAACCTAGACCTCCGTTCTCAGACCAGCCACCCCAACTGTCTGCTCGGGTTTCAACCTCATCTCCTCCCAAAGCGTGACCAGAATCCCAAGGACACTTCCTCCCTGATTACTCAACATTCCATAAAGATACAGATAATTCTGGAGTCCTGGAAGGGACTACAGGAAATACAAAGGAAATACAAAGTTTGTATTTCCAAGGAAATACAAAGTTTCAGGGTGAGTGCTTCCCAGAGAAGCCCTGACTGGGAATTTAGAGCTGTGTCTTCCAGTTTGTGCTTTCTCTACCTAGGAATGGGTCTCCATCCATGTTTCTGTGCCTGGTTTCCACACTGGTAGCTGTGGAATCACCTGGAATTTCACAACAGGCCAACATTTCCTACCTTGTTACGTCTCTACCTGCCTGCTGAGCTCTGTGGGGCCTTCAGGGTTACAAGTCATATGTCAGCCTCCTGCTTCCTGAGGTTACCTTGCCCTTTACAACTTAAATACGATTGCCTTGGATCCTCAACTCACCATGGGGAAAGAAACTTCTCTCCCTCCCAGTCATGTCCTGGGCTGAACCAGCACTTCCTGGACCAACTTGCTGGCATTCCAGCTTCTAGCAAATTTGCAATCACGTCTCCATGCTTCTTCTCCTGTGGGAACTGGTCAAGTTTTGTCCCATATCAATCCAGGTGGCGCTGCCTTGACCCTTCAACCTGTAAAGCATCACCCACTCAAGGCTAGAAGCTTTACCAAAGGTTTTGGGCAACAGCAGTAGCTACGTTGGGCTCAGTGGGGCAAAACACTCCAAGCTAACCACTACTCTTCCTGTCGCCACCCATCCTCTTCTCTCCTAGGAAGCATCTCTGTGGTTTCCCTACTTGGGCTCCAGAATCCTGTCATTTGGCCCCTATTATTTCTTCTTTCTCCCAATCCCCAAATTTCCTATTCAGTTTTTTTATAGAGCTTCTTTCTACCACCCACATGGCCTATTACAGTGTTTTGCTAAACAAAAGTCATTGTAAGAGAGGAAGGAATTTGGACCACTAGCTCTTAAAATAACAATTACTTTTTCCTTATGTTGCACAAAAATGCATCTCTAAAGATATACCTGTTCCCCAATTGAAGGCATCACGCAGGCATTCGGGATGCATTTCTCAGAAAGCACTGGACTGGAACAAAAAGGGTTAGCTATTTTGTTGATTTCTCTTAAATGGAAACAGTGTGATCTCTGATGTCCTGGGCAAAAAGAAAGACTGTGCCACTCATTAGCCATATGGCCCTGGGAAAACTACCCATCCAAACGGAATGCCCTTCTGTAAAATGGGGGCCATCTTAATACTGATTGCATGGGAATCAAATGGAATCAGACTTATGAAGTGCTTTGCACAGAGACTAGCCCAGCATTGTCTTGCTATTTAGGGCATTTGAAAGTGAAATGAAAATGATGATTGAAAGTTATAAAGAGCAGAGCACATGAAGAAGCCACTTGGGAAATATGAAAATATAAATGAAAAACTATGTGCAGCAAAGATTTAACCTAAATAATGGGATCTCGGAACTCACATCCTTGGGAGAATACTATTCTCCCCAGGATATAGGTCTAGTTAAATAGCAGAGAAAAACTATAGATATAGATAGTGAACAAAGACGCGTTTTCATTCCTATTTCTCTTTCAAAAAATAATGTAATGCCACTCTTCATATAAAGATACCTGTGCATCAATGAGAGAACACGAAATATTTTAATTCCTCCCAGGAACTGGTTCAGTCCTGAAGAGACCAAGAGTTTGCCAGAGTAACTGGGACATCTGAAAATGGAAAGGTAATATTTAGCCATCAATGTTGTTTCTTGAAAATTTTCCAGTCCCCGAAATGCTTAGAAGATGATCAGGGGCTAGAGCTGTAGCTCAGTGATAAAGCACTTGCCTAGCATGTGTGAGGCACTGGATTTGATCCTTAGCACCACATATAAATAAATAAAATAAGGGCATAAAAAAATACAACAACATTATTAAAAAAAACAGAGAGAGAGAGAAGATGATCAAACAGGCGGTGATCTCTGCATGTCAAAAACAAATACACGGTCTCAGACTACATTGCAAGAATACATTTTCCAACTTGGGATCTTAAAATTTTCATTTTATCACTTTTGCTTGATTGTAACTCACTTGTTAACTTTCTTTCAGATCTCCACTTTCTGTTTCAAGCATTAACATGGAAAAATCATTCTTGGGGTCTTCCACAGACATTACTTAATATTCCCTTTCATCTGTATTAATTTGTCTTGTTTTTTCAGCTTCTATATGACACACATATAAAGGAAAGTGGAATATAACAGAGCTAACTCTAAAACCTATCAACAAAGCATCTGTGCCTCAGTCCCCTCTGCTCTGGCTTCTAGGGATACATCTGTTACTTAGCTCCCACTTATTAAAGACCTAAGTGCAAGAAGCTGCTTTGGTATAAGGGAAACACACACACACACACACACACACACACACACACACACACACACAAGATTCGTTCCCTTCTAGGGAAGGATCTAGCCTAGGAAGGGGAAATAGGCCTATTAGCCTGATTCTAATCTGGAGTGATAACATTGATAGATTTGTGTACACAGCATTATAGAAGAATAGAGAACAGAAAAACATTTCTGCATCTTGGAGCAGGACTGGCAAGTAGAAGTTTCACAAAGATCCAGAACCCTCAGGAAGGAGTAGAAATTCACAAATTAAAAAAGAAAAGGGAGACAGGCAGGGAGAGAGGGAGAAAGTGGTGAACTGATACCCAGAGGAAAATGCGACGTATCAAAACCCAAATAAATAATCTGCAACAATTCGACTTAACACAATAAATAAGAATACCAGTTGGCTTAGCACATCTTATACTTTTACTCCTTGAGCTTATTGTGACCCGAAATTCTGCTTTTCCATGGACTTTCTGTCTCTATTACATACTAAGAAAAGGAGAAGCCCCACAACAGTTCCAGAAGGAAGGAAATATTATTAGCAGAACCTGTCAGCATCCACATTCTAGAGGACAAGGAGGTCATGTTTTCTATCCTCATGCAAGATGTTTGACCTGACTTGTTCTTAAGAGAAGGATCCCAGGAACAGCACATGCTCCCTCCATCTTCAATAGGACCATCCCAGGTGTACTTGAACCCAACCAATGGTTAAGAGGGCATTGTTGATCACTTGCTGCAATTGCCAAGAATCACTTGTTGGGTGTGCATACTCCACCTTAAAATGACGTCCTCACAGTGTGCTTGACAAGCCTCTTTATAGTTACACACAATAACACATGCCTTTGCACCCATTTTTCATTTGCACCATTATTCAATTTACCCTCTCTGATAGCTAGACATTTCATTCCCTGCATCTGGAGACAGGACCAGCTTCAGGGACATACAGCCTGCTCAGTTGCCCCCTGCTTAGAAGGACTCTGTGCTTGGTGTAATTGTCATCTTGAAAAGCTAATTTTTTTTAACAAGGGCCTTTCACTTTCATTTTGCTCTGAGCCCTGTAAATTATGTAGCTAGTCCTGTCCAGAAAACTAAGCACTTCCAGGTGAATTTCTAGCCCTGTCTATACACCTGGTATGGAAAACACTGGAAAATGTTTGAGTATACCTTTGGGTTTCAGGGGTTATATTCACCATTACTCACTTGGCAGGGTGACCATCATAAACCTCAAAGTTCAATCAACCCCAAAATACTTTTGACATTTCATAACATATAACTAATTTAACCAAAAGTTAAGCTCTGGTTTTATCATCTTGTTACCAAGCATACAGATAGGCACCTGATCCTTCAGAATTCCTTTAAGTTTATAAACAATACCATCCCTCAAACACTGGTTCATAAAGTTTCCCATTCTATAAACTTAATGTGTTATGCAAAATCTAACATTTTCTTTAACATAATTTGATTAAGCATTCACAGAATTGCACCAGATGTAATAAAAGTCAAGCCTTGTAATTGCAATTATTGAACACTTGTACCAAGGCCTCTGCCTGAGTAGTTCATTGGCTTGTACTTTTGGAGCTGCAAAAGTAGTAGCTGAAGGTCCAGAAAGAAAAGAAAGTATGTCAACTAATGATTTTCTTATCTGCAACAGGCTTGATAGGGCTCTTCTCAAGGTAAGTGACAAAAGGGGGCTGTAAACTATACACTTACCTTCCATCACATAACTCACGCCGTCCCTCAAATTGCGATTGTCATTTTGTACCTGTCTATATTGGATCCTAACACAGAACTGTCACAGGTTCTGATATAATAATTGGCCATTCATCCTTCAGAGGCCTGAGATCAAAAGTGAGCTCACCACATACCCATTAGCTGGTATTAAAACATTCTCTGGGGCTGGGAATGTGGCTCAGGAGTAGAGCACTTGCCCTGTGTACATGAGGACATGGGTTCCATCCCCAGCAAAAAACAAAAACAAAAGAATTAAAAATTACATATTCTTGGCCAGACTCCTTCAAGACAATAGAGGAAAGGTAAGAAAGGAAGAAAGTTGTGTAAGAAAGGAAGAAAGTTGGAGAAGGATGGTCAAGTGACATCTCACCCTTATTTACCATGTCTACAGATGAAACACGCCTGTTTAATTTCCCTCTTGCTCTTCCTGAGATCATCTCTAGAGACTGAGATTCAAACATGATCTTTATTTCATTGCTCAGTGGCTAGGGAATATTAATGTAATAGCCTCACCCAAGTTCACATTAACTTCAAAACCACCACCATCATCCAACCACAACTCTACTGTGTGCAATAAAAGCCCTGATTGTGACTGGCTGCAGCCAGGCGGGGACATAGGCGGGTAGACAGTCATTGTCTCATTCAGCATCCACAACAGAACAAACTTCCTGAAAGTAACCATTCCTAGGTAAAATTTACACCACAGCCCTTTGGTCTGCACATTCATAGCACAAAAACAATATGTTCTCCATGGCTTCTACAGAAATGAACGACGTTACAGCTCTCCCCTAGGCACCTGGGCACATTTGTTCAGCAGGTATGTTCTGATTCCTGCCCACATATTGTCCGTGCTATTGGCAAAACAAATATTAAAAAGTTAATTCCTTATTTGGAAACTTTTACTTCTTCACATTCATAAATTCTGCCTTTTTGTTTCTAATTCATCAGCAGGAAATGCTGGTCTATGCATAGTTTTCCTGAACATCCTAATAACATATTCTTCAACTCTTGCCCTCTGAGCATTTTCAAAATTTGAGAGCTGCAAAATTAGTTCCTTCACTTATTTAATAAATATTTATCCAGTGCCCACTGTGTGGCAGACACTGAAGGGTACAAGTTTGCTCCAGCCCTCGTCCCCTAAGTCCCTAGGGGTCAGTCTGAATGAGGCCTTTCAGTGGCTCTGAGCTTCCTGAAACTCAAGCATCCACACTGCCTTGTTCTAAACTCATATTTGTTGAGTAAATGCATGGCATGGGCTTTTTTTCCTACATAGAACTTTCCAATTAACACAGGCATTCCAAAGTCAAAGGTGTAAGTCAGGGGTGCTATTAGTTGAGTAGGGCTTAAAATAAAAATCACTCTAATAACCTGCTCGGAAGAATGCTTCTTCCTGCTGATGGACATCTTGCCATCTTTCATATGTGAAAGGACCTTCATATGTGCTGCTTCCAAAACCGTCATAGGCTCTGTTACAATTTGTTGTGGCCCAGGTCTGTTTGCACCAAGGGCTGACAGGAGCTTGTTAATGCCAAAAAAAGCCTCCTCTCTTCAAACCTGCAGAAGCTGAATGTCACTGATATGACTATCTCAGCTGTTTGTAGGAACAACAACACCTTTCTTGCTTCCTGGAAGGCAGCTAGGTGCAAATCTCCAGGAACAATTCACCTTTCAAATTACAGAGTCCAGGAGTGGCAAAGTGGAGAGAATACAGCTGCCACAGAACAAGGGAATTACAGGCAGAAACCCTGTGCAAACAGAGCGAGGGGGAAGCTGTTGGTGTGAGCTTAATATTTCATATGAGGAGAGGCCATGAATGTTCTGCAGACTGCTAAGGCTCTGCACAGTATCTAATTTTTTTTTCAATACAAGATCCAAAAACATCATCATCCTACTTTAGCATAATCCAAGTCATTGGATATACTAGGAGAAGAATGAATTCAACTGCTTAAACATCCTTCGCTCAAGAACTAGGCATGAATTTCACTGTGGTTGTTAAGAGCTGATTCTAATGCCAGATGAAATTTGTTTTTAAATGGATATTTTATTCAGAGTGGTTGCTTTTTAATGATGCTATCTTAATTTCCCACTAAACCCTTTTTCATCTATAGCCATCCAACATTAATATTTATTTTGTTCATTTAGTTTTAAAGTATTCTTAAATTAAAGCTCTTACAAATATTCTACTGCTGCTAAAGATAGTTCAGCATAGGCACTACCACAAAAAAATCATAAACAATATGATCAATGTGTTATAGCTATAATATAACTTAATAAACACAATATTAGAAACTATTTTAGTCAATTAAGAAATAACCATTCTAAAACATGTTATAAAATCCACTGCCATATATACATCTAAATAAAAAACTATGCACTTCTTCATCTTGGAATTTTTAGCAATGTAGTTAGATCTCACACTATAATGATAATTGTACTTAACAATCACCTTGTGTTCAAATATTTTCCATGTATGTATTATTTTTCATTGTCTTTTCCCTAAAATAAAATCCTCAGGATTTAACCTACACATACGAGCTTTCAGAAATTTCATAACAAATTATAGTAAAATAAAGCCATGATGATGTTGAACTTGTACCGTATTTAATGTAATACACAACCACACTGTCTCTTGTTCTCATTTGGGCTTCATAATTTCTTATCCTAATACAACATTCTGCAGAATGCTTCAGTACAATATGGGTTCGGGACACAGCAATATCATATCCACTCCAGGGAAATTCAGTGGTTTTCTCCCTGGGAAAGTACCAAATCTGAAAATCCTACACACTAATCCATTTTTATTTCCTCTTCCCCATAATTCATTTTCAAATCTAAAAGAAGCTCTTGGCTGAAGCCTTACACTGTCTGTAGCATGTGTTTTCTTTGCAAATTTCCTTTTAGGAAACATGATAAAGAAAGCAACATATCCCACAAACATCCCAAGTAAACCATTGCAAATTCATACACTTTTTTTCACTAATTTGGATGGGAAACGAGGAAGAGGAAAAACCCGTAAGTACCCTTGCTCCAAAAAAAGAAGATAAAACTTCTCTGCTTTTGTAAGCCTAGATACTGTGTCAAAGGCAGAAAAACACTCCAGACAGATACTTCTCTCACTTTGCTAACAGAAGAAGTTGCTACCATTGCCAACATGTTCACATTCATTTTTGAGGCTGGTGTTCTAATCATCAGAACTTTCTAAAATTACACACTTTTTTAAAAAAACAAACCTTTTCCCGGTGCCAAACTCAGGACAAAAACATTCGTCTCAGCTTCAAGGTTCCCTGTCTTAACTCAATACAGTAGGAATCAAAAGCAAATGCGTTCAAATCCTCAAGGGCTCACTTCTGCCTTTCTTTACTTGGAGTTCAACAGAAGAGTAGTTTGTTCATTGTCTTCCACTGCCCGTCTTGGTTTTGCCTGTAGAATTTGAAGATCTGTTTCATTTCTGAACACCTGGCAAGCTGTGATTTACACGTGAGAAAACAATTCCCCAGTTATTATCAAGGAGCCAGAAGCTTCTCCCTGGTTAGCTGTCCTTCAGGAGAGGGCTAGACACAAGGGGTGGGGAAAGGGAAGCAGATTCTATCTGAAGCTACTTAAGACAAGTAACAGGTAAATCCAAAGCAATGAAGGTGAATATTTAAAAAAAAAGAATATTATTTATTATCTTCTTTATTAATACTCACATGTAACCTTTGCTTTTTACACAAAAGTCTACTTTAGAGGAATGCCTCCTTATTTTATCATGCCCGTGGGGGCTTTTTGTTCCTGGACCACTTCCCCTTTGTCCACCCCACCCCCCACCCACATCCAGATTACTCTTACATGTTCACAGATACCACGAAAACTTTGTAAACAAGATTTGGGTTACTGGAACTAGATTTCATCAACATTCCACTTCCAAATGGAAGGCAGGTGGGAGAGAGGGTGAGAAACAGGAGAAAGGGGAAGAGGAAAGAGGCAAGGGACAAGAGAAGAGGGACAATTGCTCAGAACTTTCAAGTCTTACCTTTTCTGAGGTGTGTGTGCGTGTGTGTGTGTGTGTGTGTGTGTGTGTGGTCTCTTCCTTGAAATTCACTGACTCAAAACATTGACAGCTAGTGCCTGTGTGGTTATTTATATTATACATCTATAATAGAATATGTGGGCTACCTCAGTTTGGGTCTGGGCTGTTTGTTTAAACACATCACAGTTAATCTTTGTGGGTGTCTCCACAGAGTGTGGGATCTCCTGGGAAACCCTCTCTCAGAGCCGGGGCTTCCGAAGCAGAGTCTTGCTGAGGTCTTTGACCTCCTCGGGGCTGTTGACCCGCTCATAACCCAACACCGCCATGGGCTGGTAGCAAAACTCCTCCACCTGCTTGATCTGCTGGAAGGTGAGCGCCGTCCGCCAGGCGTTGGCGGCCTGCGTGGCATTGCGTGCGGATACCACGAATGGCTTGGAGGAGGATCCCGAGCCACTGGTCATGTTCAGGGCAAACTGCTCCATTTCCGGACTCACCAGCAACCCCACAAAGTCGTACACCCTCCGTAGCGTCTTAATGGGGTCTCCCACCAGGTCCTCGTACCGCACCACCAGGTAGTGGCCCTGAAGCCAGTCGGGGGGCTGCAGGGCTGTCTGCAGCGTCTTGGCCATGCTGTTGCAGATGACCTCCATAGCGCCAAGCGCATGGTAGTCTGCGGGGCCACCCATACCCTCCTTCTTGGCGCCCAGCTTGTGGCCGGCGGCCTCCAGGAAGGGCATTCGGTGGGCTCGGGGGTCCCTGCTGCGCACCACTTGTAGGCTCTCACGGATGAGGCCGTGGCGCGAGCGGATGCGTGAGCTGGCAACCGCACGGGGATCGCGCACCAGGTGGATGACCTTGAGGTCCAGGGCCGGGTCTCGAAGCAATGGCGCCAATACTGCCACGTCGAAGACGCGCACGCCCTTGATGACCAGCGTGTGGTACTTGCGGCACTCCTCCTCAAAGCGTGCCAGGCGCTGAGGAGGGCACTTCTTGCACACCCGGTCGTCCACCAGTCCTACGACCTCCTTACGGTAGGCGGGGCAGAGTGGCGACGAGCACACCACTTTGTTGGTAGCTGCCCCGAAGATGCCCAGAGTAGTAAGGTTGCGCCCCCCACTGCCCGCAGGACTATACAACTGGAAAACCGAGAGGTCGCAGCGATACAGAGCGCTCAGCATGTCCCGCGCTGCCCCCTGCAGGGAAACGGCGTCCCCCGGGTACAGTTTTTGCCACACGTGCCATACTGGCTCATAGAGGAAGAACACCTCGGGGTTCTGGTTGAAGAGCTCGCCGAAGAAGGACGAGCCCGAGCGCCACGTGGTAAACACATACACCAGCTGCCGCTTGTCCCCGCCGTCCCTGGTGCCGCGAGTGCCATTGCCTGGAAGGGCCGCGGCCCCCACCACTCCCACGGCTGCTGCAGGAGCTGCCCCGACGGCGGCAGCGGGAGGGCGGTACGGAGTTCGGGGATCCAAGCGGGTGTGAGCGCGGGGTGGTGCCACAGGAGGCGGCCCTGGGCGCCCCCAGCTACCCCCAGCTGCCCCCGCCGCGGCACCCAGAGGCCCGTCGGGGTTGCACTGCTGCAGCGGCTCCTTGTGCCATTTGTAGTCCAGGAGGTTGAGCATGGTAAGCACCAGCAGCAGTGCATAGCCCGCGCACAGCACCAGCGCCTTCCTGCGGAACACCTTCATTCCGAGCGGGGACGCGGGCCAGCGGCGTCCTGGGCGCCGGGGCCACGGCGGGAACAGGGCGCGTGGCGCGGCGGCAGGCACAGCCGGGAGCAGCCGGGGCAGCGCGCCCGGGGGCAGAGCTCGCGGCGAGCTGCGGCTCATCACAGGCACAGCTCCGGCCGGCAAAGCGGCGGAGGCGGCCCTGCAGCCCGAGAAGGGGACGCAGCGGGCCAGCTGCGGGCGCCGGGACTGGGGCCGCGGCTCCGAGGCGGGCGCGGCGGCACTGGCGGCTGGTCCCTGGCGCCCAAGGCTGGCTCTCCCATGGCAGCGGCTCGGAGAAAGACCTGTGAGGGGAAGCGGAGTGAGTGGGTGCGCCCCAATCTCCCTCCCAGCTACCTCCTCCGCCTGAGTAACGCCCACCCACAAGTCTGCCGGCTCCCCCACTCACCTGGAGCCGCGGGCGCGCCCCAGAGCGGCCCTGGATCATCCACCCGAGGACTGTACAGCTGTCACTTCTTCCTCGATTTCTCTTCTGCTCTTTTCTTCTGGGGGTCCCCGCGCCTTCGAGGGAGCCGCGGGACTCTGCAGCCCTAGCCCTGGGCAGAGTTTCCCGGCAGCGGGCGCCCTGCAGCTCGGGAAGGGAAACTTTCACAGGGCCCCGGAGCCCTGCTGCGCGCTCCGTGGAACCCGGCGCGTCCCGGCTCCAGCGACGTCTCCTCCTCTCTCTCGGGACCGCAGCTTCCTTCCTCGCTCTGGGGTGCGAAACGGGCTAGAGGCGAGGGTAGGGGTGGCTTATACGCGACCCAGCTCCGGGCAAAACGGCTCCCGCTCTCTCGCTCTCGGCCTCTGCACAGCGAATCTTCCCATCTCTCCGGCTGCGGCGGGTGGGGTGCAGCGCGACCCCGCAGCGGCGGCGGCTGCTGCTTCCATCACCAGGAGGATGCCCGGGCGGGCAGCGCAGGCAAGCCCCGACGCTCCGTAGCTTCGGATTGGCCCGGAAGGACCCTGCAGACACAGCTCTAAGCAAAGGAGCCCAGGTCCGCAGCGCTCTCCTGCCTGCCCCGCCCCCGGCAGGAGCCGCTTCTGGCCAACGAGGTATCCAGGCAGAGAAAGCCCCCGCCGCCGCCGCCGCGAGAAAGCGGCGCCTGGGAGGATGCTGCTACCCGACTCCCCCTACGCCGAGCGCCTGCAACGCGCTCGGGCCAGCCTCTGCGCGGCTTCTGCCAGCCGGCGCGGGTTGGTGCGCGCCGCCGTCTGTCGCCGCGACTCCTCCCCTTCGCCGCGCTACCCTCCTCCTCCGCTTGTCCCACGCCCGCCCTCTTCGCAGCGCCTGACTCCCGCCGCCGCCTCCTTGGGGCTGGAGATGCGACCCGGTTTACATCCGCGCCGCTTGGGCTGCCATCCGCGGGTGGAAAGACGTAGTTATCGGTGCGCAAAGCGCCGGAGCGCGGGCGCGTGATTCGCAGCGCTCTGGGGCCGGGAGCTGCTGGAGACTTAGAGTCTGCGTGGCTGCAGGACTCGGCCCTATGCTATACTCTCGAAAAGAGTTGGTGATAAAGTTTGGGCAGAAAGCCCCCGGCGACGGTACGCTGGCTCCGCTCTTCCCTCTGGGTAGACGCTGGTGGCCTCTCGCTTGGCCCAAAACACACTCGCGCCCGGCAGCGCTTCGAGAACGAGGAGCCGCATTCTCAGGCTTCTGACACGCTGCTGGTCCTTTCCAGCTGTTCTGTGGTTTCTTCCACACGGAGGAAGTAATAAATCTCTTTGACTCCAGGGTCAAAGAAGACTTCAGTTTTGGGTGCTGGTGGGGAGACTTCTCCCCGCTCACTGGACAGTATAGACAGGAGGCGGCTTCGTGTTTATTACTCCCTCAGCAGATGCTCTCGCTTTTTCTGCTCGAGACGCTGCGTCCACTGTGATTGACGTCCTCTTGAATTGGGGTGATGGGGGAAGGGGCGATTCTTTGTTCTAATTTACAGAAAGAAAAAAACAAAAAAAAAAAACTTGTCCCGATTCTTGGCTTTAGAAATGAGATCAAAGAACTTTACTCCAAAGAAACACAGATGTTGGAACTTGAAAGTCGTTGTTTAGTTAATTTAGATTGGTTTAAGTACTTTTTAAGGTCTTCAGGAAAAGCTCCTCTCCCTTGCCCCTCCTGTCTCTGTCTGTCTGTCTGTCTGTCTCTCTCTCTCTCTCTCTCTCTCTCTCTCACACACACACACACACACACACACACACACACACACAGCTTCAACTTCATGTGTTAAATGGGGACAATTCCAGTAGCCTCAGGAGATTGAACGCTGATTGACAAGGTTCTGGCACGTGGACTATAAGACCCCAGATCAGGCCTAGAACCGCCCAAGATGAATCGCTCTGGGTCTTGAAGGTCAGCGACCTCCGGAAAACAGGACCCTTATAAATCTAAAATGTTGCCTTTGGCACCATTATTCTTCAGGGCGTCTTGAAGAATCTTCTGGTACAAGAACTCTTAGAAAGCTACTAACTCGCTTTCTGTGGGTTTGTTACTTGCATTTTAGGGGTTTAGTTTCAGGGTTGAAAAAGATATGTTCGAAAAATGTGATTTAGTGCCATTTTCCAGAAACATCCATAATATCATAAATAGAGTTGAGCTAATTTTTCTCCCTGGGTTCTGATAAGGAGCACAGATGAGATGTTTCTAGAACAGATTTTACCAAACCAGGGCTGGGCAGGGGAGAGGGGGGATTCAAATTTTATATGTAGCTTTCTCAAGTAGCATGGCATTGCTTTTAGGAATCGGTGATGGCAACAGAAGTTTTTATCCCTATTCACAGAGGAAGCTGGTAGACTTTAAATAATGGCCTCCCATCTTTTATTGGGCCACCCTACATCCCTTCCAATGCTGCTCAGATGTTCCCATCCCTTCTTCCCTCCTCTTTCCCCACAAAAACTAAAGTTATGTCATCACATGAACTGCCTGATGAAAGAGAAAGGGATTTGGAAGGAAAGAACAATTCAATCTTAATATCCAGCATGACTTCAAGAAAAATAATTTCGAATACTCTCTGTTTAAATATCTAGGTTTGTACATACCCAGAAAGCGCTGGATTGCAGTTGTTTGATGTCAAGACCCTTGTAAAAACTGTTTGCGTAGAAACAATTTTGTTGCAATTTTGTGACACTTTACTGGAGTTGGCAAAATAGTAAATCCATTTGCCAGATGCCCCCACAGCCAGTGCTAGGCTGGCATGAATTTACAGGTTCTGGCATCTCCACTCTCTCTTACTTGCAAATATTTTACCATTTTGCACGATATGGTGATTAATTGTGAACTTTGTGACAGCTGATGTCAGACAAAAACTTGATAATACCTTCCTGCAATTTGTTCTGAAATTTCTTTCATTTTAATCTACTTATCCTTTTAGTACAGTAATGTCCTGGGCTTACAATAAGTCACATAATAATGTCATTCACAGAAGATCCAGTGATGCCACAGGGCTGTCCTTAATTTCAGCTCAGTGTCTCATTCCATCCTTTCTAGGATGTACCTTCAGTCTCTTCTGCCTGTCGCAAGGGAAGGAGACAGCTGTTGGAAACTTGCTGTGGCTTTTACCTAATCTTGGGCACCCTAACATTCTAGGGTGCCTTAGGCCCAGTACCCAGCCTGGGGAGAATGGCAGAGAGATCTTCAAGGGCCTTCTTCCAGAGTCTAAAAGGAGTATTATGGTCTAGATGTGAGATGTCCCTTACAAGCTCATGTGAGAGACAATGCTAGAAAGTTCAGAGGTGAAATTATTGGGTTATGAGAACCTAAACCTAATCAGTGCATTAGTCCACTTGAATGGATTAACTGTGCAATAACTATAGGCAAGCAGGGTATGGCATGCCTCTGGGGTATATATTTTGTCCCTGGGGACCACGTTAGTTTCTGTCTGAGTCCTGGTGGCAATGTCCTCAGCTGTAGTCCTCCACATTACTTCCACCATGATGTTCTGCCTCCTTTCAAGCCCCAAGGAATGGAGCCAGCTGTCTATGGACTGAGACCTCTGAAACTATGAGCCCCAAAGAAATTTTTCCTCCTTTAAAATTGTTCTTGTCAGGCCGTTTGGTCACAGTGGCAAAAAAAAGCAGACCAAAACAGGGAGAGAAACCTAAGGCCAGGTTACCTGGATCATGTGTATCCAGGCCTGCCTGTGTCACTGGGGCCTTTAGGAAATGTTTGTCCCTGGGCACGAATATAGAATCATCTATTCACTTGTATTTTCAACAGATTCGTATTTTCAACAGATCCAAATTTTCAATGGAATTTGAGTATACAGAATTGGATTAAAATCCTTGATTTAAGACATGCTGTCCTCTTCAGTCCAAGGGAAACTCTCTTTTATATGTTTTACTGTAATAAATATGTATGAACCCATTACACAGCCCAGGAACCTCCAGAGGTCACCACACTACTTAATTTAGCTTAGAAACTTGGATGAAATGGTCAAATTGCAGGGGGAATTTTAACAAATACTTGCCTTAATAATCTCAAAAAGAAATAGCCCAAATAGTCCTTGGGATTACTAAGGAACTGAAGCAGTCATTTAAAATCTTCCCCTAAGAAAAACAACAGACTCAGAAGGATTTAAAGGAGTCGTCTACCAAACTTCCAGGTCTAGATAGTTTCTTAGACAAACTCTCCCATGGAGTAGAAAAGGAGGCAGTACCTCTCCAGCTCCTCCTGAGGGGATGTTGACTAGAAGGGGATTTCAGAAAAGGAAATCAGTCCAATTGGAAATCAGTCCAATTCACTGATGACAAAACTCTTAAAATATTAGCAAAATAAATCTAATCGAGTGTGGTTGGGGTTAGGGTGGGAGAAAATACACTACCACCAAACTGAGTTTGTCCCAGGAACAAAAGATGATGACGAGTACTTATTAAGCACCTACACAGTGCCAGGTGCTGGTCTAGCTCTGCAAGATGTAAGTATAAGAGAGAAACCTGGTCCCCATCTTTATGGAATTTACACTCCCAAGTGGGAGAGATTCTGTCCACGTGCGTTTAAACTAATAAGAAGATTATTTTAGAGATTTGTAAGTGCTGTGGAGGAAATAAAATAGGCAATGTGACAGAGAGTGACTGAAAGCAGCTATTTTAAATCAGGGAGATGACCTTTACAAAGGGGAGATGACCCTCGTGAAGAAGGATGAGGCAGGCAGGTGAGAACTGAGACATGAGAATTACCTGTAGGTGAGGCAACAAGAGCAGAGAAGCTGAGCAGGAATTAGGTTGGCTTGTTTAAAGGCAGCAGGAATCCAGTAGGGCTGGAGCCCAACAACTAAGATAGTGGTGACCCATGACAGGGTGTACCTGACTTGCAATACCCAGGTGGGTTGTATCTTTCATGTTAGACTTTAAAATGCAATTTGTTAAGAAGCACAACAAAAGATGTTGTAGAAGAAGTACATTCTGGTTCAAACCTATAACTCATTTCCAAATGAGTCACTCTGGGATTGCCCTGGTTTGGCCTGGACTGTGTTGTCCCTAGAACCCACTTGGATTTGCTGGGCCTTTTGGATCCTTACCTTTTTGACCTAGCCCAGCTGTCTACTTTCTGGGTCTCTCCCCAGCCCTGAGGGTTGGCAATAAAGCCTTGGAGTTTCTTCCTGCAGGTTATCCTTTCCTTGAGACACCAGAGGACAGGAGCTAGCTAACTGAGCAGGAGAGTTACCCTGCTACAGCTAGAGCCTAGTCTACCAGCCATCACTCTGCTGCCTGAGATGCACATCCTCCAGGAGTCTGCCTGCCCCACATCCATGTTTGAAACACGCCATCCCATGGTCACTTTGGTGGGACCTTCAGCCAATTCAGTCCTCCACTCTTCTCCCATGGAACAAGTATCTTCCCCAAGCTCAGCCAGTTAGTCATTCTCTCCAGGGAGTGTCATTCATCCGCTCACTCATTCATCCTATGTGTAGCATGCTCCTGTCATGTGCCAAGCAATCTGCATCTTCAGCAGAGAGACGAAAAGATGGAGCATGGTTGCTGCCCTCCCGTCCCAACACTAGAGACCTAGAAAGACGGCCTGTTCTCCTCTCAGAAGGGACTCCATCTCTTCTCAGCCTGTTAGCTGTTTTATTCTTTAGATTCTGTAAGATACCCAAATGCTTTCGCAAATCCCTTCCTTCTCCCCATAAAAATTTTCAGAGTCTGTTTCTGTTGCTTACCATCAAAACTTCCTAATGGGACAGGGGCTTCCTGACTCACTGCAGGTTTAGTTTCCTTTGGGCTGTTGTCTCCATGTCTTGTTTCCCATGTGCCCTTACGGCAGTGCTTTGTCTTTGAGTCTCCTCCCTTAGATTCTGCCATCTAGCCAGCCAGGGAGCCTAAGGAACTCCATCCCAGTCCCACATCAGCTTCGATGGTCTCACCATGACAGTTTTCCCCAAGCTTGTTTTTTGCCGGTACCAGTTGGGCTGCTCACTAGTGACCTCTCACAGCCAGGTCTGCCTCACACAGGCTAGTACACCCTGCCTGTCAGATTTACTGCTGGAAGCCATAGTATATCATTACTGTCTTACCTCTGTAAATAAATAAAATAATTAAAATTTAATAATTAAATAAATAAAATGTAATAATTAAAATTTAATAATTTTAATTAAATTATTTTTTAATTATAGCACTCTATCTAAAAAAAAAGAGTAGAGATATAAGGTGGCCCACAAAGATAAAAACAAAAAAAATTGATCAAAAGGAAAATAACATAAACCAAGGGTACGGTCCATGTAACAATTCATTCCATGAGATTCTCCTCAGTGGCTACCAGTGAATCAAAGAGCTTGCTTGGAGTTTCCTAGTAGCTATAGTAAAGAAGGAAAACCACTTAGGAGACTGACAGTTTTGCCTGACATAGAGACCCAAGAAAAACTTTTCCTTCACCAGTGTGAGCTTCATTCACGGGATCTCTGTTCACTGCTTAGTTCCCATTAAAGGCAGTATTAGTGTCTGACATGTAAGTGTTCAATAAGTATTGACTGACTTACTGCAGGTCCTTATATAAGGAATTCTGCAGTGTAGAAAGTAGACTATGTCCTTAAGTATGGCTGTACAATTAAAATAATTATAGAGTCAGGGAGAAAGGTGCTGGCTCTTATGAATCAAATCAATGCAAGCTAATAGCATAATGTCAATGCTTAGCTCACTCAAGGCAATTTCACGTGGGCCTCATACACCCGCTTGCTGGTCCAGCCTCCTGGCTCACATCAGCATGTTTTGCAAAGCTGTTTATCACATCAAGGTGGGTAGGGATGACTAACTTCTAGGAAAAGTCTTCTTGGAGAAACTACTGCCTGGAAACAAGAGCCTCAGCTCTGTCACCTGCCCCCACAGCTCCAAGTGCCAAACATCTCCAACAGCAGCACAAGCTGTCTTCCATTATCCTCGGCTGACAAGTGGCCTTGAAGCATTTTCAAAATCATTTCATTTCAGCCGGGCACAGTGGCTCAAGCCTATAATCCCAGCACTTAGGGAGGCTGAGACAGGAGAATCACGAGTTCAAAGCCAGCCTCAGCAATAGCGAGGTGCTAAGCAACTCAGTGAGACCCTGTCTCTACATAAAACACAAAATAGGGCTGGGGATGTGGCTCAGTGGTCAAGTGCCCCTGAGTTCAATCCCCAGTACCAAAAAAAAAAAAAAAAAATCATTTCATTTCCTCCAGGGACTTCCTCCTCAGCTGCACACTATTCATGAGTCATGAGCCCACCAAAAGGGGGCGTGTTGGGATTGGGCAGCATCCCTTGCTCTGACCACTGCCCCTCACTGCCATCCAGAGCCTCAGTTTACAGGAATTCCTTCTTGGAGTCAGTCTGTTCTCTCCACAGCGATCTGCTGCTGACTGCTGGGTGCTTTCAGGCCAGGTCTCCCAGTACCTGCTCAGAAGGATATCCATCCTCCTGCACTGTGAACACTCTGGGCCATCTCCCACCTAGCCCAATCACTCGGGAGAAATGACCCTCACTGCTGGATTCTGAAACAAAATGTTTGAAAGCCTAGAGAAGCTTTGACACTGAGGTTTTTATCCATGATCAGAAGTGTTTTAAAAATAAATAACCAGTCCCCAAAATCAACTGTCACAGGAAGCAGAGATAATGTCATATTAGTAGAAACTCCATGAGACATCTATTTGGCTCTACAGTAATAGAATTCTGTTTAAAACAAATAAAGGGACATCTATAGTAATGCCCACATGCCTTCAATTTCACTTCTGCATCAGGTCCCACAGTGCCTGAGAAAGGGTTGTCAACTGGAAAACCTCTATTGACAGAGGAATTAAGTTCCTTGAAATTCAGAAACAGATGTAGAGGCTCGTATGCAGAATTTGGAATAAACCCTAGATTTAATTTCCCTGTAAGTTAACTTACTGGACCTTTCCTACTTGGAATGAGATATCTCAGTGGTCCTCAGTTTCCCGGTCTATAATTCAGTAATAATAATGGTCATCTCATAGAATGGCTCAGAAAAGAAGAGAAGAGCACAGGGGTGACCAGGAGTGAATAGTAAATAATAAATCATTCTTTCCCTCCCCCAGGAAGAGTCCAGGTGAAGGGCATCTTTTCCAGCAAGAAAAAGAAGGAATTCAGTATCTATAAGAAGCAGGATTCTTTGCCTTTCTGGGTAGGGACATTGGGGATTTGGTTCAGTGATGGCTTTAAAAGGGGTACAGAGAGTTGTGGTTGAGGTTTGTAGGGACAGAAAGATGGAGAGGAGGGTTCTGTGGTTAACAGATAGAAGGGACCCAGCATGGCCAGAGTTTGCCATGAGTTTTTTGGTCCTTGACATCCACTTGACCTCGCCACTCACAGTGTGGTCAATGGGTCAGCTGGATCAGAATCTCCTGGGAGCTTGTTAGAAATATACACTCTTGGGCTGAGAGCTCTTGGGTTAGAACCTTCATGTTATCAAGATCCTGAGTGACTGATGTGCACATGAGAGATCTGGAAGCATGGTAGCAGCCACTTTAGCATTTAACGGTGAGTGAACACCTACAATAAATCGTTGCAGGTTGGACATGGGGGTGGAATGACTTCTCTCTCTGCACTTTTCTGTTGCATAAGTGTAGCAGGTGGCCAGTAGAGGCTTCTGGAGCAGCTGCTAGCCTCTGCAGTGCACTTGAGGAAGTTAGAAAGAGATGTGTCTCCCCAAAACCCGGTACAGCTCTGTGTCAGGGTGCAGAGCCAGAGAGAGATGCAGGCTAGGTATCAGAGACACTCAGCTCCCACAGCTGGAGCCTCTATGCAGGATCGAACCTACACAGCTGCATGAGGGTGTTAATATGAAAACAGGTAAAATAGTGCTTCCCAATTCCCAGAATTAGCCCATCATGCTCAACGTCCATATTTACCAAAAGCAATAGACACAACTGCTTTGCTCGCATTAAACAGAAAGGAGAGGAAATTATAGCAGTGACATCCTTCTCCCTGAAGAAGAGTGAATGCCCTGAGCACATTATGAAACTCACAGCACACACAACATTCTCAACCATGTTCTCTGTACTCTTGGACTAACAGATAAACCATTATGCAGTGACCTAGGATTTTCCACAAGTGGCCTCTGAGTTCAGTTTCTATGGCGTATTGGTGAACAAAGTGGAATATCAAATTTCATACATATACTATACTGGCACCACAGGATAGAAAATCCAAGAGGGGAGAGAGAAAGTAGCTCTCAACCTAGATGGCTTCATTCCACATCTTCTCAGCTCTGTGGATGGTCTCCCCGTCCCCTTCATCTCCTATAACAGTGTCTGAGTTCTAAATTCCCGAAGCTTTATGTCAACTCTTAATACTTCAGCTCAGATGTTGTCTAGTGACATGCCAAAAAGTTGGATGTGATTTTGGCTCCAGATGTAACATCTTATTATTAGTTTTTGGATGAGGTGTCCTGGTCCTTCTACACATTTCTCTTTCCTCAGTCATGACATTACGTATGGCTGTACTCACTCAAAAGGAGCAACCTTCTGGCTCAAGTGTACTTTCTGTCACATCTATTTCTAGAGCACGAAATGTTTTGTTGGTTTGGGAACTGTATCTTTCCCGTTGCCTTGTAAGCTATCTATCTGTATGCAAAATTTCATTGTTAGGATACAACTTATGCAGAAAAGTCTCTTCTGCAAATCTGTGCCCCAGTTACAGTTTTTTTGAGGAAAAAATTTCTGCATCTTAATGCCACAGGTCAAATTCCAGTTCAACGAATATCTGAACCTGTAGCCTTCCTATAAAAATGTATTGTTTTCTTTATCTCCGGCTAATGCCCCACTGGTCATTTATTTTGGAATCTAATTGGATTGATGAAATTTCAGTACAATATAAGAAACTGGAAATTTCTGGTACTGAGAATTTCGAGTTTTAGGACAAGTACCTGGGTTCCTCCAGATTGACTTTTCCATTATTCCTTTATGAGTGGATATTTGTTTCTTTCTTCCCCCTGTATTCTCTGCTGGAACATAGGAGGCTGGTGGACCTTAGATCCAGCCATGCAAATGTCCTGCTAGTGGCATTGCCTGGGCTCTCTGCCCAGAGAACAGAGATTTGTCTCTGACGAAAGGCAATGCTGACGAAGTGGGGTTAGCAGTCACTAACGACAGACGGAAACCCTCTCCTCCTGGTGGAAATTAATTCTCTGCAACTCATATGCCTGACACAGCTCTGGAGGCTTTTGGATCCCTGGCTTACTTAGTTCTGTCTCTAATGACGTGGAGGACACCACCTCTTCACTTACTTGGAGCATTATTTTTGCTAGCGTCACCGGGTCAAAGCTCTTGGATATCCAGTTCTCAAAAGTGGCCCTTCCACTTAGAGTGTCGTGGTAGAGAGGAACCCAGGAGGGATGGTGCCATTTGGTAACTGTGGGCTGAAGAGCATTGTTTCTGTAAACCGCTGGATTTGGCCAGCGATGTTTAGCCATCAGCCTGGGTGTTTATGGCCCTTGTGAAACTCCCATATCACTCAGGCAGGCAATTGCTTACTTATGTTCTGCTGGAAACCCTCAGAAATATGTGCTCAATAGCTGCAGATGTGCCCACAGCTTGCCCACTGTCCCAGCCTGGGTCAGCAATCTTTGCATCCTTTGAAATAACCCACACTGTAATCCCCTAACAGAATATTATCCATCTGGTCGTTTAAAGGCAAAGTGCTGAACATGCACTGTGTGTATTTGGGGCTCACATTCCATTTAATCCCATGGTTCCTCCTGATTGGAAAAAAAATTCTTTATTTACAGACCCCCACATCACCGATTCTTGCTGCCAGTAAGGCAGATGATGTCATCTACTTGCACGACCATGGTTGACTTTCAAAGCAATTTACGGTTGCTAAAGTGCTTATAATCTCCCACCAGAGAAGGATGGAAATTTCAAGAAGGCTGGGAATGTTAGTACTAATTTTGCCCATGAACAGCTTGGTCCAGCAGAATTTTAGCATCCTTATTTCACAGTGTCCTCCAAGGACCAGTGGATGCCTAACCATGTGTTAGGCTTATCTAGAAAACTGAATAGGGAAGGAAGAAATAAAAGCCTCCTACGCCCAAGCATTCTCCTCCCAATCTCTCCCACAGAAGTGCTGCCTAATTGAGCAAATATGCAGGTGAGCCTCACCGGGACATGAGAGATCCAGAGAAGTGCTGACATCAAGCTAGCCATTGACTATAGCCAAGAGTAGAGGAAACAGGCAGTGGTCCAGTTGTTTTGCAAGCTGATGGCCATCGTGAAGGAGGGCAGTCCACATCCAGGACTTCCTTCTGTCCTCCAGCTCTGTGTTGATCCCCTAGACTCACAGTTTCTCTCAAATGGTCCGAGGGCCTTCCAAAGATGAGGTTGGAACGCTCCCCTTCCCCAACCACTGAAACCGTGACTCCAAGAGTGGGTCTTGGAGATCAGCCTGCTAGAAAGCCTTCCAGCTGATTCTGATGCACACTGAGGTTAGAGGACCATGGTCAAGTGCAGCACAGGCCTCGACAATTGGTCCATTTGGAAGGCCTTCTTGCTCCAATGACAGTCTCTATCCACTGAAAACTTCCTCCAGCGAGCCTTCTAGAATTTCTATAGGAAGAAGAGGCAGCCAATGCCCAGAGCACCTTCTGTGGCTTATGGTTGAACCACTGCATCAGCTTACATAGTGGAGATGCCCACGCTTCTTGTTTTCCCTGGCAAGGGCTTTCCTCATCTTTGTCCATTTCTCTTCCACTTTCCTTCTTTTTTGCAACATGAGATACTACTTGTCCTGTTGCTTAAGATTTTCTTTCATCTGATTCACTGTTCAAGAACTAACCTATGTTTAATTTTAAAAGTAATAATAATATATTACTACCATAAATGGAAAACCAGTATCATGTTCCAGAAACAAAAAGTAACCAAAGCAAGCCAGGTGTAGTGGCACACCCCTTTAATCTCAGCTGCTCAAGAGGCTGAGGCAGGAGGATTGCAAGTTCAAAGCCAGCCTCAGCAACTTAGCAAGGCCCTAAGCAGCTTAGCAAGACCCTGTCTCTAAGTAAAATATAAAAGGGCCTGGGACGTGGCTCAGTGATTAAGTGCCTCTGGGTTCAGTCCCCAGAAAGTTACAAGTTATTAAATTCTGGTTTAATTATGGCCTACAAAAGGCTTAGACAGGCTCCCTGTTTTGTTCTGCTTTTTTGAAGGAAGTGGACATTAACCATTAGGTAGTGTTAAAGGCAGACCATCCCAGACTGAAATTGAAAATCATTTCTCATTCTCCTGAAAACTATCTTACATACCATAAGTAAGTGGTAGGTTCCTATTCTTTAAGAAATATCGCTCCAGATGTGAAATTTCACAAAACTGAGTTTGATAGAAAATGCAACTGAAGTTCAAAGGCAGACAGAAGAATTTCACCTAAATATTTTCTAGCACTGCCATGTACACCTTTAAAACTGCTTCAGGACTTAGCACAAGTGCTTTGCATACGAAGTTCACAGAACAAATATTTGTTGAGGAATGAATGAAGGAATGTACAAACATCCCTGCTGTAAAATTGATTTGGTAACTTTTCTCAATTTAACTGCTCCATTAACCTCCAGTGGTTCAGTTCAGTGTCTCCCTATTACGATACAAATTCTGCCCTATGAATTCCTCCTCTGGGGTGGTGTTCCAGTTATCCAGTTCAAGTAGACAGCACCTGATTTGCATGTGATTGGGTTGCAGTCAGACTGGTCATTCATGGAGGGTGAAGTGGAATTTTTTTGTTTGTTTATTACACTTTGCACATTGTCTGCCAAATTAAATTACCTTTTTCATTTATGCGAAGTCATGAGCCACATGGTTTATTTGAGCCACTAGTTGGTTTTAAAGTTTGGGTTTCAGTTTAGGGCTGTGAATCTAATATTAATCCCCCAGTCACTCACATCTCTGTACCTGAGGGTTTGTGTTTACTGCCGTGGAACCTAAAGCAGTTGCATTCAACCTGGAGCCCTGGCTCCAGCTCACTGAGCAAATGCTTCATGCTATTTTCTTATTAATTTAATGGTAAATAGTTTCATTTCTGACTCATGAGCATTGCAAAAGATGCTTACAAACTTCATGTACCCAAAATCAGAAGATTCTTTTGAAATGATGGTGTAAACAACTTGTATGCATTTTGCTTTAGTTGTTAAGGTTTATAGTTAAGAAAGGATTTTTTAAAATATGTGCTTTGCTCTGCTTTTAAGGGTATCAAAACCTTTCTTCCAAAATAGTTCATAATCAATTTTTTTCACAAATTCAGAGCCACATGGCAAATTAATGTGTCAAAACTGTTATAACAAACAAAGTACCACAGGTTGAGTGGCTTAAACAACAGACATTTATTTCTCATGGTTCTGAAGGTTGGGAAGTCCAAGAGCAAGCAGCTGGCCAGTTTCGTTTCTGGTGAGGGTCCTCTTCCTGGCTGGCAGATGGCTACCTTCTTTCTGTCCTCAGGTGGCAAAGAGAAAGCTCTGTTCTTCTTACAAAGCCACTCATCACATTATGAGGCCCTACCCACATGGACTCATCTAACCCTAGTTACTTCCCAAAGGCCCTATCTCCAAATACCAACACATTGGAGGTTAGTGCTTAACACATGAACTTGAGCAGGGCACAGCTCAGTGGGCAACAGGTCCCACACACATAGTTATAATAATAAGGGAAAATACATTCTGCTTCCCATTAAGCTTGCATTTTTACTCACCCAACAGCCAAAATCTAGTATGACTCATATGTTCAGCGTATGCCCCCCCCCCAGGAGCTACTAAAGGCATATTCCTAAATTAAATCACACACAAAACAACTAGTACATATATAGTCCTTTCTCATTTCTAACCTTGTCATAACGGGCTCATGGGAGTATATGCTGGTATCACCTCTTCCAGAGGGCCATTTGTTGTGACATGCCAAAATCCTTAAAAATGTTTGACTCAAAAGGTTTCAGTTCCATTATTGACACACTTTCTTCTTCAGATCAATGTACCACTGACTACAAAAGTGGTTGAATATCGTATGTAAAGGACCAAGAACAGCCGCGAGGATCTCAAGAGGAAAAGGTAGGAAGACTTGCTCTTTCAGACAGCAGATCTTGGGATAAGCTCACACTTCACGCAATATGAGATTGGTACAGAGGCAGAACAGACCATAGACCAGCTAGCTCTGTCACAGACTCATGCATGCGTGGACCCGAGTTATAACAAAGTTGGCACGGCAAAAGGGCAGAGACAGTCTTTCCCAAATGATGTTTGGACGGTTGGGTATTCGTATGGAAAAAAATGACATTGGACATATACCTTGTACATAAAACTCAATTCCAGCCAAAGTATAAGCCTGAATGTGGGGAAAAAAACATAATGATTTTAGACAATATCATAGCAGAATAGTTTAATCATCTAAATAGCAGAATTTTTTAAAATAATATACAAAGTCATTGATTATGAAAAAGAATGCATGACTGTGTGTGTACATAAGAGCTTCTGTTCATCAAAAATTACTGTGAGAAGTAGTGAAAAGACAAAGCATAGAATGGGAGAAGATACTGCCACATGTGCAAGAGACAAGGGACTTCTATCCACACGACACAAAAAGCTCTGTAGATCAATAAGGAAAAGACAAGTTGCTTAGTGGGAAAAAAATGCAAAACATTTGAACAGGCTCTTTAGAAAAAAAAGACAGCCTTACCAGTTGACAAGAAGTTTCTCAATTCCATTTGTAATCAGGGCAGTGCAATCAAAATCCACAATGAGAAACCAACAGCAGCCAACTGCTGGAAATGGGAAATGACTGGCAGTGCCAACTATTGGTGAGGATGGGAATTCCCAATCACTCCAGGTGGAAATGTTACATTATTGGTCCTTAGAAGAAAGGTTCTGGTACTTTCTAGCAAACTCAAAGGAGGGAGGGAGGGAGGGAGGAAGGGAGGAAGGGAGGGAGGGAGGGAGGGAAGAGGCAGGGAGGAAGGGAGGAAGGAAGGGAAGGAGGGAGGGAGGGAGGGAGGGAGGAAGGGAGGAAGGGAGGGAGGGGGGAAGGAGGAAGGGAGGAAGGAAAGAAGGAAGGGATTGTCTCTCTCCTTACAATTTGCCCCATTGGATTCTGGAAATCAGAAAATAATACTCACTGAACCCTTAAATACCGTTGAATTGCAGAGGAGAGTCCCAGCATGGCATTGGCAGCCAGCACCCAGGCTCCCCACACTTCTGAGAGCTTAGGCTGTAAAGTCCAGGTTGGGCCTGATCCACTCGAGTTTGCAAAAGTCAGGAAGTTCACATACACTGAAGGCCAAACGGCAGCTCAGGCTTTAAGTTTCTCAGCTTTTGTCAGTTAAAGTTAGTACTTTAATGCAATTTTAATAGGTAGTGATTTTATTTTGTATCTAATGAAACCAACAGAGCGTGAAAATAGACATCAGAATGTGAAAGATAATGAGTCTGTTAGCTCTGGTGCCAGCGTGGCTGAGTGAGGTACAGTACTTAAGGTTCGAAGAATAGACTGCCTCAAAAGAGGCTTTTATTAGCTTCATTAGGGCGGTCATCAAATGAATGATTTCATAGCAGATCTAATTAACCAAAGAATATGTAGGAGCCGCATCTCCCTCTTGCTAATTGGCATGGAGACGCCAAGCCACATTAGCCACCTTAGAAATCCAGCATCCAGATAAACTCCATAGAATCATCGTGGGAAGGGGTTTCATAAAGGGGCATTTTACAGCCAAATTCTGAACAAAACAAGATAAAACCTTCCCAGCCTTCCAGTTCCTGATGATGGACCCGGAACTCCTGCCTATCTCGTTCCCTTCCCTAGCCACCAGGAAAGCTATCATCCATCAGCAGCCGACCAGAAGTTAGGAGGGATCCCTAAGAAATGGCTTGACTAGAAAGGAGCAGAAGAAAAAGAGACGAAGTGCAGGAATCTGCAGCAGCAACTAGTTCTGCCAAGTACAAAGAGCTGTCCTGGAGCAAACCATCTGAGGGCATCCAGGACAGTCAGGGCTCTGGAGGTGCTGGCTTGCCTGGGACAACATGGAGCTGGTGATACTGGCCCTCCCCCCAACAATGAAACCCTCCTGAAGCTGACAGAGCTGACTTCTCTTGTTCCCTGTAAGGCCAGCCTTTCCGCATCCCCCACCCACTTAAGCAAAAGCACCAGGCTTGGTTTCAGGCAAGTCCAAACCTACACATCTAAAGAGGAGACTCGTGCCAGCTGCTGGGTGCTGTGGAAAGAGGTCAATCAGAAAAAAGAAAAGAGATCTGAGACAGTAAAACATATGACCAAATTGGGAGTAGTGGCGCAGGCCTGTAGTTCCAGCTATTCAGGAGACTGAGAAAGGAGGATCAGAGTTTGAGGCCAGCCTAGACAACATAGCAAGACCCTGCCTAAAAAAAAAAAAAAAAATATATATATATATATATATATATATATACATACACACACACACATACACACACAAATACATATATACATTATCAAAATTTTTAAAAAAAGAAGAGAGAATGGTGAAGAGGATTGAAGACCAAGTCGCTGATTTTAAAGGCAGAACCAAAATCTTCCAGAATAGACTATATGTATACACACACAGATATATATATACACACATATACATGCATTTATATACCTGTGTGTGTGTATCTTTGGCAGAAAAGTAGAGACGTAGAAGATATATTCAGGAAATTTGACATCTATCCATAGCAATTCCAGTAAAAGGGAGCAGTCATACCTGAAGAGAGGAAACAATCAAAATGATAATAGGAGAAGATAACTTGAATTTTCTTGTGAAGATAGATATGAATTTTCAGGTTGAAAGGTTCACCAAGTTCCATACAAGACTGAAGAAAAGACTTTTGTCTAGACTCACCCTGCTAACATACCCTGACTCCAAGGATAAAAAAATAATTCCAGGGACTGGGATTGTAGCTCAGTGGTGGAGCGCTTGCCTCACACATATGAAGCACAAGGTTCAATCCTCAGCACCATATAAAAATAAATAAAATAAATAAATAAAAGTATTGTGTCCATCTACAACTAAAAATATTTTTTTAAAAATTCAAAAAATGTCCAGAAAAAAAATCAGATTACTAAAATGGAGCTACCACTGAGCTACACCCACCCTACAAGGTTTTCTTGTTAGTTTGTTACAATGGTATCTTCTGCTACATGGTTCAAATCCTAGTTGGTCCTGCAATGACCACTACCCACGTAGTAACATTATTGTAAATGAGTTAATAGGTTTTCAGTTTTTAGAAGTAAACTAAAGACAGGATGGAAGCCTTTGTTGTAACTCTGTGAGCAGAATAGTGTAGCAAACCACGACTTAGAGATGAGAGAGGAGGAGGAGAGGAAAGGAAGAGGAAGTGGTCTTCCACGGGGTACCTCCACAGGTGGTGGCAGACCCCAGAAGCACAAGGCAAAACAACAAGCAGCAAAGCAAAATAAAGCTCAGTCTTCTTTCTAGATAAAGGGAAATAGAAAGTTTCCATTTGAAGTTTAAAAAAAAATCAAGAAATAAAAGTACAAGCCTATTACATCAATTTATGATGGTAAGTGCTAGAACAATTTAGGACAAAAACTACTGGCAGTGGTTGCCTCTGGGGATAGACCCTGGTAGTGAAAGGAGGAGATTTTCAGTTCCATGTTGTACTGTTTTATATATTTAAAAGTCAGTGTTTTACCATAGGTATGTCTTTCTTATGGATTTTGTGTGTGTGTGCCAGGGATTGAACCCAGGAGTGCTTAATCACTAAACCATATTCCTTTTTTTTTATTTGAATTTGAATTTTGAGACAGGGTCTCTCTAAGTTGCTGAGGGCCTCACTAAGTTGCTGACGCTGGCTTTGAACTTGTGATCCTCCTGCCTCAGCCTCCTGAGCTGTTGGAATTACAGATGTGCACCACCATGCCCAGGTCTTGTGGAATTTTTAAATTAAAAAAGAGAATTTTTGTATTTATATAGCATGGAAGTCTTCAACGGTGTTTTAAAAATGAAGTTGATAGGAATGCACTGAACTGAATAGCTTCATGGCCTTCACCAGATTGCAAAAGACACATCTTTAAAGAACTTTATTTAGCTAGAGGCTAGAGATCAAAACACAGTCTCAGAACGTTTTTTTTCTCTTGAAGAAAAAAAATGAGTTGCTTGTTTTTGTGAGAACTCTAAAAAACATACACAATCATACACACTTTTAGATTAAGTTTATAATTATCTAGCTATGAAACTGTCACCCCTATATTTCATGCCAACATTAAGGGAAAATGGGCAATGCTATATACTTTGTCTCTTTCTGAATTCAGTTAAGCTCATCAGAAGCTCCATGGTGGTGGTGGTGGTGGTAGTAATGGTGATGGTGATGGTTTTGATGGTGATGGTGATAGTGGTGGTGATGGTGGTGATGATGATGGTGGTTTTGATGGTGATGGTGGTGGTGGTGATGGTTGTGGTGTTGGTGGTGACAATGATGGTGATGGTGATGGTGGTGGTAACTGTGATGGTGATAGTGGTGGTGGTTGTGGTGTTGGTGGTGGTTGTGGTGATGGTGGTGGTGGTGACGATGGTAGTGATGGTGGTGATGATGGTGGTGGTGGTGGTGGTTGTGATGGCAATGGTGATAATTGATAGTGAAGCTGATTACATATACTGGGCTGGAGAACAGAGAGAAACCCTGAGGAAATCCCAAATTTTGTGGCCTTTGGTATCTTAGCAAACAATATAAGAAGCCCACAGTGCCTACACATGTTTCTTTGGGTAAAATCATTGCAAACTGTTTCTCAGTCTCTCCGCTATAACTGTGGCATCTTTGTTGAGCAGCAATAAACATGTACTGTCTTGCTATTCATAGTGAATTCCTGTAACGTTATGTGGCCTCAGCAGTTTTAACTTTCTTATATCAGAGTCAGGGCTCAGCTGCCCTTGGCAGTGTCCAGCTCTCTGCCTCCTGGCTCCTCAATGCAGTTTGTTCAGATACCTGCCCAACACAACTACCTCCTATTACCAGGTCCCCATGGGACAGCTAGATACCTCCTTCTCCACCTTCTCCTTCTCCCCATGGACCCCCACATGCACAGCACAGATATGGCTTAGTGACCTCCTCAGTCACAGTGTGACTCCATGGAACTTGTGCCTGTTTGCTGAGCCCACCCATTAGAACTTCCTTCAGGAAACCTCTGTAGGTTTGCCCAGGACCCCAGTAAAGGCCTTGGCCACAAGCACCTCACTGTCTCTCACTCACTGGTGAAGCACCCATGGCCCAGCTCCCTCTTCCCACTGGTTTTGAGAGGCCTGCTGCCCTGTCCTCTCTGGAATCTGTAAGAATCCACAGCTTCTGTTGTTTCATGAGTTTTATGACATTGCCTGCTCTGTGTCCACCTGACCCATACACCTGGGCCTAACCTCCTTCCTGGTCAGGGCCCTCCTAGAGTCTGAGTACGTTGCTGGGAGTGAACTGGACCTGTCATATGAGAGCTACAAAGGTGACTGTCAACATGAACAAGTTTCCTGCAAGAGGGTCACCTGCTCACATCAGACAGCTGAGGGTTAGGCTTTCCACCAGAATGAAGATGCGTCCATGAAAACACCCCTGGGTCACTCCTTGGGAGCCCTGCCAGGGAAGCACTAGAGTTCACAGCCACTCCTCAGAGAGACCTCAGAAAAAACTGAGGGAAAAAAAATCACTAGCACCAACAAGACTCTCTCCTGGTGTCAGCAGCCTTCAGCATTTAAGATCTGGGCTCTGGAATCTAATCCCTCTGAAAGCTAAAGACTTCTATGGGGGCTGGAGGGGTCATGTGGTTCAGAACATCAGCCTGAAAATCTAAATCTTTCCAACAACTCCCTTATGGTGTGTGTGTGTGTGTGTGTGTGTGTGTGTGTGTGTGTGTGTTTGCATGCGGGCAAGCACACCTGTATGCACACGAGTGTACAGACAGCATCAATCCAGGGTTAGCATCACTATTAGAAAAACAAGGTTTTGTCTTTTAATTGGGAATGAGGGAAAGCACGTGAGTGTCCTCTGCAGATGCTGTAAGACAAAGTGTGGTCCCAATGCTGGTTTCAAAGTTCTGGGTTCTAGTATCTAAAACCCAAATGAGCACTGGAAATGTTCATGAGGACACCTCACCCTGATGGCACAACTCACTCTGCACCAGCTGCTGTTCCAAATGTTTTCCATGGATATCTGTCACTCAGTATCTACCATAGCCCTACAGACTAGTGTCCCCACATTAAGATGTGTTTTAGTCAGCTTTTTCGTCACTGTGACCAAAAGACCTAACAAGAACAAAATAGAGGAGAAAAAAGTTTATTTGGTGCTCACAGTTTCAGAGGTCTCAGTCCATGGATGGCTAACTCCATTGCTCTGGGCCTGAGATGAGGCAGGACATCATGGCAGAAGGGCATGGAGAAGGAGAGCAGCTGATGGTGATCAAGAAGGAGAGAGAAAGAGAGAGACAGAGACAGAGACAGAGAAAGAGAGACAGACAAGCAGGCAGAGACAGAAAGAGACAGAGAGAGAGAGTTCTGCTCACTAGAGAGAAAATATAAACCCCAAAGGAACACCCTCACGGGGCTTCCTCCTCCAGCAACACCTTACCTGCCTACAGTTACCACCCAGTTAATCCATACCAGGGGATTAACCCACTGATTAGGTTACAACTCTCAAAACCTAATCATCGCACCTCTAAAAACTCTGGCATTGCCTCACACGTGAGCTTTTGGGAGACACTTCATATCTAAACCATAACAAGGTAACTAAGACACAGAGAAGAAAGTAACTTACCTGAAGTTACACATAAAAAGAGATGGAGTTGAGATTTGGACCTAGGTAGTTGCCTTCCCCTTTTAAGCTGTTTCTTCTCAAAGTGATAATTTCATCCTCTCCAATATTTTTAAGTATGATTTGGTTTTAAGAATCATAGTATGTGCCAGCAGGGATTTTAGAGACTAGGTAGATTGTCACAATGTCCAGCCCCTCTGCATGATTTATACCCAGGGGTCCCTGCCCCTTTACAATGTGAATTTGATACTTCTATCAAAGGTGGAGTCCATCCCCCAGCACCCTGATTCGGGACTGACCTTGTCTGTTGCTTTGGCCAAGAGAACACAATGGAGAGAAGTTGTGCAGGCTCAGAACTTAGGCCTTAAGCAGCTGTGCAGCTTCCTACCTCACCCTCTTTCGGTTTCTTGTGGCCACCATGGTACAGGAAGATGAACAGTCGCATGGAAGGAGAGAGCCACCAGTTGTCTCAGATGAGCCCTGACCCGGCTGACCTGCCCCTTGAGGGCACAGGAGAAAGACAAGCAAACAATATTCCAGTGAGCCCTCAACTGTAAAATCAGAAGTCATCGTCCTTGTAGGCCACCAAGGCGTGGGGTGGTTTGTTAGCAGCCGTAGTGACTGATACAGAGATCAGATGAGATCAGATAGCATAGCACACTCATTTTACAGCTGAGAAACCAGAGGGTAAAGCCATTGACCAGGTCCTCAATGGCAGAATTAAGATGGAGCCACTATCACTTGCCTCTGGCCTGGGTCTTGCCATAGACAGAACAAGGCCTATGCTCAAGAAGCCCTCAGGTGTTGTGGGGTTTTCACGCACTGTGACCCAGAGGGATGGGAAGTTGGCTCAGGGACCAAACCAGGTGGGCGGAGGAGAGTTCCAGCTTCAGGCCACAGTGGTCAGGCCTTCCCCATTCTCTGACTTGGTAAAGTACTCAGGAGACCTCGAGATCAGCACCTGCCGGTGGGCAATGACCAGTGGAGGGGAAGGGCCTGCCTACAGAAGCTGGAGAGCTCTTCCATCTTGTGCTTACACAAGGCCTCTATGGACTCCTCCAGGTAACCTGAGCTTCAGATGCCAGGTGGCAGAGTGTGGGTTACACTCCACATCCGTCCCCTTGTTGGGGGCAAGGCAACCTCCAAGTCACACACTTGCCACAGACACCATGCTGGGCTGCTCAGTCAGCAAAGCCAGACAGGCCTGAGCTGGGTGAGGGTGGTCAGGGAAACTGAGTGACAAGGAAAAGACTGGCGGTGAGGAAGAGAGGAAAGAGCATAAGCAGCACCTTTCTCGGCCCTGCCTCAGTTGATTGTCCTATGCACACAGGTCGAGAAAGGGGAAGAGGAAGGATCATCTGAAGGTCCCAGGGCATCCCTCCTCTCCAGTGTGTGCCTTGCCATGCTGTGCACCTCGTCCTCTCTCTCTGCGCCATGGCAGGAGAATCCTCCCCAGTTCTGGACACCTCCAGCCTCTCTTCTCTCTTTCTCCCATGATGGAACAGGCAGAACTCCCCCAAATTCAAATCTAGTGCCCTCTTTCCTGTGGCAATGTGGCATGCCCACTACCACTACCAGCCTCCGCCAACCATGTGCATATCACATTTGAGATTTTTTTCCCTATTACCATAGACATCTGTACTATCATTTAGTGTTTTTCTTTAACAGGACTCACTTTTTTACTTAATAAGTGGCTTTAAGTCATTCTAGGCAATAATACCCATGACATTGTGGGCTTGATGTGCTGTTTATAGTTTTTCTCAATGTGCATTACAATAATTACATAACTGAAAAATGTAAATGTTCTTGTGTGCCACTTAAAACCATCCCACTGACTGTATTTCACTCTGAAACCCTATCGAGAGCATATCAGTCTGAATAGTTGTGTTGCAAAAAATAGGAACTGAGTCTGATTACCATATGTAAAAAGAGATTTTTATTAGAAGGCTATGGCGGAGGGGGTAGTCTCACAGAGTAGAGAGGAAGGCAGAAGCTCCAGGCTTGCAAAGCACAGGGCCGGGAGGTCTGGCCAGGGGTGCAGAGGCCACAGAGATTGTGCTCCAGCCCCATCCAGGGAACAGGAGCTGGAATAAATGTCAGTGGTGTTTGTCTTCACGGAACTCGATGATTCAAATTCCAGAGTGTGACTTTTCCCATCCTGCTTGAGTCCACTGCCCACTCTGAACTATATTGGCCCAAGTGTCTTTATAGAATGGATACCACACATCAGAAAACACTGCCCACAATGAGAGAACTCTTGTCCCCTTCTTGACTATAAATGCTGCCTCTTCAAAAGTGTTCATGGGTAGAATATTTCACAAACTGCCCACGGAAGCTGGAAAGCAGTCCGCATCTTTCGGAAAGATCTGGTTCTTTAGGGGGATTTTTATGTTTATGTCTTTGATGTTGGAGCTTTTTAGAAGAAAGGATGGGCAATAGAGGACACGAATAGCATTAGGACTGTTGAGCTTTAAAAAATCAATCCAATTTAAATAGCTGAGAAGTATTTCTGTCCTCACCACCTATGGGTTTCCTGGGCCCAAAAGAAATTCCTTCTTGGGCCTGGGTTGTGGCTCAGTAGTAGAGCACTGGCCTAGCATGTGTGAGGCACTGGGTTCCAATCTCAGCACCACATAAAAATAAATAAATAAAATAAAGGTATTGTGTCCATCTACAACAAACAAACAAACAAACAAATAAATATAGAAAGCGAGAAATTCCTTATAGCACATGTCCTAGAACCAGCCGGGCTCCTCTTGGTTCAATTAGAAAGCCCAGAGCCAGATTTTGACCCACTGATAGTAACCATGTGGCTTCACACCTCATTCTTTTTCTGTATCCACACTTATCTTTCTTTTTCCCATCAGTCCCTTCCTAGGATTGGGAATATAGGTCAGTGGTAGAACACTTGCCTAGCATGCATGAGGCCCTGGGTTTGGGCCCCAGCATGGGGGGAAGAAAGAAAGAAAAGAAACTAGGCACACTCATACAAAACTCTACCTACTCTCTTTTGAAGCTTAGCTTACATATGACAAACCAGGAAAAGTAGATGCTGGTGATTATGCGCGCACGTGTAAGCACACACAGGCTGTTAAAATGAACCACCGTCAATCTCAGTTTTGGTCCAAGCTTCCACAGTGTCACAGGACACAGGCCTGCCCCTCCTGCCTTTCAGTTTTGTTGGGGGTTCCAGGGAAGTTTCCAGAGAATCCTACCCAGTTCTACCTCTTGACTTCTGACTGATAGCAGTGTGACTTTAGGCTTTCAAGCCTCCTTTGTGCATGACAACTCTAGGTCACATTGGCCCATGCTGACTGGTTCTAATTGGTACCTGTTCTTACAGATTTTATGGTTAGAGGGAATTATCCTTATCTCCCTGAGTTCTGGGATCTGGTTTGTGTAAGGGTCACAAAACTGCCCCCTTCAGGCTAACTTGTGTTCTTCTTATCGGCATTTCAGGTCTGCGTTTCTCCTGCAGATCACAGGTTGTTTGCTGAGAAATGTAACATGCCTTGTCCACTTAAGCTGGCGGGGCTGCAGGTAAATTGCTTTTTAGGAAAGAAAGCATGTGGGGGTCAGCACAGTGTGCCCAAATTATTCCCTTAGCCTGGTGTTCCCACCACTCACATCTGTCTGTTCCCTGTCATTAGGGCCAAGAACAAAGCAATAGGTGGCATGTACTTCCACATTTGACACATTGCTACTAGACCACTCGTGCTACACTTGCAAAAGATGGGTCAAAAAGTGCAGTTCCAAGTCCAGTGCCACCTCGAGTGTTGAAGAGTTAGGCTGCAAATGCTGAGAGGTCACAGAGAACACTACTATGAAGATGGGAATATTTTCTTCTCCTTCCTTTCTTGGAGAGAAGTAGGAAGCAGGACCGCTTTTGTAAGAGTTTGTAGAGCAAAAGGAGGAAACATCTGGTTTCTTCTGAGTCCTCAGGAATCCTATTCTTTCAACACACCAGTTCCACAAACTCTCACACACACACACACACACACACAGACTTAAGATCACAGGAGTGAATATTTCACATAGTACCTGTTCCAGGGGCCCTGGGTGCAAGTTTGCATGATTTCCACAAGAAAACCTAAATCACTGCTAAATGGGAGCCCTTACTGTGGTTGGACCATAGAATTGTTCTAAATCTAGCTAAATGCCACCTCACCCTGAAGCCTAGACTCCCCCTAGGGATCTTTGGATTTTGTTTTTTTCATCTTGGAACTTTCCAAGTTTCCTTTCATTCTGCCTTTGGCCAGTACTGGTCTTTTGATGCTCTAAGAACTGAACAACTGTTTCCCCTTTCTCATAAAATATGTTGGCAGAGGCCACAGCCCCATGGCTGTCAGACATGTGCAGACTCTACAGAGAATGAATAGGGGAGAGAGGGAACACAGAGCAGTGGACCCAGGTGGCTGGGAAATTCCAAGATACAAGCGTGAGGAGAGCCTGGAGAGATCATGACCAGATTATCAAACTGGAAATCCAGTTGTGAGGTCCTTGCCTGACTTCTCCACAGTCTGGGTGGTTAAACAGCCCCGCTTCTCTATGGAACCAGAGCAGAGTTCTTACAGTTCACCTAATTGGAAAATGCTTCAAGTTTGGTTCTTTCTACATTTTCTTAATGATAGGTTACAGTAAATGTTCAATACATTTTAACAGATGTGGTAGGAAGAATGGGTTGTGCAGGTTAAAGCAAGTGGGAGGAAATTCTAGCAGATCAAAGCATTCTAAGTTAAATGTTTCTATTACAATTACAGAAAAACTCACAGATTCAAATAATGGATTCAAAATAAGAAAGTATTTCTTGGTTTTCTGAGGTTATGACTTTAGAACATTATCTTTTCCGAAAATCAAAGGAGACCCTTTTCTTCACCAATTGTTCAATTATTCTTCATTCATTTCTGCGATTGTGCCTAATAGCTTTAAAAAAAAAAAGAAAAAAGAAAATCCGAGAGCTCAAGGCACACCAGGGTTCCTTATCAATTCCACACACCTCTGTCAAATAACCCTATATAGCATATTGCTAATAATAAATATTTTAGTCTAAGAAATAAATATAGTTAACGTTAAATTTATGGTTTGGTAATAAACTAGGTCTCAGCTTCTTAAGCTATTCATTATTTTCTAGAAATTTCCAAAGATAAAGATTGAAGAAAGCCTTTTCAGAAAGAAAAAAAAAATGAGTTAACATAAGAAAGCCATGGGCAAAAGATTTGAACAGACACTTTACCAGAAATCACACCCCCTTCTCATATTCAAAAAATTTTCCCAACACAAAAACAGAGTCCACACCCCACTGGAAAACCAAAAGGGACTGAGACTCCCATTACCAAGACTCCTGTGGATCTAGGGTCCAGCTGTGACCTCAGCCTAGCTGGTCAGTCACATAGAGGGAGCAACCAGCAAGAATCCAGTGTGACCGTGGCTGCGTGTGCTATCAGTGCCTTGGAGTCTGCCACCATCTCAGCCTGGCTTGTCCCCCCTCCCTGGTGGTCAGGGGCTTGCCCAAGAACTTTTTCTCCATCAGCACAAGTCAGTTGCTGTTGCATGCAGCTAAGAGTACTGATGTGTACAATATCAAACCCTGATGCATACAGCGGGGACACTGTGCTTAGATAAAATGTCAAGTTTCCAATATGTGCCTCAGTTTCCTACTCAAACTATAGACCTGCTTTTGTGGTTTGGATCTGGTTTTGTCCCCCAAAAGTTCATGTGTGAGGCAACGCAGCAATCATGGGCTCAGGAGGACTCTGACATCACCAGTGGATTAACCTATTTCCTGGATTATGTGAATGGATTTAGGGAGGTGGTGAAAACTATGGGTAGGTGTGGCATGGTTGGAGAAAACAGGCCACTGGGGGCATGGCCTTGGGAACTCTATCTGTCCCTGACCCCTTCATATTTCTCCTCCCTACCCCTGCTTCCCTGCTGCCATGTGCAGAGCAGCTTTCTCCACCATGCCCTTCTAGCATGATGTTCTACCTCACCTCAGGCCCAGACAGACACAGCCAACTGACCATAAACTGAATCCTCTGAAACCATGAGCTAAAATAAAGCTTTCCTCTTCTAAGTTGTTCTTGTCAGGTATTCTGATCACAGCAACAAAAGGCTGAGTAACGCACCTCACACTAGCTCTGTTTCACCAAGTCTTTTTTAAAAATTACTTGTAAAAATGCAAAAGTTCTTTGGAATTATGTGGAAGAAATAAATCTGCGAATGTTTCCAAAGAGCTTATTTTACTATAGGGAATGAAAACCTTGGAGTCAGAGAAAAGATTCCATAAAGAAAGGCTGTCCCAAAGCCATGTTCCAGAACGTTCCTTCAGGTAGTAAATGGGAATCCAGCCCACACAGCACCCTGCTTGGATTTCAGAATTTATGGAGCCACCTAGGAGAAAACAAGGGCATTTTCACAGATCCAACAAGGCAGCTAAAGCTCTGGAAAGCTTTTCACTCAGCCACACTTCCACCTGTGCTTCACAGCTTCTCTGCATTTTCTTGCCCTGTACCTTTTTTATGATACCGAGATAAATACACGACCCTGGTCTCTTAAGAATTCATCTTGTGAGCTGTTTTCTTCTCACCAGCTGCAACCTCAAATCACAGCATCTGAGGCAGTGGCTAGGGACACTGTAATCATGTCTCAAAGAATGAGCCCAGAAGGAGGAAAAGCTGCAAACACAAGGAAACCCTGAAGGTCAGAGGCCCATCTGGGAAGAAAAGGTCACTTTTAAGAGGGTTGAAATACAAAAGAAATTAAGCAGTGAGTCTGAAGAATATCCTTTCATTAAGATTTGCTTTTTGATCTTACAAGGCCAAGATGCCCGTACCCATTAGAGACTATCACACACATTCATCTACAAATCCATCCAACAGCATCAGGTCCCTCCTCACTACAAATGTGTTAAAGAAGATAAACAGGAGAGCTTGCCCCTGGATTGTCACCACAGGCAAGGAAAGGAGGCCCCAGGAACTCCCGGACGTGAGACCAAAATAAGTTACTCAGACCAAGTTAACAGTTCCTGCTCTCTGGGGTCAATGACTTGGAAAGTCACTTGTATTTGTCAGCCTTGTCATTTGATAGGATGCTCTGAACCATCTTTCTTGCATACTTGTAGCTTAGTGAAAATTCAGTCTGTCACCCACCTGCCCTCAGCATATCTCCAAATGGCACAGAAGTGTCTAGGGCCAGCTGGCATCAGGACAACCCATGATTCCTTTTAGGAGAAAGTGCTACCAAAAAAAGGTTCAAGGCAGACCCAAGTGAAAGAGACTTGCAGACCCTCTGCCCTCTCCATGAAGCAGGCACCTCCACCGGGGACCAGAGAGCAGGGGAAGGGCGCCTATTCTCTGCAGTCTGTTTTGTTCTGCAGGGATGCTCCAGCACAGTTCTCGCAGAGCACTTCCAGGACAGAAGACAGGCAGTAAGGAGGGTCCAGCTCCTAACCTCTCCCCCATAGCACAGAAGAATCCAATCTGGAGGGCCTTCCCCAGGTCAGCCTCAGGCATACGTAGGGACCTGGGGTGTCCCAGCTCCCAGTTTTAAGGAGGTTGAGCATCCCAGATTGCCCTCGGCCTGTTGTGTCCCTTTCCCAGGGAAGACCTCCACCCAATGAGAGATGGACACAGTTTCAAGATATGTGCAGACCCCTGAACTTCAGCCATTGCAAGTTCAAATGCATTCCCCTTTCCCTAGCCAGTGGGGATGGCCAGGAAGGCTGCAGACCTGGACTCACCCACCATGACCAATATGTCTCTGAAATTTTCATTTATACAGGGCCTCCAAGACACATTCTACCAGCCAAAACCCAGAGAGCTAACTCCTCAGAGAGGTTCAATAATTTGTGTTAGCATTTTTCAATATTATTCCTAGATGAGACACAACTTTATTACCATCTCAAGCTGCCCTTTTCAATTCTAATATTCTCATATTTTGTGAATCCCAAGAGGCCCCTTTCCTGACAAAGATATTTACCTTAGTTATATGTAACTTCCAAGAGTCTAAAATATGATCATAAAGCTATTATTAGCTAACATGGTAGCTTTTATCTTCTCCAAAGCAGAACTCACATCATTAATAAGTCTTTTAAGATATTCTTCTTTGCAGATCTCTCCTTTATCCCCCAGTGTGGGGAGGACTTATTATAGACTATATCTTGGATCCACCAGGGGACCCACAGAATGAGGCATGTGTGGCATTTTATTAGCCCAATAGATTATGTTCATGACAGAGAGGGAGAAAAAGCAAGTTAACACCCCCAGGAGTCTTGTAATGGTTCAAAGCTTTTCTTTCAAGCCGAAAGACGAGGGTGAAGTGTCTACCTGGGCAAGAGAAAAGCCAGGCTCCTAAGCCCCTTCTGCCTTTGAGAGGCTAGAATATTGATACTCTTTTGGAAATCAACTCTGAGAAGTCCCCTCCAAATTACAGGTTTGTCTAGACAGCAGCTCTTAACCTTGGGTGCTTCTCAGAACCACCTGGAAGGCTTGCTTGTTGATGAAACAGACAGCTGGGCCCCATCAGAATCTCTGGTTCTGCAGGCATGGTGTGGGGCCCAGGAATCTGCATTTCCCACCACTTCCCAAGGAGGCTGCTACTCCTGGCCTGGGGACTTTGCTCTAGAACCACCAGGGTTCCAGGATGGGTCAGTGTCTTAGGACACTCTTGTTAGGTCGGGCCAGGGTCCAGGATGTTCAATTAGGGGGACCGGTCAGTAGCTGCAGAAAGGAGCGGCAGGCCAGATGCTGACGCCACCAGTAGCACGCCTCCTGTCAATCAGCGGGTTTCCCTGACCTATCCAGGAAGGACTCTGGCCTTCCCCTCCGGCCCCCAAGCCCTCCCCTTCCTGACCCGGCCCTTTCGAACTCTCTGTGCACGGAAGCCTCAGAGCCATTTCTCTTGGACACACTCTGATGGACGGGTGGATTCGGCCGAGAGTGTGTATTCCAATAAAGTCTTGGCAAGCGGCCTAATTCATCTCCTCCCTGGTCGTCTACTCTTTACAACTATAAGGGGGCCAACTGGTCCTTGGGTCCCTGGCCTTTAGACCCCACTGGGTGCACTACAGATCCCTTCCCTTGGAAGTCCAGCTTTCCCCAGAGAGCGCCCAGGCCCAAGCACTTTGATCTCAGGCCAGTGCTGTCCATGCAGTGTCTCCCTCCTGCCTGTTTCTACTCCTTTTCTTGTCCCCACCAGAAGGGATTACATAATCTTTGAGGCCCAGTGCAAAATGAAAATCTGGAGGCCTATTGTTCAAAAGTTAAGAATCTCAATACAACGACAACAGAGCATTAAATGAAGCTTTTCCCCAGGGCTTGGTCCTGGGGCCTGCAATTCAGACCTGAAACCCTGATTCTTTCTCTGCCCCATCCTCCTGTCACTCTCACGTCTTCATGGAAGAGTCCACCCAGGCTACCTCCTTGACTCTACAATTTCTGCTTCTCAAAAAAGGACTATCAGCCCATGTGGGGGAGGGAAATTTAAATACCTCTCAAAATTGTAATATTCTTACACTTTGATACAGAAATTCTACTCCAAGGGATTTATCTCTTTATTCCTTGAAGTGGTCTCACAGTGCTCAAAACCTGTTCATTGGTGTTTGTGACAAAACAAAGTGGAAACAACTTGAGTGCCTCTCAGCAAAAGAGAACAAGGCAGGTTTTTAGGTAGGGACAAAATGTATCCAAAATAGAGGCATATAAAAAGCAAGTTGGAAATGGGGAGGGGACATGAACAGGAAGGAATTCAGGAAACCTAACAAGTTATTAGTCATTACCACCAGGAATTTTCACTTAACAGTATATACACTCTAAATTTTAAAAATTCTTATTACTTTTCAAAGTTATTTCTGAGCATGTGTAGAACTGAAAAATACTTAGGGACACCACCAAAACCGTTTTCATCCAGAAACCTTGACCACTTCAGTTGGCTGCTCCCCAACACCTGGTCCTGCTCCTTCTCACCCTGCTCCTTTCACACTGGGACATGGCTCAGCCCAGTTCAACCTCTCGGGTAGTATAGCAGCCTGGATTTGCTACAGCTGGATTTGCTGCATCCCAACACATTCAACTGACCCCTGCCCTTGGAAATGGGCTCCTATGGAAACCTAATAAGAATATATAAAGGATTCATGAAATTTCCTTTAGATCTGTTGTTTCGTTGTTGCTTTTGCTGACTTTCTCTGAGTAGAGGACATATTCTTGTCTTAATGTTTGGACTTTGGATATGAAACAGGATACCCACCAGACACCTCAGGGTCAACATACTCCATGTGGTTCTCCTAAGTGACAGGTGACATCACATCATTCCCTTGCTCAGAAACCCCTGTGGATCCTCTAGAAGAAAGTCTGAAATCTCAACCGGCTGCTCCAAGCCCTCTGTGAATCTGTTTCTATTTGCCTTCCTGTTGTTACCTGGCATGTGCCATCTCTCCTAAGAGAGCAGAACATAGGAACACTGGAATGATAAATGACCTTGAGTAGATACCATGAGGGCAGAGCAAGGGACTGGAGCAAGAGCTGGCAGTGGGGCGGGGCTTCTCTCTTCCCTCCCCTTAGGCTGTGGCTCAGGTACCACCTCCTGTCAAGACAGAGAAAGCCCAGGGCTGGGGTGTCTAGATGGAAGGAGAGGTTTGATAAAAGATGCCTCATAATGCCAGGAGATAACAACCAACCAAAGGAGCTTGGGCTGGGTGTAAATCACTAAAAGAACAAACTCAATTTTTCACTAATTTCCTTGGGTACCAAATTCCTTAGTGTGCACAGGGGCTGGCCAATGGTCCCCACCACCAATCCACACTGATTGTTGTCATCAGTGCAAAAACAAATCAACGGCCCTCACCAGTGATGAAATGCTGAGATGGACACAGGGAGGCTAAGGGAACTGGAGACTCCACACTCACACTGGTAGCATTCCCAGCTCATAAGGGGAGGCACAGGAGGACCACTGTCACTGGCCCTGCTCTACCCGTCTTCCTCGTCCAGCCCCATCTAGCTATTCCCCAGGTAACTTCCAGCTGTGCTTATGCCGTTTCCTATCCCTATCCCTGTTCTTCCCAAATTACAAAGGACTGCCCATCAGCTAATCACATACCATCATAGACTTACAGGATTTTAAAATATATGTTTAAGAAATTTGAGGAAAATTTGGAAAAGGAGGCAGGGTAGAGAGAAATAATCTACAAGTCTATTAACCTACTGCTATTATTTTGATATATTCCATTTTAACCTTTTTCATATGCATATTTTAATGTGTCATAAATATAATTTTGCATCTGGCTGCAGAGTCCTCCAGCCTCATTTAATGGCCCCATAATATTCTGTCCAATAAATTCTCAGCAATCTACCCAACAGTTCCCCTATATTTGGCTGTTTGAATTATGTCTAATTCTTTATAGGTGCAAATAAAGCTCTGATGCATGCATCACTTTCTGTTTTTTAAAGATTATTATTATTTCCTTAGATCAGCTTTTTAAAAGTGCAATCTCTGGGTCAAAGTATAAAGAGATATTTAGGATATGATACATTCAGTCTAACTGCATTTTAAAAGGTTGTACCAATTTACAGTGCAATAAGCAAAGAAGAATATCAATCATTGAAATATTTTTTATTTCCTATATGTTTCAAATGAATGTTTGCAACCTTAATTCATAGGAAGGGGGCGGAAATTGGATTTTGGAGTTGGCAGGAACCTCAAGTCTAACTCAGCAACTTTTAAACTTGTCTGCAGATCAGAATTACCTGAGAAATCTTTGAATGAGTTCCACTGAAGCTCCTTGAAGAAATGGTTGTTTTAGGTGGGGAGTAAATATGTACAAGATGAGCCTGGAGTATTTGTGACTGCAAAAAACCAGGAAGCTATGAAAGAACAGTTATCTGTTAAAAGGACTCACAAGCCAACTTGAAGAGGTGTCTACTGACCAAAGGGGAATTCTAAGGATAAGAATTGTGATAGATTAAAGCACGTCAAATTCGTCAAAACCCATGAGGTTACAATGATACTAAAAATAATAATAAAACTTCAGTGGTCACTTTGGAGGATGACAGTGAAAACCCAGCATCAGAGTGACTTTGGAATCTGGAAGCTAAAAGGAAAGTTTCAAGCGCTTCAGCAGCCTTTCCCGTGTGAACTGTACCGTGGAAGTAGACAGGCAGTAGCTGAGGGGAAGTGTCTGTATTATTCCTGCTAACAAATGAAAAAAGAAAGGTAAATTGAGGCTATCGCCAATTGCAACCCCAATGAATTAGGGCACTCAGGCAGTGGCCATCAATGGCTGCTAATGTCACAAAAAGAAACACAGTACACATCATGTGCCCCGCACCTGCTATGCAGTGGTCTTGCTCAAATGTCTGAACCTAAGTCTAATCAAACTTCTAAATCAAATCACTGATTTTCAGAAAATATACATGGTGGGTGGGGGGCATAGTCAGCAAAGCCCAAACTATGGTAAAGTCTTAGAAACAACTTCATTTCTTCAACAAAAAATGCTAAAGGAAAAAGTATGAAACTGAGGACACTAATGGATTCAAAATTACTGAATAGATAAACTAGACAATCATAATGCTAGGGCCTGATTTAAATTTTAACCAACAACAAAAAAAGGGAATCTTTTTACAATACAATTGTGGATTTGTGGACACTGACAGGATTTCTGAGAATATTGAGTCACTGCTAGTTTTCCTTCTGGTGTATGATCATAGTAGGGATATTTTTTTAAGTCTACTTGTAGAGAAACATGCTAAAATATGTGCAATTAAAATAATACATCAGGAATTCATACAGACAAAAGTGGCTGTGAATGGATGGAATTCATTACATTCTTCTTTCCACTTTTACACATTTGAATTTTCCATAACTAAGAGATAAATATCAGGTCTTATGTCCAACCCAAGATTTGCTGAACCATAGTCTCAGAAGTAGAGCTCTGGAAACAGCTCTTACAACCACACTGCACAGAGGTGGTCTGTGGACCAGTGTCTGGGAAAGTACTCTGACTTAAGGAAACTGAGGCACAAGGATGGCAAACTTCCTGCCCAAGGCCACACAGCCAGTCTATGCAAGAACCCAAATTGCCTAACTCTGATCCAGGGTCCTTTCCCAGGTCATGGGCAGATGTACTAGCCCCTGATTGTTCTTAGTCTTTAGATAACACGATGCTTGGACTCCTTTAAATACCTGTGTCTAAAAGGTACCCTGGGCTCATTCATCACCCCCAAAACCTTAGTACCATGGGACTAACTGTCCATGAGTACCTCAGGATCTATTATGGAAAGGGAAGAGGTCTTTTGAGTCATACTCAAACTCAAGACTTCGGATGTTATTTCCAAATGAGATTATAAATGGAGGTCACCAACCTTCCCCAGCTGTCTTCCATGATTGGGTGTCCAGCTTTAGCAATAAAGCCTCTATCCTCAACCTCTTATGAGGTTCTTAAGCTACATTTATTTGGAAAGCCAGTATTGCTACTTTAATCAAACACCACCTCTTGAGATTGATGATTTTGCTAATGCGAGATGATGAATCCTGAACAGAATAGGGGAGCATCAGGTGTTAAGAGTATTAGAATGTTGGAAGTGAGGAATAACCTGAGTCTGGGTTTCTTGCAGTAACTGACATACCATCTGAGATAAAGGGCTGAATCAATTTAGTCTTGGTGGATTATAGGAACATAGTGGTAGAAGAGGTTGTAAGTTGTGACAGAAAAAGATGAGGGCCTCTTCCTGACTTCTGGTGATGGAGGCATCACTCCTAAACTGAGCACTGCTGAGAAAGGGACAAACCTACACCAAAAGCATTGGCCCTCTCTGTCCCAAAAGCCGGGGTCACTCGATGGAGTGGGCAGCTTAGGAGAGGACTGGTTTCCTCTTCCTCACTGCTTCATTTGACTTTCAATAGTGCTATTCTCTAATTAAGCACAAGAACTTAAGGTCCAGTTTCTGATTACCTCCCACTACAGAAGGATCTCATGGCCTTTCAGCCCAAGGGTCATTTGGGAGGTTACCCCTAACCATACATAGGATAGAGTAGAAAAATGGAACCCCCCCGGGGTGGTCCCTTGTCTGGAAAAGGATACTGAATTGTTTGGCTTGATTTTTAAAACTTTTATCAGAAATGTTTTCCCTCCTATCTTCCCTAGTCTTCATCCCATAACACACATCCATATTCATACATACACACACACACACACACACACCCCTAACCTGGAAAAATTATACATAAAAAATGAAAACCACCAAAGTCATCCAAAGGTTTACATTCGTTATTAGACATTTGCTCTCTTCTAAAAATAATACTGTGGTTAAGCGAGGGATGAGGGGGTTATAACAGATTCATACTGGGAGTCTTCGGCTTTTTGCCTCAGCTGTCAGAGGAAATCAGTGTGGATGCGGGGACATGGCTGCCACTTAGCATGGCTTACGCAAGTGGGACTGCTTTAGACCACAGATTTCTCCAGATGACTAAACCAGTTACTTCACTCATCTAGAGAGCCTGCCAAAATCTCCTTTTGTTTTATAGATTCCAGATATCCCCCTCAGCTGCAGCAAGTCATTTCACCCAATTTGAATTACTTTTTAAAATCATGTCATAAATTCCTAGGGCTGACAAAGGCGGAGTGAAACACCTATTCCCCAACACAAGAAGTCTAAAATGGTATATTTGGAAACAAAGTTGACAACATGCATCATATGAACTTTAAAATGTTTATATCTTTGACCCAATAATTCCATAACTGAAAATAACTCAAAATTTTTTAAATGTATGAAATAAAAAATGTTAAGCGTAGTAATGTTCACTACAGCATTATTTAGAGAAACAATCCAAGTGAATAACAGGGTATCGACAAAGTAAACTACAATAAATATATATAACAAAGTTATGTTTTCTTAAAGTTGGTAACAAAAAGAAAATCCACCAGGAGATCCCTTCGTGGAAGTTAAATCTCCAGCAAAAAGAAAAAAAAGTTGAAGAAGGTTGGAGCTTCTATCCTTCCCAGTGGGGTCCTGGCCAGATTGCTCCCCTGTGATCGTGGCTTCCTTAGCCTGATGCTGTCTCTCGTCCTGCCGATTCCCACGTCTGGATTTCCAGGTGCAGTCAATCCTCGGTGCCTCCATAGGTTTCCACTAATTCCTTTTTTCTTAATTTAACTAGGTCTCTGTTGTTTTTACCAAAGGACCCTCTGAAAAATAAAGTTGCCTAATCACAATTCCAAAGTGTTTTCCAAAGTATGTTAAGTGGAATGTTAGCCCTCTGACATCAGGTTTCAGAAACACAGTCCCCTGCCTGAGGGCCTGTGACACATTCTCGAGGCCAGGGAAGTGCTGTTGTAAAGAAGCCTGACCGGCCAGGTCTTCCCAGCTCAGTTACCCACGCAACTCCATTCACAAGGAATACCTACCAACAGTCTGCGGTGTAGCAGGTGGTTGTAGCAGTGGGTGGCAGCAGTACTGTAGACGGTAGTCTACACAATTTATCATTTCTTCACATACCAGCCGAGAGTAACAGGAGCACTATGTCCTGATCAGCTGCCTGTTGGGATTTCTGAACAAGAGGTCAAGTGAAGTCAATCTTACAGTGAATACCTAGCCTCTGTTGGGGGAAAGTAATCAACAGAATCGGAGAAAATGCAGACAGGCCAACTTCCTCACTAGGGAGCGACCCCACACTTGGGACAGTGCTGGATCCCATTCATCTCTGTGGCTAAGAGCCTCCGTTCTGGTTCCCCTGCTTCTTCTCTGGCCCCATCCCAACCTCTGTACAGTGGCCACAGTGATCTTTTGAAAACAACATCAGGGTACTCCCTTGTGTAAAACTGACATACTCTATGACAAGCTCTACCTCGTGACATACCCTCCTTTCCTCACTGCACTTGGGCCATGCTGTCTCCCATTTCTCAATGTCACCAACACTGTTCCCCTCTTCAGACATGCCCCAGCTCACTCACTTTGCCATCTGAAATCATCCCCTTCATTTTTTAGTCTGGCTCCTCTCATCAGCATGTAAGCTCTAGGACAGTAAGGAGCTGTCTGTCCAGGCATCAGCATGTCCCCAGCGCTGGTTGCACATGCTGATGAGCCCTAGCAAGTGGCTGGCACACTGATGCTGCAGATGAGGAAAAGGATTCAGAGGGCCTCAACTAAACATCTTCACCAAGGCTACACACTTGGGAAGCAACTGGAACCCATGCTTTACCTCTGAAAGCTGAAAGGAGTCTTTGGGTCTCTGGAGTCCAAGAATTTGCTCGGCCACACAGTACAAAAAGCTAGGTTTGCAAGGAAGCACTGAACTTTCTGTCTCATCAAGCCCTGTAGGAGCTAATCTAGATTTGTTATAGATGATAAAGGTCAAAAATTAATCTACAGAAATTACATTCACACCAAACATGCAAAGGGCCCAAAGGTCCTTAGGTCTGACAGCTAGGTTCCTTCAAACTTGACATTACGAGTGATCACACCTAGCACTGCATGTCCTTACCCCAATCTTTCTTCTTGTATTGGGCAGTGGTTTGCTCAAAGGTAAGATCTATATTCATTAATCAGAGAAAGACCATTTTACCATGACCAGGGAGTTTACTGATTTTGCCTTACTTGTAACACACCTGCAAGGAAAGAGCTAAAAGCTGCAGAGAAAGCAGAGAAAAAAAGAGGCACTGCAAGGCAATCAGGAGAGGTAGGTAGGCAGCACAAGTCTTCCATTTCCTCCCATTTCTTCCGTTTTCACCAAAAGGTCTTTTCAACGGAAGCCAGCCATCTCCCAGTCATAGGAGCTTTCACAAGGCCCTCAAGGGTCTTTGGATCCCCAGTGGGTGCTATGTAAGGACACATCAAGATAAACTGACAAAGGGTCAAAATGTGGGATCAGACGCTAAAAATAGCTTGAAGCCTTTCTTATAATCTGAGTTAAACAAGGAGTTATGAGGTGCTGGGAAAGCTGGCGTGAGACCTGTGTAGCCAAGGACTCAATTCCATTGTGAACTCTGGTACTTGAAAAGAATCATCTCAACCCCTTCACTGGCTAGGATAGTATTAGCATCTGTGTACAGCCTTGGTGAAGATGTTGAGTCAAGGCCCTCTGAACCCTTTTCCTCATCTGCAGCATCATTAACAGGGACACACACCTATTAACTCCAAGAACTCAGGAGGCTAAGGCAGGAGGATCACAAGTTTGAGGCCAGCCTCAGCAACTTAGTAAGATCCTGTCTCAAAATAAAAAATAAAAAGGGCTGGGAATGTAAGTGTTCCTGCGTTCCATCCCCAGTACCCAGTGCCAAAAAAAAGAAAAAAATTCACATTAATCACAAGAACAATTAAAATGTTGATTCTTGCCTAAAGCCTTCCTCTAACATACATACTATTTAAATCAAATTAAGCCTGCTTTCAGGGTAATCCATTCAGAATGAAACCAGTATTTTTAGATGTAGCTGTCTCTTGGGAAATCCTTGAAGAGTGGTATTTCTGTTTTGTGGTACTTATATAGTATCTGGCACAAAGTTGGACATGCTGCAGATTTTTGGGGGGAGAACACCTTCTTAAAGCAAGATAGGATGTGTCAGATTGAGGATGAGCACTCTGCGTGAAATACATAAGCTACACATGGTATGTACTCTTCAAATTCACAGGGTTCAAGTTCACATTAACTAAATGCTACTGCAATTAGAGAATATAGTTATCTACTTAGCATATTTTCTGGATCCTGATACCTAATTATATCCTGTGCGAGAGGCCTACATTAGCCTAGACTGTTCACCTTCCCAAAAGTTAGTGATATGATAGATCCCCTGATTAAAACGTTAGCACAATCCAAAAACAACCGAAAAGCATTTTCCTAAACACTCAATATAAAACTGTTTACACTCAGAAGATATTGCATAGTGCCATAAAACAAAATATGCTGAAACAAGAAAAATCATCTAATATCCCTTCATTAATAGGAATACTTAGCTCCTCAGGTAACCAAGCTATAGTGAAGTATTATTCTCTAATTTAATGCTTCAGCTAGCTATATGAAGGACCCTAGTATTTTTAATTTGTTATGTTCCTCCAGATTCATATTTTACAGCTCAGAGAATTCCAAAAATCTTTTTTAAAGATAGGATGTGTCAGAAGTTGGAAGAACATCCTATGAAATTCATAAGCTACACATGATATGTAATCTTAAAATTCACAGGGTTTAAGTTCACATTAACTAAATGCCACTAAGAGTTTAATTACACTCCCATTGCTTAAGTCTTTTTTGTTTCTCTCAGGATATACTCTGTACCCACTCATTTTTGTTGCTCAGATCTGGTAATTGGGGTGTGTGTGCGCCCATGTGTCTGTTTCACTTTGAACTTGGACAAAGAATCCAGGGCTACGTGAAATTTAATACTATTCTCCAGTCTATTCCCACATGTACCCTTTTTCAGTAATTTACATTGATTTTCCTTTCTGAGATTCCACTTTTCAGAAACTTTGCTTGGTGGAATTCTACAGTCATAAATGACAAATGAAAAAGTACTTTTAAAAATCTACTTAATAAAAATGTTTTTCTCAAAGCAAGTTAAGAATATCATCTAAAAGACTGGAACAACAGATTATAAGTATTTAATATGCAATAAATGTGCTAACATATCACCAAATTTATAAAATCTGTTAACCAATACAAGTGTTTAAAAATTCTCAAATTTCAGTGCTACTTTATCTCACTTAGTTATAAGATATTCCCATCACTCATTTTCAGGAACACTAAATGTTTAAGTACCCCTATTACAACCACATTACATGTGATTTCATCCTCTGAATAATCACACAAGGTTATTATCTTTGTCTTGTAGGAAGACAATGAAATTCCAAAAGATTAACACCACACCTAGTAGAAGAGAAAGGCTGGTGTTCAGATCCAAACATAGTTCTCAAACTTTCCTCCTTCTTCCTCTACTATGCCACGTCACACTACACTGAAGTATCAAAATATACATTATTCTAAAACAGAATGACACTGTTTTCTGAGACGGAGGAAAATAACTTTTTAAAAAATCAGAAAAGTTTTCTTTGTGGCAAAACGAATATCTTAATAAAAAAATTAAGCTTCCTATAGGTCAAAAATTTCCATTCATGAGGCAATAAATAAAATCAGGAAAGCACTTAAGTATGGTCATTGATATTAATCCACTACACTTTCAAAATTGGTTTGCATTGAAAGTGTATCTCGCACCCCATGCTATGAAGTGTTGATGTGAAACTACATCATATATAACCATAAGAGAACACAAAGCACAAAAGGCTGGGAAAATCATAAATAATTTTAATTAAGTGGTATACTGTGTGATTTTACTTTCTAGAGGAATCAAAGAAACAGAAAGCAGAATGAGGTTGTGAGGGGTGGGAGAGGAAGGAGAAAATTAGGAGTTGTTTAATGGGTAGAGTTTCAATACTGCCAAAATGAAGAATGTTCTGGAGATTGGCTGCATATCAATGTGAATACACTTAACACCACTAAACTGTACGCTTAATGGTTGATAGTAAATTTGTTAATAGCATTTTATCACAATTAAAAGTAAATTTTCTTAAAAAGGAACCAATGAGTTATTTTTTACTGTGATAATGATGCTTTGGTTATGTTTTAAAAACATTATACACAAACTAACAAATACATATTTACAAGTTGATAGGTACATGGATATTTGTTGTAGTATTCTACTTTTTGTATGCGTTTGAAATTTTCTTCGGTACAATAAAATAAGCAGAACAAATTAACTTTTTTAACAAGAACAAGGAAATGAAATTTCCCAATCAAGAGAATCATCTATAATGAAAATATGTGATTATAGTTTAGTTGTACAAAATGCGGTAACATTTTAGTTTTAACTGATAAATGTGGTACATCACTTTTTCACTTGGGAGAGAGCTGCTGAAAACTAGATATGATTTACCAGGCTTCCATTAGAACAACTCTATGGAGAAAATTACATGAACAGTCTACATTTACTATGAAAACAACATATTTTTATTAAAGTAATTATTAAGTCAAAAAACAACAACAAAAGGGAAATTCCACGACCTTTGTTTGCAACTATATAATCTTTAGGTAGAAAAACTATAAAGTGACAGTCTGATCTGGAAAGCAGCTCCACGATAACCCTAACCCTTACATCAAGGGTAACCAAATCATGGGCTCAGTTGCTGTAGAGTATTTCAGCAGAGCTGATTTCAACTATTTTATGCTTGTTTCTGAAAATCGTCTTTTCTGTTATTT